>JAVLUX010000218.1:9622500-10222500 GCA_032164185.1 Moxostoma hubbsi | reverse complement strand
AGTTGTGCATACATCTTTTTGGAAGTGATCTTACACCATAGCCCGGTTGCTAGGGTGGGTAGAGTCACATTGGGTTAACCTCCTCATGGTCGCTATAATGTGGTTCTGGCTCTTGGTGGGGTGTGTGGTGAGTTGTGTGTGGATGCTGCAGAGAATAGTGTGAGCCTCCACACGAGAATAGCATGAGCCTCCACACAGTCTCTGAGGTAACACACTCAACAAGCCACATGATAAATTGCATGGATTGACTGTCTCATAAGCGTAGGCAACTGATATTCATCCTCTGCCACCCAGATTGAGGGAAGTCACTAAACCACCACAAGGACTTAGAGCAATGGGAATTGGGCATGCCAAAATTGGTGAGAAAAGGGGAGAATTACATGTTTAGCTCAAATTACCAGTTTTAGTTAATGTAATAATCTGATTACTTTTTTATTACTTTCAGATTAGACTACCTCTGACCTAACTTTTGCTTGATTTGATGTCACTTGCATTTAGGACATAATGTTCCTTAAATTAATTAAAGAAAACCTAATTAATGAACAGTGTTGGGCAAGCTACACAAAAAAGTAACTAGCTAAATTACCAACTGCTCAACAGAAAGATAAAAGGTAAGATAAAAGCTATACTTCAGAGAAAGTAGCAAGTTACACTACAATATTTACATCATTTGAAATATTTTTTCATATTTATATACTATTGTGTATTTACATGGTGCCTTAAGGCAATTCAAAGAATATCATGGTACTACCATTGTACTTCAATATATATGGATACCATATTCAAATACTGTTGTAATTGCATGGTGATCCCAGGTAATGGTACATTTCCAAAAAAAAAATGGTAACACCATGGTACACTTTTGATGTAGTTTTGTGAAGGCTACAAAGTGTTTTGATACTCTTTTGGCTGGAAAATATCTTTACCTGTGTAGTGGGACAAACTGTGGGCATTGCACAGTTTTTTTTTGTAATTATTGTACCACACCTGTGTGTGCATTGGTTGTCCAATCATAGGCCTTTAGAGATCATGTAAAATGGAACTGTAGGGCACTGTTGTGTGTCAGAGCACCGCTTGTGTGTCACTACATGAGGACTGCCCATTCCGGTTTTGATCCTTTCTGCTTTGGAGTTATGTTTGTTTGGCTAACTAGCTAACACTAATATGCTCGATTTGAGGTAACTGGTTCGTTTACTTGGTCAATTAGCTTTAGTATGGAGAGTTTATCGCTGAGGTCGGCTGTCGGCTGTCATTCCCTCAACATTCTCACTTCAACATTGTTCCTCTGCTTTGGAGTGCTATATTGGTGTATTGATGCCTTTTTGTTAGTAACGTGGGTGTGCGATATTATTATAATTATTATTATTTTTTATTTTTTTTTATCTACAGTTGGAGCTACAACATGAAGGTATGTGGAACTATCACTATTTAGGTGTATTTTTAAATGGTTATGTTATAAACAATCCTTAGTTTAATTTGTAGTAAGAACAATCAGGGTTTTAGGAAACCTCTTTCTGCTTGATCCGGCGGGGCAACATTCCCTGCAGAATAATCGGGTGTTTTAGGAAACCTCTCATCCGATTAAGCCTGCGGGGCAACATTCTCTGATGCTGCTGCTTTGTTTGTAGTTGTTTGTCTCTAGTTGTGGGTTTTGTCCTTATTTGTTTGGTTGTATGATGTTTAGCCTTGAGCTATTTTGAGTTATTTTTTTTGTTTGTTTGTTTCATCTAACATCTTCTCTGGGTCTGTGCGACTTGGTGAGATTTGTGCACTGGGTGGTAAAATTTCATGATCGGAGGAGCCTTGTGCTCATCAGCTAGCCTACCTGCCACTGGTAAGCCTCGGTCTCTTGTTTTGTAGTATTTGAGTTCATGTGTACATTCTTCTGCCCGGGTCATACAGTCTTTTAAATGCATTAAAGATTTTGCATTTTTGGCATCCAACATCTTTGGTCCTAATTTTCAAAACAAGTGAACCTGTGTGTCCTTTATGGGTTATTTAAATAATTATTAATATTTCCTGTTTAACAGGGTGGCATAATCAGCTACATTTACATCTTTAGTTTTGCCCTGCTTCATCTAACGCCATGCCACACCTGCAGTATTCGTTCACAAGCTACACTTGTTGAACTTAATAAAGACCTTCATAAATGATAGGACACATTTTCGGGATTGTTTTACATTGATCGTAGATAAATATCCATTGCAACCAGTGTTATCTTTGTTTTATAAAGTATTCCTTTAGAGTTCTGGCAAACAAGTATTGCTCCAAATGAATCAGCAGCATGCAAGTGAGCTTTCAGAGTCATTTTGATTGAATCGCGAGCCAATACAGAGTGCTTTGATATGACATGTGAAACATTCATTGTGATTAACTGACATAAATGAGAGAATCATTTGTGAATCGGGCATCTTTAGTTATGATTCAAAACCGGCAACAATAAACATTTGAGTTCACTACATGATCTAGCAGTGTGGTTCCCCTTCTGTCACTCAACGTTGTGTCGAAGTGATACTAGGGGTCACTCTTGAGAGCCCTAAACACCGCTGATTTTTGAGAAAAGGCCAATGGGAATTGGCGAGTGGAATTTGCATGCCACTCCCCCAGACATACAGGTATAAAAGGAGCTGGAATGCAACCACTCATTCAGGTTGTGAGCCAAGACAAGGTCCTGGCCGTTTCAGCGGGTAGTTAAGTGTTGTGGCAGGAGGGACATGAAATGAAATTGGGAATGAAATTGTTCAGCTGAGGGTCATATAGGGTCAGTCATTAGAGGTGTCCTTCCAAAGGGGAGGACACTGCGGAGACCACACCCCGCCCATAGAGGGGGGGCATTTGAGTGGAAATACGTCATAAATAAATACGCAAATACAGTCTTACCGAACCTTGTTGGAAGCATGTTATATCCTGTATAAGGGTCCCATGGTAGGTCCTACCCAGTTAGAGAGGAGTTCTACAAACACTGTGACCAGGGGCAGAGGGACCTCTGCCCAAGGAAGACACGGTTTACCAACAGGGAAACCATTTTGCGGAAAATACATCACGCGGGATTATCTACGGGTAACCAGCACATGTGGAGCACCTACCACAGTACAGGGCCTAGTTAGCACATGTACTGGGCCAGCAGTGAGTTTCTCTGAAAACTCAACTGCCATAGGGCTAAGGAGGAAGGACATCCAGAGTCCATGACTTTGTGAATATGACTGGGAGTAAAAGCGCACGTCTTCACATCAGGGGAGGGGCGCTTTTCGAAAGTGGTACACCTGGCCAGCTGTCCCGGAACTTACCTGCTCGTACCTGAAAACACACGGGACGAGATTGGCTCAACCCGGAGTTAATAGAATCTTGCAAATGTGTTGGGTGTTACCCAGCCTGCTGCTCTACAGATGTCTGATAAAGAGGTGCCATTGGTCAGAGCCCAGTCCTAGTAGAGTGGGATTGCAGCCCCAAGGGGGGTGGCACATCCTGGGAGTGATATGCCATAGCGATGGCGTCAATGACCCAGTGAGCAATACTCTGTTTGGAGACAGCGTTCCCTTTCCGCTGTCCACCAAAGCAGACAAAGAGCTGCTCAGAGCTTCTAAAGCTCTGCGTGCGATCCAAATAGATGCATAAAGCATGCACCGTACAAAGCAACGCCAAGTCTGGGCCTACCTTCTCTTGGGGCAGCGCTTGCAGGTTCACCACTTGATCCCTAAATGGGGCCTAAATGGGTGCGGCAAAATCATAAAGAAAAGGAAAACCAGGATTCTCCACCCGGCCCTCCACCAGGAGAAGGAGTGGTCTGCTTACCAGCTCCCATGTCGCAGGTTCCAGACCTCCTGGGCTGCCCATCTCAGGGGCGCTTCAAAGCCTTCCTAGGGGTCTTGGCGGCCAGCCATGAGATGGGTGGTGTCTTTTTCCTGAGGGTTGTGCCACGCCGAGGTCGGCCACCTGGGGTGGGCTGCGGTGAAGCTGGTTTTGTCTCTACAATGGGAATTGGTGAGTGGAATTTGCATTCCAGCTCCTTTTATACCTGCATGCAAATTCCACTCGCCAATTCCCATTGGCCTTTTCTCAAAGATCAGAGGTGTTTGAGGCTCCCAAGAGTGACCCCTAGTGTGACTTCATCAACACAACATCTCATTCCCTCCATCAGGGGAATGAGATGTTACATTACAACAGTAACTGAGACATTTGTGTCAGTGCTACTACACTCTATACCTAATAAAATATAGCTACTCGATTATGTAATTCTGAAGTTGTAGTGTGGCCAGCTTTGGCAAGGTATTTTGCATGTGCATTTTGTAAAGCAATGTATCTTCTTGCAAAGATGAAATCAGTTTGAGCAAACAAAAATCAATTTTGCATTTGAATAAAGTTTATTTGATTGTGAATTTGCACAGAATCCTTAAATGTATGTAACTCCACTGTTTTTTTTGTGCAACATCTCACTCACTCTCCTCCTACCCACTCTGTGTGCACTCATAGATTTGACTTTGTTTGCTCAACAAGGTCATAGCATTATAATGTACCAGAATATCAGCTCATCAGTGATGTGGTGGAACATTTTGATGTATGATCTGTCTAGACCATAGATCATACTACTAATGCAAAAACTAGAGGAAGATTTCAAGAAAGGAAATGTGTAACACACTATGACCACATGGAAGCAGCTCTTTTGTTGACTTAACGGTTTATTTTTAACCTTTTAGTCTGTACACTGTCAATAGGCTTACTAGCTAGCTAAAATTCTGGCTAGGTCTTTTAGAATGGATCTCTTGGCCGTTAGTTGGTTATATAGGTTACAAAGTTACACTTACATGGCTACTGCTTGTCCATGTTAGCTACCAATTTCATCTGAAATTATATTAATTTATCATTTATTTCAAAGCTGTGGGTATATTTAAATGTTCAGTATGCTGTTTTTAATGATGTTTATGCATTATACCACAACCTTTCTGGCAAAATTGATTAATGAGAAGAAATGTAAGAAAAGGAAAAAGGGCTAATTATGTCTCCTGTCATATTTTGGGGTAAATTAAATGTAAAGTCGAAGTCAGAAGTTTACATATACCTTAGCCAAATACATTTAAGCTCACAAATCATGACATTTAATTATAGAAAACATTCTGTGACTTAGGTCAGTTAGGATCACTACTTTATTTTAAGAATGTTAAATGTCAGAATAATAGTTGAGAGAATGATTTATTTCAGCTTTTATTTCTTTCCTCACATTGCCAGAGGGTCAGAAGTCTACATACTTTGTTAGTATTTGGTAGCATTACCTTTACATTTTTTAACTTGGGTCAAATGTTTGAGTAGCCTTCCACAAGCTTCTCACAATTAGTTGCTGGAATTTTGGCCCTTTCTCCAGGCAGAACTGGTGTAACTGAGTCAGATTTGTAGGCCTCCTTGCTTGCACATGCTTTTTCAGTTCTGCCCACAAATTTTCTATCGGATTAAGGTTAGGGCTTTGTGACCACTCCAATACCTTGACTTTGCTGTCCTTAATCCATTTTGCCTCAACTTTGCAGGTATGCTTTGGGTCATTGTCCATCTGGAAGACCCATTTGCAACCAACTTCGTGGCTGATGTATTGAGATGTTGCTTCAATATATCCACATAATATTCCTTCCTCATGATGCCATCTATTTTGTGAAGTGCACCAGTCGCTCCTGCATTAAAGTGCCTCCACAAATTGATGCTGCCACCCCCATGCTTCATGGTTGGAATGGTGTTATTCGGCTTGCATACCTCACCCTTTTGCCTGCAAACATAACTATAGTTATTATGGCCAAACAGTTACATTTTTGTTTCACAAGACCAGAGGACATTCCAAAAAGTAAGATCTTTGTCCCATGTATGCTTTTATGGTGGTTTTGGAGCAGTGGCATCTTCCTTGCATAGCAGCCTTTCAGGTTATATCGATATATTATTTGTTTTACTGTGGATATAAATACTTGTCTATCTGTTTCATCCAGCATCTTCATAAGGTCCTTTGCTGTTGTTCTGGGATTGTTTTGCACTTTCACAGGAGACAGAATGCATCTCCTTTCTGAGCGGTATGATGGCTGTGTGGTCCCATGGTGTATATACTTGCATACTATTGTTTGTACAGATGAATGTGGTACCTTCAGGCATTTGGAAATTGCTCCAAATGATGAACCAAACTTGTAGTGGTGCACAATTTTTTCTTATTTTATTTTGATTTTCAAATGATGTCAAGCAAAGAGGCACTGAATTTGAAGGTTGGCCTTAAAATACATCCAAGCTGCTAAAAGGCACAGTAAACTTAGTGTATGTAAACTTCTTACCCACTGGAATTGTGATATTTTCAATTAAAAGTAAAACAATCTGTCTCTACACAACTGTTGGACAAATTACTAATGTCATGCACAAAGTAGATGTCCTAAATGACTTGCCAAAACTATAGTTTGCTAATATTAAGTCTGTGGAGTGGTTAAAAAAATAGATTTAATGACTTTAAACTAAGTGTATGTAAACTTCTGACATCAACTGTATATTGAACCTTAGTTGTTTTAGACTGAATTGTATTTTGAAAAAGTTAAGCCTTACAGTATTCTTGGTATATCTATATTTATGGGGTAAATATAATTTGTAATGATAACTGCATAAAGTGTGTACTGAAGTTGGAGCGGGAAGAATAGGGGTAACCTTCTCAATAATCAAAACAAACAAGCACCCCCCCACCCCATATTTATACCATGATCAGTGGAGTGGAAAAAAATTAAATTTTGCACATGCAGAAATTTGCCACATATATAACTCCATACTAGTATGCATCTTGAGGCCAGGGGAGTGAGGTTTATACACTGCACAGAATGTACCAGCTGGATACTGTTACATATGTGAGATACAGTAACAGATCAGATATATTTGTTAATCAATGTTACAAAAGTAACATTCAAAAGTCTCAAAAGCTATCGCAAAAGCACATTCATGTAAATTTTTGAAGCCGAGTATATAAGCTATATGCAAAAATAAAACTAACTTTACTGCACTAAAGCAATCTGTTTGGTATTTATGTGTGGATTACATTTGATGGGCAAAACCTTTCCAAATACATAGTGACACATTTTTAATATAAAAACAGAGTGATAATTGAAATAATAATTTAAATATGTTCATCAGATGTTGGTTAGATATGGAATGTTAAGTTGAGAAAACATATATAAAAGTAAATGCTTATGTAGATTTGACACAGAATTCTTTGCAGTGGACAGGATAATATGTTTTGCAAGGCAGAGTTTACACTGCACAGTTTGCTGAGTGAGACCAGTGTAATTAAATTCACCTGGGGCCAGTTGACCAAGCTACACGTAAGTTACAATTTAGCCTAGTTGTGGCATAAATTGGCACTAATTAAAAATGTACTACTAAATATTTGAGCATTGCACCCAAGGAAGGATTAAGAACTGAGAGGCCCATGGGCTGCTACACCATGGAGGGCTCCCATGGCATGACTATGTTCACTTTTATGCGCTACAGGACCCTTGCCAGATTTGGTTGGATTTTTAAAATGAATGGAAGATATGTTTGGAGCAATGTCTCACACGACCAATTATATGTACTTTTTAGTTCCCCTTCTGTCACTCACTCGAGGTTGTGTCGATTGTAGTGACACAAAGGGGCTTCTTCCGGGAGCCTCGGATACCTCTGAATATGAAAACGGCCAATGCCAAATTATCGAACAGAATTTGCATGTCCCGCCCCCAGACATACAGGTATAAAAAGTGGGGATTGTGATCTATTCAGCCAGATTCTTTCTTCAGAGCCGATCGGTTGTGTGTGTTCAGTGAGCTAAAAATCTCACTTCTGTTCCACTCACCTCTAAAAGAGTGCTTCCTGTTGGATCTACGGTGCATTGCCAGCTGCTTTCTCCCTCCTTTGCGCGCCAGTGCAGTCCATGCCCCAGGGCGCTTCGACAGTTTCTAAAAGAGAAAACAACTCCTCTAAATTAGCATTATTTTCTCTAAAAGAGTTAAAGCATTAGCGTCGAACATCTTTTTAAAGATGTGTCTTTATCAAGATGTCCTTCCGCCTTTTGCGTTGTTCCTGGATGCGGCAGATATCTCTCCGCTTCTGACGGCCATAGGCCATTCTTCTGGAGGTGTATGACGAGTTAACGAGTTTGTGGAGGGCACCTTTTACTGCCCGGAACCGACCTCCTTACTCGTCCGCTCTCACTACCCTTGATGTTGTGGCAGTCCATGGGAACATGGCGGTTCCCCAGGTGGACAAAGCGGTTGCGGTGCACCTGTGCCTGAAAAGCGCGACCACTTGGAGGGATCATCCCGCACTCCCCTCCAAGGCCTGTAGGACGTTGTCGTTGCTGACAGCGAAAGCTTACTGGGCCTCCGGACAGGCCGCCTCCACCCTGCATGCCATTTCCCTCCTGCAAGTTCACCAGGCCAAGGCACTAAAAGATCTTCACGTGGGTAGTCCTGATCCTGATGTGCTGCAGGAACTGTGCTCAGCTTCCGACCTTGCCCTCCGGGCCACAAAGGTCACAGGTGGGCACTCGGACAGTCGATGGCCACCATTGTGGTTCAGGAACATCATCTGTGGCTGAACTTGGTCGAGATGTGGGAAACTGAAAAAGCCCTCTTTCTCAACACCCCCATCTCCCAGCCCGGCCTATTCAGCGACACAGTTGAAGACTTCGCTTAGCAGTATTCTATGGAAAAAAAGCAGACGGAGGCCATCAAACACATCCTACCTCGGTGCCGGTCTACATCCAGCCAAGCCCCATCTGCTCGCCGAGGGCACCCCCCTGCGGCAGCAAGAAACCAGCAGGTAGTTCTGCCTCAACCAGGGCCCAGGTCTCAGCCCTGGCAATAGAGCGACCCGCAGGAAGTGGAAGCGGAGTCTCACAAACCTCCTCAAGGACCCGGAAGACTCCAAAGTGTTCCTGAGACAGACCACCCAGGGGACAAGATGTTTGCTCAGGAGATGGTAGCCAGACCACTCCTTCCCCCGGTGGAGGGCTACAAGGAGAATCCTTGGTTTCCATTTTTTCATTTGCTCTTTTTCAATAAATTAGCGATTTCTTAATCCCCTGGGTCACTTAGCCAGTGCCCGCAAATGCTGTTCTCACGGTGCCCCGGCAACAAAACCTCACTGGCGAAGTGGCACTCTGGTCATAGAAACTTCACTTCCACATCCACGTCTGTACAGCGTTCACAATCCTGGCCAGCGGGTTCTGACGAGTCCAGAGGACACCTCACTAGGACCTCCTCCTCAGTCACTAACCCGCCCCCTACCGGACATGTGGAGCAGGGTAAGTGCCTTGTGTTCTTTCTCAGCACATATGCCTCAGGATGCAACTTTGCCTCACAACCCAACACTACCTGCTCCCCACCGCTGTGAAGCCCCACCGGGTATGTCAAAAAAAATTGTCCTTTTATTGCCCCTTGTGCAGACCTTTGACTCGTGACTTACGCTTTCCAACCCGTCGCGCTGGCTGGCCAGGACCATCCGACTCGGCTACATGATTCAGTACGGCAGGCATCTGCCCCGTTTCAGCGGAATCTGCTCCACCTCAGTCCACAGCAAAAAGTCAGAACCCTGCATGCGGAAATCCCTACCCTTTTGCAAAAGGATGCAATTGAGCCTGTCCTTCCAGCCGAGATGGAGAAGGGTTTCTACAGCCCTTATTTTATCTTACCCAAAAAAGTGTTGAGGCCAATCTTGGACCTGCGAGTTCTCAACCGGGCTCTGCACAAACTCCAGTTGAAGATGCTCACGCAAAAACACATTCTAACATGTGTCCGGTATCAATATTGGTTCATCAAGATGTAGGATGCATATTTTCATGTCTCGATTTTGCCCTGATACCGACCCTTTTTAAGGTTTGTGTAAGAGGGCCGAGCGTACCAGTACAAGGTCCTCCCTTTCGGCCTGTCCCGGTCCCCTCGCGTCTTCACGAAGGTCGCGGAGGCTGCCCTTGCCCCGCTAAGGGAAGTGGGCATCCGCATACTCAACTACCTCGATGACTGGCTGATCTTAACTCACTTTTGAGAGGCATTATGTGCCCACAGGGATCAGGTGAGCAGGCACCTCAGCCATCTAGGGCTTAAGGTCAACTGGGAAAAGAGCAAGCTCTCGCCGGTTCAGAGCATCTCTTTTCTTGGCATGGAGTTAGACTCTGTCTCAATGGTAACGTGCCTCAAAAACGAGCATGCGCAGTCAGTGCTGAATTTCCTCTTGTCGTTCAAAATAGGCACTGTGGCCCCTCTAAAACAGTTCCAGAGGCTCCTGGGGCATATGGCATCCTCAGTCGTGGTTGCACCGTTAGGGTCGATGCACTGGCTTCAGACTCGAGTCGCGTGATGGGCATGGCACCGTGGCACGTATCGTGTGATCTTCAACCCCCTCTGTCGTCAGTTATTCAACACCTGGACGGACCTCTGTTTCCTGCGGACTGTATTCCCCCTGCGGCATGTGTCCAGGTGCATCGTGGTCACCACAGTTGCCTCCAAATAGGGTTGGGGTGGTGTGTGCAACGGGCATATATACGTTGACACATCAACTGTGAAGTATTGCTGGCTGTATTTCTTGCCCTGCAGAGGTTTCTCCCGCTGATCCAAGGCGAGCACGTCTTGATCCATTCAGACAGCACCGCGATGGTAGAATACATAAATCGCCATGGCGGCGTGAGCTCTTGTCATATGTCACAACTCGCCCGCCATCTACTCCTTTGGAGTCAGCACCGACTGAGATCGCTGCACGCCATTCATATCCCATGCAGCCTTAACACGACAGCAGATGCAGAACAAGTCTCTCTATTGGCCCCTTACTGGCCCACCTGGACTTGGTTCTCGGATCTTACGCTCCTCACGACAGCACCTACCTGGCAAATGAGGAAAACCTGAGGAAAGACCGTTTTTCTCAGGGACGGGGCACCTTCTGGCATCCGCGCATAGAACTCTGCAACCTCCACGCCTGGCCCCTGAACAGGATGCGGACGATCTGAGTGGTTTATCGCCAGCTGTCGTAGACACCATCAACCATGCCAGAGCTCCCTCCACCAGGCAGCTTTACGCCCTAAAGTGGCACTTGTTCACAAATTGGTTTTATTCCCGATCTGAAGACCCAGTGCTCTCATTCCTATAGGGAAAGATGGAGGGGCGGTTGTCCCCCTCCTCCTTAAAGGTATATGTTGCTGCTATAGTGGCCCACCATGATGCGGTTGTCCTTAGGAAAGCAGGCTATACCTGTTCCCCGCATGGTATATCTCTATGGTCCTTACGGGCCTCTAGAGAACCCCCTTCGAGCCTTTAGAATCATTCAAGCTTAGTGCCCTCTCCCAGAAGACGGCCCTCCTGATTGCACTTGCTTCCATCAAGAGGGTTGGAGACCTGCAAGCTTTCTCTGTCAGCGACACTTGCCTGGAGTTCGGTCCGGCAGATGCTCATGTCATCCTAAGATCTCGACCGGGCTTTGTGCCCAAGGTTCCTATGACCCCTTTCATGTGATGTATTTGCCCCATTTTCACCTCCCCCCAGCCTGGGCAGGATGTGGTCTCTGCGGGGTCTTTTCCCCCTGAAAGAAAAGGATTGGAAAAGAATGTCTTCCCCGATGCGTGTTACAGCTAGATATCCCCAGCTGCATCTAACACTCTGTGAGGAGAAACATACTTTTTGAATATATAATTTTTAAATGGTAATTATCTTTTTCTGTCTTCAATTTCACTCATGCATTTGAATAGAGCTTTCATGTTAGCGTTATTTTTAAGTCCTGTTACTTTTATTTTGACAGAACTTTTATTTCTTCCTGTTTTTCGGGTTAGTTAAATCAAGCTTCCCATTAATGCTAGGATAATCCCATAAACACTCGAGCTGAAATTTCCAAGCTGCACCCAAGGGGTTCATTTAAATTTTAACAACCATTTATACTCTAAGCACACTGCAAGAAAATTAAGCAGAGGTGGGTAGTAACACGTTACATTTACTTGAGTATTTTTTGGGGGAAAACAATTACTTTTAGAGTAGGTTTAAAAGTATGTACTTTTTAGTCTCACTCAAGTACATTTATAATATTTTTTTTTTACTTTTACTTCTTTACAATGGGTAGCATTACTGTCGTTACATTACTGTGTTTAATTTGAATTAATGTGTAATTTATTGAGAGATTATTGAATGGGACTTTTATGAGAGCGGAAGTTCACACAGCTGCGCGCTGAGCTGGTGTCACAGGCCATTGAGCCGGTGTCACTCAATCACTGCAGCAGCATCAAACTCTTCAAAGTGAAACACTTTCTTTGCTCCTCACAGTGAAAAAAGTATAGTTTCGTCATGCAATGCCTTTATATAACACCAAGACAAGCTGATATTTCAAGATTAAAATCTCAGCTCCAGCACACTGAGGTAAGTTTTTGCTCTAATTTTAACGCAGGCTTTTCTGTGTAATGAGATGGTCATTTTCATGGTGCTCTTATGACATCAGTTTTTAAGTGTACATTTTTAAGTCAGAGCATCAACATTTCAGCGTGCTTTGTCCCGCTTCCCTCATGTCATAAGCAGTATTTATGCATTTACTCCGTGCCCTCACGGGGTTACTGGAAACTATTGCAGTTACTTCAGGCAGATTAACTGTATAAATCCATGTAAACATCCAAGTTAAGTGTAAATCACTGCCATTCGCGTGATCGACAACTGGAGCGCAAACAGACAGCATTTCTGCGCGTGTAGAGCGAGGTGCGTGGAGTATGCATGTGTGAGATGTGCTGGCGTGACGACGAGAGTGGCTGTGTCCGCAATCATTCTCTCATTCACTATTTCCTATATAGTGAATGGCAGTTAGTGCACTATAACTTAACGTATATTTTCAAAGATTATGTCAATATGCATGTGATGTTCAAAGAATGTTAACAAACAATATGTCATTATACATGTGATGGCCAGAAGTCCAGCCAACGATCAGATGAGTGTTGCATGTTCAAGTCAACACAAAGAAAGAAATAGATGATCTTTCTATACACATAGATGACTATTGTATTCATAAATACAATCTGAGACATTTCTTGTGAAGAGACAACCATAGCCATCTTGCAGAGAGACAACAATCTTCAACCGTTATCCATGTCATAACTTGGCGACCACTTAAGGGATGGGAAAAGAGGCCGAGGAGTATCCACGGAGGGTCTGCCCCCATAGACTGCACAAAAATGTCATGGTTACTGTGTAACCTCCATTCCCCGATGGAAGGAACGAGACATTGTGTTGATTGTAGTACACAAGGGGTCTCTTCTGAGAGCCTCAAGTACCTCTGAACTTGAGAAAAGGCCAATGTCAAATTGGCAGACAAAATGTCCCATCACTGAGTAGCCGAAAATAAGGTTACGGCGTATTGCAGTGGTAGGGATAGTGAAGTGGCAAGGGGAACACAATGTCTTGTTCCATCGGGGAACGGAGGTTACAACAGTAAACATTACATACCCCTTCTGTCACTCACTCGACATTGTGTTGATTGTAGTGACACAAGGTGTCCCACTTCAAAACGCCATGCACTAACCTGTGATACGTGACTGCTGAGTCAGGTGCAAGCAGGCTGTTGCATGCTAGAAGCAGCTGGGTCTGCTGCATGTAACCCTCCCCAACGCCCCCAATAAAAGGTGTCATATACTGCTCTTAGGCTCCCAGTACCAGTTACGTAAACAGGCGACATGACTTGTATGGGAGCCAGCAGACCAGCCTTTTCTCTCTCTATGTTTCTCATCATAGAGTTAACCCTTACCAGCCGGAGTGTTCAAATTTGGGAACAATTATTCCCAGGGTTCCTGTCTCAATATGTCTCAATGAGCCGGAGAGGATATCCCGGGAGATTTACTCCAGTGTTGGATTTACTGCTTCAAATTGAAAACTGAGGTGATCTTTCGAGGTAAGGTAAGAAAGTTATTTAACATGTGTTGTCAATATTGGCTTTTGAAAGTCAAAATGGTTTAGTTATGAAGCATTTATTTGTAGGAGTAATGCAAGTTATTTCTTGAAAAAAATTACATGACCATCTGCGTTCATAGGACAGGCAGCTAGCCTCTAATTTCTGTGAAACTTGCTAAATAAACGTTATCTAGTAATATTATGAACGTTTTTAGCTAAATATCAATAACTTTTTTGGCCAATTTTGTTGCTTGTGGAAGATATTCAAACCTTTTTAGTTACAATGCATTTAGTTGTAGTAGCGCTGCTAACTAGTTTTTTCCTGGAAAAAACATGACAGTCATCGGCAAGCCTATACTTTTTATATAAGGTTTTTCTTTTTTTGCCATTTTCTGTGAAACTTGCTAAATAAAAATTTGTTAGCAATAGTAAGTACGTTTTTAACTAAATATCACTAACTTTTTTGCCAATTTTGTCACTTAAAATCTGTCTAAACTAATGAGGCCACGCTTCTCGTAGAGTGTGCTCGAACCCGCAAGGGGGGGTGGGCACAGCCTGGATGTGATAGGCTAGGGAAATAGCATCAACAACCCAATGAGCTAATCTCTGTTTGGAGACGACGTTCCCTTTCCACCATCCACCAAAGCCGACAAAGAGCTGTTCAGAGCATCTGCATGAAAACTGCAGTTAGATAATTTATCTAGCTTGTTGATTTTCCCATGTAATAAAAAAATGGTAGATTTCTTTCTATAATTTAGCAGATAGCCTTACCCATCTATCACACAGACATGATTTTGTAGCTTCTTTTTCACAAGGAAAGGGTGAGAGGGCTGTCTGCATTTGGACATTCTGGTTAGACTATTCAGTGTATGGATTTATGAAGAACACACTGCTGGCTCCCTCAAGAGGAGGCTGCTGATGAGCTTAGATACATAGCACAGGATGTGTGGCATGTGGCATGAGGCCATGAGCACACAGGAGGATTCATATATATATATATATATATATATATATATATATATATATATATATATATATATATATATATATATATATATATATATATATATGAATCTGCATGCATTGTTTGTGTCTATTTCTCATATGACTGATACTCACAGTAACACTAACACTGTTACTCTTATTATTTTGGGTATGGCTAGCCATTCTCGCACATGTCCCAAGTGAGCTAGAAAGCATAACCGCTTCACTGATTCTTTTTCTTATCCCTCATACTCTGACATCGATTCACAGGCACCAAAACCTCTCTCATTTAAGCCTAGCTATCCATTCGGTATTGACCTAGGTAGCGTGTGTCAGGCTATGTGGTCAATCCCCAATATAATGTTGTGAGAAATGTACTTTATCATGCAGTTTTTTTACTTAGGCTGTAGTTGCTGAGATATGAAGGTTTACAAACTATCAGGTGTGGGAGCTCGTCCTAAACTGTCCATCATATTCCAGCTACCAAGGAGCTTGGATGGAGGTGACCCCCGATGAATTTGACTAATTTCTTGGATTGATCATTACATGGGGTTTTCAGTTCTCCCTGATTCCCATCATCAATGGGGAACCAAGTCATTACAGGGCTCGTGGGCAAGGGGATTTATGTCACGTGACCGCTACAAGGTTCTATTAGCAGTTCTATATGTTGTAGACCCTACCACAGAGGATAATCAGGATCGCCTAAGGAAGTTGTGTTATCTTATGGACCACCTTAAACAAAAATGCAAGCAGCAGTTTCAACCTAACCAAAATCTTGCAATAGATGAACGTATGGTCAAGTTTATAGCTTGTTTAATCTAATGTTTATAGATTTAAACAATACATGAAGGGCAAGTCTACTTGTGGGGTTTTAAATTATGGGTAATTGCAACATCAGACTCGGAGTATACTCTCGACTTTAATGTTTACACAGGTAGTCATGATGGGCATGTCACTGACTTGGCCACCAAAGTAGTTGAATCGTTACTGCAGTCATTCAAAGACCAGGGCCACAATGTTTGGTTTGACAACTTTTACACATCCCCAGCTCTTATGGTTAAGTTGTTAGAAATGGGAACGAATGCCTGTGGGACTTTTTAAAGACATACAAAGATGAGAATGCAAGACAGCTTGTGGGGATATGAGGTGGTGTAGGATTGAGGGGAATATACTTGTAATTCAGTGGAAGGACACGCGTGCAGTTACACGCCTCTCCAATTTCCACGCTCCGCATGCCCAGAGTTGTTGGGAAGAGCCAGAACGAGAGTAGGAACCATCCCCTGCTCGGCGACCGCTGGTTTGACTTTCCACGCCACTCTTATCCACGGCAGTCAGCATCATCAGGATAGTGCCTTTGTAGACTCTGGGGCCACTGGGAGCTTTATGGATTTTGAGTTGGCCAGGAGCCTCTCTATTCAGTCTGTTATCCTACAAAGACCCAATGACGGGTAAGACTCTCCTATGGTAAAGAGTGGGGCAACCTAAGGCAGGGCAACACCGCCCTGGAAACCTGCCCCAGATGGGAGGGTTATATGGGTTTAAGGAAGTGGATGGATGCTTTTAGGTTAGAAGAATCAATAATGAGGTCTAGAAGAAACCTTCCCAAAAAGTGTGAGTTCCACTCAACCTGACTTTATTTTAATAACCGCTTTATTAAAACATTTAAACACAGTGATGAATACTAAGCATTCTGTCACTCTACATCAGGGAATCATACCCTGTGTAGAATATTATTTAAAGATTGGATTTGGTGGTAAAATTTTGAGAACCTAAATTATTAAAAAAGTATTAAACAACCATGAGAATGTTTGTATGATGAAGAATTAAGATTGAAAAATTATTTTTACTCATGCTTTTATTGAACTCATGTACATTTGAATATTAATGAAGAATGGAAAAAGAAAACATGGTGGTGACTAAAGATTAACAATGCTAGGCTTGTTTTTTATAACAATTTAAATAGAATTGTTTAAGAAATGGGGTGCAAAATTGGCTAAAATTAATATAATGATTGAAATAGCAATCCTTATGGGAGGAAAAATAATCTGGTGTGTGTGTTACCATTGGTAAAATCATTCTTGATCTGAGCAATAGTGAAGCAGATGACACTGATCAATGTGTATGATCCATACAATGGAATTACAACTACCTCTCTAATGAATAGATATAAGAATATATGATGAACTACGCCCTGGGTGTAAGTGCTAGCCTAACCTCTCCCCAAAGGGTGACCCTCTACAATGCAAAAATACATCTACATTACGAAAAAGAACTCTTGATATTATGATGAATATTTTGTTTTATATTTGATATACTCTAATTGCACACTCATGCTTAAATATGCTTATATGTTTCAATTATTGAATGAAGGTATATGGGGACAGAATTTTTTTCTCCATTCTTAATCAAACTTGAATGGAGATGTTTAGTTTCTGAAAAATCTCCACTGGAGTGTGGTTGCATAATCTGGTCATTGAAGGTGAAGCTGTGTGAATTAATTTAGTCACTGATAGCATAACTGAGGTGACTAAATTATGAAACTGTACTCTGGGTAAAAACAGGGAAGGTGAGACTTATTTAAGTCTCAGAGGGGGGGAATGTGGAACATATTTATCAAGTTAAACATAAATTAATCAAGTGTAAATATTGCCATTTTATTCTACAATTATTTCTGATGGTCAAGTATGTATTTTACTGTGTGTGTGTGTGAGTATTGAGGCCTGCAAAAATTAGGCCCCTCAGAATGCAATGCGTGATCACATATGGTACTCATATATGGTAAACTTTAGTCTCATGGTTTGACACTAGAGAAAATATATGATGAGGTTCCAGATGTTCCCTTCTTAAAAATAACAGACTGAAGACACAGAACAAAATGTATTGAAGGTTTTAGCCATGCATTGTTAGACCTATGTAAGCGAGTGCAAACTCAAGACACATCAATTGTTTCTGCAGGGGAAATGCAGCTTGTTATCACTGATAATAAAGTCTATTTTCTGGCATCAAAAACTCCACGTTTTTCAGAGTGAGTTTTCACAAATTGGGCAGAAACCACAATAAATGCGGCGTCAGATCCAACAGAAAGCTCTCTTGCAGAGGTGGGTGAAGCAGTCATGACACACAGCTCGCTGATCACACAACCGTTCGGCTCCGAAGAAAAAAATCTGTCTGACAGATGCTCGCCCACTCCCCTTTATACCCGTATGTCTGGGGGCAAGGCATGAAAATTCTGTCAGCCAATTTGTCATTGGCCTTTTCTCAAGTTCAGAGGTACGTGAGGCTCTCAGAGGAGACCCCTTGTGTCACTAAAATCGACACAATGTCGAGTGAGTGACAGAAGGGGAACCACTGGGGCCAACACTGAGGTAAGCTTTTTGCTTAAAAAGTGTTTTTTGTGAAGTCTGAGGATGATGACCTAAGATGTGGTAACTGAGGCTTTGCCCATTTGAATCCAAATTCAAATTGATAATTGGCTAAAATAGAGTGGGACCCAGATGTCGGGGAACCGCTTGTGAGAACCCATGCAAAATGGAAGACACACAGAAGCAGCGTGTATAATTAAGAAAAGAGGTTATGTAAGAAAATTATCCATAAGCAGGATTTTAAAGAAGAGAAATATTATGTGTAATGACCAAGAAGCATGGTCTTAGAAAAATAAACAAAACCTGAGTTAAACAGAGTATAAAAATACATATATAAATATACAGCAGGTTAAGGCATGCCTGAAAATAATAGAATTGTTTGCTTGTATGTAATGTTGGTCTTAACTGTGATGCTTTTGTGTTCGCTTGGATGCATGCTGTCATTGATGCTGATGTATTATGTTACATATGTGAATATGTGTTAAGTGTGCTCCTACAGAGAAACAGGTGTGGTAAAGAAAAATTGATAAGGATAAAACTAAAACTAAAGTTAAAAAAAAAATCAGTCCAAGAATAATAAATGTTCCAAGATACTAGCTTTGTCGACTATTTGGGCACCAATTATATTGTAGAATTTGTGATCCAAATAAATAGAAACAATTATTGATAAAGTTGAAAACACCTGTTTCCCTGTTTCTTCTATGTCTCTCTCTCTCTCTCTCTCTCTCTCTCTCTCTCTCTCTCTCTCTCTCTCTCTCCCAGCTGACAGACCTGGATGCGACTGGGAGGAGGGAGTCAGTGGACAGAGGCAGAGAAAATTAGAAGAACAGCAAGATGAGTAAAAAGGGCAATTATGATAATTAGATAAAATACAGACTACTAAAGGAAATGCAGAGACAAACAAAATGTGAGAGGCAAGCAGCTCCCCGCAGACCTAGAAAAGACATTAATAGAAACAAAGGGAATAAGTGATTATTTTTGGAGAGAATCAGAATATATAGATGCATGCATGCATACATACATGCGGGTCAGAGAAGAGAACTAACAGATGGAAAGAAGAAAGAATTATTTTAAAAAAAAACTGACAAAAATTACCAACATAAATGAAAGGCAGTGTCAATGGCTGTGGGTTAATTGGATGGAAATAGTCTCTAAAATTCTATCAATAATCATAATCAATAGAGGAAGTGTACCATCAGCACTCTTCCGAATTTGAACAATGGAAAGTGTCAGAAAGAAATGCCAGTATACACTGAAAATGGGACAATGAGAACTTTAGAAGTGAAGATTGAGATGAGTGTCCCAGGGGAAATACGACACATGCAGGTGGAGGTATATGAACAGCATGCCTGGTAAAGAAACTTTTAGAAAACAAGAAAATATTTAGCAAAAATGTTGTGTATAAGCAAATAAAATAAAACTCTGTAATTTTAATAATGTATACAGCATGTGAAGCAATACGGCTTTATGATCTTAAGCAAGTATAAATGCATGATGTAATAAAACGTGTATATCATGAAACATATAAACAAATGTTCAATATAATCTTGTAAATTATAAAACTTTGTATTCTTAGAAAAATTTGTAAACTTAGTGATGTATGAACGTGTGTGATAAACCAGCTCTGTAAACAAATAAAATAAATATCTAAACATTAAAAGTAATTAAAACACTGTAAAAAATAAAAATTATATTTAATAAATGAAACCCTCATAAAATAAAGGGACATTTAGCCACTAAATCTGTCATTAATAAAAGAGATATAATAAATAAAAAGATAGATAATAACCAAACATTAAAACAGTATATGACATGTTAACAGTCAACCCTCATAAATAATGACATGGACGAAAACAAGAAAGGGAGGCGGAGAGGAAGAAGAGGGAGGGGTATTCTACACAAGAAAGAAAGAGAATCCCTAATTAAATTCCTTAACACCGAATTCAGTCACCCTGATCACCAGTTTAATCGACCTTGCCCGAACTTGACCACTCTATTGCCTGCCGCCAGCTCTTAGTGAAACTCTGCCTGTTTGACCACGAACTTTGTTGTCTACTACAATCCTGCCTGCTGTTATCGAACCTTGCCTGTCTGACCTGATTATTGCCTCTGAATAAAACCGCATATGGATCCAAACCTGTCTGAGTCCTCGTTACAATAATAAAGCGTCTCTAAAAAATGGGAGAAAAGGATAAAGGGGTTGAACACAAAATGGCCAGCAGAGGGGACATTTGATGTAGCTATGTGTAGAGAAATGGAGGCACTGATAAAAAAAAAATAAAAAAAAAAATAAAAAAAATAATAATAAATAAATATATCATCACAAAAATAAAATTAATGGACAAAAGAGAGAAGGAAAAACAGAGAAGGAAAAAGGAATATTACACAGGTAAAAATTAGGGATTCAAATTAATGGAAAGAAAAAGACAACACCAGGATGATAGAAATAAGGAGAAAACAGAAAGACCACCTCCATATGCTCCTTCTCCTGAGCAAATAGAAAAACATAAGAGGAAAAGAGGAAAAATAGATATAAAAGGTAAAGTGAAAGAAGTGCCTGAAAGAAAACTGCAGTGGCGAAGGAGCAACAAGGGTAGATTGACAAGAGATACAGACGATGAGTGGGAACTAATGAAGAGACATCTGAGGAGGACAAGAAAGAGGAGGGATATATGGAGCAAAACCAAGAAAGCCTGCCCTCATTCATTGGATATTCAGGGAGGAGCAAACAATTCCTGATCTTGAATAAAGGAGGACAAGAACAATATGTGTCATGGGCCAATCAGGACCTCGATGGATTAATAATCTGCCTCCCAGACATACAGAGGGATTAGGAAAATGGATCAAGATGTTAGAAGATCAAACAACTGGGAAATTTCTTGTGATTGGAGACATCAAAGCATTATTGGCAAGATGCATAGGAGGAGCAAAATGAATGAGATTCTTTATGAAGCAGGCCCGAAGACAATGGATACTACAAGGGCGGATGACATTACAGTGGATGGGTGCCACAACAGACTATAGAGAGCCTTGAGAAAAGAATATCCATCGAGAATTGATCCAAAATCTTTAAAGGGAGAACCAATAAGTGAGACAGAGATCCCCAATGCCTATATGCAATGCGAACTAAGAAGATGGAAGGAAGAAATGGAAAAGGATCCAGAAAAGGATATAGTGATGTTAACATTATTCAGGACAGCTATATTGGAGGATATGCCGACACCAGTTTGAAAAAAAAACAGAGGAAAAACTGGAGGACGTTGTAGGACTGAGCACCATGACACAAAAGAGAATTTTGTGAACATGTTGCCCATGCTGTGGAACACTACAGAAAGAATGAAGCAAAGCTGAGACAACAAGAAAAAGAAATACAAAGAAGACTGGCTCAGTTGCAGCTTGAAGAACTGACAGGGAAAAAGATTCAAGAAGTTGTGAAAGAAAAAGAAGAGCAATTAACAGTGACGCTCCTATAAATGCACCTGTGGCCCCGGGGAACATGCCCATGCCAGCTGCCCAAGTGGCACCAATGCCACCTATACCCATCAATCAGAACCTAATGCCAACGACAGGAAATGCCATACAGCCACCAGCTCCGATGATAATCTACATGAAACCAGATCAACCCAATAATAGAAATTTGAATTGACCACCACAAGGAGGAAGAGGACAACAGAACAATGGCCCGAAAAATGCTGGTCCTCTGGGGATATGTTGGGGGTGCAACCAACTACGACACAACAAGGAAATATGCCCTATAAATCCATGGTTGAACTAATTGCCATCAAACACTAGCAACAATCAATGGTAACAGGGATATCAAGCTCAAGGTCCCCCCAACCCATGACGGGGTCCAAAATAGGGCAACTAGGGCTGCCCAGAGAATCCTATGGGGAGGAGTCAGCTTCCAATGATATTGTCTGATGCTGATCAAGAACCTATGCTGCAGGTTAAAATAGAGGGCAAAATAACACCAGTTATTCTAGACACTGGAGCCACACTCACATGTATAAATCAAAATTATGCCTCTCACCTCCCCAAGTCTGGAAATATGTAAAGACAGTAGGATTCTCGAGACTAACGCAGCTAATTCCATTGACGGCTCCAGTAAGCATAAAAGTAAAAGAGAGAGAAGTGAAAATTCCTATTTTAATTTCAGAACAGACACCGGTGAACCTGCTGGGAAGAGATGCTATATGCAAGTTGAACTTACAAATATGGTGCTCTCCAGAGGCAATATATTTAGACAATAAAGAATTAAACAAATGACGATTACAAAGCCTCCATGTGGCAGGGTAATTGGTAACTCCACCTCCCCTACCTGATGATTAATCAGTCAGCCAGTGTCAGCCTCTCCCCAATGGCTTATTAGTGTTGAGGAGAGAGTATATATATAGATTGCGTTCTTACACCAATATTGTCATTGAGTAACTTGAGCCAGTGTGTGAACTAAACGCCAGCTTTGTGGTCCACTTTGGACTCGCTGGAAGTCACTGACCTGGTTGGCTCCTGCGCCAAGTTGATGTTACAGCCCATGTGGTGTGAATTTAGTGTTTGAGTATTTTTTTATTTCTTTTCATTTTGTGTTTCTCTGTCCATAATGCTAATTTAGAATGCTGCATTCTGTATTTTTGTTTAAATTATTATTTTCTTTAGGATTTTTTTTTTGTTTTGTTAATGGTGTGGGGAATTTTATTCGTTTTGTGTTTGTGTTCTGTTTACTTTAAAGGAGCTGAGGCCAGGAGAGCAGGGGGTTGGACTGCTGGTGGCGGTGTTTCCTTTGCCCTTTTGTGCTGTGAATCACCATTGATTTGGCATGCGTGCACGTGAGTGGGATGTTCTTTTTGGTTGCTGATAACACCTACATCCAGCTTACTCCTTGCATTCAAGCCTCAGTCTCTTAAGAGTTTTCTAATTGTGTTTTTCTGTTTGTTAACCCAATGCTGAAGATGCTATGACACCTGGACCTTTTAATAATTTATTGTTTCAGTGCTGCATCACTGTTTTGCTATATACTTCCTGTGTGTTGTGCCCCTTGCATAGGGCAGTAGATATTTTATTGATTTGTTTTCTGCCTTTTTCAGCATCCCTTTAGCAGAAGTAATCTGGCACCTTTTCTCATTCATTTACCAAGGTAAACGGTATCCATACAGTATAATGCATCAAGGGTTCAAACATTCACCACATGTATTCAACCAGGTGCTGACAACTGACTTGGAAAGTCTCAGGGTTGATAGCACGTTAATACAATACATAGATGATCTGTTAATTTGTTCAACAACATTAGAACAATGTCACCAAGATTCGATCAAAGTACTTACAAAATTGGCTGATGGAGGACATAAAGTGTCTAAAGAAAAGCTGCAATATTGTTTACCACAAGTACAATATTTAGGACAGATTGTTGTGCATGATACCAAGGCTATATCACCCAGCCAATTGGAGGGAATAAGTAGGGCACCTCAGCCACAAACAGTGGGACAGGTGATGACCTTTTTGGGAATGACAGGGTTCAGTGCTGATTGGATTGAAGACTATGCCATTAAAACAACCCCCAAGGGCATTGATGAAACAGACAGGGCATCAGAATCTACGAGCTCAATTGGCATGGGATGCAGAGGCTGTGATAGCTTTTGAATCTCTGAAAAAAGAACCGCAGACCGCACCTGCTTTAGCAACCCTAGACTATACAAAACCTTTCCATTTGTATGTAGCAGACAGAAAAGACTTGCAGTGGAAGAAAGAAACAACCAATAGCTTACTAAAGCACTAAACTTGATAATGTGGCACAATATTATCTACCATGCTATCAAGGACTTGCAGCAGTATATCATGACAAAGCCTCCTCTGTGACCATGGGTTACCCGGTAGTGATTTACACCAATCACAAATTTACAGAATTGATAGAACAAGGGATGTTTTCTTTTACTCAAGGAAGGTGTTTGACATATTCAATGCTGTTAACTTACCCAGATATTACATTAAGGAGATGTATGACAGTAAATACAGCCAGTTATATTCTCCTAGAAGGAGAAGGAACACCTCATGAATGTGTAATGGACTCTTTAGCTTTCACATGTCTGAGACCAGACTTGGAGTCTGACCCAATCAATGATGCAGAAGTAGATTATTTTGTTGATGGGTCATGTTTTAGAGATCACCTGGTCAATCACGCTGGGTATGCCGTTGTCAGGAAGGAAGACAAAAACTTTCTTCCAATTGTGGTTCAGCATTGTGAACAACCATGCTCGGCACAATTTGCTGAATTTAAGGCATTAACTGAGGCTTTCGTGCTAGTAAAAAAAAATCGTAAACAGCTATACAGATTCTGCATATGCACATGGAGTGTGTCATTTATTTGAGCAGTCTGGAAAAAAAGGGGCTTTAAAAAGAGTGATGGAACCCCAATTCAACACAGTGATCAGATAATCCAAATAATTTCAGTGATTATGCATCCAAAAAGATTGGCTATATTCAAATGTCAAGCCCATAAGAAAGGCAACAAGTGGTGGTGGCGTAGTGGGCTTAAGCACATATCTGTTAATCAGAAGGTCGCTGGTTCGATCCCCATGGCCACCATCATTGTGTCCTTGAGCAAGGCACTTAACTCCAGGTTGCTCCGGGGGGATTGTCCCTGTAATAAGTGCACTGTAAGTCACTTTGGATAAAAGCGTCTGCCAAATGTAATGGCAACGATTTTGTTATACAAGGAAATAACGCAGCTGATTTACACACCAAAAAAGCTGATGGCACCAGTAGAAATTCTACTCCAGCCTCAACCCCAATTGTATGATGTTGCACGAATGCAACACCAAGCAGGCCTTTCCGAACACATGATCTGGCAGCAAAGAGGTGCGAGTAGAGATGTAAATGGAATATGGCAGTGCCATGAGGGGCACATGAATGTGCCAACATCACTTCTTAATATTTTAATATCTTATGTGCATGGTTTTGATCATTGCGCAAGGGGAAAGGTGATTAGAAAAATAGAACAGCAAGGTTATTGGTCCCTGTTCCTACAGGCAATGGTAATGAATTTGAAATTTGCGCTAAACATAATGTCAGGAAGGGCACATCTGTGCCAAATGGTCACATACCAGTTCCAAAAAGACCATTTGACCCTTTCCAGCCTGAGCCCAAAATTTAGAATACTCCATTCTGTGCCAGAATATGGTATTCATATCCAAATTCATATTATATTCATATTCACATAACATCGCACACCTGAACTCTATATACCATTTTGAAGAGAAGAGGGCTTTCAAATTATATAAATATATGTATGATTATTTAAGGCTAATCATCCTTTATCAATAAGATTTCACAGCAATTTTTACAAAAATCTTCTCCAGCCACTGTACATCAGACATTTTCAACCATTTTTATTACAAGCTAGAGGAAATCTTAGAGTGTATGAAATATGCATCATTGGTCAAATATAATCTATTGTTTAAAAGTTATGACCATTCTAGTGATTAGTGGGAAAACGGAATAAAGCAATATTTAGAATGTTAAGACGCATTTCACATGACCACTCCTCAAATACTCCTTTTGAGCACCTGTAATAATAACTTGAGATTGCATCTAAAATTGAAGGACACAAACACTGAAATATAAATTTTATGTGTTCAATAAAACACACACTTTATTTAATTTGATCATTAGAACTACACACAAATTACACAGCAAATCATACAAAATCAAACTTTCGAACTTTCTATAGTAAATACATTTATAATAATGAGTGAAGGAACATAATATATAAACAAATTCATAAATACTCAACTGCAATACCTGTGGAGAGAAGAGAGGGAGAATAGAGGGGAGGACGACAACACTAGTAAACACAGCCCAACCTAGGCTTCTTCACGAAACTGGTCACACTCAGCTGAGTGCCAAGTCTGAAAACAGTTCCTGTCACGAACCAAACAAAGTCATTTGCCATTGCATTCCGGCGCGCAACAAGCTACTTTAGTTTTATTTTCAATCCTACTTTTCCAATAGCATATCCATCATGTCTTAGAGGACTCTTCAAATGTAGGGACAAGGGCTGTGTGGAGTTATGACCAAGGAGGGACTACAGGCTTTAGTGTATGCAAAGGGAAACTTGCGTGAATATCGATACCTCCCAGCTGACGAACAGTCTATGCTCATCCCCTGGTGCCGCATGAATGTGTTGCCATTCCTTAAACAATATGAAAATATTGATGACGGCAATGTCTATGAAGCAGAAAAAAAGAGTCTTCCACCACTTCTGAGTTTTTTGTAGGATGTCTGAAGATTTTATAATTTGGTCTGACTTATCAATACCGCCCATATTTTTGTTATAATCACTGATTGCAGTGGGCTGGAGGGCTACTTCTTTTGTCCAGTCACCATAATTTTTTACCAACCAAGTAATTTCGGTTGAGCCATTCGCATTGTGGAAATTGGAGAGGCATGTAACTGCATGCATGTCCTTCCACTGAATTACAATTATATTTGCCCCAATCCTATACCACCTCATATCCCCACGAGCTGTCTTGCGTTCATAACTTTTGATGTCTTTAAATTCTGCATGAAACAGTTTACGATTCACCCTACATGTCCCACAGGCATTAGTTCCCATTTCTAACAACTAAACCCTAAGAGTGGGGATGTGTAAAAGTTGTCAAACCAAACATTTTGGCCCTGGTCTTTGAATGGCTGCAGTAACGATTCAACAACTTTGGCAGCCAAGTCAGTGACCCATCATGACTACTTATGTAAATATTAAAGTCGAGAGTATACCCAGAGTTTGATGTTGTAATCACAAATAATTTAAAACCCCACTGAGTAGGCTTGCCCTTCAAGTATTCTGACTGAATCCTGACCAAGCTTTAGATTTGACCATACGTTCATCTATGAGATTTTGGTTAGGCTGAAAGAGCTGCTTGCATTTTTGTTTAAGGTGATCCATAAGATAACGCAACTTCCTAAGGTAATCCTGATTATCCTCTGTGGTAGGGTCTACAACATGTAGAGCTTCTAAATATGCTCTGTAGCGGGCATGCGACATAAATCCCCTTGCCCACGAGCCCTGAAGTGACTTGGTTCCCCAATGACGATGGGAAACAGGGAGAATCAAACATGAAAACCCCATGTAAATGAGAAACCCAAGAAATTAGTCAAATTCATTGGGGGTCACCTCCATCCAAGCTCCCTGGTAGCTGGAATATGACGGACCGTTTAGGACGAGCTCCCACCCCTGACGGTTTGTAAAGCTGCATATCTCAGCAACTACAGCCTGAGTAAAAACGGCATGAAAAAATACATTTCTCACAACATCATATTGGAGGTTGACCGCACAGCCTGATGCATGCTACCTAAGTCAATACCGAATGGACAGCTAGGCTTAAATGGGAGAGGTTTTGGTGCCTGTGAATCGATGTCAGTGTACAAGGGATAAGAAACAGTGTCAGGGAAGTGTTTACACTTTCTAGATGACTTGGCACGTGTGCGAGAATGGCTTGCCATATCCAAAATAATAAGAATAACAGTGTTATTGTGAGTATCAGTCATATGAGAAATAGAAACAAACAATGCATACACACATATATATATATATATATATATATATAATGTGTGTGTGTGTGTGTGTGTGTGTGTGTGTGTGTGTGTGTGTGTGTGTGTGTGTATGCAGTTGATGGTCTTGGCTGTGGATCAGGTTCCATCTTATCCTCCATCTCCTCATGGTCTAGGTGTTCATGCAGATCTTCCTCTTGTTTGTTCACACCCTCAAAAGCTGAGAGCCATAGTCTCTCTTCATCTCTACAACAGAAAAAAGTACACAATTGGTAGCCAGCAGTGTGTCCTTCACAGAACCGTGCACTGAATAGTCTAACCAGAATGTCCAACAGCAAACAGTCCTCTCACACTTTCCTTGTGAACAGGAAGCTACTCACAATCTAAAATCATATCATGTCTGTGTGATGGATGGGTAAGGCTATCTGCTAAATTATAGAAAGATATCTACCATTTTTTATTACATGGTAAAATCAACAAACCAGATAACTTATCTCACTAGAAAGACTGCTGAGAGGACCGCTGACACGGGTTGCAAAAAACCACCGGCACCAAAAAACGAGGTAAGCATTTTTGCTTAAAGTTGTTTTTGTGTGATCTGAGATTGCAGGTCCCAGTAAGTAGTCTCCCTGAGACTTTGCCAGTCCGGATATAGACACATTTCAACTAATTGGCTGAAAATAAGAGGCGAGTTCCAGATTCCAAAAACTGGGGATGTGGGATTATCTAAGGAAGTAAAAGGCCTGAGAGGTGAGTCTGTGAAGCGGCTGGCATGTGAAATTCCGTATCTAGGTGTATTTATGCCAGAAGAAGGCGGAAAAACCTGCGCAGGTACAAATCCTAGTACGAGTGTGAAATTCCTGACTCGCAGTGGAAGCAGGTGAAATTTGCGCAGAAAATTCCTCCAGGTGTTAAATAAGTTATTTAAAGTTTGAAGTATTTAACGAAACCTGGACTGTGTAAGAAACGGGGTAATGAGGTATGTGCATGACTAACCATGTTGTCTGTGCATGTGTACTCTTTTTGTGTCTGTTTGAATACATGATTTCAGTGTTGGTGATGCATTGTGCAAGTGTTGCACAGGCCCAAATGGTTACAAATGTGCCAGCTGCACCTATGGCCCCCTATTCACCACCTGCACCCATGTACCAACCTGTACCAGCAACTCAGGTGGCACCAATGCTGCCTGTACCAAATGTTCAGAACGTAATGCCAATTCAAGGACCGGCAATGCAACAGCTCATACCAGCCATAGTGTATAACTTCCCAGAGCAGATGAACAGAGGTTGGAATCAGCAGTTTCAAGGAGGAAGGGGGAGAGGACGAGGAAGACAGAACATTGGAAACAGAGCTGTAAACGTATGCTGGGGATGCTACCAAGTGGGACACATGAAAAGAGACTGTCCTATGAATCCCTGGCCACAGACACATCAGGCAAATATCAACGACTGGCAGCAAGGCCCACAGCAGCAAGTTCAAGGCCCACTCAATCCATGGCATAGACCACCACAGGGCTACTAGGGATGCCCAGAGAATCCTATGGGGAGGGGTCAGCTTCCAATGATATCAACTGATGCTGATCAAGAACCTATACTGCAGGTGAAAATAGAAGGCAAAATAATACTGGTTATGTTAGATACTGGAGCCACATTCAAGTGTATAAATCCAAATTATGCCTCTTACCTCCCCCAGTCTGGAAAATATGTAAAGACAGTAGGATTCTCAGGACAAACACAGTTGATTCCAATGACGGCTCCAGTAAACAGAAGTAAAAGGAAAAGCAGTAAGAATTCCAATCCTAATATCACAAAATACGCCGGTCAATTTATTAGGAAGAGATGCTATATGCAAAATGAATTTACAAATATGGTGTACTCCAGAGGGAATCTACATAGATGATAGAGGAGTAAAACAAATGACAGTCACACAGCCACCAGAATCTCAAAATCAACAACCAAACGTGTATTGGTTGGGAGAACTAGGAAAGGTAGATGACACAGTAGATAAATGGGGAAGATACATCAGAGCACAGTTAGGTGAGCCAAACGTGCCAGGAGCAGAACACCATTGCACACTGATATATGACGAAACAAGAAACTCAGATCTGGAGAAAGAATGGGTGAATAAAACAAGAGAGCAGAAAATCTCACTAACATCAAAATACATAGATGTGGGACAAGAGGGGGCTGCACTTCATGTAGAGAACAATGACTTCATAGCTACATGGTTCCAGGTATCAGATTCTGTCCCACATGTAACGCTGTATGTGACCAAGGGAAGAGAGCAAAAAGACTTAGGACAAATGATGAAAAAAGCAGAGAAAGTAAAATGGACGGGGACAGAAAATCCTCTTATTTTGGAATCACCGGACAAAGCATACCTGAAAATTTTGTGTACTACAGAGATGGTAGGAACACCCACCGGAGTAAGAGGTTATTACTCCGGCAGAGAAATTAGATTCAAAGATGACAGAGATGGAAAAGGTGTACCAGCTGAACTATGGTCACGTCATGACACAGATGAAGGGTTAGTGGTATCTGCAAATCCAATTAAAATAAAAATAAAACCAGGAACACAGCCTTCGCGAAAGGGAGGCGATATCAGGAATCAGAAATACTATTGAAGGGTTGCTCAAGGCAGGAGTGCTAACTGAGACATCAAGTTGTTGTAATACACCTATACTACCAGTAGCAAAGGCAGATAAAGCAAAATGGCGCTTAGTACATTGAGAGCAGTTAATGATGTAGTGGAGGATTGGCCTGCAGAGGTACCCAATCCGCATACGCTGCTGACTAATGATCCCCTGCTGCCAACTATTTTACTGTGTTCTGCCTTTTTCAGTATTCCTTTAGCAGAAGAAAGCAGACAACCTTTTGCATTCACCTATCAAGGTAAACAATACACATACACAGGGCTGCCACAGGGGTTCAAGCATTTGCCGCATGTGTTCAACCAGGTACTAAAAACAGACCTCGAGGATCTCAGGATTGATAGTACATTGATATAATATGTTGACGACCTACTGATTTGCTCACTAACACTAGAGCAGTGTCATCAGGACACAATCAAGGCAAAAATTAGCTGAGGGCGGTCATAAGGTAGCTAAAGATAAGCTACAATACTGCCTACCACAGGTGGAATATTTGGGACGAATCATTGCGCACCAGACAAAGGCAATATCGCCCAGCCAATTGGAAGGTATAAGTAAAGCACCATGACCTCAAACGGTGGGACAAATGATGATTTTTTTTTTTTAGGAATGACAGGATTTAGCTCGGATTGGATAGAAGATTATGCTATCAAAACGAACCCCTTGCGAGCACTGATAAAACAAACAGGACAGCAAAATCTTAGGAGCAAGCTGATTTGGGATGCGGATGCACTAGTAGCTTTTGAATCATTTAAGAAAGAGCTACAAACAGCACCTGCTCTGGCCAACCCAGACTACACTAAACCATTCCATCTGTATGTAGCAGATAGAAAGAGTGGTTATGCATCGGCAGTTCTGATGCAGGAACTCTGTAGTGGAAGACGAAAACAGACCATAGCATATTACAGTGCGAAACTGGATAGTGTAGCACAAGGATAGCCACCATGCTATCAAGGATTAGCAGCAGTTCATTATGCCTATGAAAAAGCCTCCACAGTGACTATGGGATATCCAGTGGTGATTTATACTCACCATAAAATATTAGAATTGATAGCAAATGGAAAATTTGAGCTGACGCAAGCAAGAACTTTAGCATATTCAACATTGCTGACGTACACAGATGTCACCATAAAAAGGTGTACAACAATAAATCCTGCAAATTACATCCCTTTAGAAGATGAAGGGACACCACATGACTGTGTGGCAAATTCGTTAGCTTTCACGTGCCTAAGACCTGACCTGGAATCAACACCAATGGTTGAGGCAGAAATAGACTATTTTGTTGATGGATCTTGTTTCAGAGATCATCTAGGAAATAATGCTGGGTTTTCCATGGTGAGAAAGGAAGGGGACATCTTTGTGCCAGTTATGGTTCAGCATTGTGAACAGCCATGCTCAGCACAACTGGCAGAATTAAAAGCATTGACCAAAGCCTGTCTACTCACTAAAGATCAAAATGTTAATAAATATACGGACTCTGCAGATGCACACGGAGTATGTCATTTATTTGGGGTAGTTTGGAAACAAAGAGGGTTCAAAAAGAGCGATGGAACTGCAATCCAGCATAATGATCAAATCATCAAACTAATTTCAGCCATGATGAATCCAAAGAAGTTGGCTATAATTAAATGTCAGGCGCACAAAAAAGGCAAAGACTTCGTTATAAAAGGAAATAATGCTGCAGATGCATATGCACGTGAAGCCTCAGGATGCAAGGTGGTGATAATGGCTCCAGAAGTTATATTACAAGTCCAGCCAAATCTAACAGATGTTGCACCTATACAACGCCAGGCTGGCCAACCCAAATGAACACAATGGCAACAGAGAGGGGCGACAAGAGACATGAACGAAATATGGAGAACACATGAAGGGCAAATATTGGCTCCAGTAGCGCTTCTTAATATGCTAATTTCTGATGCGCATGGGTTTGACCATTGCGCGAGGGGGGAGGTAATGAGTAAAATAAAACAACAGGGCTACTGGTCCCCATATTTGCAAGCCTCAGTAGTCGAATTCTTAGCAAACTGCGAAATTTGTGAAAAGCATAATGTCAGGAAAGGTACGTCCGCACCAATAGGACACATACCAGTGCCGGAAGGACCATGATAAGACCAGTCCGCGGAAAAAGATACATGTTGGTCATAATAGACAGATTTAGCAGATGGGTAGAAGCTGTGCCATCAGCAGATCAGGGATCACAAACGGTAATCAAATTCCTGACAAGAGAGGTCATCCCAAGATTTGGGATACCATCTCAAATTAGCTCAGACAATGGTTCAGCATTTATTCAAAGAGAAGTAAAAACAGTGATACAGCAACTGAGGGTAAAACAATGATTAGGATGCGTTTACCATCCGCAGTCGCAGGGAATGGTGGAGATGGTAAATGGGAATCTTAAGGCAAAAATTGTGAAAATCTATCAAGAAACCAGGCTCTATTGGGTTGATGTGCTTCCACTGGCATTAATGAAATATCGCATGCAGACAAACAGAATCACCAGTCTAACCCTGCATGAAATGTTGACAGGGAGACCCATGTCAGTGCCCTATCTAAGAGGACCATATGAGGGTCCATCCTTGGAGCAGTTAGAAATGGCACTGAAAGCATATATGAGACAACTGACTGCTATACATAAAAAAATCTGTTCACAGGAACAAAGACGACAACCCAGACAAGAACTGAACGCACCTTGTCCAATAGTTCCTGGAAACTTCGTGCACCTGAGAGTATTCAGACGAAGGTGGAACGAACCAAGAAGAGAAGGGCCCTACGAAGTGGTACAGGCAACTCCAACAGCAGTAAAGGTAAGAGGCAGCAACACGTGGTATAATTTAAATAACTGCACCAGAGTATGCAGGAGAAATCTACCACGCAATCAACAACCTGAGGCAGACGAAGAAGACCCGCAAGCACTGGATCAAGAACCTGAGGAAAGAGAAGATCCGCAAGCACTGGATAGAGAACCCGAGGAAAGAGAAGAACTGCAAGCACCGGATAGAGAACCCGAGGAAAGAGAAGAGGAAGTAGAAGAAGGACAATGGAATGTAGGGGAAGAGCACTCTGAGGCAGAAAGTTAAACTGAAGTACATGTCGCAGAGGAGCAGAAACAGGAAGACAAAGAAGGACAGGAAGAAAGTGATCATTCTGCTGAATCAGATACAGAAGCAGCGAAATGTTGTGGGAGGCAGAAGAAAGAGTGGAAATTGAAGAAGGTATTAGTATGGGTGATGCTGTTGCTAACATACTTGGGACAGGCATAACCTCCGAGGCAGGGCCAAGTGATCGACAAAACGTCCCAAGAAGGAGCAGGGCCCTCAAGTGATTGACCCTCAGGAAGCACACTACAATGACTTCCCTACAATTAACCTCGAAGACCTTGAGTGGTACGCACCATGAGACTGAACAAGAACAAGAAGGTACACTCACCTAAAGGATTATTAGGAACACCATACTAATACTGTGTTTGACCCCCTTTCGCCTTCAGAACTGCCTTAATTCTACATGGCATTGATTCAACAAGGTGCTGAAAGCATTCTTTAGAAATGTTGGCCCATATTGATAGGATAGCATCTTGCAGTTGATGGAGATTTGTGGGATGCACATCCAGGGCACGAAGCTCCCGTTCCACCACATCCCAAAGATGCTCTATTGGGTTGAGATCTGGTGACTGTGGGGGCCATTTTAGTATAGTGAACTCATTGTCATGTTCAAGAAACCAATTTGAAATGATTTGAGCTTTGTGACATGGTGCATTATCCTGCTGGAAGTAGCCATCAGAGGATGGGTACATGGTGGCCATAAAGGGATGGACATGGTCAGAAAGAATGCTCAGGTAGGCCGTGGCATTTAAACGATGCCCAATTGGCACTAAGGGGCCTAAAGTGTGCCAAGAAAACATCCCCCACACCATTAAACCACCACCACCAGCCTGCACAGTCGTAACAAGGCATGATGGATCCATGTTCTCATTCTGTTTACGCCAAATTCTGACTCTACCATCTGAATGTCTCAACAGAAATCAAGACTCATCAGACCAGGCAACATTTTTCCAGTCTTCAACTGTCCAATTTTGGTGAGCTCTTGCAAATTGTAGCCTCTTTTTCCTATTTGTAGTGGAGATGAGTGGTACCCGGTGGGGTCTTCTGCTGTTGTAGCCCATCCGCCTCAAGGTTGTGCGCGTTGTGGCTTCACAAATGCTTTGCTGCATACCTCGGTTGTAACGAGTGGTTATTTCAGTCAAAGTTGCTCTTCTATCAGCTTGAATCAGTCGGCCCATTCTCCTCTGACCTCTAGCATCAGGCATTTTCGCCCACAGGACTGCTGCATACTGGATGTTTTTCCCTTTTCACACCATTCTTTGTAAACCCTAGAAATGGTTGTGCATGAAAATCCCAGTAACTGAGCAGATTGTGAAATACTCAGACCGGCCCGTCTGACACCAACAACCATGCCACGCTCAAAATTGCTTAAATCACCTTTCTTTCCCATTCTGACATTCAGTTTGGAGTTCAGGAGATTGTCTTGACCAGGACCACACCCCTAAATGCATTGAAGCAACTGCCATGTGATTGGTTGATTAGATAATTGCATTAATGAGAAATTGAACAGGTGTTCCTAATAATCCTTTAGGTGAGTATATAGAGCGAGGAATCAGAAAAAAGCGAGCACTTGGATCACCATACAGGGATGAACCTGAAATGAAAAGAATCTGGGTAAGAAATTTAGCAAAACAAGGCAAGCTGAATAACCCGCCTAAAAAGTTACCTGAAAAAGTACCCCATCGAATGATGACAAAACCGTTAGATTTAGAATATGATACAGAGCCCATGAAATTATTAAAAAAGGAAGGGCTATAAGAACATGCAAAAGATGACTGCCTTGTGAGACTGTACTCTGGGCAGAGGGCATAAGGTGAGACTATGAATAAGACTCAAAGGGAGGAATATATGGTATATTTTCAAAGAACATGTCAATATGCATGTGATGTTCAAAGAATACTAACAAACAAAATGTCAGTATACATGTGATGGTCAGATGTATGTCACAAGTCCAGCCAACAATCAGATGAGTGTTGCATGTTCAAGTCAAAGCATAAAGCAATAAATAGATGCTCTTTGTATACACATAGATAACTATTGTATACATACAAATTACTATTGAGTAGAAAATTTGAAATTAGAGTGCATTGTGTGTAAGAATGATTGAACAAATGTAGGGAATGAGTGGATGACTCAAAATCTAGTTGATAGGGGTGGTTTCAAACACAGCGAATGTTCTGTGATGCCCTACATAGGCTACGTACTCTGCATTTAGAGAGCGGTGGCACTGCTGTACATAACTAATGATTTAAATACTTACGACACTGAAAACTGTAACTACACTGAAATAAGAATCCACACAGGACTTTACAAGCTATGAATCAGCGAAAGAAGGCATTAATACAGCATGCTCTTGCTTTGGTTTATATTTCAGCATTATATAATGTCCTTGTGGGACATTTTCACGTTTTCACTGAAATAATTGCTATAAATGTTTCCAACCCTCTCTTCCTATTGACAAATTCATCCAGATCTGACAAGACCCCTTAAAGGGATAGTTCACTCAAAAGTTAAAATTCTCATTATTTACTCACGGTCATGCAACCCCAGATGTGTATGACTTTCTTTCTTTTGCTGAACTCAAATCGAGATTTTTAGAAGAATTCTCAGCTCTGTAGGTCCATGGGTGGCAACATTTTAAAGCTAAACAAACACATAAGTCAGCATAAAAGTAACCAATAAGACTCTATTGGTTAAATCAGTATCATCAGAAGTGATGTGATAGGTGTGGATGAGAAACAGATAACTTTCACATTCTTCTTCTTGTGTTTCTGTTCATTCACATTCTTCTCTGCATATCGCCCCTGCTGTCAATGACAAATATTGAGCTGTTTCTTACCCACACCTATCATATCATGAAGACATGGATTAAAATACTGGAGTTTTATGGATTACTTTTATACTGCCTTTACATGCTTTTTAGGAGCATCCAAATTTTGGCCTGTAGAGCTAAAATATTCTTTGAAAAATCTGAATTTATGTTCTGCAGAAGAAAGGAGTTCATACACATCTGGGATGGCATGAGGGTGAGTAAATGGTGAGAGAATTAAAAATTTTGCAATTTTTTTTTTTAAATGATCTCTTTATAGTGATGGCTCAGCCATAATTTAATATTCTGTCCCTTCTTAATATTCATTCCCCTTCTGTCACTCACTCGACGTTGTGTCGAATGAAGTGACACAAGAGATCTTCCTTGGGAGCCTTGCGTACCTCTGAACCAATGTGAAATTGGCAGACAGAAATTGCATGCCCTGCCCCTGGACATACGGGTATAAAGGGAAGCGGGCGTGCGTCTGTCAGTCAGATTTTTTTTCTTTGGAGCCGAGCTGTTGTACAACAGCAAAGCTGAGTTTACCATTGTTCCACTCACCACTGGCAAGAAGCACTGCTGTTGGATTTAAGGTGCGTTTCCAGCTGGCGTTCTCTCTCTCAGCACACTGTGCAGTCCACGCCCCTGGGCACTTTGACAGTGCTTTAATTTGCCTAAAAGAGTGTTCTCCTCCTAAAAGAGTTTTATTTTCTCTAAAAGAGTTTTCCACTCATAAAAGAGCAATACACAGCAGGCGTTGAACGTCCTTTTCAGGACATGTCTTTTTCAAGATACCCTTCCACCTCTGTGTAGTTCCTGGATGCGGTCGATAGCTCTCCAAGACCAACGGCCACATATGCTGCCTCATGTGCCTGGGCAGCGATCACACTGAGGCGGCATTCGTGGATTGTCATGTACCCACTGCGAGAACATAACCATGGCAGCGTTGCGGTCGCGGCTCTCCTTTCTCAAGGTGAATGCCACTTCAGCCGCCCCCCGCATCACTCTTTCTTCCCACGGGATTGAGGACAACCCGGCTGGCAATGAAGGCAATTTGGGGATGACAATGGCTCGGTTACGCCGTGTAAATCCCATAGAACCACCCAACACGCTCACTCGCTTCCGTCCAAGCTCGGGATGAGTGCGGTTCGCCTCACAGCCAACTGGCATTCTCCCTTGAGCCCCTGGAATTGGATGATGACATTAGCACTGCAATGGAGAGCGTCCAGGCATCTGTCGCGGAGGACTCGAATAGGCTGCCACCTTCGGGCCAGCCCGCCCAATCTGAGGCAGATGCACAGATGGCCAACATGCTTGCATGAGCTGCCATGAGCGTGGGCTTGGACTGGAACCCTCTGTCCTCCCCACAGACTTCGCGGCTTGATGACTGTTACCTCGGCTCCGGGCACTGCTCCCAGCTACACCTCGCCAGAGCCCAGCCTTGGCCTCTTCGGCGACACCGTCGATGTAGGTAGCGTACGCCCCCCCCCCCATCTCCAGGACCGCTTCCAGGAACAGGAACGCTCCGAAGCATTCCTGAAACAGGTGACCCAGGCAGTCAGATGTTCGCTCCTGAGCTGGTACCAAGATCACTCCGTCCCACGGTGGAGGGCCGGAAGGCGAATCCTTATTTTCATTACTTTCATTTGCCGCACCGCCTTCGGGCTGCGGTACCCACACCCATATGGTGAACGGCTCGTAACCTGTCCCGTGGTCTTTGGTCCTATAATGGATAAACTCAGTTTGCCGGTCTCATCCGCGATGGCGTAAATACACAAGAGTCCAACGTGGTTGGATAACAACAAAGAAAATCTAATTTGTGGTCAGTATGTTACAGTAATACCTTGAGTATTATTTAGCAGCATACTCTCTGGCCGGAAATCTTGCGTGACGTACTCTCCACGAGAGTCACGTCTGCCATTTTGTGTGCATCACTCCTTACACACACACACACACACACACACACACAGACACACCCCACACACACACATACATTCCTCTCATGTGTTATAGGCTTATTTTGGTTACCATATCTAATCAAGTCACTGTTTAGTTTGTAGTTGTAAATTGGAAGTTTATTGACTGCATTGTATTGATTATTAATTGATATTACTGCATCAATAAACTTTGTTATATTTCAAAGAGCAGTGTTTTGGTTTGTTTTGCACACACGTCTCAAAGGCTGGCAGGGCAGGCCAGTGCTCGGATTCAAGCCTTCGTTGTTTCCTTCTGAATATTGATTCTCTCTGGACATCGATTTTCCTAAGAGAACAATCTAATATTAAGACTGTTATACGGTACAATTCAATTTATTGCAGAGTTATAGATCATGATCAATGTTTCTGTTTTCTGGTTCCGGCAGACCTAACTAAAGCTGCCTAATTGTAAATGAGTTGAAGGTTAAATTAGGTGTATGCCTGGCTAAATAGATGAGTCTTTAGTCTAGACTTAAACTGAGTGAGTGTGTCTGCCTCTCGAACAATGTTAGGGAGACTATTCTATAGTTTAGGAGCCAAATATGAAAATACGAAAATAAAAAAAATTAAAAAAAAAATACAAAAATATGCCTTTTTGTGTATTTTGACATTCTAGGAACTATAACCAGGCCAGAATTTTGCGATCGTAATGAACGTGATGGAATATAGCTTGTTAGAAGGTCACTTAAGTACTGCGGAGCTAAACCATTCAAAGCTTTGTACATGGTTAACAGAATTTTAAAATTAATACAAAATTTAACAGCTTGCCAATATAACGATGATAAAATGGGGCTAATATGATCATATATCTTAGTTCTAGTCAGCAATCTGGCTGCTACATTTTGAACCAATTGAAGTTTATTTATTGATCTTGCTGGATCATCCTCCTAGTAATACATTACAGTAATCTAGTCTTGAGGTCATGAACGCATAAATTTGTTTTTTGGCATCAGCAACAGAGCATGTGTCGTAATTTAACAATATTTCTTAGGTGGAAGAATTCTGTTCTACAAACATTGGTGTGGCACGGTGGAGGGCGGGACCGGGGCGTGATTACACACACCCGGTCCCGTATTAGGCTGATGAAGCCGTCAAGAGGGATAAAGGCCACTCGCGGACGGTGTTGTGGCAGAGAGAGATCGTTCACGGACATGTCCGTTGTCTTATGTGTTTGTATTTTGAGTTTTACGTTAAAACTTTAGTTATATGTTAAGCTGGTTTCTCGCCTCTTCCTTGCCCATGACCTTGATCTGTTATACAATTGGTAAGTTGATTTTCAAAGGACAGTTTGGTATCAAATATAACACCTAATTTCTTCACTGTTGAAGACGATTGATTTATTGAGAGTCAAAGTATATTTTAGTTGCTTATTTTTAGAGGTTTTTGGTCCAATAATTAGTACCTCTGTTTTGTCGGAATTGAATAGAAGGAAATTTCTGGCCATCCAATCTTTAATTTCATTGATACACTGCTAATTATGAGAATTGTGAAATTTCACTAGGTTTTGAAGAAATATAAAGTTGGGTATCGTCGGTATAACAGTGGAAAATTAATCCACGATTCCTGATAATATCTCCCAGGAATAGCAGAGACCCTAAAACTGATCCCAGTTGCACTCCATACTTTGTTTGGCTTGACAATTCTTCATTTACATAGAAAAGTGGTAGCGGTCTGCTAAATAGGACCTAAACCATGCTAATGCAACTCCACAAATGCCAACATAATTTTCTAGCCTATTCAAGAGAATGTTGTGATCTGTCGTGTCAAATGCGGCATTAAGATCTAAAGGCACTGTAAGTGAAATGCAGCTGTGAAAAGATGATAAGAGGAAGTCATTTGTAACTCTAAGTGCAATCTCTGTACTGTGATGGGGCCTAAATCCTGACTGAAATTGTTCATAAATACTATTTCTCTGTAGAAAATAACATTTTTGGGAGAATACTACCTTTTCTAGTATTTTCGACATAAACGGGAGCTTTGAAATCGATCTATAATTAGCTAATTCTCCAGGATCAAGTTGTGGCTTCTTAATAAGTGGTTTGATAACTGCTATTTTAAAGTTTCTAGGGACTTGTCCTAAGGATAGCAAGGAGTTATATTATATTATATGAGGAATAATATTAAGAAGAGGTACTGAGATTACAGGGAATACCTCTTTTAAGAGCTTGGTTAAGAGCAGATGTCATGGCCCCAACAAAGCCCCCCACTGAACATCATGTCAGTCTGAGATTACATAAAGATACAGAAGCAATTGAGACATGGATAGAAGATCTGTGATGAACTCTTCAAGAAGCTAGGAACATTCTATCTGCCAACAACCAAGAAAAACTGTCCAGGAGTACCTAGGAGAATTGGTGCTGGTTTGAATGCAAAGATGGTCAAATCAAATATTGATTTTAGCGTTTTTCTTTGCATAATAGTAATTGATAAGTGAAATCTATTTATGGCACTATTTTTTAAGATATCCTGACTATGCAACATTTTTCACCAGTGCCTGAACCTTTTGCACAGTACTGTACATGTTGTGGTGTTTGGTGTTTCGATAAGTTTTGTTAGCTCTTCATGACCTATGCCAGTGAAGGATTGAAATTGCACGTGAGGAAAGTTATGAGACACTGTTTTCTGATGTACTGTGACAGATGATTGCATAATTCCAATTTTATTTCTGATTATTTAAATTTTATTAGAACATACTGTATTACAAATTCATAAAGTCATTACTCTTGTGCTGTGATAGAATATCTAGTTCTGTTGAGGCTTTATTCCTAACCAATTTAGCCACGGTACTGAATAAAAACATAGGATTTTTGTGGTTATTTTCTGAGTTTGCTAAAATATGCGGACCTGGCAGCTTTCACTGCCTGTCTGCAGCTACAGAAACTATTCTTCCATGCACTACAAAATATCTCTAATTTTGTATTTTTCCACTTGCACTCCATTTTCCAAGCTGCTCTCTTGAGAGCTTGAGTGTCATCATTGTACCATGGTGAAGGGCTTTTTTCATAAATTTTCTTTAATAGAGGCAACACTATCAAGAGTGATAGAGACTATTTATATTTTCTGTTATTTCATCAAGTTCTGCTAGACTTTGGGGTTTGCTGAGTGTATGAGACAGATCTGGAAGATTATTAGTGAAGCTATCTCTAGTGGTCGAAAGAATAGTTCTACCTGAATGATAGTTTGGTGTAGATTGAGTAACATTTGCTGATCGCAGCATACAACAGATGAGGTAATGATCCAAGATGTCATATTGCTCTGCAGCAGAATTTCTATAGTATCAACATCAACTCCATATGACAGAATTAAATCTAGCATATGATTATGCCGATGAGTTGGTCCTGTCACATTTTGTCTGACTCCAAAGGAGTTGAGAATATAGATAAATGCTAATCCCAATGTGTCATTTTCATTATCAATGTGAATGTTGAAGTCACCAACAATTAAAGCTTTATCTACAGTAAGTTAAAGTCTGTCACCCACTGACCACCTTGCATATTTACCTGATTTTCTCAGTGACCACGCATCCTAGCATGTTGTTATTAAGAAGAAAGATCAATAATTAAAATAAGCAAAGTTTCCATTCATGGTCAGGCAGAAATTTGTATTTATTCACAATTAAAGAGTAGTAAGAAAATGAAAAAATGTGACCAGAACACCCACCACACACCAACTACCAGTGGAGAGGAGAGTAGTACAGTGATGCAGCCAATTCATATTTATAGGGGATTATTTGGACGCCAATGGGCAAATTTGGCCAGGACACCGGGGTTACACTCCTCCTCTTTTCGAGAAATGCCATGGGATTTTTAATGACCACAAGGAGTCAGGACCTTGATTTAACATCTCATGTGAAAGATGATGCTTGTATGCTGTGAACAAATGACCTTTTTGGCACCACTTATAGCAGGACCAACTTTTCACCTTGCTCTAGTATGTGCTGGGAGAGGGGGAAAGACAGGGTGAAAGAACGCAAACAAGAAAAGAAGGGTAACACACACCCGTTATATCGCTGACCTTAATCTTACTTTTACACATTTCTCGAATTTCTTAACAATTATAATATTTAAGGTAAGATTGGTTAGTCATTTACTGTTTATGTAAACAAATGACTAGGCAAAACAATTAATAAAGAAAAAACATCACCTGCATATTTGATCAAATGGACAGTTTCATCTATAATTATGAATAAAATGATTTAACGTTTGCACACGACAGTGTTGACAAGCCATACGGATAATTTCTCCATGAACTCACAGTGAGTTAGCATGTGTGATCATGAGTCAACTCCCGTCTGGCGAAATGCCCTGTTATAACACATCAGCTTTCCATGGCGTAAATAGAAATTATATAAAACAAATACCCGGTGGTCAGCTTGTCATGAATTTAACTCCATATGTGTCTGTTTTGATGCAAGACATCTCTGTTTTGAAAAAATAGGAGAATCATTCAGAGTATTCACAAAGTTTTATATCATTTTGTTATTCAGGTTCCAGCTGAAAATGAAAATGTGCATACAATACAAACAGTATTTCCTCATCAATATGTTATAAGACCCATAAACATTTTTACATTCCACTGAATATGATTCTACCTGATATCTCTATTACATTTGATACAACTTCTTTATTGCTTATTTCTGGAACTGGTTTCTAATAAGGCTCTACATCCATTCTTATCTCTAAATGGACAGCTTGTATACACAGTAATTAAAACTTGAATGCCTGTCCATATTTAGTATCTGCTTAGTGTGCAAGTAAATCTTAATATAAGTGAGGATGGTATGATCAGCCCAATAGAAGACTGAAGGAGCTCCAGCTGGTGGTAAGTTGATTTGCATGGATATTGGCATACACTTGGCAAGATTTATGGTAACCACTTCAAACCTGCAGGGGAAGCAAAACGGGATAAACTGGTCATACATCTGGGATCCTGTTTAGATTGTAATGAAGCAATATCAATAAAAAAATTCTCTGTGTTTACAAAATTCATAATTTGGGCAGTCATGTATGTTTATCTGTTTTATTTTTCAGGAAAGTTTCATCTGGTCTCAAAAAGAGGGAAGGTGGGTGGATGTCCCTACATTAATGTAATGAGTATTGGATTAGTTGGTGTATTGACATCTGTGTTTATGTTTATATAGCTTATTCTATGTCAAGTGAGTCTTTGTTTTGTATACCTTAGTTAAGATTTTGTGGTGTTTGTTCAGGAAATTTTGTCACACACATGGGTAAATATTTTTGCTGCTTTGTAGACAATTTCATACTATTGTGGGGGCATTATATACAGTACAGTGAAAGAGCATCTTGATGTTAGAGTTTATCATTGCTATCAGACTTGTTGTGAAACTAATTTTAATTTTTGTAATTAATTGTTATTTTAGTATATTACATTAGCTGGAATTAAATTGTGGGTAAAACATCGCAAATAACTTTGTTAATAGTGTGCTTGGTGTAATGGTGTAATGTTGCATTTTTTAGGTTATTATTTCATAACAATACAATTTCCCTTTACGTTACGTTTTCCAGTAAGCCGCAACCATGAGTACGGACGCAGAGATGGCCGTTTATGGCAAGGCTGCCATATATCTACGCAAGCCTGAGAAGGAGAGAATTGAGGCTCAGAGCAAGCCCTTTGATGCTAAGACTGCTTGCTATGTGGTTGATCCCAAAGAGTTGTTTGTCAAAGGAACAATCAAGAGCAAAGATGGTGGCAAAGTCACAGTTATTGTGCTTGACACTAAGGAGGTGAATTTAAATTATTACATGTAAATAAGATTATTTACATTAAATTAACATTACTCATTGCACTTCTCTGGTAAATCTAACATATGCTGGATGACATGTATAGGAGAGAGTTGCAAAAGATGATGATGTCCACCCAATGAATCCTCCCAAGTATGACAAGATTGAAGACATGGCCATGATGACCCATCTCAATGAACCCGCTGTGCTTTATAACCTCAAAGAGCGTTATGCAGCATGGATGATCTATGTAAGTTAAAAAGCCAAAAAAAAAAAAAAAACTTTTCAAGATAATTTTGACTGTGATGCTGTAATCTGACCTCATTTCAGACCTACTCTGGACTGTTCTGCGCTACTGTGAACCCCTACAAGTTGCTCCCAGTGTATGATTCAGAAGTGGTGACTGCCTACAGAGGCAAAAAGCGTATGGAGGCCCCACCCCACATCTTCTCTGTCTCTGACAATGCCTATCAGTTCATGCAAACTGGTAAAATCTTAATTTTCACAAATTATTTTGATTTGTGGAATTCTGGATTTTAGTTTTTATAAAACAATTATTAAAAATTATTATCTTTGAATTTACAGACAGAGAGAACCAGTCTGTCCTGATTACGTATGTATCTACTGTTATGAGAACAAATATATCAATATAACAATTATATTTTCTTCTCATGGAAATTTCACATGTCAGATCATCTTCTGTCTTATCATCTCTCATAAACCAGTGGAGAATCTGGTGCTGGAAAGACTGTGAACACCAAACGTGTCATTCAGTACTTTGCCACAGTTGCAGTGGCGGGTGGTGACAAGAAGAAAGAGCAAGCTTCTGGCAAAATGAAGGTATAAAACTATGTTCATATCTATGTATGTAAAAAAATTATTCAATAATTATAAAGAATTGCATTTGTCTTACAACCCCTGGCAAAAATTATGGAATCACCAGACTTAGAGGATGTCAAATAGTTTCTAACTCTTTTCTTGTTAAAGTGTAGAAACGTGATTTAGCACCTATATTAAGCTCCCAAGGGAAAATTCCTCAATGACGTCATATACACCTTTTGACTCACAACAGTATGAACTTGTATGAATGCAACACATCTTAATAAAGTGTTTCACTGCTGTTTGAAAGCTCCTCAGATTGCATAGTTTATATAGATAAATATTTTCCAACTGAATAGTCTAAACATTAAATGAAACAAATGACAATAAAATGAATGAATAAAATTACAATCAAAACACTTTTTGAATGTAATTTTATACTGATTACTAATTATATAAACTGTAATTGTAGTGGAATACAGTTACTAATATTTTGTATTTTAAATACGTAATCCCGTTACAAGTATTCTGTTACTCCCAAACCCTGTGCAATATCTTCCTGAAAATGACTTCACCATCACCAAACCTATTTTCTATTGATGGAATGAGAAAAGTGTCCAAAATTTCAATGTACACATGTGCATTGACTGTTGAGGTAATGATTGCCATCTCCCCTGGTCCTTTATCTGACATGCAATCCCATATCATAAATGACTGTGTAAATGTTATTGTTTTCTTCAGGCAGTCATCTTTATATGCATCGTTAGAACGGCACCAGACAAACGTTCCAGCATCATCGCCTTAGCCAAAGCAGTTTGTGATTCGTCACTGAATATCACTTTCAACCTATCATCCACACTTAATGATTGCTTCTCTGTAGCCCACTGTAGCCTTTTTTTCTTCTATTTAGGTGTTAGTGAATATTCTGAATATTCTATTTAGGTGTTCTGAATATTCATTCAGCCGATTTCTTACAGTTCTGTCACAAATATTGACTCCTGTTTCCCACATTTGTTTTTCATTTGTTTTTTGCATTTTATATTTTATGAATTTTCATTACTTACTCTTCCTTGGTCTACCCATATGTTTTCCTGATATAACCTTCCCATTTTATATATTTTGTACTTGCACAAAATTTTAAACACAGCTGACTAGAAACAACCAACTACTTTTGCCATACTCCATGTTGGATTTCCTTCTTGAAGGAGTTTTATTATTCTTTCCATTGTTTCAATTGAAAACTCTCTTGTTGGGAAAGAAAAAAATGTTAAACAATTTTTTTTTGTGTCAAATCTGTGATTTGTTTATTTTCTACAAAGTAAAAATCTGGGTGAACATCCTCTAATTGTGATGATTCCATAATTTCTGCAAGAGGTTGTAAATAATATATTACTATTATATTGAAGCTGAATTATTAAAAATATATATATTTTTTTTTTGCAAAATATTTTTCGCAAAACTAGACCCTTTGTAAAAAAAAAAAAAAAAAAAACCTGATTAAATTTAGATGAAGTGTACAATACATTAAAACACTTCACACAATACAGGGATCTCTTGAAGACCAGATCATTGCCGCCAACCCTCTGCTTGAGGCTTATGGTAATGCCAAGACTGTGAGAAATGACAACTCTTCTCGTTTTGTAAGTTCACTAGTTTATATTTATACAGAGCACTTGATCAGTTGTGCTGTATTTTTCTATTGTGTAGTAGCAACAATGTTATTTTGTTTTAAACAGGGTAAATTCATCAGAATTCACTTTGGCACAACTGGAAAACTGGCTAGTGCTGATATTGAGACATGTAGGTGGACATGGTTTTAATTTGCCAATCGGCATATTTTTCTTTGTCTATCACTTTTCAGAACATGACTTTCTTACTTTCTCTCAACAGATCTGCTGGAGAAGTCTAGAGTGACATTTCAGCTTCCAGATGAGAGAGGCTACCACATCTTCTACCAGATGATGACCAACCATAAGCCTGAGCTGATTGGTATGCAGACACATTTCATGCAAAGCTGTTTTTAAATGGAAAATAATATTGTTAAATACTTTGATATTAATGCTCTGCGCATTTTACAGAAATGACACTCATTACGACCAACCCCTATGACTTCCCCATGTGCAGTCAGGGTCAGATCACTGTGGCAAGCATTGATGATAAAGAGGAACTGGTTGCAACTGATGTGAGTCATTGCTAAAATGAATACTGACATATGGTATTCCATGAAAATATGGCAGATCTAAGTGTTTTTTTTATTTCTAGACTGCTATTGACATTCTGGGCTTTACTACTGAGGAGAAGATGGGCATCTACAAGTTCACTGGAGCTGTGCTGCATCATGGTAACATGAAGTTCAAGCAGAAGCAGCGTGAGGAGCAGGCTGAGCCTGATGGCAATGAGGGTGAGAATAAATAGTTTAATTTGTAATCCTATTTAAGAATACTTTGTTTGAGAAGTCCCTTTCTATTTGCAAAAAGGAAAGAGTATTTCCTATCGTGTTCAGAGCAATAAATGGGGTGACTTTTCAAATTTTGAAACCAAAATTGCAGAGGCTGACAAAATCGCCTACCTGCTGGGCTTAAACTCTGCTGATATGCTGAAGGCTTTGTGCTACCCAAGAGTGAAGGTCGGAAATGAGTATGTGACTAAAGGTCAAACCGTGCAACAGGTATGTAGTAACATACATTATGTCCAGCTATGTATGTGTTAGACCTAAAAAAATATGAGTGAATATGAATATTATTGCTAAAGCAGAAGGACGTTGGAATAAAAATGACAGTATTTTATGCACAGGTGTACAACTCTGTTAGTGCTTTAGCCAAATCTATCTATGAGAGGATGTTCTTGTGGATGGTCATTCGTATCAATCAGATGTTGGACACAAAGCAGGCCAGACAGTTCTACATTGGTGTGCTAGATATTGCTGGCTTTGAGATCTTTGATGTAAGAATTATTATTTTGTCCAATTTTAATGAAAGTTGACTCAAATTCAGTGTTCAGTAAATGTTTCTCACTCTCTCTCTCTCTCTCTCTCTCTCTCTCTCTCTCTCTCTCTCTCTCTCCAGTATAACAGCATGGAACAGCTGTGCATCAACTTCACCAATGAGAAACTGCAACAGTTCTTCAACCACCACATGTTTGTGCTGGAACAAGAGGAGTACAAGAAGGAGGGCATTGTTTGGGCATTCATTGACTTCGGCATGGACTTGGCTTCTTGCATTGAGCTCATTGAGAAGGTTTCACTAGCTTACTTCAAAACCTTTATCATGTACAGTTCTCAAAATGTGAAACTTTTAGTAATACTCCTCTTTCATTTACAAATAGCCCATGGGTATCTTCTCCATCCTTGAAGAGGAGTGCATGTTCCCCAAGGCTTCAGACGCTTCCTTCAAGAACAAGCTGTATGATCAGCACCTTGGCAAAAACCAAGCCTTCCAGAAACCGAAGCCTGCCAAAGGCAAAGCTGAGGCCCATTTCTCTCTGGTTCACTATGCTGGAATTGTGGACTACAATGTCACTGGCTGGTTGGACAAGAACAAGGATCCACTGAATGAGTCTGCTTTGCTGCTGTACCAGAAATCTTCGGTCAAACTTCTGGCTACTCTCTACCCACCTGTTGTTGAGGGTAAGTGTGTATGTATTACAAGTGAATATTTAAAATACAGAATGATTGAATTAGCTAATCTGAATTGGCAAATTGGCTTATCATTTTAATGTTTGTAAAGACCCTACCAAGAAGGGAGGCAAGAAGAAGGGTGGCTCCATGCAGACGGTGTCCTCCCAGTTCAGGGTTTGTATAGAGGATGTTGAAGTTGATATAAACAACAATATTGCTGGATTTGAAAAAAGTTAGAACTTTTTATCCTCAACAGGAAAACTTAGGCAAGCTTATGACCAACTTGAGGAGCACTCATCCTCACTTTGTGCGTTGTCTAATTCCCAATGAGTCCAAGACTCCAGGTAAAGTAATGAAGAACTTTCAGATTATTTAATGTGAATTGTTTATATTCAAAGCTCATGATGTAAGCTGTTCTTTATAGGTCTCATGGAGAACTTCCTGGTTATCCACCAGCTGAGGTGTAACGGTGTACTGGAGGGTATCAGAATCTGCAGAAAAGGATTCCCCAGCAGAATCCTCTATGGTGACTTCAAACAGAGGTAAATAGGACTGCATGAAAATACTACTTCCTGTTGGAGGGTTATCTCAATATTAAGATATGAAGCATTTAAAAAAAATATTCCATAGATACAAGGTGCTGAATGCCAGTGTTATCCCTGAGGGACAGTTTATGGACAACAAGAAGGCCTCTGAGAAACTCCTGGGATCCATTGATATTGATCATGAAGAGTATAGATTTGGGCACACAAAGGTTCATATTCTGCATTAAAACAATTCAAAGGTTCAATAAACATGCTGTATGTTTCAGCTATAATTTTAACAAACTCTGCATTGTTGTACAATATTTCAGGTGTTCTTCAAAGCTGGTCTTCTAGGTGTTCTTGAGGAGATGCGTGATGAGAAATTGGCTGTTCTGGTCACAATGACTCAGGCTCTCTGCCGTGGTTACCTGATGAGGAGGGAGTTTGTGAAGATGATGGAGAGGAGGTGAGTATTATAAATGATAATTTACGATCAGCCTGTCATTATCACAAAATAAACCCAGAGAGCGGAATCAGGACCTCAGTGCAAAGTGGAGTGGTCTTGTTTTAACCCGAAAGGGTTTATTTTGTGATAATCACGACTGACTATACATTCTCCCACTTATTACACAGCTACTTACAACCAAATAAATAAATAAATCAATAAGTAGACATAAAATGTAGATTTGCATTGAAATTATGCTATTATTTGAGAAGTATTTAAATGCTGAACAGCTAAATTAACCTCTGGTTTTGAATTCTGTTGGTGTTTATTTTGCGAAACATTATCCAAAACATATTACAAAATAAATCATTAATATATAAATGTACATTAAACATTGATTTAAATTTAAATGATTTATAATCTTACTTGTAGAGTTTAGCCAATATTGTTAAAGCGATAGCAGTAGAAATGACCTAGTGACATACAGTACAGCAGGCTTGTCAACTGGAAGCTCACGGGCCAAATCCAGTCTGCCAATCATCTTTGTCTGGCCATACAACTGATTTTTGATCAAATTGTCTTGCCATCTGAAATAACAGAGAGCTCTCTGTGCAAATCATAACATTCATATGCACGAGCCTTCGCAATCAGCGGTGAGTTTAACAACGCTCATAGACCTTATTCACGCTAGCACTATCTTTTAATGGGAATGACAACAAGACTGTGAGGGATAGACTTAGGCATGTTCACACTGCAGAAAAAAAATCAGATTTTTTTAGATGCTGTCAAATCTGTTTAGGATTTACAAGCCTCATTCAAACCACATTCTTAGATAGTTTGGAATCTGACTAAAATGTTTTTTTTTCTTAATGCATCTCAGTCATTTGCTGTGTGCGACGGTTGTTATATGTCATGTTTTACGATGAGAAAACATTCTGCGCTCTGAACGGCATAATTAATGTCTTCACAGGGCACTTCATATCTAATATAATAATTATGGCCACTCAGGATTGTAGGCCACGTAGGATTATTACAAACAGAATATTCAATAAAAATGACTTCAAATGTGAGTTCAGCCTGTTTTATAAAACATTTCAGCCCTACAAAACTCTGTGGAAGGTAAACAGGGCATAGAGATAATCACTTCTGAATGAAACACCCATAAATCATTTGTAAGTTACAGGGCACGCAAAGCATTGCAAACCTCTTATAATAATACAGTCATTGGCTTATTTACACAAAGAGATGTGCTAAGGTGCAGTAACCCACACTGGTTACGAGAAACCACAACGCGATAAAGTATTGAATGTAACGTGAATACGGGACGCTTTAGCATTTTGAGCTATCATAACAGGACTCGGGACCTCATCTCACAGTCCGACCTTTTTATGATTTTATACGGGACATAAAGCCTTTAATATGGGATGTTTTGTCTCTGCTAAAATACAGGACTCCAAGATAAAAGGCGTCTCGTATGAGATAATTTCGGCCAAAATACAGGACATCCCCTGTAAACTGGGCAGCAACAAACATTGCTTTTGGAACCCCATTTTTAAGCCCTTGTCTCTGAAAAATGTTAATATTTGGATACTGCCCTCATGAAAATCCTCATCAATGGTAAAACGCTAAAATCTCATGCATGGTGAATATCCGCTAGGTTTCTGTATAACCATGGCAACTAATGTGGACGTGATAGCAAAAGCGACTAGTCTGAACAGATAAAATCTGATCTGGCCATATAGAACTTGCAGTTTGAGCAGTCACCCCAAAAAAAATCTGATTTGAGGAAAAATCTGATTTATCCTTCAGTGTGATCAAAGTCATACAGTCTCTTCAATGGCACTAATGGAATAAAACTATTAAGTTTCTAGATTACATCTGATTTTCCACAACTCATGTTGTCTGGAGTTCTTTGAGTGAATATTCTTGGACAGATATTTTATCAATATTTTGTCCGCAGAACAATCCAAAAACACTTTAAACTACAGTACAGCCCATTGAAGAGATGGTAAGTCTATCCCTTACAGCTTCGCTGTCATTCCCGTTAAAAATCAATGATGGCGCTATTCTGATGAAGGTCTTGCACGAATTGGCACATGTAACAGCATTCAGCCATCATCAGTTGTGTGGACCAGAGCGCACGTTTAAGGTTTTGTAAAAACCTGTATTCCTCACTGAATAGGATGATACTTTATAGAGAAATTCTAGATTTAAGAATAGACATTTTATCTCTCTTTTTTTCTTTTTCAAAAAAGAAAATTACATTTACATACATTCTTAAGTCATTTTTTTCATATGTGGGCTGATATTGTGATGGCTTTAGCAGGTCTGAATGTGTCTACTCAGTTTTATTAATTTGTAAACAATAGTATAAGTCATGTTTGTTCTTCTGCCATATCTTATGAAGGAATTTATGGCCTGATCTTTAAAAATTATAATTCAATATACAGTATACCCTGTGACTATTTTAACGTGAATAAATGCACAGCATTAAGGGTGATTTTTTAAGTAACATATTCATTGTTAAATCCGTAAAAAATCCACCAAGTTCTCATTTGGATAATCTGGCCCCCTCAAGAAAGTAGTTGAAGAACCCTTTAGTATTGTGACTAGCGTCATCAAGCTATAAAGTCACTGCACGTGAATGGGGCCGCTAGATCATGCCATTGACCAATCAGAATTAAGTATTTCAGAGAGTAGTGTAATTAATTATAATATTTATGACATTTAATAACAAATTATTCATAGGGAGTCCATTTTCACCATTCAATACAACATCCGATCATTCATGAACGTCAAACACTGGCCATGGATGAAGGTTTACTACAAGATTAAGCCTCTGCTGAAAAGTGCTGAGACTGAAAAGGAGCTGTCAAACATGAAAGAGGACTATACAAAATGCAAAGAAAATCTTGCCAAGGCTGAAGCCAAAAAGAAGGAGCTTGAGGAAAAGATGGTAGCACTGCTGCAAGAGAAGAATGATCTGCAGCTTCAAATAGCCTCTGTGAGTATGCAGTAAGTAATTTAATGAAATTTGGTTCCATTTAAAAATTATACATAAATTTACCATAGTATGTCAAATCCTTTTTTCCTGTCAGGAAGGTGAGAATCTCTCAGATGCTGAGGAGAGGTGTGAGGGTCTGATCAAGAACAAAATCCAGCTTGAAGCTAAACTCAAAGAGACAACTGAAAGACTGGAGGATGAAGAGGAAATCAATGCTGAACTCACAGCCAAGAAGAGAAAACTGGAGGATGAGTGCTCTGAGCTGAAGAAAGATATTGATGACCTGGAGCTTACCTTGGCTAAAGTGGAAAAGGAGAAACATGCCACTGAAAATAAGGTTTGAGTTTGAGTTGGTTTAACATGGTATATTAATTAATTTCTATTGGTCATCTAATATATTTTTTAAAGAATATTAATTAGGACAAAAGGAAGTCATTTAGTATCCAACATCACTCAGGTCAAGAACCTGACTGAGGAAATGGCAGCACAGGATGAGAGCATTGTCAAGCTTACAAAGGAGAAGAAAGCCCTTCAAGAGGCACATCAGCAGACTCTGGATGATCTCCAGGCAGAGGAGGACAAAGTCAACACCCTGACCAAAGCCAAGACAAAGCTTGAGCAACAAGTTGATGATGTGAGTTGACATTTCAACATGAATTAAATTTAATTCATTAAATTTACATTTTTGCTTTGAACATTTATATATTGTTTTCCCATAGCTTGAAGGATCCCTTGAGCAAGAAAAAAAGCTCCGCATGGACTTTGAGAGAGCCAAGAGGAAGCTTGAAGGAGACCTCAAATTGGCCCTTGAGACCACTATGGACCTGGAGAATGACAAGCAGCAATCTGATGAGAAACTGAAGAAGTAATTAAAAACATCAAATTATTCGAATTTACATTTTTATGTTTGTGTTATGTTGTTTTATGTATGTTATTGTTATACAAACAAGTTATTGTTGAACTTCCACAGGAAAGATTTTGAAACAAGCCAGCTCCTGAGCAAGATTGAGGATGAACAATCTCTTGGAGCTCAACTCCAGAAGAAGATCAAGGAGCTTCAGGTTTTTGGAATTTGTGGTACTTTTTTTGGTTACCTTGTTATTTGTTTAAAAAAAATTGAGATCAGAAATTAATTAATTACTTGCCCCTGTAGGCTCGCATTGAGGAACTGGAGGAAGAGATTGAGGCTGAGCGTGCTGCTCGTGCAAAGGTGGAGAAGCAGAGATCTGATCTTTCCAGGGAACTTGAGGAGATCAGTGAGAGGCTTGAGGAGGCTGGAGGAGCAACTTCTGCTCAGATTGAGATGAATAAGAAGCGTGAGGCTGAATTCCAGAAGCTGCGTCGTGATCTTGAAGAGGCCACACTCCAGCATGAAGCCACTGCTGCTGCCCTCCGCAAGAAGCAGGCCGACAGTGTGGCTGAGCTGGGAGAGCAAGTCGACAACCTCCAGCGCGTCAAGCAGAAGCTTGAGAAGGAGAAGAGCGAATACAAAATGGAGATTGATGATCTCTCTAGCAACATGGAGGCTGTTGCCAAAGCAAAGGTTAAGAATTAACCTAAAGAAATTAATCAAATGTGTAGGATTCTTTGAATATCTAACGATTTGTATTTGCAGTCCAATCTAGAGAAGATGTGCCGCACACTTGAGGACCAAGTCAGTGAATTTAAGTCCAAGAATGATGAGAACCTTCGCCAGTTAAATGACCTCAGTGCTCAAAGAGCAAGACTTCAAACTGAAAATGGTAACAGATGAAAATTACGAACAAATTATTAGTATGTTGATAATTATTAGCTTATTAGTAGAAACAAACATACTGATTAATAAAAAAACTTTCCTCCATACAGTTTGTTATAAATTAACTGATATAGATCTGACACAGTGAATCTAAATCTCAAAAGGTGAGTTTGGCCGTCAGTTGGAGGAGAAGGAGGCTCTAGTTTCTCAGCTCACCAGAGGCAAACAAGCTTATACTCAACAAACCGAAGAGCTTAAGAGACATATTGAAGAGGAAGTTAAGGTATTAAAGCAAAATAATTGTGACCACCTATTTGCCACTGCAGAGTAAAGCTAATAGCATGACTTTGCATCCTAGGCCAAGAATGCTCTGGCTCATGCTGTGCAGTCAGCCCGTCATGACTGTGACCTGCTCCGTGAGCAGTTTGAGGAAGAGCAGGAGGCAAAGTCTGAGCTGCAGCGGGGAATGTCTAAGGCCAACAGTGAGGTTGCTCAGTGGAGAACCAAATATGAAACTGATGCCATCCAGCGCACAGAGGAGCTAGAAGAGTCCAAGTATGAACATCAGAGGAGCTGATACAGCATATTAAAACTTGTTAATATGTGAAAATGTTTGCATCATAAGATTAATGTTGACAAATTCATAACAGGAAGAAGCTGGCTCAGCGTCTGCAAGACGCAGAGGAACAAATTGAGGCAGTAAACTCCAAATGTGCCTCTCTGGAGAAGACCAAACAGAGACTCCAGGGTGAAGTGGAGGACCTCATGATTGATGTGGAGAGAGCCAATGGCTTGGCTGCCAACCTTGACAAGAAGCAGAGGAACTTTGACAAGGTAAACAATTTGACTGCTTCTGTAATATGATTATTCCTCTTACATCTCAAATTAAGTAATACTATTGTTAGCTGAGCCTGAAATTTCTTTACCCAAGGTCCTAGCAGAATGGAAGCAGAAGTATGAGGAAGGTCAGGCAGAGCTGGAAGGTGCCCAGAAAGAGGCTCGCTCACTCAGCACTGAGCTGTTCAAGATGAAGAACTCCTATGAGGAGAGTCTGGATCAGCTGGAAACTCTCAAGAGGGAAAACAAGAACCTGCAGCGTAATACCACAATTGTTCAATTATGAACTTAAACATTCTTACAGTGTCAATTCAGTATTGGAAATTCAATGTGTATACTGTTTATAATATGCAATACTATTTTATTTCTCTTCTGTAGAGGAGATCTCGGATCTGACAGAGCAGTTAGGTGAGACTGGTAAAAGCATTCATGAGCTGGAAAAGGCCAAGAAGGCTGTTGAGACTGAGAAGTCTGAGATTCAGACTGCCCTGGAGGAGGCTGAAGTGAGTATATGAAGAAAATGTAACTGAATATTAATATGTATTATTTTGTTGAAAGTCTTGCTAAATACATTTTTAGCACTATCCTGTCCTGTCCTAATGTTTTCATTGTGAAATTAAAAAAAAAAAAATTTTACCTTGCAAAGGGCACACTGGAGCATGAGGAATCTAAGATCCTTCGTGTCCAACTTGAGCTAAACCAGGTCAAGAGTGAGATCGACAGGAAGCTTGCAGAAAAGGATGAGGAGATGGAACAGATCAAGAGGAACAGCCTGAGAGTTATTGAGTCCATGCAGAGCACTCTGGACTCTGAGGTCAGGAGCAGAAATGATGCCCTGAGAATCAAGAAGAAGATGGAGGGAGATCTTAATGAGATGGAGATTCAGCTGAGCCATTCCAATCGCCAGGCTGCTGAGGCCCAGAAACAGCTGAGGAATGTTCAGGGACAACTCAAGGTATGTGACCTATCTCTGGCTTTCAGTTTGTAGAAGTGTGTAAATGAGTATGCTACACAAAAATGAAAAGCAAAAAACTAATCAGGGAGCCCTCAAAAAAATGTGATGTGCAGGATGCCCAACTGCACCTTGATGATGCCCTGAGAGGACAGGAAGACATGAAAGAGCAGGTGGCCATGGTGGAGCGCAGAAACACTCTGATGCAGGCTGAGATTGAGGAGCTGAGAGCTGCTCTGGAGCAGACAGAGAGAGGCCGCAAAGTGGCTGAACAAGAGCTGGTGGATGTCAGTGAGCGTGTTGGACTCCTGCACTCTCAGGTAAGACCATATTATAGTTGTTGTTGTTTTTGTAGATTTAAATTATGGCAATTGAGAGTGTTGTTAATAAAGAAAATTAATTATCTTATCCATTTTGTAGAACACAAGTCTTATGAACACCAAGAAGAAGCTGGAAGCTGACCTTGTTCAAATCCAGAGTGAAGTTGATGACACTGTACAGGAAGCCAGAAACGCAGAGGAGAAGGCCAAGAAGGCCATCACTGATGTGAGTAATTGAAAAATTAAGAAGCTTCTCAAGAATCTGCACATTGAAATATTTAGACCTAATGCAAATTTGTGGAATTTGTGATTTCCAAAAGGCTGCAATGATGGCAGAAGAGCTCAAAAAGGAGCAGGATACCAGTGCACATCTTGAGAGGATGAAGAAAAATCTGGAAGTCACAGTGAAGGACCTGCAGCACCGTCTGGATGAGGCTGAGAATCTGGCCATGAAGGGAGGAAAGAAACAACTCCAGAAACTGGAGTCAAGAGTACGCTTGCCTTTATTTCAGTGTTCATAATCTTGATATGGGTGCTGTGAAGTGTATGCCATCCTATAATACTGATTATTTTGTGTATGATAGTGTAAACCTAATTTCTTGAGTGAAATAAGTATATCAATATCTATAATTAAGGTCCGTGAGCTTGAGGCTGATGTTGAGGCAGAACAGAGACGTGGAGCTGATGCTGTTAAAGGTGTCCGCAAATATGAGAGGAGAGTGAAGGAGCTCACCTACCAGGTAAAGAAAATTTAATACAATTTCAGATAAAATTGTTCTTATTATGTTATGTAGTGTAATGTATGTTTATTACCTTGAGACTGAGGAGGATAAGAAGAACATCAGCAGACTGCAAGATCTGGTTGACAAGCTTCAGCTGAAGGTCAAGGCTTACAAGAGGCAGGCTGAAGAAGCTGTGAGTATCTAATTTGAAAACAATAAACGGTACATTTCACATTGTTTGTGCCTTGTATACCTATATATTTGATGTTGCAGGATGAACAAGCCAACACTCACCTGTCCAAATTGAGGAAGTCACAGCATGAGCTGGAGGAGGCTGAGGAGCGTGCTGACATTGCTGAATCTCAGGTCAACAAACTCAGAGTCAAGAGCCGTGATGCTGGAAAGGTAATTTATATGATAATATCAGTTCTAATTCTTACTGAAATATTTCATTTCATTTTAAAACACACTTGCCACAGCTTTAAAGCTTAAGTTTAATACCTAAATTTTAACTTTAAATTTATTCTAATTATGTATTTGTTCAATTTCAAAAATTTATTTTTCAGGTTAAAGAGGTAGCTGAGTGAAACACTTTCAAAAACGTCTTCGAAAATGTCAAATGTATACTAAATAAAACTTTTATTTAGCATCTTTTGGACTTGATTGATTTATTGCTGAGCACCAAACACAACATTTTCTAGTACAAACAATACAAACTTTTATATGACATGAACAAAGATCTCAATAGGTCATTAAACATTATTATTGCAGGTTTATATTTTTCACTTTAAAAAGTGATAGCAACTTGATCAAAAAAATGTCCAGTCATTCTCAAAGATAGTAGACAGAGTACATAGTATGAGAGGTTATAGTGGTAGTGAGGGGTGGGAAACAATGCCGAAATTAATCCCATGTTTGCCAGCGATGAAGATCTTCATTAAGTACAACGTCTCTGCTGCTTGTGAATGACTGCAGATAATGGTATTTTCACAGACAGTGTTGCGTAAATTACTTCTGAAATGTAATCTGGTACTGATTACAAATTACACAATTTAAATTGTAATCAACAACCTAATCTTTTAGATAACCATTTTTATGTCATATCTAAATCCAGACAGATCTAATCTGATTACTATTTGATTACTTTTTGTTTAATAATCGCATATTTTGCTGAAAATCTAATCATTCATTTAAAATATATTAAGTACCAAGAAAAACTCCTTTACTAAACATTTGTAAATATAAAATCAAACAACAACTTGCTGTTTGTCAGTTGCTGTGTAAAACAAATGTCCTTAAACTGTCATTGTTGAAAGACAAAAGATAATGAAAACATGCTTTTTATTTCATTTTTGTTATTTATTAATAAAGGGATTTTACTTTAGTTATCCAGATTTGAAGCCAATAATTAGATAATTTCTCAAGATATGATTACATTAATTTGATTAATGATTCAAAATTAAAAAACGAAATAAACATTTTGCTTTCAATTATGTTTTCTATTTCAAAGAAATTTTGAAAACTGCTTAATTTCTCATGTTAATTGTTCATAGATCTGAAATGCGATTGGTCAACCAGCGCTTTCATCTGACCTGCCTCACATTCATAATAAGAGTTCAGTGCTATACAGCTCTGCAGCATGGCTGGGTCTAAAAGGGACATGGGGGGCATTTTCCACCTAGATTTTCATTGTACCCCACCCAGGAATCTTCTCACGCCCCTACCCCTGTGAAGAGACAACCAGTTGCCCAACCTAAAGATAAAAAAATTATAATAAATTACCAAGAATATTCTAGAGGTGTGATTTGATTTTCGCTAAACAGAACATGTGATTTAATTCATTTAAACAAAGGAGAGTTAGTTTTGTTTTTTTCCAATGGATGTATTTATATACCCTGTATGAGTTAACATCCTCAGAGATTCACTAATTATTCACAAGTTAATTTGTGTCTGGCTCTGTGACTTCTCAATGTGGAAAAGAAAAACTTCAACATCTTCAATCTCTACTGAGTTAACGTCTGGGCTCTGGCCACTCAAAAAGATTGGTTTAGTTTAGTTTAATCATTAATAAAGCACATTTAAAAACAACAGGAGTTGACCAAATTGCTGTACAATGCACAATGAATTAATATAAAAAAGCAATAACAACAGTAATATAATCAAACACGCAATATGGGTGAAGCCCGGTTGAAGTTTATTCATTTAGTTTGGGTATTCATTTGGTTTGGTAATATTCCCTTAATATTATTTTCTAATATTTTATTTATATATTATATGTGTATTGTTTTACAGTAATTATAAGATTATTTTGTTTGGATAGGAAGAAAAATGTATGATTATGTGTTGAGTTAAAAGTACTTGCTGTTGTTAAGAGCTGGGATTGGTTAAATGCTGGCGGGGCGGGATGAAGAGGGAGATCCTGGAGGAAGAGGTGATGGCTGGCAGGTAGAACGTTGCTGCGTCCCAATTCGCATACTATCCGTCCTAAATAGTATACGAAAATAGAATTAGTACGTCCCAAATCGTAGTATGTTGAAATGAGTGTTCCAAAGATACCCGGATGGTCTACTATTTCCGGTCAGAATCCGAAGTGCAGATTGATGCACACTCTAACGGCTAATATTGCCCACAACCCATTGCGTTCGGGAGGGAGGAGCTTTGAGATGATGCAAACATGGCGGCCGGATGCGGCAGCGGAGATGCGCCCTCAGTTTTTAAGTGTAAGAACTTAAACGTTTAGCGCTAATTAAAGTTATATTTTATTGTTTCATAATATTAATGGATTTGTGTTGTGCAAAAAAAGTACCATGTTTATCTTGTAGGGTCCAATGAAGACACTGAGCGCCTCATTAACTGGCGCATTGCCAACGACGATGTTTGTTTAACTGTAGCGGTGTGCGTAACTAGGCAACCACGTTCTCTTCAATTGCATGACGTCTTCGTAGTATGTCCCAGAACGTGCATACTCTTTTGCTACACACTCAAAAGTATGTACTTTTTCTTCAAAAAAAGAGTAAATACATTTATGTCGTAGTATAAGTAGGCGAATTGGGACGCAGCCCGTGTCTGAGTGCTAGCTTAAGAGTAAAAATACCATACTAGTACGGTTGTCCATAAGAGAACTGATTTAAAGTTGGTATAATGTTGTTTGAACGTGAGGGGATAGAAATTTCCCCATTGATAATCGAATGACTGAGTAGCTCACGATTCTCAAGAAACGGTGCTTGTGATGTATGGTAATTGTATTATTATTCCTTACCTGAGGATGGCGCTAGGAGTCTAAAGATGTGTGGGGTTGTAACCTGTGAACAGATAGATATAACAAAGTTCAGTAAAAACAGCAAGTCGCATGAAACAGTGTCTCCGTGATTTATTCAAGATTACGTCCATTAAACATCACATGGTGTCAGAAGAAAACTATGGATCAGTTGAAACCTCCTAACAGTTTGGACTTCGAAGGAAATCTGGCGGAAAACTGGCGAACGTGGATTCAAAAGTTTGATCTGTATCTCATTGCAACTGGCATTGCAGAAAAGAGTGACAAGGTAAAATGTGCGACATTTCTTCACGTGGCGGGAGATGATGCCATAAAGGTATTTAATACCATGGACTTTGATGAGGATGTGGATGATTTTGAAGTGCTCAAAGAGAAGTTTAGAGAATACTGTGAGCCAAGAAAGAATATTACGTATCTGAGGCATATGTTTTTCACGAGAGCACAGGGACCGAATGAAACCATTGATGCATACGTGACTGACTTGAAAAATAAGGCGAAAGACTGTGAATTTGGAAGATTAAATGATGACTTGATTAAAGATCGCATTGTCTGTGGTGTTAACAATGACACCGTGAGAGCTAGGCTTCTCAGGGAAACAGATTTGAACCTAACAAAGGCTGTGGATATCTGTCGTGCAAACGAAATAACACAAAGCCATCTGAAAGTGCTGCATGAAGAAGCAGAAGTGGCTGTGAACAAAATCACAAAAACAAAGTCAACTGTCAGACAGGCGAATTTCAAGCACACAGGGAAAGAGAAGGAAGAGTGCACGAGATGTGGGTATGTACATGAGCCAAGGAAGTGTCCGGCATATGGCAAAATTTGTAACGAGTGCTCGCGGAAGAACCATTTTAGCCGCATGTGCAAAACACCACAACAAAAAGGCAAACATAGAAGATTGGAGAAAAAAATCCATGAGATAGAACAACAAGAAGATGCTGAATTGTTTATAGGTACCATCGAAATTGAACGACGTGAGCAAACAGCTAGCAAATGGCTGACACAAATGAATACAGTCTCTACCATGGAAAGGGAAAACAACAAATGGACTCAAGAATTCAGAATAAACAACTGCATACTTAACTTTAAGCTAGATACAGGAGCAGAGTGCAACGTGTTGTCATTTAAGGATTTTGAGAAAACCGCTAATGAGACAACAACTCTAAAGAAGTCAAACTGCACGTTAGTTACATATTCTGGCCACACGATGGAGACAAAGGGTAAAGTAAGGCTTAAATGTGGTTACAAAGACACTGAGTTTGATCTAGACTTCCAAGTTGTAGAGGAAGATTCACCAGCAATTCTGGGAAGAGAAGCATGCTCAAAACTTGGACTGATTAAAAGAGTGTACAAAGTAGAGAACAAAGACCAAACTTGCATTATGAGTGAATATCAAGATGTGTTTACTGGTTTAGGATGTGTACCAGGACTGCATCACATACAGCTCAATCCAGATGTTGCTCCAGTCATTCACGCACCACGAAAAGTACCCATAGCGTTAAAGGACAGGGTCAAAATGGAACTGAAACGAATGGAAGATCTTGGAGTCATAGTGAGGCAAACCGAGCCCACTGATTGGGTTAACAGTATGGTTACAGTCGTGAAGCCAGGAAAACTCAGGATCTGCATCGATCCACAAGATCTTAACAAAGCCATCAAGAGAGAACACTATCCATTGCATACAATTGAAGAAATAGTAGCTGAGATGCCAAATGCTAAAGTCTTCTCAGTGCTTGATGCCAATCATGGATTCTGGCAAGTACCCCTGGATGATGAGAGCTCCAAACTATGTACATTCAACACTCTGTTTGGAAGATACCGTTTTTTGAGACTTCCATTTGGCATAGTGTCAGCTCCAGAAGTGTTTCAAAAATGCATTGCACAAAGACTAGAAGGCTTAGAAGGAGTCGTGAACATAGTGGATGATATTCTGGTGTGGGGTGAAGACATGGAACAACACGATAAGAGACTAAGACAACTCTTAGACAGAATCAGAAACATCAATCTAAAGTTGAACAAAAACAAATGCAAGATCAGGATGACCGAAGTCAGCTATGTTGGACACATTCTGACTGCAGAAGGGTTGAAGCCAGACAAAGAGAAAGTCAGAGCGATACAAAACATGCCAGAGCCAGAGGACAAAGCTGCACTAATGAGGTTCTTAGGCCTGCTTCAGTATCTGTCCAAGTTCGTTCCAAACATGTCAGACATTAATGCTCCATTGAGGAAACTGCTAGAAGGAGATGTAGCATGGCATTGGGAGTCAGAACAACAGAAGAGCTTTGAAAGACTGAAGTCACTTGTGAGCAACGCCCCAGTGTTAAAGTACTTTGATGTCAACAAAGAGGTAATGCTGTCAGTGGACGCAAGCGCTGAAGGTCTGGGAGCAGTGTTGCTGCAAGAAGGACATCCGGTGGCATTCGGCTCAAGGTCTCTCACTGAGTGTCAGAAAAGATATGCCCAAATAGAAAAAGAGCTTTTGGCGATTGTCTATGGCTGCGAGAAGTTCCATCAGTATGTCTATGGTAAAACAGTACAAGTGGAGACGGATCATAAGCCCTTGGAGACGGTGTTCAAAAAGTCTCTCCAAAAAGCTCCTCCGAGACTGCAGAGAATGCTGATGAGATTGCAGCTATATGATTTACGTGTTAGTTACAAGCCTGGAAATGAGTTGTACATCGCAGACACTCTGAGTCGTGCCTACCTAAAAGAACAAACGGAATCACTTCTGGAAGATGAGTTACAAGTTCATACTTTGTCAGTTTGTCTGCCAATCTCAAAGGAAAAGCAGAATACATTCAGAACAGCAACAGCAGAAGACGAAGAGTTGCAAAAAGTCGTGGAAGTAGTTCAGTCAGGATGGCCTGCAGACATAAGACAAGTTCCTGCAGACATAAAGAAGTACTGGACTTACAGAGAAGAACTTACCTGTTCCGATGGGTTACTCTTCAAGAACTGGAGAATAGTAGTTCCACTAAGCTTGAGAGAAGACATGCTAAAAAGAGTTCATGAATCACATCTGGGTATTGTCAAATGCAAAGAGAGGGCAAGAGATGTGATGTTTTGGCCCGGCATGGCAAAACAAATTGAGGATGTTGTGTTGAAGTGTGCTATCTGTAATACTTTCAGACGGAGTAACACCAAAGAGCCACTCATCTGCCATGACATTCCAGACAGAGCATGGGCGAAAGTAGGAGTAGATTTGTTCCACTTTGACAGAGGAGAATATTTGATGTGTGTAGATTACTTTTCGAAGTTTCCGGAGATTGCAAAACTCACACAGACAACAAGCAAACATGTGGTGACAGCTCTTAAATCCATCTTTGCGAGACATGGGATCCCGGATGAAGTGGTGTCGGATAATGGTCCACAATTCTCGAGTGTAGAATTCGAAACATTTGCAGAAAACTGGGAGTTTGGACATACCACCTCAAGTCCTGGATTTCCACAGGCAAATGGACAAAGTGAAAGAGCAATCCAGACAGTCAAGAACCTGTTAAAGAAAGCACAGGAGAGCCAAAGAGATCCTTATACTGCTCTATTGGAGTACAGGAATACTCCTATAGATGGTGTGAAACTATCTCCAGCACAGATGCTTATGGGTAGAAGACTGAAAACAAAATTGCCTACATCAACACAGCTGTTGAGACCACAACTGTACAGAAATGTACATAAAGACATCACAGACAGACAGCTGAAACAGAAAAAGTACTTTGACTGTGGAGCAAAACAGTTACCACCTATAGCAGATGGAGAGAAAGTGAGAGTAAAAGTCAAAAACAACTGGCAACCAGCAATTGTGTTGAGGAGTCATGAAAAACCGAGATCATATGTGATTCAAAGGCCTGATGGAAACACCTTCAGAAGAAATCGACGACACCTGCTGAAAACCAGAGAAATGACTTTTCCACAACCAAGCTCTATAGAGTTGGAGGAATGCTCTTCAGCAAACAGAGAGCTTGCAGAGAGTAGCACTCCAGTGCAATCACCTGCACTTTCACCAGTGAAAAGACCTGTAACACCAATAGTGGACAAGGAAGAACAGGTCAAAAGGTCAAGATGGGGTAGATTGATTAGACCACCAAAACTCTATTCTCCATGAAAGCATTAAAGAGGAGTTAACGAGTAAAGAGATGTTTATAGTTAATGGGTTATGAGAACAACACTGATTAAAGTTATAGAGTGTACTTGAGAAAATTAAAATATTTTGTAATGGAAGTTGTTTCTTAAGAGGGGAGATGTGATGTATGGTAATTGTATTATTATTCCTTACCTGAGGATGGCGCTAGGAGTCTAAAGATGTGTGGGGTTGTAACCTGTGAACAGATAGATATAACAAAGTTCAGTAAAAACAGCAAGTCGCATGAAACAGTGTCTCCGTGATTTATTCAAGATTACGTCCATTAAACATCACAGTGCTAATCTCGCGTTGGTGGAAAACTACCGTGTGTCGCTTCTCTTACCAAACCTACAGAAGACATCCCAGATAGTGCCCTGAGATACAGGAATTCTCAGTGGTTCCTCTGGCAACGCTGGATGAGTTCGCCGATCTGCCGTCAGTTCTTCGGACCGCAATCAGTGCGTCATATGAAAGCCGGCTCTAACATTGGTAAGACAGCTTTTTGTTTTGTTTGCTCATTGAGCGAAGCGGCAAGCTGTTTTGTGCCTCGACGAACCCCAGCATCGTATCAGGCCTGCAACAGGGTATTTATTTTATTTGTTACCCTTTTGAACACTGACACCCGGGTGTTTTTGATTACTGTTGTGGGAGGTTTATGTGAACAGTAACCTTTGTGTTGAGACAACAAAGACTTGTTGGACTGGAGTATTGAATCAACACATTGATATTTTCTTTGGTGATATTTGGGCCTTTTGTGTATTTACTATTTACTGTTTACTATATATATATATATATATTGATAAAGCACCAGAGTGATATATTATTCTTTATATAGGGAATATTAATACCGTGTTGTATCAGTGAATTGTTAATTTTGAATTTGAAAGGAGGAAAGATTCTCTTATTGTAAAATTTTAAAGGGTTAACTTATTTTATTTTCAATTGCTATTTGAATTTTACTATTTTATTTGAGTAAACTACGTTTGTGGTTATTTTAGTCCATTAACAAGCACACCAATATTGAGAAGGGTTTATTGAAATAAAGTTAATAATACTCAGAGGCTATTTAGAGAGATCTAACAAAAAACTAACCCAGGGCCCCTCCCGCTTAAATCATAGGGAGAGGGCCCTACATGGGGAAAAAAAAAAAAAAAACTCAGACTGAATTAAAAGCTAAAGAATAAAAAATACATCTGTAAGCTTGATTTAAAAATAGCAGTTGATGGGGTTGATCTAAGATTAAAAAAATCTTGCCGGAGCAGTACGGGGTGCTTGCCAGGGCGGTATGGACCACCACCCAACCACCCTATTCACACTGAAAGAGTGTGTAATAAATAATATAAAAAATGTGACCATGAGATGGCAGTGATAATGCACCAGATCACCTGTTTTCAATTTGCAGTCTCTTGTATTTTCACCGCATCGGCATATATTCTTAGCGGGTAATGTCATGTTTAAGGTATTACATTTGCAAAAATTGTCAAGAAACATGCTGATAGTTCACAGAGTAGAGATGACCATATTTTTATAGTCAGTGCCTCATCTGAGTCAGAGATGAGTTACATTGTAGTTATCATTCATTATTTTGAGTTTTTATGACAGCCAACAGCAAGCTGAGACTGAAATAAAAAATGTTCTCCAAGTAACACTTAAATTGTTGTTCTCCTCAATGTGAACTCGCAGTGAGTCAGCATGGGTGATCATGAGTCAACTCCCACCCCGTGTCACGAAATGCCCTGTTATAACACATCAGCTTGCCATGGCGTAAATGGAAATGCTATAAACAAATATACAGTGGTCAACTTGACATGAATTTTACTCCGTATTTGTCTGTTTTGATGCAGATAAGATATAACTGCTATGAAAAATAGGAGAATCATTCTGAGTATTTGCAAAGTTTTACATCGTTTTGTTATTCAGGTTCCAGCTGAAAATGAAAACCTGCATACCATCCATAAAATAAAAGATGCACCCAGTCTCTAAAACTATATTTCTAATAATATATTTACATTTATATACAGTACATATATACAATTTGTAAGAATTTATTTATTTTTTTCATAAAAAAAACAGAATATTGACTATTGTAATTACTGCCCCACACAAATTTACAAAATGTATATCAGGATAAGTTTCTTGCTGGCACGGTGTACAGTTCACTATTAAGAACCATGGTATGGTAACCTGATGTTAAATATTTATTTAAATTAATAGGTGTCATCAATGTTCCTTTCATAAGGCTAATTTGAAAAATGTTAATACTATATAATTACTCTAATAAACTAATACATACATAAAACGTTATCTTGTATAGTGAAAATGTTTCCCTACTTAGAAATATAAATTAAAATGATTTGATATTATGAGAAAATGGCAACACCATCAGCAGTAAAAGGCAAAAAATAAATATATACATATCTAAAAAGACATTTAATATAAAGGTGCAATATGTAACATTGACATTAAGCATTTAAAATGGGTACTGCAGTCCAAATTCAAAGTATTGGAGAGAGTTGTCTCCCCCGGCCTCTCCTCCCCAGACTCGAAGCTCACGCGGGGTTGCCAGGTTGAGGACACGCAACAGGAACGAGCAAACAGACAATGGCAAGCAACAAGCCTTACACTGTAGGTTGATCAGCTAATGTATACGTTTGCAATGTTTTTATTGTGTGTAAATTATAAACCAGTTCATGTGGATTTTTTATAACTCTGCCTATGTTAGCTAGATGTAATGCTGGCTTCCATGGCTGCAGTGCACTGTGTTTGCCCGTTAATTTGTTTCAAATCTGGCAACCCGGGGTTTCGAAATACTACTGGGAGATGGGAATGGGCAGGATCACACAGGCCAAAAAACAAACAGAAATTTCAGCCCGGAACGGATATTTCAAAGTAGAATATACTGGCTGTAGCATTGTTTTCAGAGAAGTCAGTACTTCAACTTAGCATTTAGTTTCCTAAATCTCTGATAAAATATTACGATTATGATTTTATGATTTATTACTGTAAATATATTACATAGTCCACCTTTAAGGGACACAGTTTTCCAGCAACAGCGAAGAGCATAAAAAAATTAGCACTTGCAGTATTACTTTAAAGAAAAACATGCAGTATTTTCACAAATATGTCCGAAATGAACATTCTGATTGGTGGATTAGTTTTGTCGGATTGTCTGTCATATTCGTGCCATCAGTTGTGCTCCCGCAGCATTTAGAGAGATGCACAATTCACTCAACGGTTCTGTGGCAATGCGTTAGTAGATTTGAAAGTTCCGGGTCAAACATACTCATTGTCCTGGTAGCCATATAAAAATGGCACCATGGATGGCAGCCAATTCTTTTGTAGTTTTTATTTGTTTGTCCCGTGTTTAGCAATCTTTTTCCAATCAGTTTTACCACTGACGAACTGCTGAACACTGCAACACATACCAGACGATCTTTTCCCGGTTTTTGACTATTTGGATGCTTTGCTGGACATTTAGTTGGAGACGCAGCTGTGTTGTTTAAGGATTTGTTTACACCGGGCAGGTTTGGTACAATTAAAACGAACTCTGGTGCAATTGCTCTGTTAGTGCGGTTCATTTGAACAAGTTTGAACGTTGCCATCCGAACCTTGGTGCGCACCAAACAAGCGGACTGAGACTGCCTGAATAGTGGGTCTTGGTCCGCTCCCAAACGAACTCTGGTGCGGTTCGACTGATATATACACGCAACATGGACCAAAGACATCTAAACTGACCAAAAACAGGAATTAATTTGCCTAATACTGACCACAAGCATACCTGTTTCATCTCATCATAGGAGCTATGTTGCCCATTATAGTTCTGTACAGGTGTCGGAACCACCGTCAGCTGTCCATGCAATATATCTTCGTTTGTGTGTACAACGGAAGAATTCCTGGTCATTTTTTTACTCCTTTACACATTTTATTAGCTCTTTGTTTGTTCTCAGCTGGTAAAAATACTACCATTTATACATATATAAATCCATGAGCGCATTTAGCCCAGCAACCAGCATAATTTTTTATGTTCAGCAAGTTCCATCACAAAATATACATCATAAAAACTGTCCAATCAGGTTGTGACTTTTTCCTAATGCCTTTTGTTTCATATCTTTAGGTTTGGCGTTAAAAATGCCAGTGTGAACGCTAAGCGAACCAGGATTAAATGTATAATTTTCTTTTTTTAGCCAGACCAAAAGGGCCAAGAGAACCGAACTACAAGTGTGAACACACCCTAAGAGATGCATGCAAGGGAAACGAGCTGGCACACTGGTCAGGCTTCGTCAGCACGACTTTTGAACAGCGTTGCCGAGTATTCATCTAGCAAATCTCCGCTCTCTTCCTAACAAATTGGACAAACTACATCTCCTCACCCATATACAAACAAGGACATTTCAACCTCTGCTGCCTTGTGCTTCACAGAAACCTGGCTGAGTGAAGACATTCTGGACAGTGCGTTACATCTGCCGGGATTTAAGCTGTTCAGAGGAGATAGTATCACGGAGTTAACAGGGAAAACAAGAGGCGATGGAACATGCTTTTACATCAATGAAAGTTGGTGTAAAGATGTAACAACATTAAAGAAGATGTGCTGTCCTTATTTGGCAACGCTCTTTATTAACTGTAAGCCTTTATACTCACCATGGGAGTTTTCCTTGTTAATTCTGGTGAGTGTTTATATTCCTACTAGAACTTATTTAACATACAACAACGACAAACCGTGGTTTTCAGCAGAACACAGGTAGCTTCGTTAGGCAAAAGAAGATGCTTACAGAGGTGTGGATAAAGTCTTGTATAATCAGGCCAGGAACACACTGAATAAGGAAATAAGAGTGGCTAAAAGAAGCAGTTCTGATTAGCTGAAAAAGCTAGTTTTCAGCTAATGACACTGCATCAGTGTGGAGTGGCCTGAAACAAATTACTAACAACAGGACTCCTACCCCCAACACTGTAATAGACCAACAAATGGCTGACGGCCTAAATGTGTTCTACTGTAGATTTGAAAGGCCAAATCTCACACCCGCTCTAACCTTCACTTCATGAGAAACATCAACACCACTTGTCTAAAATCATGTACAAACCAGCTGGCCCACATCTTCACACTGATCTTCAATAGATCACTGGATCAATGTAAAGTCCCATGCTTCTTCAAATGCTCAATCATCATTCCTGTCCCTAAGAAACCCCAAATCACAGGACTTAATGACTACAGACCGTCGCTCTGATGTCTGTGGTCATGAAATAATTTGAGAGACTGGTGTTGGCCCACCTGAAAGACATCATTGGACCATATCTAGATCCCCTTCAATTTGCTTATCGAGCAAACAGGTCTGTGGATGATGCAGTCAACATGGGATTGCATCATATCCTGCAACATCTGGCAGACCAGGGACACTTTTTGTGGACTTCAGTTCACACTTTTTGTAGACTTCAGTTCAGCTTTCAACACCATCATCCCAGCTATTCTCCAGACTGAATTACACCAACTCTGTTCCCATGTCTATCTGTCAGTGGATCACCAGCTTTCTAATGGACAGGCAGCAGCTAGTGAGACAGGGAAAATTCCCTTCCAGCACATGTACAAACAGCATTGGTGCCCTCCAGGGATGTGTGCTCTCTCCACTACTCTCCTCCCTGTATACAAATGACTGCCCTGTCAAGAACGCCTCAGTCAAGCTCCTGAAGTTTGCAGATGACACTACTGATGACACTGGTGTATTCAAAACAACCTGGAGCTGAACACTCTCAAAACAGTGAAGATGATTGTTGGCTTTAGCAGGAGCACCCCAACATTGACTCCCTTCACCATTCTAAACAGCAATGTGGCAGCAGTGGAGTCATTCAGGTTCCTACCATCTCACTGGACCTGAAGTGGGAGACCCACATTGACTCTATTGTGAAAAAGACCCAGCAGAGGTTGTACTTCCTTCGCCAGTTGATGAAGTTCAACCTGCCACAGGTGCTGCTGATACATTTAAACTCAGCAGTCATTGAGTCTGTACTGTGCACTTCAGTAACTGTCTGGTTTGGTACAGCTATGAAATCAGAAGACTACAAAGGACAATTATTGGTTGCCCTCTGCCCTCCCTTCAAGAAATGTACACTTCCAGAGTGAGGAAAAAGGCTGGAAAAATCACTCTGGATGCCACTCACCATGCCCGATACCTTTTTGAACTGTTGCTTTCTGGCAGGCACTACAGAGCACTGAGCACCAGAACCATCAGGCACAGGAACAGTTTTTTCCCTCAGGCTCTCCATCTCATGAACAGTTAAAACTGCCCCATTGAGCAATATTTAACGTTCAATACACAGCTTAGTCTATTTATATTTATCCAACATACCACACCTCTTCTGCCGTACATTCCCATGCTTCTGTATATAACATGTTTGTACTAATATATATTTATTAATATGTACAATATACAAATACAAATGTGTTTCCCTATATAATTTATTTTCTATTCACTTTTTATTTTTATTCTATTTTTTTATTATTATTATTATCTCTGTCTAGTTGCTCTATTGTTTGTGCATTGGACACTTCTGCCAATAATACAAATTAAGCATACTTGGCAATAAAGCTTATTATGATTTTGATTCTTATTTTAGGTGGGCATCCGCAAAATTCTAAGCAAGATATGTGGGCCTACGGCATATGTCTGCACATGCCCTAGACTACACTGCTGATTTGATACAACTTTTTTATTGCTTGGAGGATAACACTGAAGAGATTAGACATCACCCGTGAATGAGTTTGGTGAACATTAGACACATTTGGTTGAGAATAAAGAGTGGTAACATATTTCAGTAACCTCTAATGTACTGTCAGATTTGGTGACCCTGCTGTTTCTCTATACTTTGTCATATGCATCAAGAATAAATCTGTTAGTGGATAACACTAAATAGATTAGACATCACCTGCATAAATTTGGTGATCATTAGACACATTTAGTTGAAATTAAAGAGGGGTAAAACATTTTGTAACCTCTAATATACTGTCAATTTGGTGATCCTACTATTTCTCTATAATTTGTTATATACAACAGGATTAAATCTTTTAAAGGATAACACAGAAAAGAAATGAAATATTGCATGTAAACAAGATGCTCAATACATTACTCATTGCCATTTTTCTCTGGTAAATCTAATATATGCTAGTTGACATTTATAGGAGAGAGTTGCTAAGGAGGATGGTGTCCACCCAATTAATTCTCCAAAGTAAGACAATGTTGAGGACATGGCCATGATGACCCATCTCAATGACGCCTCTGTGCTGTATAACCTCAAAGAGCGTAATGCAGCATGGATGATCTAAACATAGTAACCAAAAATAAAAAATAAAAATGTTCTCAAATTCATTTTGACTGTGATGCTATAATCTGACCACTTTTCTGCTAATTTCAGACCTAATCTGGACTGTTCTGTGTCACTGTGAACCCATACAAGTGGCTCCCAGTGTATGATGCAGAAGTGGTGTCTCCCTACAGAGGCAAAAAGCATATGGAGGCCCCACCCCACATCGGCTCTGTCACTGACAATCAGTGCATACTGGTAAGACCTTAATTTTAACAAAATATTTAGATTTTTGGAATTCTGGATTTTAGTTTTTATAAAACAATTATTAAAAATTATTATTGGGGGCTTGAGTAACTCAGCAAGTATTGATGCTGACTACCACCCCTGGAGTCGTGAGTTTGAATCCAGGCTGTGATGAGTGACTCCAGTCTCTCCTAAGCAATCAAATTGGCCTGGATGATAGATAGGGTAGAGACACATGGGTAACCTCCTCGTGGGCACTATTATGTGGTTCCCGCTCTCGGTGGGGCACATGGTGAGTTTACTGAGTTTTACTATTTCACTGTTTTCAGCATTTAATCCTTAACATCTGCAGTTTTTCAGCAAGCATCGGGTTATCCCCCGCATTATTCTCTTATCGTGATTCAACTGCGTGCATTTTCCACGTGCATCCGCTTTCTAAACTGCATGCATTTTACTGCGCACACCCGTTTTTCTCCTTTGTTTTACACAAATTATTGCATCGATCTCGAAGCACCGCTTATTAAGAACAACAAACAACATCTGTAACAATTGCGTGAGGGATTCACATCGATCTCAAACCCTCACCACTCAGGAACAACCAACAACAACAAATAACTGCGGTAAGTCATGGCATACGCTCATGTTATTTCTTCCTGCATTGCATGTCACATGTTTACAATAGCCTCTTCCATCAGCAGGGAGGGATTCACATGTGATAAATGTAAGAAATTAGTCAGGCTGACAGAGAAGGTTAATGAGTTAGAGACACGAATCCAAACGCTAGTTAAGGTCAGTGAGAAAGAGAAGCCAGTAGTCAAGTCAAGCAGGTCAAGTCCTTTTATTTGTATAATGCCTTTCACAACACATAGTATCAAAGCAGCTTTACAGAAGATCAGACATTAACAGAAGATAAAACTGTAATATCTATAATGTCATAGAGTCATTATTGTGTAGTTTGATAAAATACGATTGTGATTTGTGTTTAAAAATAAGTAATTCAATAATAATTGTATTTATAACCCCAGTGAGCAAGCCTAAGGCGACTGTGGCAAGGAACACAAAACTCCATAAGATGTTGGTTAATGGAGAAAATAATCTTGGGAGAAACCAGACTAACTGTGGGGGCCAGTTCCCCTCTGGCTAACATCCTGAATATAATGTAAATATTACTTATGTATAGTGCAAGTCATGGTTTAAAATGATTAAACCAAGTATGTGTTAAGGGACAGTGTTTAAACATAGTTTTTGTATGAACTGTAAGATTAATGACCAATGTCTTTGAAGTCCATCTTGGATTAACTGCAGAAGTTCACATAGATGCAATTGTCCTTGTTATCTGGCTGATGAAGGTTTTGTTGGCAATTAATTGATAGTCTATGTATTCCATTTCAAGAGTGTAGTCCATCATTAGACTTAGGTGATGCATGCAGAGATCAGTTAGGTGCATCGCAGTTCAAACTGGCCAATAATTTCGGTGAGGTCTATCCTAAATCCAAGGTTCAGCAATGGCATATGAAGTATCCCATGTCTAATGGTTGGAGTTGGCATCAGTTCATCCTCTGAAGTCTATAGTAATAGAATAAAGTGATGTTTGGCTGGCACCGGCTGCTATTAGTCATTATCACACAGAGATACATAGCAGTGGAGTCCAACACAAAGCAGGAATAGAGCTGGATCCAGCAGGTTCTGGTGACCTCAGGATAGGAGTCCCGAGGTTAAGACAGGGAAACAAATAAAATAATATTAGAATATTAAAATAATATTATTAAAATAATGGCATAGATGCCATTAAATTTATTACAGAGTTATAGATCATGATCACTGTTTCTGGTTCCGCAGACCTAACTAAAGCTGTCTAATTGTAAGTTGAAGGATAAATTAGGTGTATGCCTGGCTAAACAGATGAGTCATGGAGGTAGATACTCATCTGTAGTTAGATACTGTTTCGGTTTCCAATCGATTCTCCCCAATCAGTGATGCACCCACTGAGAATCATGTGGTGTCAGATCGTCTGACATCAGATCAAATTTACAAGTGATGGCTAATGCTAAACTTAGATTTTCTAAAATTGTTATTCATGTCGGCACCAGTGGTGTAAAGTAATGAATTACAAATACTCACATTACTGTAATTAAGCAGTTTTCCTAGGAATTGTACTTTTTAAGTAGTTTAAAATTTGTATTCTTTTACTTTTACTTGAGTGCATTTTAAGTGCTGTAACTGTACTTTTTCTGTGCAATTTTCCCACCGTCTACTTCCCTGTCCTGATTTTATTTTTATCTATCAACATGATTGGCTAGGTAGACTCTCGTTACTCCCATCCAATCAAATCACATGTATAAAACCTTGAACGGCAGCTGCAGATCTGGTGGCAACTGCAGAGAATGCCTCAAGCACAGTTTAACAGCTGAACATCGCAGTGAAAAAGGCAAATTGCTTGATAATGTAAGTTTAAATTGCCCAAGCCAGATATCAGCATTAATTCTGCATCTAATTTGAAGAAACATATAGAGGTAAATTTCATATTTCTGCTTACTAGAATAATCCACCAGACACAAACTTCAGAAAATTGTGCATCAAGCATTAGAATGAGAACACAACTATTTATGGGCTTAAAAGATACAAGAACTAAATCAGTGTTGTATCTCAAAAGGAGGACAAAGTGGCCGTGTGCCACTTAAAGAAATAGTTCACTCAAAAATGATAATTATCTCATCATTTACTCACCCTCATGCCATCTCAGATGTGTTTGACTTTCTTTCATCAGAACAACACTAATTAAGATTTTTAGAAGAATATTTCAGCTCTGTAGGTCCATTCAGTGTAACTAAAGGGGTGCCAAAATTTGATGCCCAAAAAGCAGCATAAAAGTAATACATACAGTGTACATACTACAGTGTTTTAATCCATGACTTTATATGACAGGTGTGGGTGAGAAACGGATCAATATTTAAGTCCATTTTTGCTCGAAATTCTTCTCTCTGCCCAGTAGGTGACAATATGCATGCAGAATGTGAATCACCAAAAACACAAGAACAACAATATGAAATTTAAAGTGGAGATTGACTGAGCAGGGCAGAGAAATAGTAAAAATGGAATTAAATATTGACCTGTTTATCACAACATCTATCATTTTGCTTCTGAAGACATGGATTAAATCACTGAAGGCACATAGTTTAGACTACTTTTATGCTGATTTATGTGATTTGTGGAGCTTCAATATTTTAGCGATTCACTTTCATTGTATGGACCAAAAGAGCTGAGATATTTTTCTAAAAATCTTAAGTTGTGTTCTGTAAAAGAAAGTCATACACATCCAGGATGTCATGAGGGTGTGTAAATGATGAGAGAATTAAATTTTTTTTGAGAGAATTATTCCTTTTTAAGCGTGATGTAGCCCCTGTTCCAAACAACTTTTCCCATGCCTGCTCTACCTCCTCTACTGTGCAGGACATGCTGTGCCAAGTGATCCTGCTTATTTGGCATTTTTATGCATTCCTTTCATTGTTTTGAACATATTTATGCACAACAATAACGCTCTGTCGACTCAACATTAAGGGAAATTTAGACCCTGCACTTAAACTGATTTAAATGTAAATGGTGATCAGTGTATTGAAAATAACTTTTAATTTTTTTCATTTCTGTTATGTCTCCTTTTATTTTCTGGAATCAGTGTTTTTTCATAGATAAGTGATGTATTTTAAAAGTTGGCATATAATGAACAGTTGTTCATTATAATGGGGCATAGGTTTTGCAAGTCAGTACTCAATAAACACTACTCATGAGTACTTTTAAATGAGCAACACTTTTAATCTTACTTGAGTAGTTTTAGGACAGGTACTTTTAATCTACTCGCACAAAATGTTTTGAGAAGTAAAAGTACATTTCCACCCCTGGTCAGCACTAATGATGTCCAGCTTGGTCTGTTGGAAATCACTAGAGAGGTGTGTGAATTTGCAAAAACTATGTCAGACATTGTAATATGCTCTGGCCCCCTCCCTGCTCATAGTAGTGACAAGGTTTATAGTAGATTACTTCAGCCCTAGGAAGTGTGTAAAGTGTCTTAATCCATTTACAAAAAATGTCTCCAAACTTAAATCTTTTCAGTACCTCAAATAGATAGGGCCATTCCACCCTGTCAAAGGCCTTTTCAGCATCCAGGGACAGAATGGCCGTATCAGAAGCTCCCTTTTTAAGATGTAAAACGTTTAGCAAAGTTCTAACATTTTGGAAACCTTGCCTGCCCTTAATAAATCCGTTTTGGTCTCTATATATTATATCAGGTAAAAATGCCTCCAACCTCCTAGCCAGCATTTTACTCAATATTTTAACATCTGTATTAAGTAATGAAATTGGCCGAAATGATTCGCACTTAGTATTTATTTTAAAAGGCTTAGGAAGTAACGTAATGAGAGCGTTTCTTAAAGAGTCTGGGAGCACACCATTTTCAAAGGATTCTTTAAACATACACTACCGTTCAAAAGTTTGGGGTCACTTACTCATTCTTTATTTATTTATTTATTTCACATTTTAGAATAATAGTAGTCAGCAAAACTATGGAATAATAGAAATGGAAATATGGGAATTATTTTGTGACCAAAAAATCCAAAATAAATCCAAAACTATGTAATATTTTAGCATCTTCAAAGTAGTCACCCTTTGCCTAGATTTTGCAGACATGTACTCGTGACATTTTCTCAACCAACTTCTTGAGGAATCACCCCGGGATGCTTTTTAAACAGTATTGAAGGAGTTCCCATCTATGTTGGGCACTTATTGGCTTCTTTTCTTCATATTTTGATCCAAGTCATCCATTTCAAAAACTTTTTTTTTTTTTAGGAAATTTTAGATTTGTAATTAAATAAATGTATATGTTTTGGCAGAATAATATTTTGTCTACAAAGTTAATTTCAAACTTTTAAGCATACACCTTCAGATCAAAAGATTTTTTAGATCATGAGAAACATTTCAGACAAGTGACCCCAAACTTTTGAACGGTAGTGTATCTAAAATTGGTGGGACAAGTTTTCTTTTAAATTTCTTGTAAAAGTCTATGTTAAGACCATCTATCCCTGGTGTTCGACCCACTGTTAAGCAATCAATAGCCTCAATAAATTCTTCTTCTGTTATATCTATTTCCAGGGACAATTTTGCCTCTTCGGAAAGTGTGGGTATGGGTAGACTATCCAGAAATGTTGTTTGTGCATCATTGTTTAAATATTCAGAGGTGTATAAAGTCTTAAAAAGGTATTTAAATGTATCGTTTATTTTAACCGGGTCAGTTGTGATATTGCCATTACTATCTTCAATTGGAAAACTAGCTTGTTCTCCATAACTCAGGGACGAGTTCTGTTCGACATTTCAGGCAACATTAACTTAGGAAGCAAATTCTGGTCGAAGTTTGAATGAAACGGGGATAAAATTTTAGAAAAATCTTTAAATATAACAGCGGAGCCAACTCGTGCGTCTCATCAACAATAACGGAAGTCAATCATATGCTAGATTTAATTCTGTCATATGGAGTTGATTTTGATAATATAGAAATACTGCCGAAGAGCGATGACATCTCTGATTATTACCTCGTCTCTTGTATGCTGCGATCAACTAATGTTACTTATTCTACTCAATAATCTTCCAGATCTATCTCATACACTCAGTAAACCCCAAAGCCTAGAAAAACTTGATGAAGTTGGTGTGTGTTACCCTTCTTTTCTTGTTTGTGTTCTTTCACCCTTTCTTTCCCCCTCTCCCAGCACAAACTAGAGCAAGGTGAAAAGTTGGTCCTGCTATAAGTGGTGCCAAAAAGGTAATTTGTTCACAGCATACAAGCATCATCTTTCACATGAGATGTTAAATCAAGGTCCTGACTCCTTGTGTTCATTAAAAATCCCATGGCATTTCTCGAAAAGTGGAGGAGTGTAACCCCGGTGTCCTGGCCAAATTTGCCCATTGGCGTCCAAATAATCCCCTATAAATATGAATTGGCTGCATCACTGTACTACTCCCCTCTCCACTGGTAGTTGGTGGGTGGTGGGTGTTCTGGTCACATTTTTTAATTTTCTTACTACTCTTTCATTGTGAATAAATACAACTTTCTGCCTGACCATGAATGGAAACTTTGCTTGTTTTAATTATTGATCTTTCTTCTTAATAACAACATGCTAGGATGCGTAGAAATCAGGTAAATATGTAAGGTGGTTAGTGGGTGACAAACTTTAACTTACTGTAGATAGAGCTTTAATTGTTGGTGACTTCAACATTCACATTGATAATGAAAATGACACATTGGTATTAGCATTTATCTATATTCTCAACTCCTTTGGAGTCAGACAAAATGTGACAGGACCAACTCATCGCCATAATCATATGCTAGATTTAATTCTGTCATATGGAGTTGATGTTGATACTATAGAAATTCTGCTGCAGAGCAATATGACATCTCGGATCATTACCTCATCTGTTGTATGCTGCGATCAGCAAATGTTACTCAATCTACACCACGCTATCGTTCAGGTAGAACTATTCTTTTGACCACTAAATATAGCTTCACTAATAATCTTCCAGATCTGTCTCATACACTCAGCAAACCCCAAAGTCTAGCAGAACTTGATGAAATAACAGAAAATATAAAAACAGTCATCTCTAGCACTCTTGATAGTGTCGCCACCCTTCGATTAATATAAATTACGAAAATAGTCCTGCACCATGGTACAATGATCACACTCATGCTCTCAAGAGAGCAGCTTGGAAAATGGAGCACAAGTGGAAGAATACAAAATTAGACGTATTTCGTGGTGCATGGAAAGATAGTGTCTGAAACTACAGACAGGCACTAAAAGCTGCCAGGTCAGCATATTTGAGCAAACTCATAGAAAATAACCAAACTTGTGTTTATTCAGTATTGTGGCAAAATTTGTTAGGAATAAAGCCTTAACAGAACCAGATATTCTGTCGCAACACAAGAGACATGAATTTATTTACTGATCAAATTTAAATAATCAGAAATAAAATAGGAATTATGCAATCATCTGTCACAGTACCTCAGGAAATAGTGTCTTGTAAATTTTCTCACGTGCAACTTCAGTCCTTCTCTGTCAAAGGTCATGAAGAGCTGACAAAACTTATCAAAACATCAATAGCCACAACATGTTTGTTAGATCCAATACCATTCAAGCTCTTAAAAGAGGTATTCCCTGTAATCTCAGAATCTCCTCTTAATATAATTAAGTCCTCGCTATCCTTAGGACATGTCCCAAGAAACTTTAATATGGCAGTTAACAAACCGCTTATTAAGAACTTGATCAACTTGACATAACAACTTGATCCTGGAGAACTAGCTAATTATAGATCGATTTCAAATCTCCCATTTATGTTGAAAATACTAGAAAAGGTAGTATCCTCCCAAATATGTTAATTTCTACAGAGAATTAGTATATGTGAACAATTTCATTTAGGATTTATGCCCCATCATTGTACAGAGTAATATACAATTATCAGTGTTACAAATGTCTTGCTCTTATCATCTGATCACAGCTGCATTTCACTTCTAGTTCTTTTAGATCTTATTGCCACATTCGACACGACAGATCACAACATTCTCTTGAATAGGCTAGAAAATTATGTTGGCATTTGTTGAGTTGCATTAGCATGGTTAAGGTCCTATTTAACAGACTGCTACCACTTTGTCAATGTAAATTAAAAATTGTCAAGCCAAACAAAAGTAAAGTATGGAGAGAAACAGCGATCAGTTTTAGGGCCTCTGCTTTTCTCCTTGTATATGCTTCCCCTGGGAGATATTATCAGGAATCGTGGAATAGGTTTCCACTGTTATGCAGACGATACCCAACTTTATATTTGTTCAAAACCTGATGAGATTTCACAATTCTCCAAAATAGCAGATTGTATCAATGTAATAATAGATTGGATGGCAAGAAATTTCCTTCAACTCAATTCTGACAAAACAGAGGTACTAATTATTGGACCAAAAACCTCTAAAAATAAGCCGCTAAAATATTATATGACTCTAGATGAATGTACTGTTACATCGTCTTCAACAGCAAAGAACTTAGGTGTTATATTTGATACCAATCTGTCCTTTGAAAATCAAATTACCAATGTTTGTAGAACAGCATTCATCCACCTAATAAATATTGCTAAATTACGTCACATACTCTATGACAAACAAATTAATGCATTAATGACCTCAAGACTAGATTATTGTAATGCATTACTGGGAGGATATCCAGCAAGATCAATAAATAAACTTCAATTGGTTCAAAAGGCAGCAACTAGAGTGCTGACTAGAACTAAGAAATATGATCATATTAGCTCCATTTTACCATCTTTACATTGGCTACATGTTAAATTTCATATTAATTAAAAAATTTTGTCAACTATGTACAAAGATTTGAATGTTGTAGTTCTACAGTACTTACCACACTATATTCCATCATGTTCATTATGATTGCAAAAGCCTGTTAATTGTTCATAGAATATAAAAATCCAAAAAAGGAGGTGGATCCTTTTCATATTTGGCTCCTAAACTATGGAATAGTCTCCCTAAATCTGTTCAAGATGCAGACGCACTCACTCAGTTTAAGTCTAGACTAAAGACTCGACTATTTTGCCAGGCATACACCTAATTTATCATACAATTAGGCTGATTTAAAACAATAAATAAAATAATATTAGCACATATGCCATTCAATTTATTGCAGAGTTATAGATCATGATCACTGTTTCTAAATGAGAACTTGGCCAAGCTCATGACCAACTTTAGGAGCACTCATCCTCACTTTGTGCAATGTCTAATTCCCAATGAGTCCAAGGCTAATAAAGGACTTTCAGATTTTTTAATGTGAATTGTTTATATACAAAGCTCTTCGTCTATAGGTCTCATGGTGAACTTCCTGGTTATCCACCAGCTGAGGTGTAACAGTGTACTGGAGGGTATCAGAATTTGCAGAAAGGGCTTCCCCAGCAGAATCCTCTATGTTGAATTCAAACAGAGGTAAATATGGCTGCATGAAAATACTACTTCCTGTCATTTGCCATCATGAAGTTTTTACTTGCAGTGGGCTTACATCAATTTTACTGGTTACATGTGGCATTGTTATTAATAAAATAAAATATTCTTAAATGACTACTTATGTTGTATTCTGTGTCAATGTTTATACACAGTGGAGAAAAAAATTTTCAGCATTGTCAACAGTATACTAAACCTCTTGCAGCATGCCACTCTCTCAGGTAAATTTAGATGAAGATCAGAATGCGAATGCCAGGCTTTAAGGCAGTAGCTACATCAGGAAATGGAGCTCCATGATGCCTACCAGAACAAAACTAGGGTGCAGATGGAGGCTCAACGTGAGCGTGAGGTGCAGAAGTTGGAACAGAAGGTGTCTTTGCATTGGGCTCACTTGGAACAGAAAGTGTTTTTTTGATAAACCTTTATAACTGATAAATTAGATTTATAGGCCAATCTATTGGTTGCTTAGAATACCAACATGGTAGTGCAACTAGCTATAAACAAATTTGAAATCCTGTCTGAAATACTTAGCAAAATATCTATCCAAACCTCTGACTGTAGATACAGACCTATGATGTCTCTATTTTGTTTACAGACAGGGGCAGATCTAGAATTTTTTTTATGGGGTGGCATGCAGACTTTGAGGGTGGCAACAACATAGCAAGGGCCCATGCATAGTTCTTATGGATGAAGGTGCCAAGCTTCATTGCAACAAGTACTAGTTCATTAATTGGAGTCACTATCAAATTACATATGTACATTAATTTGCGATACAACTGCATTTGCATAGTAACCATTTTGATTTGCCAACATTACAAAAAAATTTTTACAAAATAAAAAATAAGTAACAACATGTATATTTCCAGAGCACTAAGACATTGTCTTTTTAACACATCAACAAATTCTAAATATTCCTAAGATTCACATATAGAACTGGTAATCTGGACTAAATGTCACCACCAGTAGTGTAGTCTAGACCATAGACCATATGCCCACCTATCTTTCTTAGGATTTTAAGTATGCCAACCTAAAATAAGTGATGATAAGTATGGAACAACGACCAGGCTTTTGACCCAGAACATTTGCAATCTACAAACATGATGACACAGCACCGTTGAATGAATTGTGTTTTTTTATTTTATCTTAAAATGTGTACAGAGATTTTCGCTAAATGTGCACGGAGCTGCAGGAGTGAAGCTGATGGCAGGGGCAAGCCAGACATTCTGACTAATTTGATCCACCAATCAGAATGTTAATTTCAGGTGCGATTTAATATTTGCTAACCAATCATATTTTCCGTTTAAGTAAGGGGCGGGACATTTCCAGCATCTAATGCTGTAACTATTTCCCTGCTAAATGGGTACCCTTTTGAGTTTTTTTGCATGAAATTTTCGACATCCTCAGATCTTCTTGAAACTCACACCATAGAAAGAGGAGGCTGAGATTAGAATGGAAATACATGTTTCAGCTTCCTAAGTCTATTCTGATCTGAGATCTGGACATCCCACGTACAATAGACTTAGGAAGCTGAAACCTGTTCTCCTGTACAGAATACACAATAAAACATGTTCATGCAATTTACAACTCATAAACATGCATAAGGAGCTTAAAAAATGAAAGTGTCCAAAAGCTATTTGTTCTATGGAGACTCAACAGCAGGTTCGTGGACTATTCATTTTAAACACTTTAAGTAGCATTAACATTCAATCTGTTTGACTAAATCCTTTTGTCAGCACTCAACATACTGTACAGAACATATTAATTCAACTTACAACTCAAAAATATGCATAATTAGCTTAAAAAATTTAAGTGTCCAAAAACTATTTGTTCTATGGAGACTCAACAGCAGGTCTGAGGACAATTCAATTTAAAGACTTCAAGTAGAATTATCATTCAATTTGATTGACAAAATCTTTTTTTCATCACTCAATATACTGTACAGAACAAGCAATTTGTTCTATGGAGACTCAATGCTCAATTATTAATCATTATGTTACACTTGCTATAGTTTACTTTCATGTTGTATCTTCATCAAATAGCAATGTCAAATGTAAATCAAGTCAATCACTAAAACAACATAGCCACCTTGAGAAATAAATAACATGAAATAATGATAATTCACTATTGTTGATAATTCATTGTTGCACAGAAAATCAACATGATATAGTCAAGTCAAGTGGTTTTTATTGTGCTTTAACCATATACAGTTAGTACAGTACACAGCGAAATGAGACAATGTTCCTCCAGGACAATGGTGCTACATTAAACAACATAGGACAAACACAGAACCACATGAGACTACACTGACTAAATAAAATACCTATATAAAGTGCACGTGCAAATGTGTGCAAAAAGTACAGGACAGCACAATAAATTACTAACAATGAACAGGACAATAGGCACAGTGAGTGACAGTGCAGCGCCGACCAGTACACAGTAGTGCAAAAAGATGACAGTTTCTAAAAATGCCATATGTAAACATAACATACTATGAGATAGTGTTCTATGCACATAGCAGTTATTGAGGTAGCAGACAGTTATAAAGTGACAGTAATTAAAGTACAACTCAGGACATGTGTGTGTGTGTCAGTCCAGTCTCTGAGTATTGAGGAGTCTGATGGCTTGGGGGAAGAAGCTGTTACACAGTTTGGCCGTGAGGGCCCGAATGCTTCGGTACCTCTTGCCAGACGGCAGGAGGGTGAAGAGTTTGTGTGAGGGGTGTGTGGGGTCGTCCACAATGCTGGTGGCTTTGCAGATGAAGTGTTTTTTGTAAATGTCTTTGATGAAGGGAAGAGAGACCCAGATGATCTTCTCAGCTTTCCTCGCTATCCTCTGCAGGGCTTTGCGATCCAAAACGGTGCAAGTCCAAAACCAGGCAGTGATGCAGCTGCTCAGGATGCTCTCAATAGTCCCTCTATAGAATGTAGTGAGGATGGGGTGTGGGAGATGTGCTTTCCTCAGCCTTTGAAGAAAGTAGAGACGCTGCTGCGCTTTCTTGGTAATAGAGCTGGTGTTGAGGGACCAGGTGAGGTTCTCCGCCAGGTGAACACCAAGGAATTTGGTGCTCTTGACGATCTCCACAGAGGAGCAGTCAATGTTCAGCGGAGAGTGTTCACCTTGTGCTCTCATAAAGTCAACAATCATCTCTTTTGTTTTGTCAACATACAGGGACAGGTTGTTGGCTCTACACCAGTCCGTTAGCCACTGCACCTCCTCTCTGTTCGCTGACTCGTCGTTCTTGCTGATGAGACCCACCACGGTTGTGTCATCGGCGAACTTGATGATGTGATTCGAGCTGTGCACTGCTGCAGAGTCAGCAGAGTGAACAGCAGTGGATTGAGCACACAGCCCTGGAGGGCCCTAGTGCTCAGTGTGGTGGTGGTGGAGATGCTGTTCCCGATCCGGACTGACTGAGGTCTCCCAGTCAGGAAGTCCAGGATCCAGTTGCAGAGGGAGGTGTCCAAGCCCAGCAGGTTCAGCTTTCCAATCAGGTGCTGGGGAATGATTGTGTTGAATGCTGAGCTGAAGTCTATGAACAGCATTCAAACGTATTTATCTAGGTGGGTGAGGGCCAGATAGAGGGTGGTGGCGATGGTGTCGTCTGTTGAACGGTTTGGACAATATGCGAACTGCAGTGGGTCTAGTGAGGGGGGCAGCTGGGTCTTAATGTGTGTGTCTGGTGATGGTGCCTCATGATGAGCCTCTCGAAGCACTTCATGATTATTGGTGTGAGTGCGACGGGACATAATCGTTGAGGCAGGACACTGAAGACTTCTTTGGCATGGGGACGATGGTGGTGGCCGTGAAGCACGTTGGAACGACGGCGCTGCTCAGAGAGATGTTGAAGATGTCGGTAAGAACATCTGCCAGCTGGTCTGCACATCCTCCGAGCACTTTGCCAGGAATGTTGTCTGGTCCAGCAGCCTTCCGTGGGTTGACTCTACGTAGAGTTTTCCTCACATCCGCCGTGGTAAGACAGAGCATCTGGTCGTTGGGAGGAGGGGTGGTCTTCCTCGCAACCACGAAGTTCTGCTCTTCAAACCGAGCGTAGAAGTCGCTCAATGCATCTGGAAGGGAGGCATCTTTGTCACAGGCAACTGATGTTGTCCTGTAGTTGGTGATGGCCTGGATGCCCTGCCACATGCGCCGTGTGTCACCGCTGTCCTGGAAGTGACTGTGGATTCTCTGGGCGTGTGCGCGCTTTGCCTCTCTGATGGCCTGGGACAGTTTGGCCCTCGCTGTTCTTAGGGCTGCCTTGTCGCTTGCTCTGAAGGCGGAGTCTCGGGTCCTCAGTAGCGTGCGCACCATCCACGCAGTCATCCATGGCTTCTGGTTGGAGTGTGTGGTGATGGTCTTGGAGAAAGTGACATCATCAATACACTTGCTGATGTAGCTGGTCACTGATGCTGTGTATTCCTCCAAGTTGGTAGAATTGCCATATGTTGCAGCCTCCCTCCCTGAACATGTGCCAGTCAGTACACTCAAAACAGTCCTGAAGAGCAGAGATGGCTCCTGCTGGCCAGGTTTTCACCTGCTTTTGAATCGGTTTTATGCGTCTGACGAGTGGTCTGTATGCTGGAATTAGCATAACAGAGATGTGATATGAGTAGCCGAGGTGGGGGTGGGGCTTCGCCCAGTACGCGCCTGGGATGTTTGTGTAAACAAGATCAAGCGCGTTCGCCCCTCTCGTTGCAAAGTCCACATACTGATGGAATTTAGGGAGCACTGTCTTGAGATTTGCATGATTGAAATCTCTGGCGACAATAAACAGTTCATCGGGGTGAGCGTTCTGCAGTTCGCTCATAGCCCCATATAGTTCACAGAGTGCTTCCTTAGCGTTAGCGCTGGGGGGGGGGGGGGGGGGGGGTGTAAACTCCGGTTATGATAACAGTGGTGAATTCCTGTGGTAAATAAAAACGTCTGCATTTAACAGTCACAAGCTTCACCAGCGATGAGCAGTAGCTAGAGACTAGCATAGAGTTCTTGCACCATTCCGTGTTGATGTAAACACACAAGCCACCACCGCGAGTCTTACCACAGAAAGCTGCATTTCTGTCGGCACGAAATGAGGCGAGCCTGTCTCGCTGAATGGCGGCATCCGGAACTCTGTCGCTGAGCCACGTCTCCGTGAAAACAAAGACGCAGCAGTCTCTAAACTCACGCTGCATAGCCTGCTGGAGTTGAATGTAGTCCAGTTTATTGTCCAGGGAGCAAACTTTTGAGAGCAGGATAGATGGGATAGCCGGCCGTCTAGGGTTTGTTTTTAGCCTAGCATGGATCCCCGCCCTCTTGCCACGCTTCCGCTTTATCGCACACCATTTACGACGTCCTCTCCCCCGGCCACAGGCATCAGGCGACGCCGAGGTCTCTGCAGCAAGCCAAGTACGCGTAGCGCCTCCTGTAGGTCAACATGCAGCTTAGTTGTTGCATGAATCCTATATTTGAGAAGTGTCTGGCGATGGTAGACACAAACACCGATTGCTCCGATGTCCATGAGCCGCAAAAGTAGGGTTTTTTATAAAAAATAGCATCATTTTGGATCCGGAGTGGCCGCTGCTTGCTACCGTGCCGTCATCTTGGATTTTAGTCCAAGATATAATGTTTATTTGTATGAATGTAGTACTCATTCCTCTTGTAATAAACAAAGAAATCGATAACCTGTGATAGTAAACTTATATAGATATGAAATAATCATAAAAATATAATTTATAGAAGTAAAATATTTTTTACAAATAAAACGACACTCTTACATACCTACGGTCTCTAATGACCCTATACACTTTTGGTATAAACATTTTATTTTCATTTATTATATTTTTGTGCAATTTTACAGGGGTTGGAATGAGGTCTGGCTCACTAAAGACCCAAGGCAGTGATCTACTATAAAAAGATAACAACCTCCACATTTTTACCATAGGCGAGAGCATAACAGTCAACTAGCGTGTTCCGACAGTAAGTCACTGTTTGCGGATACCATACAAATGAATGGGGAGAGCCATAAACTGAAGTACAATCTGTTGCAAAATTGTTCTTGACATCTCTTATTGCTGCAATTTATCGTAGTAAACTTTACACATAGTTATTTCTAAATGGATTGTTTATAGTAAAACATGTTGAAGATTAGCGGAGATTGTCAGGGGGTCAATTTATGAACTTTGATGAACTGTTTCCTTACTAAAGCAGTTTTTTAGCGTCGGGAAGCATCTCCTTCATAGACATTCAAAAAGAGTGGCCTCTTGTCTCCTCGCCAGTTTCAGAACTATTGAATATCTATGGGACCGCCTATGTAGAAGGGCACTGTCCAAGGTATGCTTTTAAAGGAATAGTTCAACCAAAAAGGAAAATTCTCTCATTGTTTGCTCATCATACCCTTATGCCATCCCAGATAAGAATGACTTTCTTTAGCAGAACAGAAATTAAGATTTTTAGAAGAAATTCTCAGCTCGGTAGGTCCATACAATGCAAGTGAATGGGTGCCAACATTTTGAAGTTCCAAAAATCACATACTGTATGTCCACATAAAAGTAATTCATATGACTCCAGTGGTTAAATCAATGTCTTCAGAAGCGATTTAATAGGTGAGAAACAGATCATTATTTTTGTCAATTTACTATATTTTTACTATTTACTATGAATTCTCCTCCCTGCTCAGTCAACCTCCACTTCAACTTTCACTTTCATATCCTGTTTTTGGTGATTCACAATTCTTCATGCATGGAGACTGGGCAGGGAGAAATATTTCTAGCTGAAATAGACATATAAATTGATAGGTTTCTCACCCACACCTATTATATCACTTCTTAAGATATGGATTTAACCACTGGAGTCTTATGGATTACCTTTATGCTGCCTGTATGTGCTTTTTGGAGTGCCACAATGTTGGCACCCATTCACTTGCATTGTATGGATCTACAGAGCTGAGATATTCTTCTAAAAACCTAAATTTGTGTTCTGCAGAAGACAGTAAGTAAAATAAAAACTAAACATTAACATTTTTGGAGGTACTATTCCTTTAAGGGTTCAACATCGAGTAAACTGATTCATAAGAAAAAGCGATTTGTTCACGGCCGTGAGAATGAAATTGAACAAAAATTATTCGTTCACTTGTAAATAATGAACCACGTCAAATGTGTTGTATCTTCTGATGTGCTTGCAACTGTTTAAACTTATAAGAAACTTATAAGAAAAACCAAACACTCATGTTCATAGATCATAGACGGTTGACTTCCGCCGTAAAGAGTCCGAAACAATACGGTAAGCTAAGGTCTATTAGTTTGTTTAAATTGTGATAGCATTTCTTTTGCAGTTGATTTTAGGTTGTGAGATGTCCCATAGTAGTCAAACTGTCCTGAAAGTTTGAAAGCTTATATTTTGGCATACATTATAGAATGGAAGTAGGCATATTCGGATGTTGTGACATGGTACCTTCTACTTTTCTCAGGGTTAGTCAAACTGGACCTTATTATTTTTTTTAAATCACATCACAAAAACAATGGAGAATTCAGTTTTCAGAGCCCCCATGCACTCCATTGAGGAAGACAACTTTGTGTCCCATAAGAAATAGTTATAAGTGAGTAACTTTTGCCACACAGTGAGATGGACCCCTTGAGTTCTCAAGCAGTTACACTTATCCCTCACACGAGGGAGCAGGATGTAAGCTTTTAAAACACACACACACACACACACACACACACACACACACATACACACACACACAATAATAATAATAATAATAATAATAATAATAATGATTATTTGAATTTACTATTGGCCTGTATAAGGTACCAGTCAAAAGTTTGGACACATCTGAATGCAGGAGTCTTGTGATCTTCAATAACTTTTAATCTAAAGGCACTGAACCCATTCTGATAGAACGCATAAATCGACTGCACGAGAGAGCAGGTTTAGCTGTTTGACCAAACAGTACTTGCATGCATACAAATATTAAGAAATAAAAATAATATTGCTTATTTTACTTTACTATTGGACAAAATGCTGTACAGTACCAGTAAAAAGTTTGTACGACTGATTTCACGTGAACTTAACATTTTTTAATCTGAAGTGTTCCGCTTAAATTCCTGAATTTGCATAAAAACTATTATTTTAAGTTTTTAAATAATATTTTAAATAATTAATTAATTAATAATAATAATAATAATAATAATAATAATACAAAAAGATAGCTTTATCATGAAGTTGGTTGATAGAATGCAAAGATTGTTATCAAGGCAAAAGGGTGCAACTTTGAAGAACAAATTAAGAAATAAATGAAGAAAATTAAGAATGAAAACTTAAATGGAAACTTATCAAGGAATAAGTAGTGTTGGAAAAGTTATTTAATAGCATTGTCCAAAAGTTACTGTATGCTGATCTTTGCATTTTCTAGTACTGGTACATGAGAGATACACTCTTGAAGCCCCTATCATGCATAAATTACTGAATATATTGGTGCAGTACATGTGTAATTGTGTTATCACATGCATGGTTTAAAAAATTAATGCCAGAAGCTCTTAACTCCTTTAATTTCTGCACTTTATTGAAACTGTGATCAAATTCAATACATACGTCTCAGCTATCACTCTATCATACTTTAAGTCAATGATCAAGGTGACAACTCTTGTTATAGAAAATATATATAATGAATCTGTGAACTATCAAAATGTAATCTCATTTGCATTGCAGCAGTCCACTTAGTACCTCTAAAAAGTATTGAAGTTATTGTCTTCGACATCTAGAAGTTTTCACTTCAAAGGCATCAGACAAGTAAACATGTCATACATGTGCAGCTATTAATAATTGTTATTAAAGATTTGCTAAATTTAGACCGTTCAATACTGCAGTTAACTAAGTTATGCCATGTGCATGTATGGCAATCAGTTGGTGCTGAACTAAGCTTGCAGCTGTTTGTTCAGTCTGCTTATGGTTGTTTTAGATGTTAACAGTTGACATGGTCAGAAATAAATGTAGCTTTGACAGCGAAAATGTGATAGGCAAAGCTGGGTGTCAGGTTCACAGGCTTTTTGATTATATGGGTCACTTGGTGCAGTGCTAATTTAATAACTTGTATGGAAAATTACCAATAAATACAAGCCCTGGACATCTTAAGGACTGTGTTGAATAAAACATGCAGCAGAATAAGATAAACAAAAAATATAACATCTAAAATTTATAGACCATTTTTAACGTTTACACAACATTAACATGGTAATATTCATGTATATACAGTATATATCAACTCCAAATGAGTGCAGTTTCTTAAATTAACTTCTTGTTTTAAACATGAAAATGGTTCATTAAAACTCTGTAAAAATCATAATTTGAATAAGCTGTTCATGTTGAAGGACTCTCTGTCTTAAGGACAAAATCCTCCTGACGGTATTTAGTACAGTGAGTGATGAGTAGCTTGATAGCTGCTGGCTGGTTTGTGGCTATAAATTATTTTTGTGAGGAAGCCCTGAAGAGCTGCTGATCTCTAAGTATTTTCAGAATCAAAGCTATTCCAAATGAGAGATAAACATAATGGGTGGGAATTTGTCAAATGTGTTTATTAAACTTTAAGAGTCCATGAAGGTAAGTTAATAGACTGGACACTTCTTCAAAGGTTTTTGGCATGTTAGGCCACAGGTGTGCCTGCTTTTAGACCTCTTTACTCACGTTATAGCCTCAATCAAAACAATTCCAAAGTTTTTTGGTTTGTTTGTTTCAGATAGGGCTGTAATCACCATAGACATTTGGCAATATTCAAAATAGTGGTCACTTTGATAACAAGGGCTCTTCCTTCACAAATAAGCATATGCAGTTCTTCAGTGCACACATCTGTACAAAATGTGTCCTATCTATTGGTCAAAATTGATAATAAATCAACAAGAATTCACCGCACCCTACCATCCTTTTGGGGTACTTGCATCACAAGCATTTTACATGGAGATCCCGTAAGAGATACCTGCCAGATAGCTTGTATATAAATAGTGCATGTTTCTGTAGACTTTTTGGCTCAGACAAGACTGAGCTACAGGGCACAGGAAAGTCACAGCAGATTATGGCCCTAAGGTTAGCAACATTTGCAAGAAGGTGCAAATAGGATGCCAAGCACGTTTTGTGCATGTTAAGAACTGTTCTGCCACAAGATTTAAGGAAATAGCTTTGAATGCGGTAAAGAGCTTAATGTTTTAATTTCTTCAATAATGTTTTGTCAACTTTTGCATGTAATGAATGTGATGATTGTATTATAATTGTAAACCATTGCATTAGCATTGCATGTACGAGAAAAAAATATTATTAAATTATTTTTTGCTGTAAATTATTCTGTAACTGCACCTCATCAGTTATGTACAGTTACACCTGAAAGATATTACACTTTTTACTCCAGTAAATATTTTTGAGGGTAGTTAATTTCTGTTTAGACTCATACAACATATCTAAGTCTCGGCAACAAAAAGGTTATTTAAAAATTTCCACTACACAGGAAAATGATGCAGTTAATGTAGCAAATGGTGACCTTTTGCAACATCATGCCCCATATTATCTATATGTGGTAAGGAAACTTAACATCAAACTGCTGTTTTTTGACACTGATTGAAGAAAAATATCTTTAAAAATATCTTTAAAAAAGTATTATATAAGGTTTTGAAACATGAAACAATTTATGAAACAGTAAACATGGAAATAGTAACATACAACTAGATTTGTACATTCAAAAGAGCTCACAAATGATGACTGGAGTTAGAGACTCGGACTCAAGTCGCACTCATTTTAATAGACTTCAGACTTGACCTAAAATGACTTCAGACTTGACTTCACTCCACACAAAGGAATCGTGAATGTTTCAAAAATGACTCGAGACCGATTCAGTGGCATATGCGAGTGACTGCTTGGGACCATGGAAAATTATTTGGGTGCACTGGTGTGACTGACATTTGACACCTTAACTTATGATCTTGTATAGTACCAACAGAATAAATACTCAGGTATGCATGTAACATTATATACAAAACACTTTTAAAAAGTGTTTTTATACTAGTTATTTTGCAGCAAATGTGCTGTTTTCTCACTCTAATTTAGCTGAGACAGACGAGGCTGAATCCAGCTCCTTATTCGCCAAAGCGCGTGCTGGCGCGCTCTCTATTCCTCCCTCTCTTTCTCTCTCTCTTTTTTCTCACCAGCACACATGGACTAAGAAATGCACATAGGCAGATATACAATGTAAAGTTGGTTTAAGCGGAGTTTCTTGCTTGTTTTATCTGTCAATATGACGGACAGTCACCGTATTAATTATCCGTCGATGTTTTTAAATTCTGTAGGAAATGATGATGACTTAAAACGGCGCTTGTGCATTAGATTCGGAAAACATATCGAACTCGGTCGGTGCAAAGATCAAAGACGGCAGACAAGCACGTTTTACATAGAAAAATAATTACACAACAGCGTGTACGAATGCAAAAACAGGCATATTGAAATAAGAGCGTGGGGTATTTTATGTGTGCGTCATAAGGTCAAAACATTATGTCCAGTCCCGAATGTGGAACTAAAGTGGGAGTTAATATGTTGCTTTTATTGCAGCGCTTTTCCTGCAAATTTAATTATTTTCGGTTGGTGCTTTAAATGCGCTAAATATGCTTCCTCGTCTGAAACAAGCATATGGCGTTAGATATTGAACAAAACATCGCAAGCGCAAAAACACAGCGCGCAAGTGAATTTCAACAGTGTGAGCACACAAATTAACAACTTGCGAGCAGAAATAACAAAACCGCGAGTCATGATAGGTTTCACACACGCGCGCAGGTATGTACACACGCGCGGGTTACTTTCTGCATACGCACGAGTTAATTTCTGCACGCGCGCGCGAAGATCTGTACACAAGCGCAGCTAAAATCTTTACGAGTTTTGGCACAGTTTTGACACTCAGGGGCGTGGCCCAATCCTAATGCTATTGGCTGCTGACCAAATCCTGTATTGATTGGCTGCATCTCTTCGAATCTCTCGTGATTGGCTGTTGTTGGAAGAGGACAGTCAGAAAGCGGAAACACTTTTTTGTAATTTTTTGACAAGAAAAAACATACAAAACTCTCTTAGGGGAGAAATAAGAAATATTAATCAATAGGAACAATACTATTATTGGCAGTGTAAATGAAAGAAAAGCGTCCCCTACACAATACTGAACAACAAAAAGCAAACAACAAGGGGGTATTAGTTAAAAAAAAACAAAGTCTCGAGAGCAAAAGGCTAGAGAAAAAATTAAAATATTAAAGAAAAAAATGAAAATAAAAGCATCCTTTAGACGTAGCATACAAGTGGATATTTATCAAAACAATTGTCTGGATATATAAAATTTAAACCTCTTTCTAAGAAACTCAGCAACCGTATATATTTTATAAATTATTTTAAAGTGAGTCTCTTTGACTAAGGGAAAGGGGCCATTTGATGAATTTGAAATGTGGGTTATCTATGGAAAAGGCATTCATATTTGGACCTTGTACACACAATCCTCTATTATAATCCAAAAACATTATAGATTTCAAAAAATCATTAATACATTTGTTATTAAATTACATTAATTAATGACTAGATTTGGTAAGGTTGATGGAAGTAATATTCTCACATTCATCAATGTGTTTTGGATTAACTGCAATAATGGTAGTGGTATTGGTTTACACATTTTATATTCTCTATAAGTGCAGTTAAGATTATACTTGAGCAAAAAGGCAAATATGTTCCAAGTTACCATTATCACAATTAATTTGTAACATCTCCGACTGTGCTCCTAAAAAACATTATCTTAGGAGCATGAGCGCGTCTACACACAAACGATAGCGTTTAGCCCTGGAGTCTTTTAACCTTTATATCTTAAAGTAATCATTTGTGTTTTATTTGTATGGTTTTATTGCATTTGTTTCCCATTTCCCCATTTGTTATGATCGATCAGACCCTTTACATAGAATTTGATGATGTTTTATAGCGTAAAGCCCGAAATGTTATAAGAGTCCCATTAAACATGGCGACTACTAGCATAACTATAAGATAGTGTGATATGGCGTGAGGCTGCACTAAGCCCTAACCCAAACCCTAAAACTTTGCAAATATAGTGTTGGTAGCACATCCTGACAGGTAGCATATTTTTTTCAGGACACCGGCTGCGAACGGTGCAGAAAGGGGCCGACCAACCCGCCTCAGTGGAGTCAAACATCAACTGAAGATAATGACATTAGCTAAATTTAATCAAAAAGAGGTCACACACCTTATGTAGGATTAAATCCGAAACTGAGTGTACTTTAAAGATAGTTTACCCTATGGAATTTACTTGTAAACAAACAAGTTATGTTTAATTCATTCTTGAGGTCTACCAAACATGTGAAATGCAGTTCTGCCTCCATTAATGATATGAACTGTACAGTACATATCATGATAATATTGATATCGAATTATATGAAAAAACTATTGTAAGTGTTTTTGGCCATATTGCCCAGCCAAAGACAGCAAGTACATTCTGGACAATTATTTTAAGTTTTATCAGGTATTTTCCTAGTGTAAATTTATCAAAATGCATCATATTTCAGGTGTTGGAGCATTTCAGCAATGATGATCAATAACCTTTAATTCAGTCTGACTGACCAATGTGTTAAAAACTGATGCTTGATTAACAGCTATAAATGTTAATATTAATAATATGAAACTGTATTTTGCATTATATGTTATTATATTATGTATGTACCTGGGTAACAATCCAATCATGAAAGAACATGATTTCAACATAAAAGTCTAAGCAAAAAAACATGTGAAAACATGACGTTTAATGTCAACAAACGACTGTAAAAATTATGATTTAAACAACTTTACAGCTCAAATAATACATGATTTTTAGAAGATGAATATAAGTGCTTTTATAAAATTATAATCTTCGCGTTTCTGCCTTTTAAACTCTCCAAAAACTGGCCCCATTTACTTCCATTGTAAGTGCCTCACTGTAACCTCGATTTTTGCTTCTTCTTTTTTTTAAAGAAAAGGTTGAATGATCAACATTATTCAACAAATGCGATCAATTGAGCTTAACATGTATTGAACCTGAAATATTCCTTTAACCTTCTTTTACACTTTCAAACTTTGTGCTTTAAACTTTTATCATTATTTTCAACTTTACAGTTGTTAACAGAATTAGATATATTTAAGCACTACTTATATCTGTTTACTTAAAACAGAAGAATCATATGTCACTGCCTCTGTAGCAGACAGAGCGAGAGAGAATCAGTAATAGAAGATGTGATTTCAGTCTGTAATACCCAGTCAAATCAGAAGGGGGGCCATAAAAAACTGGATCTTTGCCAAGTGTGTGTGCACTTTTAGGTGTTGTTCTTACGGTTTCTCTGCAGGCTATCCATAATTTATTTGATCAGTGACTCACAACATACTGTAATTAGACTGATTACAAATCATCATTGTAACATTTCATGCAAATTAAACCTAATTCTTTGCTGATTCCTCCCTCCAGACTATGCTCACAGTGTGTTTACATATATGCTAAAGAATTCTAAAATGTAAATAAATACAATTATTTATTTACATCTTACAAATCCACAGGTAATACAAAGTATCAGGAATAGGAAATACAAATGTAGTGGTGAAGTGACCGATATTTAACCACAATTTACCCAACATAAAATGTACAATATTGTACACAATATACAACTTCAAATACCTATCCTTACATCCAGTGACATATTTATTTTTATTGTTGTTATTGTGTATAGTTGTTACTGTCACTAGTTCTGGATATTGTCTAAGAATTGTGAATTAAGTTACTGTGGTGTATTTTCCCTGTTTTCTCCCCCTTTTTCCTCTTTTGCTCCTCTCACACACTCTCCAGCAGGTAGCTGCACAATAATCAAGAGGGAGGCAGCTTCAAATCAGAGGGGAAACTCAAAGAGAGTGAGAACCTTTCATTCAGAGAGTTCTCCAGAGAGGTGTTCTTTGTCCTGTCCCAGCTCAGGGTGTTGTGTTTTGTTGTGTTGTGCTATACTGTATTGTTTAGTACTTTGTTGATTGAGTAGCTGGAAAGCTTAGTTGTAGCTTTAACAGTTATTATTACTTTAATTACTGTTGATGGTGACTCCAATGTCTAAGCTTGCTGTAGTCTAAACGTGGCTTATTTATTGTTTCCTTTATTTACAATTGTTAGTGATTTTCCAACATTTAAACCTGTCGCACAACTTAAAACACTGCACAGTTGTTCATGTTTAACTTCTCTATAGAAGCTGTAGGGAGGTGGGAGCCATTTCTGTTTGTATTACATTGTGTTCTCCTGTTTTTAGCCAGTCAATGATTTGGTGTACATTTCTGTTGTTAAGTTGTTTTTCTTTGAAAAGTTTAGTTATGGTTTTACTCCTGCTAGGCAGATCTCTCTTATGTTTGTGTTTTTTGCCTTTCCCCCTCCTGGAATTGATGCTTCTTGTTGTAATTTAATACTTCTGTTTTCTGAGCCAACTAAATGTTTATAAATAACTGACTAACCGTGGTGCTGGGGCAGGGTACAGATCATTGCTCTTAAAACCACAGTTCTGTTACTCTAAAACTACAAGATATAGTGCGCTGAGGAAGTAATACCAGTGAAAAACAGTGTCCTTTTTTTTTTTTTTTTTTAGTTGTTCAGAAAGCAGTAAATTAAAATTAGAACACAAATGCAGATTAAAGAAATTGGGTGGAAACAAAACAAACCAATATGATGCAACCAAGTTGTTTTTAAATATTTTATTATGCTTTGTCACACTATAGGGATAAATACCAAATTAGTTACTGTAGATAGTAAAGTCTCAAAGTTTACACTTAGTAGCTTGTATATTTTGGTAGCAAGTTTGTTCATTGCAGTTTAAACCAAGTTTGAATATATCATAAGCAATATTTTCATCCATTATCAGTATTGTGTTCTGCCTTGCTTGAAATTCTTTTCACATGAGCTTCAAGCTACTTGATTATTTTCACTTTCGGAGGTAGGAAAGGTTTAGCAGAGATGAACAATGATGAAGCTACAGTAGTTTTTCAAAGCCAGCAAGATATAATTGTACTTTGGATCTCATTGGTATTCCTTTAAGACTTTGAGCCTCTGATTTTTAAGGACACTTTGTGGTTTTTCTGCTTAGCACATTCTTTTTCCATCAAGTTAATGCACTTTTCCCCATTCAAAATAATTTTCATTTAAATTCTAATTCCATTGCTAACGATATGCACCACTGGGCAGGATATTTTTAGTAAAGTTGCTAATAATTATGCATGGTACCTAATAGTTGTGATGGAGGCAATAAACAAAATACTAACCAATAAAGATGCTCAAACACCTTCTTTGATCTCAATGCAAATAAAAAAACATTATTAACTGTTGAATGAAACCAAGCATGACAGAACAGTCTAAAGTGATGACATTTCACAACAATGACTGGTATTTACTTTCTGAAATCATTCATCAGAAGCTCCAAACAACAGCAAACTCCAATCTGCATGAAAGACAAATTTCCTAGCAACTACCAAAAAGAGAAAAAACTACAAGAAAAGACCAACAACTTCTTGTCTTGTATGTAAGTTTAATGAATATTCTGTGCTCAATACAAGTTAAGCTCAAACAACAGCTTGTGTCATAATATTTATTACCACAAAAACAAAAATATGTGGGTGTTTTGGGGGACGTGGTCATGTCTGTCAATGGGGAGAGACGAAGCGGTAAGAACCATCACCTGGTGATTACTGACTCTAAACACCTGTGTCTCATTTCAGTGATGGAGACGGGCTTTAAAAGGCCATTGGAACGGCAGAGCAGGAGAGAGAGGCACGCTTGGTTGCGAGCGGTGGCGAACACTGGTTTGTGACTGGAGCATTAATGATAGGAACTGATGCATAATTGGAAGTGAGCAGGAAATGGAGAATGAATGTTGTGGCAGGGGAAAAAGAGTGAATAGTGGTAATAGTAAATGGACTGTAGTAGAAAGCTGAAAAAGTCTTCAGGATCGAATTGGAGGAATTCAAGGTAATGATAAAATTCTTGGCATATAGTACAAATGTATTGAAACCTTTGAAAGTGACCAAAGCGTTGAAGGATGTGATATGGAAAATTGAAAGCAAAATAATGTTAAGAAATAGAAATGTTTTGGCCTTTTGTAAGGACAGCAGACAACAAAAAGAGGTGTTAGGTTTAAAGTCATTACTAGGACCGAGGTTTGTGTGTATCATGTTGGATGAAAAGAAATGGGTGATTTTATTATTAAGGAGTTTTTACAGGGGTTCCAACGGATGTAACAGAAGAAAAGGCAAAAGTGGAAGATATAAAGTGATTTAAGTATATCAGAAATAGAGAAAAATGGACTGCCTTTCTACGTTGCCATGTAAAATTCTGTGCCGATTTCTCTTCTCACCCCAGCCCTGATGGAGTGAATGATTATGTCAAGACTGATATATGTTGTAGAATTAAGGGGTCTTTTAATTCAACATCAGAGTGGAATTAGAAGAGGAAAAAACACAATGGATGCAGTATTAAGTTTAGAAGCAGATATTAGAAAAGCTCAGACTAATAAAGAAGTACTGGTGGGAGTGTATTTAGACGTAGAGAAGGCATATGACATGATGTAGAAGGATGAACTTTTAATTAAACTAGATTGAATGGGTATTAATGGCAAAATGTACAATTGGATAAGGGATTTTTTTAGCTATTCAAGTTAGAGTGGGGTCCTCCTTTTCTAAAATATACAATATTGGCAATGGAACTCCTTCGAGGTAGTGTTTGCAATCCCATTTTTTTCAATATAATGATAAATTATGTATTTGCTAAAGTTGATCTAGAAATATGAAAATCATTATGTGCTTATGATAGTGCCTTATGGAAAAGAGGACAACATATATCACATGTGGTGAAAATGATGCAGACAACAATTGAAGTAGAGGACTGGGTAAATAATTGTTTTAAGCTGTCAGTGGAAAAGACCAAAGTGGTGTGTTTCTCTAAATAGACGAAAACTCCCTCTGTTAAATTGAAGCAGTATGATCAAGAGAGAGCAAACATTGGTTATCAGATTTCTAGGGATTTGGATGGATTCTAAATTAACATTTGCCACACACATCCAAAGAATAATAGACAAAAGCAAGAAAGGTATAAATGTGTTAAGATGTTTGGCAGGGATAGACTGGGGTGCAGATCGGCAGTCCCTAAAAAGAGTATATTGCACAATAAGGTCTACAATAGATTACAGAAGTATGGTGTATGGCTCAACTTTTTAATAAATGCAAAGCATGCAAACCATCGATTAATAAGGTAAATGTTTGTAGAGCGGAGGAGGGCAGGGCCGGACTGGAACAACGCAAGCCCAGTCCCCAATCTGCCTGATGGGGGCGCGCAAGGGATAAAGGCGGCTGGTGACGACAGTTGGAGAGCGAGAATTACAGGCAGCTGCTCTGTGTGTTTATGTTTGTGTGTTTTTGGTTCCGTTTATCATTAAACTATTATTTATATTGCCAAGCCTGTTCTCGCCTCCTCCTTTTCCTTAACCCCCTTACAATGTTATACAATCCCAAGCATTGATAATTTGCTGTGATGCATTTACAACATCCCCAATATCAGCAATATAAGTGGAAATGGGTGAGATGGCATTGGAAATTCGAAGAATCATGCTGGAAATTACATATTGGATTTCTATAAAAAGGACCGTTAATAGTATCACATCAGTAAAGGAGTTCTTGAGAACTGTTGGGAGTATGAGTATATGTACCTGAATAGCATTGGATGCAAAGCAAATAAGGAGGCCGAACAAATAGGAATAGGTAATTGTCAGTAATACCTCCATGACTTTTCCTAATGCCAACCATTGACTTTCAGGTGCTTGACAGAATAAATTACTGTAGAAGATTCAGAATTAAGGAAGCAGGGTGGCAGTCCAAGTAAATCAAGCATTAATGGTTTTTCTCTGTCCAACAGTCTTTGACTTTTGACTTCAGCTTCACTACAAGGTATCTACTTTAGCTTTAGTCATAAGGGACAACATAAAATCCTAAATATAAGTTCAGCAGCTTTGCAGTGTTTAGCTTCATGGAATGTCAGGTCTGTGTGATTGGGACTCTCTCCCTCACTGGAGATCTCAGCAGCCTTTTCAAGCCCATCTCCATAATCACAGTGAAGAGACACAGGTGCTACGCATCATTAATCACCAGGAGATGGCCTTTACCACTTCCTCTCTCTCCAGTGACAGACACATAACCATGCCCCGCTCAACAGTTACAAAAACAGACAAGTTTCAAAAGATACAATAGTGCGTCAGTATTTGGAATATACATTTTTCTCAACAATTCAAATACACACAGATGGCTCTAAAGATCTTGATTCAGGCAATACAGCTGCAGCAGTATTACAGCTGCATTACAAGTACAAAATAGCAAAAATGACATCAAATCATCTATCATTTTACACTACGGAAATGCTTGCTATCATAATGGCTCTTCATTGGGTTGAAGAGGTCCATCCAGCTGAAGTGGTGGTATGTTCTGACTCATACTTTGCTCTTATCAAGTTTAAAAAGTGGAAAGTCATCTAAAAGACAGGATATTTCATTAGATATACTTAAGTCCATCAGTTAAGAACAGTCATTTCATTTTTATGCACTGTAATAAAATGTCTGTAATTTTAATAGTAAAAGACTGTAAAAATGCTACAGAAATACAGTAGTTTTTACAATAAATTGCTGTACAAATTTCATTTTTTAGATGTAAAAGGTATGAGTTTCCTGTATAATTAATGGTAAAAATGTTTAAAAAGAGAGCACTTGTACTTTTTACAGTAAATTATTGTTAAAATTACAGTAAAAAAAAAAAAAAAAAAATCCCTGCGTGATCCATTACATTTCATTATATTATATGGGAATAGTTATTTTTCATCTTATTTTTAATATCAGTTATGTACACTGAGGTATTATGTGTTATATATGATGTAGTTTAGTTAATGTTTACTGCATTATTTAAATCTCACATGTGTTACCCTGATGGTGTTTAGTGTTTGTGTGAGTGACACTGAGCACTGTCTCTACATGTTTATTGCATGTAATCAACTATTGATGAACATCATGTCATCATGTGCCCTTCTGTAGTTACTTCGGTGATTAACAAATATCTTATAAAGAAAAAAGCAGATTTTTACAGTTCAGAAGGCTAATATCAAGTTTATGAAAAGTTTTTACTGTAAATTTAACAGATTTTATTTTTTATTATTTTTTTTTTTTTTACAGTGCCAGCATGTAAATTACAACCATTTTAAACTGTAAATTGTACAGGTTGTTCTGTAAAGTTGTTTACATTTTTACTGTATTTTGTACGTCATTATTCTGGCAACCACAGCTGCCATTTTTTTTTTTAGTTTTTTTTTTTTTTTATGTAAAAACAACAGGATTCTTTTTACAGTGTGGGTACCTGCTCATGTGGGGGTAGAAGGAAATGTGAAAGTTAATCAGATAGCTAAACAAGCTGTAAGACCTCATGATATAGACTTAAGTGTATCATTGAGCAAAATGGAAGTAAAAGGAATAATCAAAACATCTGTAAAAAGGATGTGGCAAGGTCAATGGGATTGAGAGATAAAGGGGCATCATTTATATAATATCCAAAGGGCTGTTGGAGTTGAGAGGAATAGTTCTGGAAACATAAGAGATGATCTTATAATATCTCGACTCAGTATTGGGCATTCCTCATTAAATCAATCACTTTTAAGTATTGGCAAACATGAATCTCGTTATTGCGTAAGATGTGGTCTTCCTGAAACAGCTGAACATATCCTAATAAAATGTTTGGCGTATAAGAATGAAAGATCACAGCTTGTAGAAGCAATGAAATCTATTAGATATTACTCAGCTTTCACTGAAAAGCCTACTAAATAAGGACAGAAGAGTATATACATTTTAATAATATAATTTGAAGGACATAAATTTGAAAAAAAGGATTTAAGAATATATTTATTTATTTATATGTTATTTACCATAACATCAATGCTCCACACTCCATACCAGTAGGTGGTGGAAAATGCACCAATTGCTTGTTTGCCAACCACCATAAAACAGTAAAAAAGACTGGGAGAGTCTGAGATGCGTGCACACACATACACACACACAAACTGAAGCTGTATGCTGAAAAGTTGTTTATATAATACAATTATTGAGTTCCCCTTCTGTCACTCACTTGACATTGTGTTGTTTGTAGAGATACAAGGGGTCTCTTCTGAGAGCCTCGCGTACCTCTGAACTTGAGAAAAGGCCAATGTCAAGATGGCAGACAGAATTTGCATGCCCCGCCCCCGGACATATGGGTATAAAGGGGAGCGGGGGAGCAAATGTCAGACAGATTTTTTCTTCGGAGCCAAGCGGTTGTGCAACAGCAAAGCTGAGTTCACCACTGTTCCACTCACCTCTACTGGCGATAAGCACTGCTGTTGGATCTACGGCTCATTCCAGCGGATTTCTCCTCTATGCACGCTGTGCAGTTCACTCCCCTGGGCGCTTCGACAGTGCTTTCATTGCTTGAAAGAGTGTTTCTCCTCCTAAAAAGAGTTTATGTCCTCTAAAAGAGTTTGAGTTTCCACTCATAAAAGAGCAATACACAGCAGGCGTTGAACGTCCTTTTCAGGACATGTCTTTTTCAAGATGCCCTTCCGCCTCTGTGTAGTTCCTGGATGCGGTCGATTTCTCTCTTGATTTCTTCTCTCGATTTATATAATATATATATATATATATATATATATATATATATATATATATATATATATATATATTATTTATTTTATTTTTTATTTATTTATTTATTTATTTATTTATTTATTTTTTTGTTCAACAGATCTATCTGGGATGTTGCTTTCTTGTCAAATTTGTTTTCATGTCAATTATATAAAAATGCAGATTAGTCAAATTGTTGTTACACTAGGCTGTTAGGAGTTCCTATGGACAAATTTGTTTTAAATGTGTTCAGATTAAAATAAAATGAAATAAGAACTGAGAATTTTCAAGAATAACTTTCAGGTAATAAATTGCAGCTGACAGAGATGTCCGTTATTGCAAGCCTGCTATTTACCTCCATAAGCATGAAAAGAAGAGAACTGAGGCTCAGAGCAAGCCCTTTGATGCTAAGACTGCCTGCTATGTGGTTTTTCCCAATGAGTTGTATGTCATAGGAACAATCAAGATCAAAGATGGTGGCAAAGTCACCGTTACTGTGCTTGACACTAAGGAGGTGGATTTACACATTTCATGAAAAGTGAATGCTCATCCCATTCAAATCATTTTACATAGTCTTGATAAACTGAATATTTTCTGGATGACTTGTATTATTTTGACTGTGATGCTGTAATCTGACAACTTCTCTGCTTATTTCAGACATACTCTGGACTTTTCTGTGCTACTGTGATCCCAAACAAGTGATTCCCAGTGTATGATGCAGAATTGGAGTCAGTCTACAGAGGCAAAAAGTGTATGAAGGCCCCACCAACTTCACTGTGTCTGACAATCAGTTCATGCTTAATGGTAAGATCTAGATTTAAACAAGCTGATTCTGATTCATAAAACAATTATTAAAAATGATTGCCTTTGATTTTACAGAGCGAACCAGTATGTCATGATTATGCATGTATCTACTGTATAAAGATGTTGAGAATGGTTTTATTGTCTACTCATGGAACTTGTACATGTACAGTCTTCTTATAATCTCTCATAAACCAGTGGAGAACCTGGTGCTGGGAAGATTGTGAACACCAAACATGTCATCCAGTACTTTGCCACAGATGCAATGGTGGGTGGTGACAAGAAGAACGAGCAAGTTCCCAGCAAAATGCAGGTACGAGATACAAACCTATAATTATATTTATGTTAAAAATGCCAAATACTTTGCAAATTATGTTTATATATGAGACATGAAATAAGTTAAACCCTTCACACATCACATGAATCACTTGAGGGCCAGATCATTGCTGCCAACCCTCTGCTTGAGGCTTATGATAATGTCAAGAATGGGAGAAACGACAACTCATTTCATTCTGAAAGTTCACCAGCTTTATTTATACAGAGCACTTGGTCAGTTGTGATGGATTTTTGTGTTGCACAGTATCTATCAACTGTTATTTTGTTTTAAACGGTAAATTCATCTTTCAATTCAATTCACACTTAGGCACAACTGGAAAACTGGCTAGTGCTGATATTGAGACATGTAGATGGACATGATTTTACTTATCAGTATGTATATTTTTCTTTGTCAATCACACTTCAGAACATGACATCCTTACATTCTCTCAACATATCTGCTGGAGAAGTCTAGAGTTACATTCCAGCTTCCAGATGAGAGAGGCTACCACATCTTCTACCAGTTGATGACAACCATATGCCAGACCTGATTGGTAGGTGCACAAATTTTTTTCAATTTCATCTTGAAATATCAGTGTATATTGTAAAAGGCTTGGTGATAAGCACTCTGCTTATTTTACAGATATGACACTCATCACCTCCAACCCCTATGACTTCCCCATATGCAGTCAGGGTCAGATCACATTGGCAAGCATTGATGATAAAGAGGAGCTGGTTGCAACTGATGTGAGTTTTAAGAACAACTTAAATATACAGTATGTCTCTTAATTATTACTGTGTATATACTAAAAATAACATATATGCGAGTTTAAAAAAACAACTGAAGTATCTGTCTCTTAATTGTTACTGTATATACTGAAAATAATGTATATTTTTCAGACTGCTATTGACATCCTGGGCTTTAGTGCTGAGGAGAAGATGGGCATCTACAAGTTCAATAGAGCTGTGCTGCATCATGGTAACATGAAGTTGAAGAGTGTGAGGAGCAATCTGAGCCTGATGGCACTGAGGGAGAGACTTGGGTGACTGGGTGAAGAATTCAAATGCAATGTGTGCTTCTTACAGCAGCTTGAGACCAGTCATATTGCTTATATTTTAGTCTGGGTTTTAAAATATTAAGTTAAGTCTCATTGGTCTTATCAGTAACTGAAACATTTGAATGTGGTGCTTTGACTTAGTTTAGAATTATGCTAATTATGCTTATATTAAATATAGAATTTAAATACAAATATACTGAAAAATAAATTAATAAATAAAGAATGTTTTTTATAAAAAGAATGTCTTCTTTTCAAATGTATTTATAAGATGCTGACAAAGTCGCCTACTTTCTGGTCTTGAACTCTGCTGATATGCTGAAGGCTTTGTCCTACCCCAGAGTGAAGGTCAGAAATGTTACCAAAGGTCAAACCGTGCCACAGGTATGTAATAGTACCATGTGTTAAGCAACAAGAGTTGCCAGCAAAGACAAATTATCACAAAAGCAGAATAGGTTTAAATATTATTTACACTAAATTCTATTCAAATGTGTACAATTTTGTTAGTGATGTGGGCAAATATATCTATGAGAGGATGTTCTTATGGATGGTCATTCGTATCAACCTGACGTTGGACGCAAATCAAGCCAGACAGTTCTTCATTGGTGCGCAGGATATTGCTGGCCTTGAGATCTTTAATGTAAGAATTTTTATTGTATCTACTTTTAATGTGAGTGTATCTTTCTCTCCAGTTCAACAGAATGAAGCAGTTCTGCATCAACTTCACCGATGAGAAACAGCAGCAGTTCCTCAACCACCACGTTTGTGCTGGAACAAGAGGAGTACAAGAAGGAGGGCATTGTATGGGAGTTCATTGAATTCGGTAAGGACTTGACTACTTGTATTGAGCTCATAGAGAATTTTTTTACTGGCTTACTTCTACATTTTTATAATTTGCCATTCACAAAATCTGAAACTTTTAGTAATCCACTTCATTCATTTACCTAGCCTAAGGCTATTTTCTCCATCTCCATCCCTTTTTTCTGCATCCAGCGTCTGCCAAATGCATAAATGTAAATGTCTTTATTTTCCACAGAAGTACTTGGGCAAGCTTATGACAAACTTGAGGAACACTCACCCTCACTTTGTGCTTTGTCTGATTCCCAAAGAGTCCAATACGCTAGGTGAAGTATGAAGTAATTAAGGGCTTACAGATATTCTGACATCAGCACAATATATGATTATGGCCATGTGAAATTTTCATGTATTGAGCTCAGTGTGTAAACTGTAAAAATCCACCAGCTGAGGTGTAAAAGTGTACTGGAGGTTATCAGAATTTTCAGAAAGGGCTTCCCCAGAAGAATCCTCGATGGTGACTTCAAACAGAGGTAAATAGGACTGCATGAAAATACTACTTCCTGTTGGAGTGTTATCTCAATGTAACAATATAAAGCCTTTTGATCAATCTTCCACAGATACAAGGTGCTGAATGCCAGTGTTATCCCTGAGGGATAGTTTATAGACAACAAGAAGGCCTCTGAGAAACTCCTGGGATTCATCAATGTTAATCATGATGTAAGACTGGCTCCAAACTGCCTGCATCACTTCTAGAAAGACAAAGAACTCTTCGAGAACCAACATCATAAAACTCCTACACAGATGAGCATCTCCACCTGAGTCAACACATCCTACTGAGCAAGGACCGTAAAACACAAATCTCACATCTGACCTCTCTCTCACCTCAGGCCAATATAGGCCTGTTCTCGTAAAACTCACTCATCTGATCTCTCTCTCTCTCTCTCTCTCTCTCTCTCCCCCGTGTTTCCCCTACAAGGCACACACACAGATACACAATATGTATATGTGAAAATGTAACAACGAAAACCATGAAAACAAATAATGTAACATGGCATGTTTGGTATAATTTAAAATATCTCAGTGTGACTGGTATAATGGTCTCTTTACAATTAGTTATATCAACATGGGAAAGAGACCATTATACCAGTCACACTGAGATATTTTAAATTATACCAAACATGCCATGTTACATTATTTGATTTGTTCATGGACAGACCACCAGAATTATACAGCATTTGGTAAAGTTATAAGGTCTTTACCAAATGCTGTATAATTCTGGTGGTCTGTCCCCCTCCCTGCCTATATAGGGGCTTTTCCACTGCAAGGTACAACTCGACTCAACTCTGCTCGCTTTTTGGGGGTTTTCCCATGTGGATCGTACCTGGTACCTGATACATTTTTTAGTACCACCTCGGTCGAGGTTCCAAGCGAGCCAAGCCGATACTAAATGTGACGTCAAAATCCTGCAGATCACTGATTGGTCAGGGAGAATTGTCACTACCAGCGTCATTTCCGACACGCGACATCAACCCGCTAGTTTTAAAGTTAGCAACAGCAATAACAAATAATTTGTTCACGCGACTTTCGAATTGTGAAAAAAGAAATGGCTGTGCGCAAAACCACGCTGTGGTCAATAAACGAGGTGTAGACAGTCCACTCGTTAGCAATGAGTGAAACGAAAATGTCTTTTAGGAAGTATCTCAGCTGTTGGCCACACACGGCTACCACCACACCTACCAACAGTGTAGGGAAAAGTTAAAAAAACTTAAGTGACTACAGAACCATCAAGGAAAAGTGGAAGTGGTTCGACCAAATGGACGCTATCTAAACCGGTGAGCAATGGGATGGAGAGTGCCTTGGGCTAAGCCACAATGGAGGATGATACATTTTGTTACGTTAACTCTATGCTCTGCTTGAAAGCTTCACTTTATTTAGTTGACCAGCTACTGGAAGCTTGCTTCTAAAACAACCAGGTCAATTTAACAGTTACACTTGTGTAAAATAACCATGCAACAACTGCTTTATGCAGCATAATGAGCTAGTAGCTAACAGCTAGCAGTTATATTGTTGTTTTGGACAGTTTTTGTTGTGTTTAAGATGATGTCACGGCAGTAGAGGCAGAGCAACTATGACGATCAGCCTATAATCCCACCCACGACGATGCACTAAACTGCTGTGGAAATGCAAGCTCATAAAAGTAAAGCGAGTAGTGTTGAGGCAAGTCGAACCAGAACCTGCAGTGGAAAAGGGCCATAAGTTAATGAGGTATGACCCCAGGACTTTCAAACCCAACCACTTCCAAAATTCCCTTTGTTTATGGTTTGGGTATTTAAGGAAATGTGACACATTGTCCATGGTTCTCTGTAGTCAGACAATCCCACACATTAATGTAATTTTAGGAATCTGCATTCAGATCTGTCATGCTTTGCAAAAATGGAAAGTTTTTTCCATTGTCAGGTACGTTTTTCTTTGATTTGTCTTTTTTTTTTTTTTTTTGAATGTTTTTTTATTCTGATCATATGTAAAATTGGCTTTGATTGATTTTGTAACATATGTTTTAAATCCTACCTGGCAAATATATTGTTACTCTTTGATTTATTCTGTATTCCTTTGAAATCATTTATATCATTACTGGAGCTTAAATATAGGAGAAACCGCCCTGGATATAGCTGGGCAGGAGAAAGCCTTTTAAAGAATTTTAGTTAATCATTTATATAATTACTGGAGCTTTAATATAGGAGGAAGCCATTTAAAGACTGTTTGAATTACAGATCAAAAGGACAATAAATAGAAGAGGATTTAGAGTAATCAATAACCTAAAAATGTTACATTAAAAAATTAAAATGATCAGAAAGAAATTAGAGCTTTAATCTAAATTAGAGGTCACCTTAAAATTGGAGTCAGATTAATTTAAAAGATGAATTAAAAGAGTCAGATAAATAAAAAATGGAATGAATTTGTAAAGTGCAAATTAATAACTGTTTTGGTTCAGCGCTCAGAAAAGACCTTCAAAGGGCAATCTATTCTATTCAAAGGGTTCCACTCCGGACTGATACGTTTGTGAGTATGCCCTTCACCTTTTTTCATTTTTACAATGACGAGTATAGATTTGGGCACACAAAGGTTCATATTCTGCATTAAAACAATTCATAAACATGCTGTATGTTTTAGCTATGATTATGATAACTTTGATAAACTATGATAAACAAAACTCTGCATTATTGTGCTGAATTCACGTATTCTTCAAAGCTGGTCTTCCGTGTACTCAAGGAGATGCGTGATGAGAAACTGGCTGCTCTGGTCACAATGATTCAGGCTCTCTGCCGTGGTTATCTGATGAGGAGGGAGTTTGTGAAGATGATGGAAAGGAGGTTAGTTATATCATTAATAAGGATAGCTACAATTAAAACTGTGACAACAGTAATTAATGACAATTAATTAACAGGGAGTCCATTTACACCATCCAATTCAACATCTGCCCATTCATGAATGTCAAACACTGGCCATGGATGAAGGTCTACTACAAGATTAAGCCTCTGCTGACTAGTACTGAGACTGAGAAGGGAAGGAGGACTATGCAAAATGCAAAGAAAATCTTGCCAAGGCTGAAGCCAAAAAGAAAGAGCTTGAGGAAAAGATGGTAGCACTGCTGCAAGAGAATAATTATCTGCAGCTTCAAGTAGCCACTGTAAGTATGCATTAATTAATTCACAAACATTTGTCTGTGTAAAATAACAACAATATGTTCTCCAATTATAAAGCAATCTTTTTTTCCTCTCAGGAATTCCTCTGAGAGAATCTCTCAGATGCTGAGGAGAGGTGTGAGAGTCTGATCAACAGCAAAATTCTGCTTGGTGCTAAACTTAAAGTGACAACTGAGAGACTGGAGGACAAGGAGGAAATCAATGCTAAACTCACAGTCAAGAGGAGGAAACTGGAGGATGAGTGCTCTGAGCTGAAGAAATACATTGATGACCTGGAGCTCATCTTGGCTAAAGTGGAAAAGGAGAAACATTTGTGACAGAGTTGATTTAATGTTTTATTTCAATTTTATTATGCACCTAACTTTTTGTTAAAGAATATTCATTAGAACAAAAGGAAGTAATGTATTATCCAACATCACACAGGTCAAGAACCTGACTGAGGAAATGGCAGGACAGGATGAGAGCATTGCCAAGCTTACAAAGGAGAATAATGCATTCCAAGAGGCACATCAGCAGAAACTGAATGAGAGGAGGAAAATGTCAACACCCTGATCAAATTCAAGACAAAGCTAGAGCAGCAAGTTGATGATGTGAGTTGTGGTACATAGTTATGATTAGGTTATTGAATATTTCAGTTTGAGTATTTTACAAACCACCACTAGAAGAGGAGAGTAATCATTAAAGATAAAAATGCAGAAACGAATATTGCTAGTAAAACCATTAGATAATAATAATTAACATGTTTTCAAATCAATAAAAAAAAAGAAATGGGCACAGCTTAAGGGGTTCCTTGAACAAGAAGCTACACATGTACCTTGAGAGAACCAAGAGAAAGCTCGAAGGAGACCTGAAATTGGCTCAAGAATCCATCATGAACGTGGAGAATGACAAGCAGCAATCAGATGAGAAACTGAAGGAGTGAGAATTAATTCTAACTTATCAAATAATATGGAAGCCTGTCATGAAAATAACAAAAAAACTCAGAAATTGGCATTTTTCTGTGTGGTCAGCGCCTCTTTTGAGTTGCGTGAATGTCCCGATCTGAGTTTATTAAACTGTTTATACATTTTATTAAAACAAGTCTAAATATTTTACATGTTGCTTCTCAGTTAAATGTATCTTGTTCTAAGGATTTTTAGACATTTTTAATTGGAAAACAAGACAAAGACAGTTTTACAGTGAATTTCTTTACAGAATTCTGTAAAGAACTAAAATATATATATATATATTTTTCCCCATTTAATTCAGTGAATGTCAATTAGGAGCTATTTTTAAAAGATAATTTTTTTCCTCTTTATTGTTAGTAAGCATGTTTAATATAACATTTTAAATCGGGACAGAAGCAGATTAATTGGTTAAGATCTAATGATTAATCATTGCAATAATCGCTGAATAGTCGAATAATCATACTAATAATCGTTAGATTAATCGATTATCAAAATAATTGTTAGTTGCAGCCCTACTTGCGATACAATACGATAAAAAGAAACACCACCCACGAATGGTACTTTTATTCACCAAAGTGGCATTCAACTGATCACAAAGTATAGTCAGGACATTACTGAATATATACTAACATCTCAGGTCACTTAACTGTAACCCCTGTTCCCTGATAAAAGCGGAACAAGATGCTGCGCTGAGTTAGCGCTTCGGGTACATCTTTAGGTGTGACCAGCTGTGAATATTTGTGCAACACGTCAATGAAAATTTACCGGAATTTATAGCCTCTGCCGGAGACATCATTGGATGCACCTGTTGCAGGTCTATAAATAGATGCATTACAGGTGCATCGTCAGGTATTTTCTCTGAAGAGCAGTCCTGGGGCATCCCAGTGCGGCAATGAATTGCAGCATCTCGTTCCGCTTTTATCAGGGAACAGGGGTTACAGTTAAGTAACCCGAGACATTCTCTGTCAAAAAGCTACACTTCTGATGCTGCACTGAGTTAGCACTTTGGGAACGAGAATACCCACACTGCCTCACTGTGGATGTCCGGAACCCTTACGGTTGTGTAGTGTGCTCACAAGAGCGCGAGAGGTCTCAGACATGAGCTTGTTATGTTGACTCAATGACATAAGAGCCCAGAATGGCGTGTACATCCAAACTATAAAATCTTATGAATCACAAACATGCTGCAGAGGGACACCTCTAGCCAAGGCTTTAGAGGAGGCGACCCCTCTAGTAGAGTGAGCCCTGATACCTATTGGCGAAGCTTGACAGCGTGCCTCGTAGACCAGGGCAATAGTGTCCCTCACTCAATGCGACAGTCTTCTTGGTGGCGGCCGCCCCCCTGTTGCGGCCCCCATGGAAAACAAATAGTTGCCCTGACTTACACCACTGGCTAGTGCGGTTGACATAAATCTGAAGGGCACAGACTGGACAAAGTCTGTGAAGACTTTCCTGCTCTGGCGTTGTAAACAGCGGGGAGCAGAAGGCTTTGAGAGTGACCGGATGTAAAGTCGAGAAAGGAACCTTAGGTAGGCAGTCAGGGTGAGGGTGCAAAATTGCTTTAGCCATTCCTGGGGCAAAATCTAAGCAGGCTGGCAAGACAGACAGAGCCTGTAGATCCCCAATTTTTTTTAGAGAGGTGATTGAAAAAACATCTTGAGTGTCAGAAGTTTATCAGATGCTGACTCTAGAGGTTTGAAGGGGGTCTCAACCAGACCCTCAAGGGCTATTGCTGTCCCATGAAGGGGTCCTGGTCCTAGCAGGAGGCCTCAGTTGCATAGCTCCACGAATGAAGCAAGCGAGTAGAGGATGCCTCCCCAACGGCACCCCGTCAATAAAGGCGTGGCAAGCCAAAATGGCGGCCACATAGACACTGAGAGTGGCGGGGCATGTTCCTGCTGACAATTTTTCCTGCAGAAAGTTCAGAACTGAAGCAATCTGGCAGTTAACTGGATCTGCATTATGTGCACTGCACCATCTTTCAAAGACAACCCATTTATTGGCGTAACTTCTAGTAGAGGGAAATGCATACAGGCACATTCTGGGCCATGTATGCACCATCGCGTCCAGCCCCAGGGGGTGGTTGAAGGTTCCACAGCTTGGGCCGGGGATGAAATATTGACCCCTGCACCTGAGACAGATGGTCCCTCCTGTCCGGAATCACCCAAGGTGAGCCGTCGAGGAGAGACATTATCTCCGAGAACCATAACCTGTTCGGCCAGCGCGGTGCTATCAGCAAGCGCCCTTGCTGGCGAACTATGGCCAAGACTCCCGGGAGCAGAGAAACCAGGGGGAAAGCATACAGGCGCATTCTTGGACATGTATGTGCCATCGCGTCCAGACCCAGGGGGAGCTGGGTGACTTATAGAGAAGTAGAGGGGACATTGCGCTGTCTGTTGGGAGGTGAAGAGGTCCAATTCTGCTCTTGTAAAATCTCAACCAGATTTGTTCCACTACCTCGGGGTGGAGTTTACACTTCCCTGTCGGTATTTTCTGTCTGTACAGTAAATCTGCTCCCATTCAGGCATCCAGGGATATAAGATGCTCTGATTAACAGGAGCTTGCCCTGGGCCCAAAGGAGAATCTGCCGTGCTAGTCTGTTCAGCTGGCATGAATGTAGACCTCCTTGATGGTATACGTAAGAGACTACCGCTGTGTTGTCCACCCGCACCAAGATATGGCAGCCTCTGGAGGAAGTATTTCAGGGCCCGAAATACAGCCATCAACTCGAGACAGTTAATGTGACAATTGAGCTGATGACCCTTGAGCTGGACGACCACTAAAGACCGCTACCCAGCCCGTCAGGGAGGCATCTGTCGTCAGCAAACCGTGACGGCAAGACGCACCTAGAGTGGGACCCAAAGTGAGGAACCGGGGTCTGAACCACATAGAAAGGGTACATAGCACGTGGTGCATAACCCTTATCAGCCTAGGGGATTGGCCCTTGGATGAAATCCCCTAGCTTTGAGCCACAACTGAAACCGTCTCATGTGCAAAAAGGTCCAAAGGGATCACCAAGGATGCAGTTGCCATGAGACCTAGTAGTCGTTGATACTGACGAACAGTGCAAACTTGGCCTAGCCTGACTTTGCTCAGGATGTTCTGAATGGACTCGATTCGAGCGGGAGACATTTGTTCCCGCATTGTGACCGAACTCCATACGATCCCCAGATAGGTAGTTTTCTGAGTGGGAGATAGGAAACTTTTCTTGTCATTGAGCCTCAACCCCAGAGAAACCAGATGAGCTAAGATGATAATGCCAGTTCTTGTGACTGTGCTAGTATCAGCCAGTCGTCAATGTAATTCAGAATGCAGATGCCCCGGAGTCGTAAAGGAGCCAGTGTTGCATCCATGCATTCTGTGAATGTGCGGGGTGATAAGGCTAGACTGAACGGAGGAACCCGATATTGGAAAGCTTCGCCCCCGAAAGGGAACCTCAGGAACTTCCTGTGTTGTGGCAGACTTTCTACATGAAAGTACGCAACCATCAGTTCGATCGTGACCAACCAATCGCGATGTTGGATTTGAGACACGACCGTCTTGATGGTTAGCATCTTGAACTTGAACGCCCTCGAGCGATTCAAGCCTCAAAGGTCTAAAATCAGACGCAACCCCCCATCCTTCTTGGGAACCAGGAAGTATCTGCTGTAGTAACCTGTCTCTCTCTCTGGAAGGGGAACATGTTCTATGGCCCCTTTGACCAAGAGAGTTGCAGTTTTTTCCACAGTAAACATGCTTGCTCTGGTTTCATGGTAGTGGGAACCACGCCGTTGAAATGCAGAGGATGGCGAAATAATTAAATTCTGTAGCCTTTTTCTACTGTATTTGGGACCAACATAGAAACACCTGACAGTAGTTTCCACACTGCCAGGTTCTCTGAGATGGGTATCGATTCTGACACTTCCTGTTGAGGGGATGTCGAGTGTCCCATGTCCTGGACTACGGCAGGAAGCAATGGAACACCCAACATTTAGCTGGAAACCGCTAACTCCCGAAAACCCCAGAGGCGGCGGGAATGAAACGCTTTCGTGGGGTATTGGGAGGGTACAGGTTGATGTTTCACGTGACCCGTCCCAAGGGGGGGGCTACCCCCACAAGGCTGGGCGCAAAACCATCAGGGGTTTTTCCTTTTTAGAAATAACTGCCCTGAGATCTTGCTTTGGGGGCTGCTGAGGGCGACGAACCGCCCCCCAGTCTTTACGAGGGGACCATGATTCGCAATGCTTTTTTTTTAGCTTTCCGTCTAGAAGGAACGGGGCGGGGTGGCTGATGATCCCTCCCCCTGAGTGCGGCGAGGAAGGAATTGGCCGAAGGCTTCCTCGTGGCCTTTTTCCTCCTGGAACCTGGTGATAACTACATTCATAGCATCACCAAATAAGCCAGAAGGCGAAACCGGGGCATCGAGAAGGAAAACATTGTCCTTATCACTGATGCCCAAAAGGTTGAGCCATAAGTGTCTCTCCATGCTGACTAAAGCAGACATAGACCGGCCAATGGTGCGAGCAGTGTGCTTGGTGGCGCGGAGAGACAGATCTGTGGCTCGACGAAGCTCAGAGAACGCCTCATCGTCGACCGTGTTGCCCGCACTCAGGTCCTTCAACAGATCAGCCTGGTACGCCTGTAACACTGCCATAGTCGGGGGGGGGGGGTCTCGTTCGTGTGGCCAGTATAGCTGTAGTCTGGCCACAGCCCAAGTAACCACCTCGAGTAATACCTCAGCCACTTTATTATTGTGCGTGGAATGTATAGATGTTCAGTGTCCGCCTCGTGAACCGAAGAGGCGCCGAAGCGCGCTTCAGGCTTACGAGAAGGATCAGCTTGATCTGGGGAGAGAGCAAGCGATAGGGACGAACCCATCTCTCGCTCCTCAGCCAGATCTATGCGAGAGCCCCACGATGAAAGAGTGGGCGCTGGCTCTTGGAAGTAAGCGAGGCGAGCGCAAAGAATTTTGACTGTAAACAGATTGCAATGTCTGCACCCGCCCTGCCGCAACGCAAGAGCAAAATGCTCTTCCCTCAAACACACAAAACAAAAACTGCTGTGTATCCGTTTCAGCCATAGAGGGTAAATATGGGAACACTCACTGTTTGCTTTGTTTATCAGTCATTCTTTTTCTTCTTTTTTTTTTTAAAGAAAAGAGAAAGGATTCTGCGCACAGCCTAACAATTCTAACTCTTAACAGAGGAAAGTAGAAAGTTTCTGACAGGCTCATGAAGCACACACATACACAGAGTGATCTGAAGACAAAAGATCTGACGATGCACCTGTGACGCATCTATTTATAGCCCAGCTACAGGTGCATCCAATGATGTCACCGGCAGAGGCTATAAATTCCGGTCAATTTTCATTGACGTGTTGCACACATATTCACAGCTGGTAACACCTAAAGTTGTTCCCGAAGCGCAGCATCATTAGTGTAGCTTTTTGACAGGGAACAACTCCATCACTGTTTGAAAAAAGTCATTTTTTTTATCATATCTATACAGCCCCCATTTCCAGCAGCCATCACTCCAACACCTTACCCTGGAGTAATCATGCTAAATTGCTCATTTGGAACTAGAAAATCACTTGCCATTATATTAAACGCTGTTGAAAGCTATTTGGTTCATTAATTGAAACTTACAACTTGTTTTTCAGTGGATGCAATAGCCTGGAATGTCTTAAGGTCAATGTTAGATCAAAAATGGCATAAAAGAAACATCTTTCTCTAGAAATTTGTCAGTCAATCATTGTTTTGAGGATTGAAGGCTATAAAATGCTTGAAAGATTTCATACAAAGGTGTACACTACAGTCTTTAAAGACAAAGGACAATTGTCTCTAACAAGGACAGAAAGAGATGTGGAAGGTCAGATCTACAACTAAACAAGAGGATAAGTTCATCAGAGTCTCTAGTTTGAGAAATAGATGCCTCACATTTCCTCAGCTGACAGCTTCATTCAATTCTACCTGCTCAACACCAGTTTCATGTACAACAGTATAGAACAGTATAGAAAGACCCAGGAGTGCAGGCCTTGTGGGAAGAATTGCAGTGAAAAAAGCCACTTTTGAAACAGAAAAACCAAAAGGAAAGGTTAGAGTAAGCAAATAAACAGATATTGGCAACAAATAATTGGAAAGAGTGTAATAGATCTTAATCCCATTGAGATTTGTGGGATCAGCTAGACTGTAAGGTGCGTGAGAAGTGCCCGACAAGACAGCCACATCTATGGCAAGTAATACAGGAAGTGTGAGGTGAAATGTCACCTGAGTATCTGGACATACTGACAGCTAGAATGCCAAGGATCTGCAAAGCTGTCATTGCTGCACGTGGAGGATTTTTTTATGAGAACTCTTTGAAGTATTTTAGTTAATTTTTTTCAAATTTTAATAGTAATTTTTCATGTTATTAATGTCCTGACTATACATTGTGAACTGTTGAAAGCCACTTTTGTGAATAAAAGTAGAAATGTCTTTCCATATAAGCCAAATCTGTACATTATTACAAGCTTTTGGCCACCAGTGTATGTGTATTTTAAATTATAAATGTCTGACATTGGCAACAAAAAGCAGAGCTCTAAAATAAAGTAACTTAAACAACAACACTGCATTTATTTTGTTTGATTGTAATGCGAAAAACTCATTTGAACTCACAATTGTCATGTTTTTTCTTGAGAAAGAAAGTAATTTACGTATTTGTACAGCACTTTTCACCATACACGTTGTTTCAAAGCATCTATATAGAAAATCATGCTTTAATGTATCAGTGATCAAGCTTCTTTCAATGTTATATAGCGGTGGAAAAAAAAGTAGAGAGGAACTTGACCTCTAATTTTACTAATATATATATATTAGTAATATATATATATATATATATATATATATATATATTATATGCACACACACACACACACACACATAATCAAATATTATTCAGCACACTTTTTATTACTATTTTTTTCCACTTGTTTCACTTTGTATGTAAAAATTACCGGCATGTGCATAAGTGTTGTGCTCGTACCCGTTTACATTTCAACGTCAAAAGAAGAGAATAATAAGTGTCATGTTCTCGTGGGTTTCTTACCTTGTCAGATTTTTGAATACATTGTTTTTGATACTTAAAGAGTGTTTTGCTCATAGTCATGCTCCGTGTCGTCTTGAGAGGCTGGTTGTTGAATGGAACTTTGCTGCTGCTGTTTCTGCCTCGCAAATCCACCGATTTGTGTAATGATTTCTGCGTAAATAAAACGACATGTTTGATGTACTGTAGCGCCGGGACATGACGCCGTTGTTTGGCAAATTCGTCAAGCTACAATCTATTTGGCGTTTGCCATCGGTCTTCTCACCTATGTACTGTAAGTGTTGCTCTGTTTTTCCTGTGAGCGTTCAGCGCCCCCTCATCGTGGAGGAGATTGTTTTGCAGCTCTCGTTTTGCTCTGCTTGGTTTTAATTACACTATTATGTGTTTATGTATTGTACGATACATATGGTACTGAATCGTGAGCGTTGTATCGTACTATACAATACGATAAGAAATTCCAGAATTTAATGATTCCCTATATTGCCTCAAACCTATAGGCCAATTATGGTGTACTGAACTTAAGTTGTAATGAACCAACCTCCTCCTTAGGACAGAGCTAGATTTTTGTCTTATGACATACATTATTTATCTACATTTGCAAACATAAATTATATATTGGCTATTTGTGTAAACATAGGCTACTTGTACCCTTACTGACTGTGATTAACAGTCATCTTGAAAGTAAAACATGATTCCCTGCTGTTAAATAAGAAATTAATGATCTGGTCTAATAAATATATCAACTAAATCCTAGAACAGCATTATTTGATTCAACAGAATTTGTAGTTTAAACATAATCTTTAAAAGTTTAAAAATCATTCAGAGATTAACTTAACAGTGTAACTAGTGTGCGTCTCACTCAGCTCCCTTAATCAGTTGTCAGGGCACTGATAAGGGAGTCAGCCATTTATAGGGATGCCTTAATCATACAATCGTTCCAGTGCACAGAAACATTCACTCCCAAAACTTTCCCACAATGCACCAAAAACCAGGGAGCATCACTGCTCACTATGTTCTTTAATGGAAACATCACTATGCCTTCTGAAGTTTTTTGATTCGTTAGAAGACGAGCACAAGTGTAAAACTATAAACTCAAAGCCTTATTTTCTCTTTAAAAGAGATCTTGTTTGTAATGTATTTCATCCATAATGAATATGAAAGGGCAACAATCTTTTAAATATTAGAGTTGTTAGAAGAAGGATTACCAGTGCCTAAATTTGAGTTTACCATATACTGATTCACGACATAGGGAGCTAGGGAACTGATTGAGAAACATGGAGTGACATAAAAGAGACCAAGAGAGAGATACAGTATAAATGGAAACATTGCAGTGTTGCTGACATGGCAAATGACTGAAACACTGAATCTTTCCCCTTGTTGGGTGATAAAGTCTAACCATCCCAATCATCAAAAGCATTAGTTGGCACAAGGTATAAATAGATACCCATGTCATACACTGGGAGTGAACTTTTATGGTGTATTGCATGTCAAATATTTTACATGCCTTTTTTTACAGCTTGCCTGTTAAATTAAGTGTCTGTGCTTGTGATAAAAATAGAGATCTTAAATGTGTCATTTATGTTTCTAATAAAGATATGCTTTTTTAAATATATATTCCAATTAGAAAAATAATTCCTCACTTATTAAAAGCCATGGCATGCATACTCCCCTTTCTAGGTTCTGTAAATGGAAATAATATTTCTTGGTAGTAAAGTTGATCTGAATAAGTATAAATGTAAATACTGTAGATATTAAAATATGATTATAACTACGTATTAAAGCTTGGTTGTACAAAATGTATCACTTGTTATTTAATCTGAATGTGAAGACTTTATTGAACTATTTCTTTTTGTGCAGATATTATCACCCAAGATGTCAAATGTCATACCTTTATCATAATACGGGTGTCATTACTGAAAATATTTCATATCTGTTTCTAAATGTGAATGCACAGCATCTTACCATACATTAAGACTTGAATGCGTGTCTATACATAGCATTTAAATATAGAATATATAGCATGTGCTTAGTGTGCAAGTTGGCCTCAATATAAGTGTGAAGGAGATCACAACCAGCCTCAGAGGAGACTAGAGGGGTTCCAGCCTGTGGTAAGATGCTCAAGCACTTTGCAATTGATAATGGTGTTGACTGAGATTGTAATAATAATAATAATAATAATAACACTACAGCCATTAGACAGAATAAACCTATTGAATATATATTAACTTGAAATCAATTTTTTTATGATACACTGTAAATACAATTCAAATGCTCTGGTGTTTAAAGTGTACATATATTACATGCACATGCAGAGATACATCCTATGACTAAATGTAATTTATGTGTAACTGTATTTTTGACAGATCTGTAGAAGTTTCATCTGGTCTCTAGGCGAAGGAAGGTAGGTAGCCCATACTTTACATTGCTGAATTGAAGATGCAGATGGATATTAGCAGACATTTGCATTTGAGTAATAAACAGCTAAACTAAGTAAGACTCTTAGTTAATAGAGTGTATGTATTGTATATTTGATTGCTATAGTGATTCTTTTCCCATTTTTAGTAAGCCGCCACCATGAGTACGGACGCAGAGATGGCCATTTATGGCAAGGCTGCCGTTTTCCTCCGTAAGCCTGAGAAGGAGAGAATTGAGGCTCAGAGCAAGCCCTTTGATGCCAAGACTGCCTGCTATGTGGTGGATCCCAAAGAGTTGTATGTCAAAGGAACGATTAAGAGCAAAGATGGTGCCAAAGTCACCGTTATTGTGCTTGACACTAAGGAGGTGAATTTTCCACGAAAAACATTTTTAATTCTCATCTCAAATCAATCAATTACATAGTCTTGATAAATCTATTGTTCTGTTTGCTTGATGACATTTATAGGAGAGAGTTGCTAAGGAGGATGATGTCCACCCAATGAATCCTCCCAAGTTTGACAAGATTGAGGACATGGCCATGATGACCCATCTCAATGAACCCTCTGTGCTTTATAACCTCAAAGAGCGTTATGCAGCATGGATGATCTATGTGAGTTAAGAAGCTACATAAAACAGCATTCAAGTTTGTTTTGAAAATGATGCTATAATCTGACAATTTATCTGCTTATTTCAGACCTACTCTGGACTTTTCTGTGCTACTGTGAACCCATACAAGTGGCTCCCAGTGTATGATGCAGAAGTGGTGTCTGCCTACAGAGGCAAAAAGCGTATGGAGGCCCCACCCCACATCTTCTCTGTCTCTGACAATGCCTATCAGTTCATGCTTACTGGTAAGATCTAGATTCTAAAAAGGTGATTCTGATATGTGGAATACTGGTCTTTAGTTTTCATCAAACAATCACTTAAAAAGTTATTGCCTTTCAATTTACAGACAGAGAGAACCAGTCTGTCCTGATTACGTATGTATCTACTGTTTTGAGATGTAAAGAGCAGTAATATTTTCTTCTCATGGAACTTGTACATGTCTAATCAGCTTCTGTCTTATCATCTGTCATAAACCAGTGGAGAATCTGGTGCTGGAAAGACTGTGAACACCAAACGTGTCATTCAGTACTTTGCCACAGTTGCAGTGGTGGGTGACAAGAAGAAAGAGCAAGCTTCTGGAAAAATGCAGGTATAAGATATAAAACTATGTTCATAACTTTATGTGAAATATATTATTTAAATGATACAGTGTCTCAAAATATATGATTACTATATGGAGCATTGCCAGCTGAATTTGCAATATTCCAATCCCTGACTGCTAACATGAGATGGAAAATAAATGTAAATACTTGGCATGAAACAGGGATCTCTTGAGGACCAGATCATTGCTGCCAACCCTCTGCTTGAGGCTTATGGTAATGCCAAGACTGTGAGAAATGACAACTCATCTCGTTTTGTAAGTTCACCAGTTTTTATTTACATGCAGTAAAATTGGAATGTTCTATTACATTTTTCTATACACTGTTGCCTAAAAAGTCTGTTCATTTGAACAATAGCAACTCAAATGTTATTTTGCTTTAAACAGGGTAAATTCATCAGAATTCATTTTGGCACAACTGGGAAACTGGCTAGTGCTGATATTGAGACATGTAGGTGGACATGCTTTTAATCAATCAGTCTGTACATTTTTCTTTGTCTATCATTCTTTAGAACATGAATTCATTACATTCCCTCAACAGATCTGCTGGAGAAGTCTAGAGTGACATTCCAGCTTCCAGATGAGAGAGGCTACCACATCTTCTACCAGATGATGACCAACCATAAGCCTGAACTGATTGGTAGCTGCACAAATGTTTTTCAATTTAATTTTGAAATGTCAGTGTATATTGTAAAAAGGCTTGGTGAAAAGCACTCTGCTTATTTTACAGAAATGACACTCATCACCACCAACCCCTATGACTTCCCCATGTGCAGTCAGGGTCAGATCACAGTGGCAAGCATTGATGATAAAGAGGAGCTGGTAGCAACTGATGTGAGTTTTAAGAACAACTTAAATATACAGTATGTCTCTTAATTATTACTGTGTATATACTAAAAATAACATATATTTTTTAGACTGCTATTGACATTCTGGGCTTTACTACTGAGGAGAAGATGGGCATCTACAAGTTCACTGGAGCTGTGCTGCATCATGGTAACATGAAGTTCAAGCAGAAGCAGCGTGAGGAGCAAGCTGAGCCTGATGGCACAGAGGGTGAGACTAAATAGTTATTATGTGTTATCATGAATGCTTTGAAGGATCTTGATTTGCATTTTTTTTTTCACGTTAAGACACAATAAATTTTTTGGTAAAAAAAATAAAATAATTGCAGAGGCTGACAAAGTCGCCTACCTTCTGGGCTTGAACTCTGCTGATATGCTGAAGGCTTTGTGCTACCCCAGAGTGAAGGTCGGAAATGAGTATGTGACCAAAGGTCAAACCGTGCCACAGGTATGTAGTAGTATCAAGCAACAAGATTTGCCAGCTAAGACAATTATTGCAAAAGTGGAGTAGGTTATAAAAATATTGACACTAATTCCTATTCACAGGTGTACAACTCTGTTAGTGCTTTGGCCAAATCTATCTATGAGAGGATGTTCTTGTGGATGGTCATTCGTATCAACCAAATGTTGGACACAAAACAAGCCAGACAGTTCTTCATTGGTGTGCTGGATATTGCTGGCTTTGAGATCTTTGATGTAAGAATTTTTATTGTATACAAATTTAATGTGAGTTCACTCATATTCAGTGTTCAGTAAATATTTTATTCTCTCCAGTTCAACAGCATGGAGCAGCTGTGCATCAACTTTACCAATGAGAAACTGCAACAGTTCTTCAACCACCACATGTTTGTGCTGGAACAAGAGGAGTACAAGAAGGAGGGCATTGTTTGGGAGTTCATTGACTTTGGCATGGACTTGGCTGCTTGTATTGAGCTCATTGAGAAGGTTTTTACTGGCTTAATTATACATTTTTATAATTTACCATTCTTAAAAATGTAATTTTTTCAATAATACTCTTTAATCATTTACAAATAGCCCATGGGTATCTTCTCCATCCTTGAAGAGGAGTGCATGTTCCCCAAGGCTTCAGACACTTCCTTTAAGAACAAGCTCTATGATCAGCACCTTGGCAAGTGTGCAGCTTTCCAGAAACCAAAGCCTGCCAAAGGCAAAGCTGAGGCCCATTTCTCTCTGGTTCACTACGCTGGAACTGTGGATTACAACATCGCTGGCTGGTTGGACAAGAACAAGGATCCACTGAATGAGTCTGTTTTGCAGCTCTATCAGAAGTCTTCTGTCAAACTTCTGGCAACTCTCTACCCACCTGTTGTTGAGGGTAAGTATATTCATTGCAAGTGCATATTTAAAATATAGCTCTGTCAGGATCACTTTTTTCAAATAATATCTTACATCTAAAATCAGAGTGGGGAGAGCAGTAATTCACTGCAGAATTGCATTACTTGGTACCACAATTTCACAAATGTGCTTTCAGAAAAGAAGATGATCTGGGGATGGAGGGGATGAGTTAAATCAACCTGGGGCAATACAATAGAAAGGCAGTTTAAGAATAAGAAATGGAGAATAGACTTAAAAAGAATTGTTCTGATATTTGTTACCAACATATTTCAGCTGAACGAAAAGATTGACTGAAGTGGCCTACCTGAATTTATGCAATGATTATTGAATTACACAATCTGGGTTATTATTTCAATGTTTGTGCAGAAACTGGCGGTGGTAAAAAGGGAGGCAAAAAGAAGGGTGGTTCCATGCAGACTGTGTCCTCCCAGTTCAGGGTATGTATAGAGGATGCTAAACTTGATATGACAACAATATTGTAGTGTTTGAAAGAAAATGAGAAAACGTCTTTATATTTTACTCAGGAGAACTTGGGCAAGCTCATGACAAACTTGAGGAGCACTCATCCTCACTTTGTGCGTTGTCTGATTCCCAATGAATCCAAGACTCCAGGTAGAGTAATTAAGGGCTTACATATATTCTGACATCAGCACAATATATGATAATGGTCATGTGAAATGTTTATGTATTGAGCTCAAGATGTAAGCTGTTCTTTTTAGGTCTCATGGAGAACTTCCTGGTTATCCACCAGCTGAGATGTAACGGTGTACTTGAAGGTATCAGAATCTGCAGAAAAGGATTCCCCAGCAGAATCCTCTATGGTGACTTCAAACAGAGGTAAATAGGACTGCATGAAAATACTACCCCCTGTAGGAGGGTTATCTCAATGTAAAAATATGAAGCATTCTGATAAATCTTCCACAGATACAAGGTGCTGAATGCCAGTGTTATCCCTGAGGGACAGTTTATGGACAACAAGAAGGCCTCTGAGAAACTCTTGGGATCCATCGACGTTAATCATGATGAGTATAGATTTGGGCACACAAAGGTTCATATTCTGAATTACAAAAAATCAAAGATTCAATAACCACGCTGAATGTTTTCAGCTATGATTTAAATAAAGTCTGCATTATTGTGCATGAATTCAGGTGTTCTTCAAAGCTGGTCTTCTGGGTGTTCTTGAGGAGATGCGTGATGAGAAACTGGCGACTCTGGTCACAATGACTCAGGCTCTCTGCCGTGGCTACCTGATGAGGAGGGAGTTTGTGAAGATGATGGAGAGGAGGTTGATTATATAATTAATAAGGATGTCTACAATAATAATTGTGACAAGAGTAAATAATTATATTTATGACATTTATTGACAAAATAATTCACAGGGAGTCAATTTACACCATCCAATACAACATCCGCTCATTCATGAATGTCAAACACTGGCCATGGATGAAAGTTTACTACAAGATTAAGCCTCTGCTGAAGAGTGCTGAAACTGAAAAGGAGCTGGCAACCATGAAAGAAGACTTTACAAAATGCAAAGAAGATCTTGCCAAGGCTGTAGCTAAAAAGAAGGAACTTGAGGAGAAGATGGTAGCACTGCTGCAAGAGAAGAATGATCTGCAGCTTCAAGTAGCCTCTGTGAGTGAATTGAGGAAAACATTCATTTGGATTATTTCATAAGAAACATCAGATACAGTAGGCATTGAGCACAAGCTTTTAACATGATGTGTATCTTGACTTTTTCATATTTTGCTACCATAAAACAGGAATCTGAGAATCTCTCAGATGCAGAGGAGAGGTGTGAGGGTCTGATCAAGAGCAAAATCCAGCTTGAAGCTAAACTCAAAGAGACAACTGAGAGACTGGAGGATGAGGAAGAAATCAATGCTGAACTCACAGCCAAGAAGAGGAAACTGGAGGATGAGTGCTCTGAGCTGAAGAAAGACATTGATGACCTGGAGCTCACATTGGCTAAAGTCGAAAAGGAGAAACATGCTACTGAAAATAAGGTTTGTGACAGAGCTGATTTCATATTTTATAAAATTTTAATTGCACCTAAATTATTAATTATAACAAAAGGAAGTAATATAGTATCAAACATCACACAGGTCAAGAACCTGACTGAGGAAATGGCAGCACAGGATGAGAGCATTGCCAAGCTTACAAAGGAGAAGAAAGCCCTCCAAGAGTCACATCAGCAGACTCTGGATGATCTCCAGGCAGAGGAGGACAAAGTCAACACCCTGACCAAAGCCAAGACAAAGCTTGAGCAACAAGTTGATGATGTGAGTTATTATTTCAACATGTCCTTAATTCTTTAAATTCACATATTTGCTTTGGATGTTTATTTATTGTTTCCCATAGCTTGAGGGTTCCCTTGAACAAGAGAAGAAGCTCCGGATGGATCTTGAGAGAGCAAAGAGAAAGCTTGAAGGAGACCTTAAATTGGCCCAGGAGTCCATTATGGACCTGGAGAATGACAAGCAGCAATCTGAGGAAAAACTGAAAAAGTAAGTAAAAACATGAAATAATTAGAAATTATATTGTTATGTTTGTGTTATGTTGTTTTATGTATGTTATTGTTTTACAAACAAGTTATTATTGAAATCCCACAGGAAAGACTTTGAAACAAGCCAGCTCCTCAGCAAGATTGAGGATGAACAATCTCTTGGAGCGCAACTCCAGAAGAAGATCAAGGAGCTTCAGGTATTTGGAAATTTTTTGGTTACATTGTTATATGTTTAAAAAAAAAAAAGAAATTCAATAATTACTTGCCCCTGTAGGCTCGCATTGAAGAACTGGAGGAAGAGATTGAGGCTGAGCGTGCTGCTCGTGCAAAGGTGGAGAAGCAGAGAGCTGATCTCTCCAGGGAACTTGAAGAGATCAGTGAGAGGCTCGAAGAGGCAGGAGGAGCAACGTCTGCTCAGATTGAGATGAATAAGAAGCGTGAAGCTGAATTCCAGAAGCTGCGTCGTGATCTTGAAGAGGCCACCCTCCAGCACGAAGCCACTGCTGCTGCCCTCCGCAAGAAGCAGGCCGACAGTGTGGCTGAGCTGGGAGAGCAAATCGACAACCTCCAGCGCGTCAAGCAGAAACTTGAGAAGGAGAAGAGCGAATACAAAATGGAGATTGATGATCTCTCCAGCAACATGGAGGCTGTTGCCAAAGCCAAGGTATAAAACAATGAAATGCAAGATCATTTCATGAAAAAGTCTACACCCAGAAAGCAATCCACAAGATTATGACAACATTCTGAAAATGTTTACATTTACAGGCAAATCTTGAGAAGATGTGTCGAACTGTTGAGGATCAACTTAGTGAACTCAAAGCCAAGAATGATGAGAATATTCGTCAGTTAAATGACCTCAGTGCTCAAAGAGCAAGACTTCAAACTGAGAACGGTAATTATTATTATTTTTGAGGTATCTTCTGTTATCCATTGCTTTCTTGTTATTTTTTTTTATGTCATATATATTCATGCAGGTGAGTTTGGCCGTCAGTTGGAGGAGAAAGAGGCTCTGGTTTCTCAGCTGACAAGAGGCAAACAAGCTTTCACTCAGCAAATTGAGGAGTTAAAGAGACATATAGAGGAGGAAGTGAAGGTAAAAAAAAACAATTCTTAGAAAGAACTTTGTGCTGAGGAATCAGTTAATCACTGACTTTTAAATGAAATGCATTAAAACATATATTGTATTTTTTAGGCAAAGAATGCTCTGGCCCATGCTGTGCAGTCAGCCCGTCATGACTGTGACCTCCTCCGTGAGCAGTTTGAGGAAGAGCAGGAGGCAAAGGCTGAGCTGCAGCGGGGAATGTCTAAGGCCAATAGTGAGGTTGCTCAGTGGAGAACCAAATATGAAACTGATGCCATCCAGCGTACAGAGGAGCTAGAAGAGTCCAAGTATGAACATCAGAGGAGCTGATAAACACTTGTTAATTGTGAAAATTAATGCATTTTCTGACCTATGCTTACAAAATTCATAACAGGAAGAAGCTGGCTCAGCGTCTGCAAGAGGCAGAGGAACAAATTGAAGCAGTGAACTCCAAATGTGCCTCTCTTGAGAAGACCAAACAGAGACTCCAGGGTGAAGTGGAGGACCTCATGATTGATGTGGAGAGAGCCAATGCTTTGGCTGCCAACCTTGACAAGAAGCAGAGGAACTTTGACAAGGTAAATTATTGTGATATGAATTTGATATGGATCTCTTTAAAAACAGTTTAACCTAACCCTGTAATGTCTCTACCCAAGGTCCTGGCAGAATGGAAGCAGAAGTATGAGGAAGGTCAGGCAGAGCTGGAAGGTGCTCAGAAAGAGGCTCGCACACTCAGCACTGAGCTGTTCAAGATGAAGAACTCCTATGAGGAGAGCCTGGATCATCTGGAGACACTTAAGAGAGAAAATAAGAATCTGCAGCGTAAGACCACAATTATTCAATAAATTATTAACTTTAACACAGCGTTAAATCAATATTGGGAATTCAATGTGTGTACTGTTTAGAATATGCTGATACTATTTTCTTTTTCTTCTGTAGAGGAGATATCAGATCTGACAGAGCAGTTAGGTGAGACTGGTAAAAGCATTCATGAGCTGGAAAAGGCCAAGAAGGCAGTGGAGACTGAGAAATCTGAGATTCAGACCGCCTTGGAGGAGGCTGAAGTGAGTATCTAGAGAGAATTGTATTTTAGATGAATATGTATTATTTTAATTTTATTTTTTTTAATTCTTGCTGTAAAAAATTGTAGCACTATCCTGTCATGTCAATGAATGTTTTAATAATTTGTTAATTTTGAAATTCAAAAATTATTTTTCTCATTTCATAGGGCACTCTGGAGCATGAGGAGTCCAAGATTCTTCGTGTCCAGCTTGAGCTAAACCAGGTCAAGAGTGAGATTGACAGGAAGCTTGCAGAGAAGGATGAGGAGATTGAGCAGATCAAGAGGAACAGCCAGAGAGTCACTGAGTCCATGCAGAGCACTCTGGACTCTGAGGTCAGGAGCAGGAATGATGCCCTGAGAATCAAGAAGAAGATGGAGGGAGATCTTAATGAGATGGAGATTCAGCTGAGCCATGCCAATCGCCAGGCTGCTGAATCCCAGAAACAGTTAAGAAATGTTCAGGGACAACTCAAGGTATGTGAATTCTCTCTGGTTTCAGATGTATAAATACATTTGCATTATGAGCAAAACTATTCAGGGAGCCCTCAAAAAATTGTTTGTGTACAGGATGCCCAACTTCACCTTGATGATGCCCTGAGAGGACAGGAAGACATGAAGGAGCAGGTAGCCATGGTGGAGCGTAGAAACACTCTGATGCAGGCTGAGATTGAGGAGCTGAGAGCTGCTCTAGAGCAGACAGAAAGAGGACGCAAAGTGGCTGAACAAGAGCTGGTGGATGCCAGTGAGCGTGTTGGACTCTTGCACTCTCAGGTAATCATTACACAGAATGTAAAACACAATAGCAATCAAATACAGATGTAATATTTTCACTTTATTATGTACTATTTCCTCTATTTCAGAATACAAGCCTCCTGAACACCAAGAAGAAGCTTGAGGCTGACCTTGTTCAAATTCAGGGTGAAGTTGATGATATCGTCCAGGAAGCAAGAAATGCTGAGGAGAAGGCTAAGAAGGCCATCACTGATGTTGGTTTTTAAATTATAAAAATGACTACCATTTAAACTAAAATCAAAGTTCACCTTTTGGAGTACAGCAAAGACTCTTGATGATTTTTTTATGTGTTAATTAGGCCGCAATGATGGCAGAAGAGCTTAAAAAGGAGCAGGACACCAGTGCTCACCTGGAGAGGATGAAGAAGAACCTAGAGGTCACAGTAAAAGACCTGCAGCACCGTCTGGATGAGGCTGAGAATCTGGCCATGAAGGGAGGAAAGAAACAACTCCAGAAACTGGAGTCCAGGGTGAGATTTTATTTATTTCCATGATGTGGGTAATTTGAAATATATGTTATGTTATGAATTATTATATTTTGTTTGGATAAAATTAGATACTATGTATTGTGTAGGTCCGTGAGCTTGAGACTGAAGTTGAGGCAGAACAGAGACGAGGAGCTGATGCTGTTAAAGGTGTCCGCAAATATGAGAGGAGAGTTAAAGAACTCACATACCAGGTATGACCATACCTGACCATACCCATACATTAATTCTCACAAAATTATTTCCACAAAAGTGTTTAAGCTGTACTTCTAGTAAAACCTTTCAAATAAATCAATAAAATATTTGTATTATTTGTAGACTGAGGAGGACAAGAAGAACATTACCAGACTTCAGGATCTGGTTGATAAGCTGCAGCTGAAAGTCAAGGCCTACAAGAGGCAGGCTGAGGAGGCAGTATGTAAAATATATCTGAACATTTTTATTCTGTTACTTGCTCGCTTTCTACTTAATGTTTATGTTAGCATAGCATAGTTCATAAACATGCTAAAAACTACTTTTTTTAGGAGGAGCAAGCCAACACTCAGCTATCCAAGTTGAGGAAGGTGCAGCATGAGCTGGAAGAGTCTGAGGAGCGTGCTGACATCGCTGAGTCTCAGGTCAACAAACTCAGAGCCAAGAGCCGTGATGCTGGAAAAGTCAGTTGAATAATATTCTGATATATAATAATATATGTGTCTGTACTAAGTAAATTCTTTTTTATTTTTAAGTTCAGTTTATTCTACATTTTTCTATGCAAATTAAAAGGAAGTTATATAAAGCATATACTTTATAACGGTTTACATGGTTTTTATATAATTTTCTTCTTTTTTCTTTCACAGACCAAAGAAGAGTGAACACCTAAAAAACACCTACTGAAGTCATATAATATGATTGTTCAGTAGAAATACCTTTAAAATGTATTTTGAAATAAATATGTACATACTGTTTCAGCATATTCATTTGTTTTAGAGTGCGTTTATTATTAAGGGTATTAATGACATTATCACTCAATGACAAACATCACTGAACTACTGTATTTCTGTTGAGTTCTGCAGTATGGTTTCAAGTTAATGGCTTCCCTAGAACAGTACATGCAAGAGCCTGTTCATGAAGTCTTCCTTTATTAATGGCAGACAATTATGGTTTTACATTTTAATCAGTTAAAATGTCAATTAGAACTCACACTTAGTCGACTAGCTACCTGTAAATTGTTAAGAATCTACAACTAAAATAAGACTGCCATTTCAGTGCAATGTTCAGTGAACTGGCAATAGGAGAGTTACTCAAATCTCAATTCTGCTTTGAATATTGTGTTGTCAAACTAGTTTAGTGTATTTCACCTTCAATTTGTGTAAAAAAAATTGTTTGAATGAAAAGTGTATGCAAAAGGCTGCCACGGAGAAGAGAAAAAGGACACAAGCTTTCAACTGGACTGGTTGAAAAATCACTTATTTAATTTAAGTAAAAAATTTAGCAATGCAATCCAAGATTTAGACGAGGCAAGAACCGGCTTGACAATATAAATAATAGTTTAATGAAGAACTAAACCGAAAGACACAAACACACACACATGACAGTCAGCTGACAGTAAACGATCTCTCTCTCATTGCACCACCTTCCGCAGTTGGCCCTTTATCCCTCTCGGAGGCTTAATTAGCCTGATAAGTGACCGAGTGTGTATAATCACGACCCGGCCCGCCCTCCGCCCTGTCACAGCTTGGTATAAGACATTTTTACTTTTAACAAAGTAGTGAAAACATGTTTCTAAAACAGTGGATATTGACTGTGAACTCATTCAGATGTTCACTTTAAAATGATGAATAAATGGTTTAATAAACATAATGTTTGTTATTAGTTTAACAAACAGTTCCCTATCAAAAAGCTACACTTTGATGCTGCGCTGATTTAGCGCTTTGGGAACATCTTTTGGAGTGACCAGCTGTGAATAAGTGTGCAACACAGCAATGAAATTGACTAGACTTTATAGCCTCCGCCGGTGACATCATCAGGATGCGCAGGTACAGGGGCTATAAATAGATACGCCACAGGTGCATCGTCAGATCTTTTGTTTTGCTTCTTGACCTGTCAGAACTTTCTACTTTAATCTTTTAGGAGTTAGAATTTGTTAGGCAGTGCGCAGAAACCTTACTCTTTTCAAAGAAAAAAAAGATTGACTGATAAACAAAGCAAGAGGTGTGTGTTCCCATGTCCATGTTCCCAGGCATAAACACAATTTATGTGAGCATGTAGATATTTTGCAGTCATCCATAGTGTCCATTCTCAATCTGGCCGGGAACTTCAGTGTAAAAATGACCTTCCGTCAATGCAAAAGTTTCTTGCAGGAAGTGTCTGTGACAGGGCGGAGGGCAGGGCCGGGTCGTGATTATACACAACTTTATCAGGCTAATTAAGCCTCCGAGAGGGATAAAGGCAGACTGCGGATGGAGGTGTGACGAGAGAGAGATAATTTACGGTCAGCTGACAATCATGTGTGTTTGTGTCTTTGGTTTCCGTTTTACATTAAACTATTATTTATATTGTCAAGCCGGTTCTCGCCTCCTCCTTGCCTATCTAAATCCTTTACACTGTTGCCGAAACCCAGGAAGGAGGTGGGATACGCCGTAGTAGAGTTCTCACCACTACCATCCACCTCAATGGAGCAGCCGCGGCCGTCTGCCAGGGGACAGAGGAGACTGGTCGCCGACCGTGAGGGGAGAAGTGGCTCCTAACCGACCGCCTGGAGCGGAGAAGTCCCCTACCAGCCGCTGAAACACGGCAGGGTCTGAGACCGCTGTCTGCAAGTGGAAAGGGGCTCGCTGCCGACCGCCTGGAGTGGGAGAACCGCTGCCAGTGGAGGGAGAGACCCCTTCTGTTCCCCAAGAATGTGGCGGAGCGTTCTGTCCGCCAGGGGCTGGAGGACTGCCTCCGATCCGCCCTGGGAGGCACGGCTGTCATCTGTTAGAGGGTGGAGGAGTGGCCAAGGACCAAGCTACGGTGTATCGGAGAACTGGCGAGTGTTTTTTTTTTATTGCTCTCTCCTCTCTCTCTCTCTCTCTCTCTCTCTCTCTCTCTCTCTCTCTCTCACTGCTGCTCCACATTGGACTTTTTCCTGTCTTATAAATTTTACAGTGTTTTTTTTTTTTTTGGGGGGGGGGGGGGTGTACTACACTGTTACAGGAAGTACCCCCCCATTTAAATTATTTCTGTTTCCCTCCCTCATCCAGGTAGACAGGGATGACCTGCTGGCAGACGGGGTGGAAGGCACGCCCCTCCCCAGGTAAAGGGGGGGTTGGTGTACGTCATGCCAGGGGCTCCCCAGCCTGAGAGAAGGAGGGAGGAATGTGACAGGTCGGAGGGTGGGGCCGGGTCGTGATTATACACACCCAGTCCCTTATCAGGCTAATTAAGCCTCCATGAGGGATAAAGGCCAAATGCGGAAGGTGGAGCAATGAGAGAGAGATCGTTTACGGTCAGCTGACTGTCATGTGTGTGTTTGTGGCTTTTTGTTCAGTTTTATATTAAAACTATTATTTATATTGTGAAGCCGGTTCTCACCTCATCCTTTCCATTAATCCCTTTACAGTGTCATTCTACAAAACGAACTCTAGATGCTGAGCCAGTGCAAAAAAGAAACAAAAATGGTACCCAGCTTTCTTAGACAATGAGATACTGAACAGTGAGTAAGTCAACTAATATAAGAAACATCAAATGGCTTACTCACTCAAATGCATTTTGGACATGGACATGTAAATACTTTGCTGCCATCCTTGGTGTTTATTCTCAGTCTGGCCGGAAACATCAGTGCAAAAGCGATCTTCCATTGATGTAAGAGTTTCTTACATTTTTTTAACCGATTGTCTGGGAACAAGAAAATATTTTTCTTGTCGATTTCCTTTTACTCTTCATCTGGAGCAACACAAGATATTTATCGGATGATCTCAGAAATTTTGCCAGAATTGATCGGGGCCTGTCTCCCTCAGCAGATCCGTGAGCCGGTGCTCTATGGGCTTGCTCGATTTCCAGCTTATGGCCTAAATGGTTATGTCAAGCAGACTCGGGACGTGCTCGTCAAGTAATTTCACCATATCTCTGCCTTCATGATCAGGACGGCACGAGACCCAACTTATTGGTGGTAGCTCGTGAAAGGAACAGTGGCACGCTCCTTCCCTCCGTAGTGCTAGAACAACCCTTGAGCCCCCCCCAATGATTATATCTTGATTATACCTCTTTGCACACGCCTTCTCCATCTAGATGTGTTAATATCATCCTTCATCTCTCTGTAAGGATCCAGAGTAAAATAGATCCTCAGTACCCAAATGCTGTTCGCAATGAGCAATAAAAGGGGTGACTTGTTTTCCGCAAGTTGCGACCCATGTCGGTGGAGGAAGAGATCCTGGTGCCTGAGAAATACGGTTTGCTGGGGCTGCCACTATTTCAACACTGTACTTTGGCTCATACTTCACCTAGATGGGAGGTTGGAATGGCTCACTCCAACCAATCGGTTGGTCAAGACATGCTCTGAGAGTTCTGTGATAGCTCAACAACTGCCAACTTTCCAGAATCCCCAGTAAGCGTTGGTTAAGGGTCAGTCGAGTGGATAGAGCAGTTTAGGCCGGTCCCGCCCTCCACCGTGCCACATTCCTCCCCCGTTCTCTCAGGCTGGGGACCCCCGGCCTGACGTACATCCCCTGGGGGGGGCGCCTCCCGCGTGGTCTGCCAGCGGGTCATCCCCATCAGCCTGGACGAGGGAGGGGGCAAGGGGAGGGAAACAACAATTAAAAATAGGGGGGGGAGATCACCTCATCAGCCTTGAAAGCTACATACAAAATGCTTTCATCAGAAAAGAACATGCAGTGACTGTTTTTTTGACTTGGAGAAAGCTTATGACACCATTTGGAAGTTCAGTATTTTAAAGCACTTACCCATTTTTATTGAAAATTTTACATCATATAGACATTTTAAAAGTCAGAGTAGGTAATACCCTATCTGACCCTCATAAACAAGAGCTAAGAGTACAACAAGGAACATTTTATCAGTTACCCTTTTTAGTATCAAAATCAACAGCATTGCAAAAGCCATCGGGTCGGGTATCCACTGCAGTCTTTATGTTGATGACAGGTATTTGCTACAGAAACAAATCCATGAATAACATTGAACAAAAAATCCACCTGACAATTAACAGAATGCAGTCCTGGTCAGTATCTTTAAGTTTTCAAAGAAATCTTAACTCCTTTTCCAAGCCTATACGAACAAAAAACAAGACATATCTGTCCTTTTGGACTACAGATCAAACCACATTTACAAATTCTCAAAGTAGATCTGAGCATACTGGAACAGACACAATTCCCCCTGGAACTTTAAAAAAACAAAAACATTCTTAGACTTAACAAGAAAAAAAAAAATCTGAAACCTACCTAAATGACTTTCAACAACAACTCCTTTTCATTAGATAAATATTGCCATCACATATCCCTATATGTACAGATGAATAAAAATCTGAGGATCATGTAGCATCTGCATTTGTAATCAACCATAAAAAAAGGAATGTCCATCTTTTGGATTTGGAGGCCCAAAATGTCAATATCTCCTTCTGCTGGGTACCTGCAGACACTGCTGCAAAAGAGGTTTATCAGTGAATTTCCAAAAGTGTCCTATACCTCCCACTGACCTAAAACCCATAATGAATTCATATATTAAAAACAAATGGCAAACTGAGTGAGATCAATGCATCATGAACAAATTCCCTGTTGTTGGCAAAAGAAGTTCCCCTCTGTTTTAAAATAGCTGGGACCAGATTCTCTACACACACTGTCGTATTGGTCACTCCAGTTTGACATACAAGTTTTTAATATTAGGAGAAGATTCACCAACATGTACCTTCTGCCAGAATCCATTATCCCTGAAACATGTTTTATTAGACTGTACTGCTCTTAACCCCATGAGAAACCTTTTTAATTCAGTCAGCACTCTGGAAGAAATTTTTTAACAAAGTCAAACCGAGTTTTAGGAGAAAATTCTTTACACATTTCTTGCCACAGAAATAGCCATAGAAGCTGGCATGATGTTGAAAACAAACAAACAAACAAACATCATGCTCAGGAATTCCAACAATCTGTATGTTATTCCTTTCAATCATATTTTCAAAATATTCCAGTTTTTTCTAAATGTGTTCCAAGTCTGTTTTGGACGCAGACTGATTAGCAGATAATTCCCTTTCCGATGACTCCAGATAATCAATCAGTTTCTCAACGTATGCCACTCTTGTCGACGTATGACAACGAGATCCTCCAAGTCATCAACAACCTTCATCAGCATCACCGAGATGTTGGACAGCTGACGCTGAATTTCTTCTACCGACGTGCCTTACAAATCGACTTGCAGGGCCTTCAGAGGCCTCGGCTTGAACACATAACTGTCTTTTAATGTCTCCAGAGTCTGAGGATTTTGACTTCTTGGCCATGTTTACCTCAAAGAGCAAGTATGTAACTGGGTATGTCGAATCTCACCGGATTATAATACGAAAATAATTAAAAAACTAGTAAAGTGCACAGAGCTTGTCTTTACACGCCTACTTCTCGCATGGCATCACCAGCTGGGCTTTTTCTTAAGAAAAATCTTCACTGCTTAGGACAAAGCAGGGATTCATGAACAATTATTTCAATAAACAATGAGTTGTTTCTCAGCTGACAAGAGGCAAACAAGCTTTCACTTAGCAAATTGAGGAGTTAAAGAGACATATAGAGGAGGAAGTGAAGGTAAAAATAAAAGAACTAAAAAACAACTCTTGGAAAGAACTTTGTGCTGATTGATCTGAAGAATCAGTTAATTACAGACTTTAAAAACGCATTAAACATAAATTGTATTTTTTAGGCCAAGAATGCTCTGGCCCATGCTGTGCAGTCAGCCCATCATGACTGTGACCTTCTGTGCCTCTCTGGAGAAGACCAAACGGAGACTCCAAGGTGAAGTGGAGGAGCTCATGATTGATGTGGAGTGAGCCAATGCTTTGGCTGCCAACCTTGACAAGAAGCAGAGGAACTTATTAAGGTAAATTATTTAAGTCTTTCTGTGATATGACTTTGATATGAGTCTCTTTAAAAAATTGTTTAACCTGACCCTGAAATGTCTCCTGTTCTTCAGTGTCCAGGCAGAATGGAAGCAGAAGTATGAGGAAGGCAGGTAGAACTGTAAGGTGCCCAGAAAGAGGCACGCTCATTCAGCACTGAGTTGTTCAAGATTAAAAACTCCTATAGGAGTGGAGAGTCTTGATCAACAGGAGACACTTTAGAGAGAAAATAAGAATCTGCAGTGTAAGACCACAACTGTTGAATTAATTATTAACTTTAACAATCTTACATTGTTAAATCAATATTGGGAATTCAATGTGTATACTGTTTATAATGTTTATATTATTATCTTTTTCTTCTGTAGAGGAGATATCGGATCTGACAGAGCAGTTAGGTGAGACTGGTAAAAGTATTCATGAGCTGGAAAAGGCCATGAAGGCAGTGGAGACTGAGAAGTCTGAGATTCAGACTGCCCTGGAGGAGGCTGAATTGATTTTCTGGAGAGAATTGTATTGTAGATGAATATGCATTATTTTGTTTTAATTCTTGCTAAAACAAACAAACAAAAAAATACTGTAGCACTATCCTGTAATGTTAATGAATGTTTTCATTTTTAAATTAAAAAAAATATATATTTTACATTTCATAGGGCAACATGAGGAGACCAAGATTCTTCGTATCCCTCTTGAGCTAAATCAGGTCAAGAGTGAGATCGACAGGAAGCTTGCGGAGAAGGATGAGGAGATGGAGCAGATCAAGAGGAAAAGCCAGAGAGTCACTGAGTCAATGCAGAGCACTCTTGTCTCTGAGGTCAGGAGCAGGAATGATGCCCTGAGAATCAAGAAGAAGATGGAGGGAGATCTTAATGAGATGGAGATTCAGCTGAGCCATTCCAATCGCCAGGCTGCTGAGGCCCAGAAACAGCTGAGGAATGTTCAGGAACATATGTGACCTCTCTCTGGTTTTCAGTTGTGTATGTAAATGAGTATTCTGAACAATATTGAAAGCAAAAACAACTATTCATGGAGGCATCAAAAAATTACCGTGTACAGGATGATCAACTTCACCTTGATAATGCCCAAAGAGGACAGGAGGAAATGAAGGAGCAGGTGGCCATGGTGGAGCACAGAAACACTCTGATGCAGGCTGAGATTGAGGAGCTGAAAGCTGCTCTGGAGCAGAGAGAGGCCGCAAAGTGGCTGAACAAGAGCTGGTGGACATCAGTGAGTGTGTTGAACTCCTGCAAATTTCTCTTAAAACTAAATAGCAATCAAATACAGATGTAATATTTTCACTTCATTATGTTCTAATTCCTCTATTTCAGAACACAAGCCTTCTGAACACCAAGAAGAAGCTTGAGGCTGACCTTTTGATGATATCATCCAGGAAGCAAGAAATTTAAGTTATAAAAATTACAACCATTTAAACTAAAATCAAAGTTCACATTTTGGAGTGCAGCAAAGAATCTCACATATTTGTTTTATATGTTAATTAGGCTGCAATGATGGCAGAAGAGCTTAAAAAGGAGCAGGACACTAGTTCTCACCTGGAGAGGATGAAGAAGAACCTGGAGGTCACAGTAAAGGACCTGTCTGGATGAGGCTGAGAATCTGGCCATGAAGGGTAGAAAGAAACAACTCCAGAAACTAGAGTCCAGGGTGAGAACATTTCTATGTTTATGGTCTTGATGTGGGTAATGTGAAATATATGTTATGTTATAAAATATTGTATTTTGTTTGGACAAAATTAGTTTAACAATATGTATTGTGACCTGTCCAGGGTGTACCCCGCCTTTCGCCCAATGTTAGCTGGGATAGGCTCCAGCCCCCCGCGACCCTGTATGCAGGATAAGCGGTTGACGATGGATGGATGGATGGAATATGTATTGTGTAGGTCCCTGAGCTTGAGACTGAAGTTGAGGCAGACCAGAGACGAGGAGTGTTGTAAAGGATTGTGTGAAACAGTCCAGCAGAGGGTGCTAATGGACTGCCTTATCATATGACTGCCTGAAATACTATCGCGTTCTTATGTGAAGGACAGTTTAGTTTGTGAAGCGACAGGCAGAAGGAACACCAGTATTTTAAGTGTTGTTTAACTTTATTTAGCATTTGGGTCATTTACTGTTTGCCGTCGAATGACTAAATGACTCAGCATTTTCTATTTACCATCAGTTTGATATGCTAACATTTACGTCTTGTATTGTTGAATCTTGTTAATTATGGGCAGCTTTATGTTGTATTTTCCAATATGGAAGAGTACTTACTGTTATTGTCTCTTCATAATATTTCTACATTATAAGACAGTCTAATAATTATTTCACTGTATTGTTAACGTTTGATGCTTGTTGTGACTTTATTAAGAAATTCACTGTTTATTATTATTTCCTTCTGTAGAACCACATCTTTATTCACCTGTAACATAACAGAAGCAAGTTTGGAATAAAAGAGATTGTAGATGAAAACGAAAGACTTGTGCATTCTAACAGATGCCCACAGTGATCATAACTCCAAACCAGCAACACAATTTAATCATTCATTACAAATTGGTCCTTCGAGCCGGATAGGTGATTACTGTGGATGAAGATGGCTCATGATCCATTAGACAGAGACCTTAGACCAGACGATGTTCGCTCACACTGGCAAAGGCACCCTCCTGTCTGGCTAAAGGAATATGAGATTGATCTCCCACATCAATTAATATTTGACCAACCTAGTCAACATTCTTCAGGAATGAAAAATAAAGGGAGATATATGGAGAGATCTGCCGACATGACACCTCTCCCCCAGCGCCCCATTCCCCACAGTAGTTTGGAAGGCATGGAAGGAATACTCTCAGCCTCAGCTCATGTTCCCCTATATGAAAGTACCCCGACGCCATCACAGTATACGCCGCCCATGTTAGGAGTTCTTCAGCAGCTGCAGGAAGATAACAGGAGGTTACACCAAACAGTGTTGGATATGCAGCGTTGAATGGATAAGAGTGGTGTTCTGTCACCTCATCCTCCTAAGCAGCTATTACAAGAGCACCCTCCCAATGTCAGAATGAAGCACCAAGCTGTAGCTAATATACCAAAACAGTTTGCCCATCAGTCAGCTGTTGAGGACGAAGAAGACTGGCCACCACCACCTCCCCCAGTGACATCAGATGAGAGACCGAAACAGCCCAATCCAGGTATTGTAGATGTTATGGTGGAATTAAAGGAACGCATTCATAAACTAGAGCTGAAGCGGTCATCTTCCCCATCCACACCAGATTATCAACAGCCAACAGAGGAGTCAGAGTCGTGGTCAAACACTGGTAATAATAGAGCCCCTCCACTGCCACCACAGAGACTACAGCTTCACTGATTTACAACCACGTAGCCAAGAGAGATCATATAGGGGTCCGAAGCCTTCCATCCCAGACTTCACCTGTGATGACCCTAGAGAATTTGCAAGGCTTTGAATATCCCTGGAGAATATCCTCCTCCCTGATGCTACAGAGAGGTTTAAATATCAAATTCTGCTGGACCATCTCAAATTTGAAGAAGCACTTTTAATTTCAGATTCGTACAGTAACTCTCTGTACCCTTATTCAGATACCATGGCCTCTCTTATCCAGCACTATGGTCAACCTCACCAACTGGCCTTGCAGAGAATTGCAGAGTTGATGGATGGGCCCACCATACGACCAGGAGATTCTATGGGATTTCGTAAATTTGCACTGAGGGTTAGAGCTCTGGTTGGAATGCTAGAACAGCTCAAGGAAGAAGGACGCATTGAACTTCAGTGTGGCTCACATGTGGCCAGACTAAGCAGTAAGTTGCCACAGGACTTCAAAGCCAACTTCAGGCGATACTTTCACTCCTTAAAGAGAGGAGTTCCTTCCCTCTTGGACTTTGCAGAGTGGTTAGAGTATGAGTTACAGATTCAGGAGCATGGTGATATGTTTGATCGGATGGAGACTAACAAAGATGCCGCTAAAAGGCAGAGAGAGTACAAGAAAGATGGTAAAGGAAGAAACAGACCACTGACTGTGCTGTTAGGCTCTACCCAAACTTCTTCTGAGGCACCTTCTGCAATAAATTCCACATTACAGTGGACCGAGAAGTCCAGACTGTACTGTCCCTACTGCTGTAATAACCTACACAACCTAGATGACTGTTGTAACCTTTCTCAGCTCACTAAACAGCAGAAAAAACAGTGGGTGCTAAACAACCATCGCTGTTGGAGATGTGGCCGCAGTCACCAAGCAGCACAGTGTCAGCTGAGAGTCAACTGTATCACCTGTAAAGGCAAGCATCTTAATGCTCTTCATGATATAAACACTAAAACAGAAGAACAGTCCAAAGGGGGAAAACACAGCCCTGAAACAACTTGCGGACTGGTGAATTCCTCCACCGACATTCTCTATTTAGACAGGAAGGCTGGATGCAGTCAAGTCCTTCTCAAGGTCTGTAAGGTGCTCCTGCATAACGGCAATCATACTCTGGAGACGTACGCTATCCTAGATGATGGATCTGAGCGAACCATCCTCCTCCAGGACGCAGAATTGAAGTTGAAACTCCAGGGTCCCGCAGAGAGCCTCACACTGAGGACAGTGTGACAAGACCTACGAATAATACAAGGTTCATCTGTGTCCTTCACTATCTCATCAGTCAATCAACCCGAGAGAGTTTATAAGATTGGAGGAGCCTTCACTGCCTCTCAGTTAGGTCTGGCGGAGCACACATATCCAGTGGAACGATTGCAGCACAAATATGGACACCTGAAAAAATTGCCCCTGCCAGAGATCAAAGGTGCCCAACCCCTCCTCCTCATTGGTTCAGACTATCCGCATCTAATAACCCCTATCCAGCGAGTAAGGTTAGGACGCCCTGGGGGGCCTGCTGCAGTTAAGACAAGACTTGGCTGGACACTTCAGGGCCCTACTAAGTGCTTACCACAACAGAATGGAACCCAGTCATGGTTGTTCATTGCAACACTCTCCCCATCAGCTGAACTGCATTATCATGTGGAGAAACTTTGGCAGCTTGACGTCTTGCCATACAAGAATGAGAAGCTGGTCACCAGGTCTCGGCAGGATCAGACTGCAGTGGAACTCTTGCAGACTAAGACAGTTCGAGTGAAAATAAATGGAGTTCAGCGATATGCCACACCTTTATTAAGGGTGCAGTCCATGCCCACTTTGTCTGCCTCGCCAACTTCAGTCCTTGCCAACCTACGAAGTACAGAGAAGCGCCTCCTCCGAGATCCAGGTCATGCCACTGCATACAACTCCGAGATCCTGAAACTTGAACAGGCAGGATATACCAAGAAAGTGAGTCGAGAAGTTTGGGAGACCTCTAGAGAGTCATGGTTCATCCCGCACCATATGGTGACTCACAACCAGAAGAACCGAATTGTGTTCAATTGCTCCTTTACCTATCAAGGAGAAAATTTTAATGAACTGCTCTTGCCTGGTCCCAATTTGAGGTCTTCCCTACTAGGTGTCCTGCTGCAATTCAGAGAACATTCCACAGCTGTCAGCAGTGACATAAAAGATATGTTCCATCAGGTGAGGCTCCTCCCTGAGGATAGACCCCTTTAACATTTCCTGTGGCGTGATATGCAGAGAGAGATCCTTCCTAGTGTGTATGAATGGCAGGTCCTGCCATTTGGGACAACTTGTTCCCCATGCTGTGCAACGTACACACTTCAGAGGCACATTACTGATCACAGTCAAGAAAGAGATGATGTCCGCGATGCTGTTAAAAGACACTTTTATGTAGACAATTGGCTTCAGAGCTTCTCTTCCCCTGAAGCAGCCAAAGCATTGGTTAACAAGTTGAGAGATTTACTGGCTAGAGGAGGCTTTGAGTTAAGACAATGGGCAAGCAACGTCCCAGAATTCATAAGTCACTTACCCCACAAAATACTGTCAACAGATAGTGATCAGTGGCTCAACCAAAGCCAAATGGACCCACAGGAACCTGCTCTGGGACTACGCTGGAGGTGTAGCTCAGACACACTGATATACAAGTCTCACTTGCTTGAAGTAAGCCCCCAACCATGAGGAACATCTACAGAGTGCTGGCCAGCCAGTATGACCCACTTGGGTTCATCACCCCATTCACAACAAGGGCCAAGATTCTTGTTCAACTGTTGTGGAACAAACAAAGAGAATGGGATGACCCATTGCTCCCTAGTGATATTCTTGCAGCCTAGAAAGCATGGGAGAGTGAACTCTACCAGCTGAAAAAAATCAGTTTGCCTCGATGTTACACAAGTCCTGACTTCGACAACCCCAACTGCACCAAAGAGGTCCACATCTTTTGTGATGCGTCAGAGCGGGCTTATGGAAGTGTTGGGTATCTGCGTACTGAGGACCCACACGGGCAAGTTGAGGTAGCTTTCATGACTGCCAGATCACGTGTAGCTCCTAAGAAACAGCTTTCAATGCCCAGGCTGGAGCTGTGTGCCGCCCTCACTGGCGCTCAGCTTGCACAGCTTTTGCTGAAGGAACTCACTATGAACATCACCAGAGTTATCTTATGGACAGACTCAACCACTGTTCTTACCTGGATCCAGTCTGACTCCTGCCGCTTCAAGGTGTTCGTAGGGACACAGATTACTGAGATTCAGGAGCTAACTAACAACAAAGTCTGGCGCTATGTTGACTCTTTGAACATCCCAGCTGATGACATTACAAGGGGGAAGACTCTACTGGACTGGCAGGTGAGAATCAATGGGCCAAAGGACCACCCTTCCTGTGGTTGCCACCTGAACATTGGCCTAGTAATTTAACATGCCCTAGAGAGGAAGGTTCCGAAGAACTATGGAAACCTATTTCATGCCTTAACACTGTTACAATCTCCTGCCCCTCCTCTCCTGACCCCAAAGAGTTCCACTGTTTTAAAGACTTAATGAAGGCAACTGCAGAGTACCTACATGGGGCGGCCCCAGCTGATTTTCAAGGGCCTACAGCTTAAACTTACCAAAAAGCAAGTCAAGTCAAGTCAAGTCAATTTTATTTGTATAGCGCCTTTCACAACACACATTGTTTCAAAGCAGCTTTACAGAAGTTCAGCATTAACAGACGATAAAAATGTAATGTCTATAAAGTCGATAAATCATCATCCATGTGCAGGGCTCCAAACTGCGACTAAAAATGGTCGCATTTGTGACCAAATAAATTTATTTGTGAGTGTAATTTCTGTCAAGGTCACCATTGGCGACAGTAAAAGTTTACTCCCTTTTGATTTTAAAATTTGCATTACATTTCCCGAGATACATAACAAAAGTTTATATCAAAGAAATAGCGGGGAAAACGGAGTTCATTGCAGGAACTAACAATTTCAAAAAAGAGACTGTTAGAAAACACGGTGACAGTAACAAGCATAAAAATGCACGTGATCACATAATTGCGAAGAATGCTCCACAGACTACACTGTTAGCGAGCTGTGGGACGAAAAGGAATGGATGGAGTTAAAAAAATTTAAAATATTTGGCGCCTGTTTTTCCCCCTGTAGGAGCCATTGGCTCCTTAATTGATTTTTTTTTTTTTTGTTTGGAGCCCTGTTGTGGAATTAGATAAGATATGATTCTTTATCGTGTTTAAAAATAATTAAATAATAATTGTATTAATAACCCCAGTGAGCAAGCCGAAGGCGACTGTGGCAAGGAACACAAAACTCCAAAAGATGATTGTTAATGGAGAAAAATAACCTTGGGAGAAACCAGACTCACTGTGGGGGCCAGTTCCCCTCTGGCTAACATCATGAATAATGTAAATAATAATTATTTATAGTCAAAAAACATGATTTAAAAAATTATTAAACTTATTAAGTGCTAAGGGTCAGTATTTAGACAGTGAATGTGTTTGAACTGCAAGATTAGTGACCAGTGTCTTTGAAGTCCATCCTTGATTAAATTCCAGAAGTTCACTTAGATGCAATTGTCCTTGTTTGGCTGATGAAGGCTTTTGTTGGCAATAATTAGTCTATGTATCCCATTTTAAGATCCTTGTCCATGGTGATGGGGCATCTGAAGTCTCCGTGAGAGGCTGGATACAAACTGGAGCTGACGAACGCTATTTACCTCGGGACTGGCGTCCCGAGATAACAGCAGAAAAGCAGATGGGAAATAATTAGCATAGCTGATGTTCATAATATTAATGCATTATAACTGATTCAGCAGTAGTATAAAAAGTTTGCATTATGTGAATGCTTGGTTAAAGAGATGTGTCTTTAATCTAGTTTTAAACTGGGACAGCGAGTCTGAGCCTCGAACAATATCGGGAAGGCTATTCCAGAGTTTAGGAGCTAAATGTGAGAACGCCCTCCCTCCATTAGTGGACTTAGATATCCTAGGTATGACCAGAAGCCTCGAATTTAGTGATCTTAAAGAGCGCGATGGATTGTATGGCGATAGAAGATCCGTTAAATACACAGGAGATAAACCATTTAGGGCTTTATAGGTCAGTAGTAATACTTTGTAATTGATACGGAACTTAATTGGTAGCCAGTGTAGAGATGATAAAATCGGTGTTATGTGATCATATTTTCTTGACCTAGTAAGAACTCTAGCGGCTGCATTTTGGACTAACTGTAGCTTGTTTGTTGAGGATGCAGGGCAACCAGCTAATAAAGCATTACAGTAATCTAGTCTCGAGGTCATGAATGCATGAACTAACTTTTCTGCATCAGAAACAGATAGCATGTTACGTAGCTTAGCAATGTTTCTAAGGTGGAAAAAGGCTGTTCTCGTAACAGATGAAATATGATTTTCGAAAGTCAAGTTGCGGTCTAGTATAACACCCAGGTCTTTTACTGTAGTGGATAATGTAACAGGACATCCTTCTAAATTAAAGTTGTATTGTAAGGGATTTTGTGGGTAGTTTTTTGGACCAATAAGTAATACCTCCGTTTTATCGGAATTTAATAACAGGAAATTACGCGTCATCCAACATTTTATATCTTTAAGACACTCTGTCAAGTTAGATAAGTTAATGTTTTCATCTGGTCGTGATGAGATATATAATTGAGTGTCATCAGCATAACAGTGGAAATTAATTCCATGTTTTCTTATAATTTTACCAAGTGGTAGCATATATATTGAGAATAATAGAGGGCCTAACACAGATCCTTGTGGCACTCCATAGTCTACTGACGTTATTTTTGATTTTTCCCCATTTAAACAGACAAAATGGTAACGGTCGGATAAGTACGATCTAAACCAGCTTAATGCCTGTCCCTGAACACCAGTGTAGTTTTGTAGTCGATCCAAGAGTATTTTATGATCTATAGTGTCGAACGCAGCGCTAAGATCGAGTAGAACTAATATTGAGATGCAGCCTTGGTCAGAAGCTAAAAGTAAATCATTTGTAATTTTAACTAGCGCAGTTTCTGTGCTATGATGCGGTCTGAATCCTGACTGAAATTTTTCATAGATATCATTTTCTGCAAGAAAGAGCACAATTGAGCGGACACAACTTTTTCTAATATTTTAGACATAAATGGAAGATTTGAGATGGGTCTGTAATTTGCTAGGTTATTTGGATCTAATTGTGGTTTCTTAATGAGAGGTTTTATAACTGCCAGCTTAAATATTCTTGGAACATGACCTAAAAATAAAGACGAGTTAATAATATTGAGAAGAGGCTCTTCCACTACAGGTAACACTTCTTTCAGTAGTTTAGTGGGTATTGGATCTAGTAAACATGTTGTTGGTTTAGATGCAATGATAAGTTTATTTAGCTCTTCCTGTCCTATAGTTGTAAAGCGGTGTAGTTGTTCTTGAGGGGCGATAATTGAGGCTGAATCATAAGACACCATTAAAGATTGTACATTAACAATTGTGTTTACAATTGTGTTTCTGATGTTTTCTATTTTCTCAGTGAAGAAATTCATAAAATCATTACTACTAAACTGTAAAGGAATATTTTGCTCAGGTGATCTCTGTTTATTTGTTAGTCTAGCCACGGTGTTAAATAAGAACCTTGGATTATTTTGGTTATTTTCTATTAGTTTGCGGAGGTGCTCAGCCCTGGCTGTTTTTAGAGCCTTTTTGTAACGTGACATACTGTCTTTCCATGCGATTCTAAAGACCTCTAAATTAGTTTGTTTCCATTTACGCTCCAAGTTACGAGTTTCTCTCTTGATAGCATGCATAGCACTGTTGTACCATGGTGCTCTAGTTTTTTCTCTAAACTTTTTTAATCTAATTGGTGCAACAATATCTAATGTACCAGAGAAAATGGTGCTCAAACTGCTAGTCATTTCCTCTAGTTCATCTGTTTGTTTGGGTTCACTGAGCAGCTGAGATAGATCAGGTAAGCTATTTGTGAATCTATCTATTGTGGTTGGAAGGATTGTTCTGCTTGGTCGATAACGTGGCGCAATATGACAGATTTCAGTGGTACGTAGTATGCAAGTTACCATGTAGTGATCAGTGACATCATCATTTTGCGGTATAATATCTATATCGGTTGGATTGGTTCCATAAGATATAATTAAATCTAGCGTATGATTTAGGCGATGAGTGGGACCACTGACGTTTTGCGTGACCCCGAAGGAGTTTAACAAATCTGTAAACGCAGCCCCTAACGCATCATTTGTGTTATCTACGTGTATGTTAAAATCTCCAACAATTATTGCTTTATCGACATTGACCAATAGATCTGATAGAAAGTCTGCAAACTCTTTTAGGAAATCAGCGTAAGGCCCTGGAGGTCTATATACGGTAGCCAAGGCTAGAGATAATAGGGATTTTTTTCTTACATCTGAGAGTGTAACATTTAGCACAAGTACTTCAAACGAATTAAACCTGTGACCTATTTTCTGAGTAACATTAAGAATATCTCTATAGATTGTTGCAACACCGCCGCCACGACCAATCAGACGGGGCTCATGTTTATAACAGTATCCTGGCGGAGTAGACTCATTTAGACCGAAATAATCATTTGGTTTAAGCCAGGTTTCAGTAAGGCAAAATACATCAAAACTATTATCTGAGACCATTTCATTTACAATAACCGCCTTAGGTGTGAGCGATCTAATGTTTAGAAGACCTAGCTTTAGAAATTGTTTTTGTTCACTGATATTGAGATTTTCTGGTTTAATTACAATTAGATTTTTCCTAGATCCTACAGTAGATGTATTGTTTGGCTTTACTAAACGAGGAATAGACACAGTTTCTATATAATGTTCTACATTGGTACTTATATCAATTAAGTTGGGACAGCAAATACTGTGATTTGGACTTTGACTTACTAGTCATATGGTGTGTAGCGTCTTGGAGATGTTGTCCGACAGAACAGCCGCTCCGACTCTGCTGGGGTGAAGGCCATCAGGACGGAAGAGCCTAGGTCGCTCCCAAAACAGATTCCAATTATTAACAAAGAGCAGTCTCTGTTCATTACACCATGACATTAACCATTCATTTAGAGCAAATAATCTACTGAACCTTTCTTGTCCTAGTCGGTACGTGGGAAGCGGTCCAGACACGACGATCGTTGTTTCTGGCGAAGTGCTGCGTACCGTCTCGATCAGGCTCCTGTAGTCCTCCTTCAGTACCTCCGTCTTCCGCAGCCTGGTGTCGTTCGTTCCCACGTGCAGCACGACAGCTCCGACGCGCTCGTCACCATTCAGGATCTCGGGAACCTGCATAGAGACATCAAGAACACGAGCACCAGGAAAGCAGTGAGTGCGCACCTTACCTTTGCCAGAGATAGCGCGGACATGACGGACGGTCGAATCGCCGATGATCACGGCGTCGTCGCGCTCCGACTCGCGAAGAGGTGAGAAGCGGTTCCGGGTGGAGATCTCGAAGGCCGGGAGGGGCGGGGAGGTCCTGGGTCTGGTCCTGGCTCGCGTCTTCCACCGTGGAATCACCCAGGGTCCATGGTGATGTGTCGGTGCCGGAGTGAATGAAGCCAGGGAGGATCGCATCCTGTGCAGAGAAACACACGGAGTAGACGAGGACGGAGTCAAAAAATGATGAACCACTGACCTGTGAGCATCGGCGCGTGATGCTTCAAGCGCGGACCGCCGATCTCGCAGCTCGGCCTGTCTCTCTAGCAGGTCCTGGATCTGCCTCTCGACGGATTCCAGCTCCAACTGCACCGAATGCAGTTCAAAGGTGTCTTCACCTGCACACAGAGGTAGAGTTAGACACACATCCGCTATATTCGCCATTATAGCAGATGTGCTATAATGGCGAATTATAGCTTTCAGTTATACAGGTGTAGAGGTGTAAGTAAGACGATCGATTGGCGAGAGACCACGCGTGCAGTGCTAGCGGGCTAAGAATAGTAGCGAAAGTTTCGGAAAGTTGGATATAAATAGCGATATCAAAGAAATCTGATTATTTTTTATAAAGACTAGTATCGGAGATATATTCACACGTTTGTAAAGTTTAAAATTTAGGTTTATAAACAAATGTGAAAGAAGAAAATCAAGGATTGGGGATCAATTCGACGGAGTTATCCCAGTAAGCTTTTGTGAGTGCAAAATATAGTGCTCATAGTGCATTCTGAGATGTTAGAATTAGAGATCCTCAGAGCTGCCCAGAGAGAGAGTTTCACTGAGGAGACACAGTGTATTACTGCTAAAAAAACAGTATCATCATCAAGCCGCCTAGCAATGCTGGCACCTGAACTTGATAAAGAAAGATGCGTCATTTGTGTTGGTGGCAGACTACGCAGATGCAACCAGTTGGAACCAGAGATGGTTCATCCAATTGTTCTGGATCCAAAGCACCCGGTGACTAGGATGCTCATTCGGCATGTTGATCACAACTTAAAGCACCCTGGTTCTGAACAACTTTTTGGGGAACTACGGCGTAAGTACTGGATACTTCGGGGTCGTGAAGCTGTTCGAAAGGAGCAACGTGCCTGTTTGTAATGTCAGAAATGGAGAGCCCACCCAGTGCTTCCTCAGATAGCAGACCTACCTCCTGCCCGTCTCCGCTTGCATTGCCCTGCATTCTTCTCTACTGGAGTGGACTGCTTTGGACCCTTTTTAGTCAAAATAGGTCACTGTAATGAGAAAAGATGGGGGATCTTATTCAAATGCTTAACAACTAGGGCAGTACACATCGAGATCTTAACAAGCCTAGATACAGACTCCTTCCTGATGACTCTGAGGAGGTTCATTTCTCGCAGAGGCAAGCCTGCGGAATTACTGTCTGACCAAGGGACTAATTTCAAAGGGGGTGACCGAGAACTCCAAGACACTTTCAAAGCCATGCACCGTTCCTTGCAAACTCACCTGACTGAGCACCAGATTAAGTTAATCTTTAACCCCCCAAGTGCACCGCACTTTGGAGGTTCATGGGAAAGGGAAATTAGATCCATAAAGACAGCTTTATATGCCTCCCTTAATGCCCAGTCTGTGACCGAGGAAATGCTTAACACCATCCTGATTGAAATGGAGGGTATTCTAAATTCCAAGCCCTTAGGTTACATCTCCTCTGATGTGGCTGACCCAGACCCAATTACCCCCCAACCTTCTTCTGATGGGGCGGCTAGACCCTTCATTGCCACAAATAATCTATCATGATTCCAGGTTACTCAGCAGGCGGCGATGGAGGGCCTGCCAAGTCATCGCTGACCGATTCTGGTCACAATTCCAGAGAAACTATTTACCTGCCTTGCAGATCTGAGGGAAATGGCAAACGGAAACAGACCCCCTCCAACCAGATACAGTGGTACTCATAGTGGACCCTCAACTGCCCAGAGCCTTATGGCCAATCGGACGAGTCATCAAGCTATTGCCTGGAGCTGATGGGCGGATACGTACAGCAGAGGTTAAAGTGAAAGATCGAACCTAGTCGTCTGATCCGTCTTCCCGCTATATCAATAATGAGGACAAAGGGTTGCCCCAGTAACTGCAAATTTATGGGACAATTTGGGGGTGGCTGTTGTAAAGGATTGTGTGAAACAGTCCAGCAGAGGGTGCTAATGGACTGCCTTATCATATGACTGCCCGAAATACTATCGCATTCTTACGTGAAGGACAGTTTAGTTTGTGAAGCGACAGGCAGAAGGAACACCAGTATTTTAAGTGTTGTTTATACAGTTAATATTGTTTTTGGTGGATTTGTGCGTGCAGAAATTGAGAGTAGTGACATGTTTATGTACTATATGTGTGGAGATGAGCAACTTTATTTAGCATTTGGGTCATTTACTGTTTGCCGTCGAATAAATAAATGACTCAGCATTTTCTATTTACCGTCAGTTTGATATGCTAACATTTACGTCTTGTATTGTTGAATCTTGTTAATTATGGGCAGCTTTATGTTGTATTTTCCAATATGGAAGAGTACTTACTGTTATTGTCTCTTCATAATATTTCTACATTATAAGACAGTCTAATAATTATTTCACTGTATTGTTATTAACGTTTGATGCTTGTTGCGACTTTATTAAGAAATTCACTGTTTATTATTATTTCCTTCTGTAGAACCACATCTTTATTCACCTGTAACATAACAGAAGCAAGTTTGGAATAAAAGAGATTGTAGATGAAAACGAAAGACTTGTGCATTCTAACAGATGCCCACAGTGATCATAACTCCAAACCAGCAACACAGTTTAATCCTTTATTACAAGGAGCTTATGCTGTTAAAGGTTTCCACAAATATGAGAGGAGAGTTAAAGAACTCGCATACCAGGTATGACCATACCTGACCATACCCATACATTAATTCTCACAAAATGTTTCCACAAACGTGTATAAGCTGTACTTACAAATATTTTATTGATTTTTTTAAATGTTTAATTATATTATTTGTAGACTGAGGAGGACAAGAAGAACATTAACAGACTCCAGGATCTGGTTGATAAGCTGCATCAGTGTCTCTAGTTTGAGAAGTGGATGATTTGCTCAACACCAGTTTCCAGTTTCAAGCATAAGCACTAAAAAACCCTAAATACAACAAAAAGCTTCAAATACAACAAACGAATCAACTGAAAATATACATTTGGAAACCCGGATAGGACTTTCTCACCTTTTTCACCTCTTATGAGTTTACATCTCTGCCCTTACTCTTTAGCATTTATATTTTTCCTCTTGGTCAGCTCTGAAGATCACTCGATCTTATTTGTAATTTGTACGCAGACGACAAACAGATCTACAGCGATTCTAAACTGCTTTTCTTTCACATTGTATTTCTGACATAAAAACATGGATGACTTAAAGTTTCTTTGTCTGAACGGTAATAAAACTCGTTATACTTACTGGTTCTCCTTTCCAACTTCGTAAAGCTGGCTATTTAACTCTATCTGTGAATGTCTCTGCTTTGGAGTTTCAAACAAATCCCAAAAATATTAGTTATATTTAATGCAAGTTTGACATTTGATCCACACGTGGATAATTCTTTGTGGCAAGGTGGAGGGCGGGGCCGGTTCGTGACTCAACGCGCCCGGTCCTGTATTAGGCTAATCAAGCCTCCGAGAGGGTTAAAGGCCAACTGCGGAGGACGTACGTGAGAGAGAGATCCTTGTCTTATGTGTTTGTATTTTGAGTTTTACATTAAACCTATCATTATATGTTAAGCCGGTTTCTCGCCTCTTCCTTGCCTGTGAGCATGAACTGTTTTACCCGGGAAGGAAGAGGCATACGCCGTAGCGGAGTTCTCGCCACTACCCCAACAAAGCAGCCGCGGCCATCTGCCGGGGGATGAGGAGCCCAGCCGCCTGGATGCGGAGGAACGGCCACCGACCGTGAAGGGAGAAGGAGCTCCTATAGCCTAGGTCAGGGCCGCTGCCAGGGGCGGAGGATGCCCCTACCAGCCGCTGAAACATGGAGGGGTCGAGGGAAGACCACCGTCCGTGAGCGACGGACCGCCTGGAGTGGGAGAACTGCTGCCAGGGGCGGGGGAGTCCCCTTCGGCTCCCCGAGAATGCGGCGGGGCGTTCTGTCCGCCTGGGGCTGGAGGACTGCCTCGGATCCGCCAGGAGAGGCGGGGCTGCCGTTCGGTAGAGGGTGGAAGAGTGGCTGAGGAACAAGCCACGGCGTATAGGAGTATCGGTATCCCTCTCCTCTCTCTCACTGCCGCTCTGCGTTGGCCTTTTCCCTCTTTTTTAAATTATGGTGTTTGTGGGAGGGGAGGTACTGCTCAGTGCAGGAAGGACCCCACCCTCCATATTTTTAATTATTGTTGTTTCCCTCCCCCATCCAGGTTGATGGGGATGACCCTCCCTCATCCAGGTTGATAGGAATGACCCCCCCCCCAGGGGATGTACGTCAGGCCGGGGGTCCCCAGCCTGAAAGAACGAGGGAGGAATGTGGCACGGTGGAGTGCGGGGCCGGTTCGTGACTCAACACGCCCGGTCCCGTATTAGGCTAATCAAGCCTCCGAGAGGGTTAAAGGCCGACTGCGGAGTACGTACGTGAGAGAGAGATCGTTCACTGACATGTCCGTTGTCTTATGTGTTTGTATTTTGAGTTTTACATGAAACCTATCATTTATATGTTAAGCCGGTTTCTCGCCTCTTCCTTGCCCGTGAGCATGAACTGTTTTACATTCTTTTAAAACATCCTTTTTTTTCTTCTCAGAAATATTGCAAGATTATTCCCTATGTTATTTTCTGTGGTTGAAAAGCTGATCAACACTTATGTCTTTTCCTGCATTGACTATTGCAATGCATTCCTTGCTGGGGTCTCTAAATCCACACTAAATAAATTGCAATACGTGCAAAATTTGGCAGTCAGAATCCTGACTAGGTCCAGGACAAGTGATCACATTACTCCTATCTTGGAATCCTTGTACTGGCTTCCTGTCAAGCTTTGTGTTGATTTAAAAATTAGTATGTTTACCTTGCAAGAGTTTGCATGGTTTGGCTCCTCAGTATTTGTCTGAGTTCTTAACTCTACACCCAAAAACGGGATCTCAGTTCCTCTTAGCTGTCCCTCAGACTCCTCTACACGCTATGGAGGACAGGACTTTTTCTTCTTATGCTCCAAATTTGTGGAACTCACTACCAGCTAATATTAGAAAAGATCTGACTTTTTGTATATTGAAATCTTGTCTTAAAACATGATTTCAGGACAGCTTTTATGTAATTATGAATTTTTTGGTATTCTGATGTGCATGTTTATATGATTTTTATTCTTATATTCTTGTTCCTTTCCTATGTAAAAGCACCTTAAGATGCTACTGCACCTTTAAAGCACTATATAGAAATAAAGTTTATTATTATTCTTTTACTCTGCAACTGACAAATAGCGAGTTGCTGTTTGATTTTAAGTTTACAATGTTTAATTAGTGTTAATTGGAACTTAATACATTTAAAATGCATTATAAGATTGTAGAGGTGAGGAGGGCCCGGCTGGAACAACGCACGCTCAGCCTGCCTTGTAACAGACTTGTAATTAATGAAGACCTTCTTCATCGCTGGCAAACATGGGATGCATTTCGGTATTGTTTCCCACCCCACACAATCACTATAACCTCTCGTACTATGCACTCTCTCTACTGTCTTTGAGTATGACTGGAATTTTGATTCATTGATCAAGTTGCTACCACTTTATAAAGTGAAAAATATAAACATGCAATAATAATGCTATGTGACTTATTGAGATCTTTGATCGTATAAAAGTTAATATTGTGTGTACTAAAAAATGTTGTGTTCAGCAACAAATCAAGAGAAATGGAGGCCCAAAAGAAATTGTTAAATAGTTTTATTTAGTATTCATTTGACATTTTCAAATACTTCTTTGAAAGGTTTTCACTCTGCTAACTCTTTAACCTGGAAAAATAAGAAAATGAACAAATATATAAGTTGACAAGTATAGTACAAGTTTAAAGTTAAAATTGAGGGATTAAACTAAAGCATTAAAGCTGTAGCAAGTAAGTTTTAAAATACCTGAAAGTACCTCAGAAAGTAAATCTATCAGTAAGAATTAGAATTTATATTATCATATAAATTACCTTTCCAGCATCACGGCTCTTGGTTCTGAGCTTGTTGACCTGAGATTCAGCAATGTCGGCACGCTCCTCAGCCTCCTCCAGCTCATGCTGTGCCTTCCTCAACTTGGACAGGTGAGTATTGGCTTGTTCCTCCTGTAACATCAAATATATATGTATACAGGGCACATACTATCTAAAATGAGGCATTTAAAGTGCTCAAATGAGGTACTCACAGCTTCTTCAGCCTGCCTCTTGTAAGACTTGACCTTCAGCTGAAGCTTGTCAACCAGATCTTGCAGTCTGTTTATGTTCTTTTTATCCTCCTCAGTCTGCAGGTAATAAAAATACATTAGAATAGAAAATGATCAGGAAAATTTTATCTGAAATTTTAATACATTTTCTTTACCTGGTAGCTGAGTTCTTTCACTCTCCTCTCATATTTGCGAACACCTTTAACAGCATCAGCTCCACGTCTCTGTTCTGCCTCAACTTCAGTCTCAAGCTCACGGACCTTAATTATAGATATTATTAAACACATTTCACTCAAAGAAAATAGGTTTACACTATCAAACACAAAATAGTCAGTATTATAGCATGACATACTCTTCAAAGCACCCAAATCAAGATTACGAACACTGAAATAAAGGCAAGCTTACTCTGGACTCCAGTTTCTGGAGTTGTTTCTTTCCTCCCTTCATGGCCAGATTCTCAGCCTCATCCAGACGGTGCTGCAGGTCCTTCACTGTGACTTCCAGATTTTTCTTCATCCTCTCCAGGTGAGCACTGGTGTCCTGCTCCTTTTTGAGCTCTTCTGCCATCATTGCAGCCTTTTGGAATTCACAAATTCCACAAATTGGCATTAGATCTAAAAATGTAAGTGTGCAGATTCTTGTTAGGCTTCTTGAGTTGTCAATTACTCACATCAGTGATGGCCTTCTTGGCCTTATCCTCTGCATTTCTGGCTTCCTGTACAGTGTCATCAACTTCACTCTGGATCTGAACAAGGTCAGCTTCAAGCTTCTTCTTGGTGTTCAGAAGACTTGTGTTCTACAAAAAGGATAAGATACATTTTTTTTTAACAATCTCTCAATGACCTTAACTTCAGAGTACAAAAAAACCCCACTATACTCTCACCTGAGAGTGCAGCAGTCCAACACGCTCACTGACGTCCACCAGCTCTTGTTCAGCCACTTTGCGGCCTCTCTCTGTCTGCTCCAGAGCTGCTCTCAGCTCCTCAATCTCAGCCTGCATCAGAGTGTTTCTGCGCTCCACCATGGCCACCTGCTCCTTCATGTCTTCCTGTCCTCTCAGGGCATCATCAAGGTGCAGTTGGGCATCCTGTAAACAACAATTTTTTAAGGGCTCCCTGATTAGTTTTTGCTTTTAAATTTGCTCAGCATTCTCATTTACATACTTATACAACCAGAAGTGAGAGAGCAGTCACATACCTTGAGTTGTCCCTGAACATTCCTCAGCTGTTTCTGGGATTCAGCTGCCTGACGATTGGCATGGCTCAGCTGAATCTCCATCTCATTAAGATCTCCCTCCATCTTCTTCTTGATTCTCAGGGCATCATTTCTGCTCCTGACCTCAGAGTCCAGAGTGCTCTGCATGGACTCAACAACTCTCTGGCTGTTCCTCTTGATCTGCTCCATCTCCTCATCCTTCTCTGCAAGCTTCCTGTCAATCTCACTCTTAACCTGGTTTAATTCAAGCTGGACACGAAGAATCTTGGACTCCTCATGCTCCAGGGTGCCCTATGAAAGATGATATAACAAAACATTTAGAGAAAAAAAAAACCTGTTACTGACACTGTAGTAGGGCTGCATGACATGAAGAAAAGAATTTGGTATGCGATAAGTTGTAGGATGATGTGATATGCTATGCTATAATCCTATAATGACATCATCAAAATGCCTTTTCCATACGTGCTCGAGCACTGGAGTGCTTATGGGACTGGCATCTACACTGCACACACACACACCAAGTGACAATTGCACACCCAGTCTATTCTCTGTTCTCTACAACGGCATTAACGTTATTTTTTTTTAAGTATTAAAATCATTCCATTATCTGAAGCCATGATATGCATATTGTGATGTCATTTTTTTATATTTTGATAAATGCTAAAGTAAAGTGATTCTATTGAGAATAACCGCCAAAAATACTGAACTCCAAAAATGTACCTCAGCCTCCTCCAGGGCAGTCTGAATCTCAGCCTTCTCCGTTTCCACAGTTTTCTTAGACTTTTCAAGCTCATGAATGCTCTTACCAGTCTCACCTAACTGCTCTGTCAGATCTGAAATCTCCTCTTTAGAAGAAAAAAATCTGTATCATTATGAACATTCAATAAGCCATCAATACTGTGTGTTTAATTAATCAATATATTTAATGGAATGTTGCTAAATGTTTACTTCTAGAATACCTAAATTAGAATTAGAAAATGATAATTAGCAATGAAACAACATAAGTTTTTCTAATTCAACAATTGTGGTCTTACGCTGCAGATTCTTGTTTTCTCTCTTGAGTGTCTCCAGCTGGTCCAGACTCTCCTCATAGGAGTTCTTCATCTTGAACAGCTCAGTGCTGAGTGAGCGAGCCTCTTTCTGAGCACCTTCCAACTCTGCCTGACCTTCCTCATACTTCTGTTTCCATTCTGCTAGGACCTTAGTTAGAGACATTTCATGTTTAGCTTAAAATATTATTACTTTATTTAGCATGTGAGAGGAATTATCATATCACAGAATGAGTTGAATTCTTTACCTTGTCAAAGTTCCTCTGCTTCTTGTCAAGGTTGGCAGCCAAAGCATTGGCTCTCTCCACATCAATCATGAGGTCCTCCACTTCACCCTGGAGTCTCTGTTTGGTCTTCTCAAGAGAGGCACATTTGGAGTTCACTGCTTCAATTTGTTCCTCTGCCTCTTGCAGACGCTGAGCCAGCTTCTTCCTGTTATGAATTTTGTAAGCATAGGTCAGAAAATGCATTAATTTTCACCTATTAACAAGTGTTTATCAGCTCCTCTGATGTTCATACTTGGACTCTTCTAGCTCCTCTGTGCGCTGGATGGCATCAGTTTCATATTTGGTTCTCCACTGAGCAACCTCACTGTTGGCCTTAGACATTCCCCGCTGCAGCTCAGCCTTTGCCTCCTGCTCTTCCTCAAACTGCTCACGGAGGAGGTCACAGTCATGACGGGCTGACTGCACAGCATGGGCCAGAGCATTCTTGGCCTAGGATGCAAAGTCATGCTATTAGCTGTAGTCTACAGTGGAAATTTACACATACAAACAAACACACATGCACAGAAAAGGAACAAATATGCTAAATAATGAAAGTATGCCATTGTGCTATGATTGCAGTTATGTGTTTGCCATTCAATAGGCCTATTTTGTTATTAATATGTCATATAAAGGTTATATATATATAATCTGTCCTACATTTTAACACTGTCATGGCAAATTCAAAGATATCTGTAAATCTTTGTATTAATTTAAGTAAGGTGAATTTGCTAAAACCAAGAACAGTCAAAGTATCTAGACAGCTGTCATCGTGATTTTCAATCATTCTGTGTACCTGTGTGCACATCCATAAGTCAAGAAAGAGCAGCAAATTCAAAAGTCACTTTTAAGTTGTGTTACTTTATGATACTACAGTCTATGTTCACCATGAGTGCCAACTTCACGAAATATCCTGCAGTGTTCTCAACAACATTAAACTTCTAGCCAAAAGGCATCAGTGGCCTGGTCATGGGAGAAACACAAAAGGTGCAATTTCTCCAAGAAAATCTTCACAGATAAGTCCTGGCATTAACCACCACTTGATATCTGGGTATTTTCCCCACTTTCAATATGTTCCCTTACATTTGTACCATTTGTCATTGTTAAGATTGTTCATAACTCACTGGATTAAACACATTTTCTTTCAATCCGTTTTCTGACTATTTGATTGAATGATTGTGTGTGGAGACGTTTTCTTTATTTTAGTTGCATGGGTAATGAAAATTCTTAATTTTTCAATTTTAAAAACTCTCAAAATCATTCCAAAGCAGCCCAAATTTTTACCACCTGCCCAAGCTCATTTTCTCCCATACAAATCTACTGAAAATAGCCCAATTGGGTGGGAACCTGCCCAATCTGGCAACACTAGTCACAACGATTCTGCTGTATTACCTTAACTTCCTCTTCAGTTTGCCTCTTAAGCTCCTCAATTTGTTGAGTGAAAGCTTGTTTGCCTCTGGTGAGCTGAGAAACTAGAGCCTCCTTCTCCTCCAGTTGACGGCTAAACTCACCTGTTGAGATTTTAGATTCACTGTGTCAGATCTATATCAGTTAATTTTAAACAAAGTCCATGGAGGCAAATTGTTAGAAATCAGTATGTTTGTTTCTTCTAATAAGACTTTGTTAGAGTCAGAAATTCAATTAAAAATTATCTTAATACACTATTATCAATAATTTTTTACAAACTATTAATTTGTTCACAATTGTCATGTTACCATTTTCAGTTTGAAGTCTTGCTCTTTGAGCACTGATGTCATTTATCTGACGAACATTCTCATCATTCTTGGCCTTTATTTCACTAAGTTGGTCCTCAAGTGTGCGGCACATCTTCTCTAGATTAGCCTTCAAATACAAAGTCCTTAGATATTTACAAATCTTAAACACATATTTGATATATATGTTTAGATATACAATTCTCAACCTTTGCTTTAGCAACAGCCTCCATGTTGCTGGAGAGATCATCAATTTCCATTTTGTATTCACTCTTCTCCTTCTCAAGCTTTTGCTTGACACGCTGGAGGTTGTCGATTTGCTCTCCCAGCTCAGCCACACTGTCGGCCTGCTTCTTGCGGAGGGCAGCAGCAGTGGCTTCATGCTGGAGGGTGGCCTCTTCAAGATCTCGACGCAGCTTCTGGAATTCAGCCTCACGCTTCTTATTCATCTCAATCTGTGCAGCAGTTGCTCCTCCAGCCTCCTCAAGCCTCTCACTGATCTCCTCAAGTTCCCTGGAAAGATCAGCTCTCTGCTTCTCCACCTTTGCACGAGCAGCACGCTCAGCCTCAATCTCTTCCTCCAGCTCCTCAACGCGCGCCTATAGGGGCAAGTAATTAATCAATTTCTGATCTAGATTTTTAAATAAATGTAACATAAGAGTCCAAAAAATACCTGAAGCTCCTTGATCTTCTTCTGGAGTTGAGCTCCAAGAGATTGTTCATCCTCAATCTTGCTGAGAAGCTGGCTTGTTTCAAAGTCTTTCCTGTGCGAGTTCAACAATAATTTGTTATTGTTTAAAACAATAAAACATAAAACAATTACATACATAAAAACTAACATGCATAAAGCAAACATAACAATATAAGTAAATAATGATTTGCTTTTAATTACTTCTTCAGTTTCTCCTCAGATTGCTGCTTGTCATTCTCCAGGTCCATAATGGTCTCCTGGGCCAGTTTGAGGTCTCCTTCAAGCTTTCTCTTGGCTCTCTCAAGGTCCATGCGGAGCTTCTTCTCTTGTTCAAGGGAACCCTCAAGCTATGGGAAAACAAAATATAAATGTTTAAAGCTAAATTCTGAATTTCATCTATCAAGGACATGTTGAAATGGCAACTCACATCATCAACTTGTTGCTCAAGCTTTGTCTTGGCTTTGGTCAGGGTGTTGACTTTATCCTCCTCTGCCTGGAGATCATCCAGAGTTTGCTGATGTGCCTCTTGGAGGGCTTTCTTCTCTTTTGTAAGCTTGGCAATGCTCTCATCCTGTGCTGCCATTTCCTCAGTCAGGTTCTTGACCTGTGCGGTGTTGGATTCTAAATTCATTCCTTTTGTCCTAATTAATATTATTTAACAAAAATGTAATATGAAATTAATAATGAAATATTAAATCAACTCTGTCACAAACCTTATTTTCAGTGGCATGTTTCTCCTTTTCCACTTTAGCTAAGGTGAGCTCCAGATCATCAATATCTTTCTTCAGCTCAGAGCACTCATCCTCAAGTTTTCTCTTCTTGGCTGTGAGTTCAGCATTGATTTCTTCCTCATCTTCCAGTCTCTCAGTTGTCTCTTTGAGTTTAGCTTCAAGCTGGATTTTGCTCTTGATCAGACCCTCACACCTCTCCTCAGCATCTGAGAGATTCTCAGCTTCCTGGCAGGTCAATAAATATATATTTGACATACTATTGTTCAAAAATATCTATCAAAATGTACAATTTCTGTAAGTTCATTAAAGCAAACTCACAGAGGCCACAGCAAGCTGCAGATCATTCTTCTCTTGCAGCAGTGCTACCATCTTTTCCTCAAGCTCCTTCTTTTTAGCCTCAGCCTTTGCAAGATCTTCTTTGCATTTTGCATAGTCTTCTTTCATGTTTGCCAGCTCCTTCTCAGTTTCAGCACTCTTCAGCATCGGCTTAATCTTGTAGTAAACCTTCATCCATGGCCAGTGTTTGACATTCATGAATGATCGGATGTTGTATTGAATGGTGTAAATAGACTCCCTGTAAATCAGTGGTCATTAAATGTCATGAAAATCAAAAATGTTTAACAGTGCTCTTTGGAATACTCAATTCTGATTGGTCAATGGTCCCATCTTGTGGTCTGATATTTCACAATAACAACCACTCATATGTGGATTAAGTTATATCAGACTAGTCATCCAGGAATTGTCAGTCATCTTTGCTACTTCTGATATCACAAGTAAGCTAATAAAATAATTTCAAATTAAATCAACTTGTTGTCTGTTTATTTATTTATTTGTTAAGTATTCTTGTACAAAGTGGGTGTGATTGAGCTATTGCTAGAGACTCTGCAACTTATTTCTTCTCACTTTAAAAATGTTTCAATGCAAAATTAATATTTCAGACCCATTTATTTATTTTTGTTGATAGCTGTGTAATAAGAGGGCTAATGAACATTTTGCATTAGGGTCCTGATCACCCTGTCAGGATTTATTTTGTGATATCGACTGGCTGACTGGACATTATCCCTTACATAACTCACCTCCTCTCCATCATCTTCACAAACTCCCTTCTCATCAGATAACCACGGCAGAGAGCCTGAGTCATTGTGACCAGAATAGCCAGTTTCTCATCACGCATCTCCTCAAGAGTACCCAGAAGACCAGCTTTGAAGAACACCTTAATATGTGTATAACAAAGAAGTTTGTTTCCAGTGTTAGGACTTTAAATCATGAGTAGGGAGTCTTTGAAGTGTAATGCAGAATATAAACCTTTGTGTGCCCGAATCTATACTCGTCATGATTAACATCGATGGATCCCAGGAGTTTCTCAGAGGCCTTCTTGTTGTCCATAAACTGTCCCTCAGGAATAACACTGGCATTCAGCACCTTGTATCTATGGAAGATTTTTCAAAATGCTTCATATCTTTATATTAAGATAAGCCTCAGTGGAAGTGATATTTTAGTCAAAATTACCTCTGTTTGAAGTCACCATAGAGGATTCTGCTGGGGAAACCCTTTCTGCAAATTCTGATACCCTCCAGTACACCGTTACACCTCAGCTGGTGGATAACCAGGAAGTTCTCCATGAGACCTATCAAAACAGTTTATATCATGAGCTTTGTACATAATTCAAATAAAAACCTCTTAAAGTCCTTCATTACTTTACCTGGGGTTTTGGACTCATTGGGAATCAGACAACGCACAAAGTGAGGATGAGTGCTCCTCAAGTTTGTCATAAGCTTGCCCAAGTTCTCCTATAGAGAATAAAAAATGGTTCTCACTTTTTTCAAATACAGCAATAATGTTGTTATATCAGCTTCAACATCTTCTGTACATACCCTGAACTGAGAGGACACAGTCTGCATGGAGCCACCCTTCTTCTTGCCTCCCTTCTTGCCAGTTTCTTTACAAACATTGAAATGATATTTAGCTCATATTAGCTAATTCAATCATTCTCTATTTAAAATATTTGTAATTTATAATTACCCTCAACAACAGGTGGGTAGAGAGTAGCCAGAAGTTTGACAGAAGATTTCTGGTACAGCTGCACAGCAGACTCATTCAGTGGATCCTTGTTCTTGTCCAACCAGCCAACGATGTTGTAATCCACAGTTCCAGCATAGTGAACCAGAGAGAAGTGGGCCTCAGCCTTGCCTTTGACAGGCTTTGGTTTCTGAAAGGCTTGATTTTTGCCAAGGTGCTGATCATACAGTTTGTTCTTGAAGGAAGTGTCTGAAGCCTTGGGGAACATGCACTCCTCTTCAAGGATGGAGAAGATACCCATGGGCTGTTTGTAAATGAATAAAGAGTATTACAAAAAAATCACAGATTTTGTGAATAGAAAATGGTAGAAATTAAGAAGTTTGTAAACCAGTAAAAACCTTCTCAATGAGCTCAATGCAAGCAGCCAAGTCCATGCCGAAGTCAATGAACTCCCAAATAATGCCCTCCTTCTTGTACTCCTCTTGTTCCAGCACAAACATGTGGTGGTTGAAGAACTGTTGCAGTTTCTCATTGGTGAAGTTGATGCACAGTTGCTCCATACTGTTGAACTGAAGAGAGAAACTTTTACTGAACACTGAACTTAAGTCAACTTGCATTCAAATTAGGTAAAAAATAATTTTTACATCGAATATCTCGAAGCCAGCAATATCCAGCACGCCAATGAAGAACTGTCTGGCCTGCTTTGTGTCCAACATCTGATTGATACGAATGACCATCCACAAGAACATCCTCTCATAGATAGATTTGGCTAAAGCACTAACAGAGTTGTACACCTGTGGATAGAATACATTGTAATTTTTATTCCAATGTCCTTCTGCTTTAATAATAGTCAGATTCACACCTAATTTTTAGGTCTAACACATCTGCAGGGTTAGGAGAGTTACTTTTTAAATGGAATCCATTACAAATACCGATTACTTAGTAAAAATGTAATCAGTAAAAATCCAGTTACCTTGATAAGTAATGTAATCCGATACATTTTTTGATTACCTCAAGATCGCATTTGTAAGTAAAGTCGAGAAAGAGAAAAGCAATATGTTCTCAATGACTTTTAATCATATCTTCTGAAGCAAACAGTGTATGAATAATGTTATGAGTGATGTAGCTATTATTAGAGTATAATAATAGATAATAAGAACAAAACATGAAAAACAGGGACACCACCTTAATAGGAAAACAGAAAATGTTCAACAGTTAGATGCACTGAATTATGTCTTGGTTAACATTACAAAATCTGACAGGATATACCTCAGATTCAGAAACACTACAAAGTTTAATTCTGCCATGTACAGCAGTTAGAATGTAGACTAAAGGCACTGACCATTCATTAACTTCTGACTGCAATAGGTAGATCACATGCTCATCATCATCATTATTAATGTCTCCAGTGCATATCATCTTGTTTTAAAGAAAAGATCAAAATAGATTTAAACCTTTTTACTGTGTCTTGATTTACGTTAAAAATGTTACATTTGCCAGAATTTCTCCCTCACCCATAATTTTGATCTGTTCTTAACAATACATTTGTAATATGTATCAAAATCAGATCAATTATCCATTTCACTTTTCCCCTAAGAACTTAATCATATTTTCAATTCATTTGGTATCCATGTGTACAATCTGTTTTTTTAACAAAGAAAAAAAGAAATGCTGTCCCAATTTCTGTTGTCATTAGTACACAGGCATCCTGTGTACCGGAAAACTGGTTGTTCACCAGAGGGAGTGGTAGTTTCTCCACTTCTGTTCCTGTTCTGCATAAACGATCGGTAGACGGTCGGATGGCAAAATTAGGGAACACATGATTAATTTTAGCTATCCTTGCTAATGTGATTTTTGTGTGGGTCTTACCTTTAAATGCTTATTTAAATTATATGTTTGGCCCTTGGAAAATCAATGCATCTTCACAGCAGGAAGGTAAATTGCTCTGAACTTTAATGTTGTCTCCCTTTTATCCATTGAAGAGACAAGAATATCGGAATTTCCACAAAAAGTATAATAGTTGCAATGGCCATTGCAATGAAACAGCACTTGTATCCATGGTTAAATTGTGTGGTCAAATAAACAGGACAAATCAAAACCAATGTGTAATGTAAGGCATAGCAATTGAATTTAACTTTCCTCTTAAGAAGCGTAAAGGCATAAAAACAAACTTGGACCTCTGAAAAATAGATTTGTTTTCTGTTGAAATGACGGAGGTGCGAACTGGCTTTCTTGCAACAGTTAACAAGAAGAGGTTTCTGCAGCTTAATGCTGAGTCATTTTAGATAGAAAGCCTGAAAGACACATCACACCGATGCCAAACCTGTTTGTATCGGAAATAGGAAGTGTCTGATGCCAATTATCTCCTTATTAACATTCATTTCCAGTAAGGCACTCTGAACAATCAGTCACAATTTCCCACATGAGATTAAAGTCATCATGAAACGGAAGTTGAGACCGACTTCCGTATTGTGACGTATTTCCAAGCGAAAGCTTATTGACCAAGAAAAAAAATGTAGGGCAGTAATTTTAGTTTATCCATTGGTTTTTTATTGGATTGGGAAAATGTTGTTTCATAGAGGAACGGAGTCAGATATGAATGTGAGTTTGTAGAGGAAACACACCCCTACCACCGTGCTGTTCCAGTCACAGCCAATTATCAGTGAAATTGAGCAGTGATCTAAACACATTTATGATCAAACTGACAACATAAACGCACGAGTACATCAATGACTTACAAAGAGGCTGAGTGAGTAAAAGAAAACCGTATTTTAATGTTTTGAATTACAAAACACTAAATATAAAGGAAAAAAAACACTTGCTCGTGCTGTGCATCACAATACAACTGCAAAATATAAATAAGCTCCAGAGGCATCCAAAATATTGTATTCATTAGTGATCACCTCAGCAATTCAGACCGGAAATGTCTCGAACACAACCGCGAATTCGCCCTTATTCCATCTCATTCGAAATGTAAATTCAAGCCAGCTGACCCGTAACCAAAGAATTTTGGGTTAATGAATGATAGTTTTGAAGGAAAACAGACAAAAACACACCTTGCCATCTTCACCAACATGCGATTGATGCTTCGTTCAACTCTACGCAAGGTTGTAGTATTTATAAGAAAGGGGCAGGGTTTAAGCGGACTAAATAATTGGAGAAGTCCTGCATACGTTCAATAACATGCATTTAGAAAATAGCTAGGGTGAATTTTTATTTCATGCTGACTTTAATGGTTTGTTTACGTTTGCCTCGAGAGTGCAGTGTTGATGTAAGACAGGTGTTATTTACACATGTGACAGTAATTGGCGCCAGATTCACTTAAGTCAAGAGAGAGAACCAGAAGAGATCTCCATCGCGCATCTGATCATATCTATACCACTATAAAGAAATAATAATTCATAATTTTATGCCAATATAATGTATAATATTAATATTTTTTTATATATTGAAAATTGTAACCCTGCTAATAATCACAATTTTTACCAAATGTAACTGTAATTTGAATACTTTGAGTTTTTATGTGACTGTAACGGATTACAATTACAAATTTTTTGTATCTTGATTACGTAACGCCATTACAAGTATTCTGTTACTCCCCAAGCCTGCACGTACATAGCAGGACATACTATATAATATACTGTTAATACATACCTGTGGCACAGTTTGACCTTTGGTCACAAACTCATTTCCGACCTTCACTCTGGGGTAGCACAAAGCCTTCAGCATATCAGCAGAGTTCAAGCCCAAAAGGTAGGCGACTTTGTCAGCCTCTGCAATTTTTAGTTAAAAATTAAAAAAATCATCCCATATCTTTCACTGAAAGCTATAGGAAAAAAACTATTTCTTATATGATAATAGAAAGGGATCTTTCAATCGAAGCATTCTTAAATGGGATTACACATTAAAACTATTTAATCTCACCCTCTGTGCCATCAGGCTCGGCTTGCTCCTCACGCTGCTTCTGCTTGAACTTCATGTTACCATGATGCAGCACAGCTCCAGTGAACTTGTAGATGCCCATCTTCTCCTCAGTAGTAAAGCCCAGAATGTCAATAGCAGTCTGGATATTACACACAAACACAAAAATAGCACTAAGATCTGCCATATTTACATGGAATAAATCAGTTGTCAAATAACAATGACTCACATCAGTTGCAACCAACTCCTCTTTATCATCAATGCTTGCCACAGTGATCTGACCCATACTGCACATGGGGAAGTCATAGGGGTTGGTGGTTAGGAGTGTCATTTCTGTAAAGCACACAGAGCATTTTTGACAGAGTATTTTACAATACTATTTTGAATTTTGAAAAAAAAAAATGCTTTGATTGAAATGTGTCCACCTACCAATCAGCTCAGGCTTATGATTGGTCATCATCTGGTAGAAGATGTGGTAGCCTCTCTCATCTGGAAGCTGGAATGTCACTCTAGACTTCTCCAGCAGATCTGTTGAGGGAATGTAATGAAGTCATGTTCATATGATAGATAAATGATAGATAAAGAAAAATGTACAGATTGATCAATTAAAAGCATGTCCACCTACATGTCTCAATATCAGCACTAGCCAGTTTTCCAGTGGTGCCAAAGTGAATTCTGATGAATTTACCCTGTTTATAACAAAATAACATTATTGCTACTGTGCAATAAAAAAAATCCAGCAAAACTGCATTCAAAAATATAAATAAGCTCCAGAGGCATCCAAAGCATTTTATTCATTAGTGATCATCTCAGCAATTCAGGCAGGAAATGTCTCGAACCTGTAACCTGACCCCGAAGCTGACACGTAACCAAGGAGTTTTGGGTTAAGGAATGATATTTTTAAAGGAAAACAGATGAAAATACACCTTGCCATCTCCACCAACATGCGATTGACGCTTCGATCAACTCTACGCAAGGTTGTGGTATTTATAAGAAAGGGGCAGGATTTTAATGGACTAAATGATTGGAGATTTCTTGCATACATCACCAGAGAGAAGTCTGTTGTTTCACCGGATGATTGAGTTATGGCATTTTTATTAATGATTACGAGGTCAAAAAAATTTATAAAACATATACATGGATGAATCGTTCACAATAAGAACAATAACTTGCATTTAGAAAATAGATAGACAAAGCTCTCTGTACATAAAAACTGGTGAACTTACAAATCGAGATGAGTTGTCATTTCTCACAGTCTTGGCATTACCATAAGCCTCAAGCAGAGGGTTGGCGGCAATGATCTGGTCTTCAAGAGATCCCTGTAGTGTAAGGGGTTACATTTTAAATGTCTCATGTAAAGATCATTTGCAAAAAAATGTAAACATTGATATCAATATATTTTATATCTCATTTCAAACCTGCATTTTGCCAGGAGTTTGTTCTTTCTTCTTGTCACCCACCACTGCAACTGTTGCAAAGTACTGAATGACACGTTTGGTGTTCACAGTCTTTCCAGCACCAGATTCTCCACTGGTTTATGAGAGATGATAAGACAGAAGATGATCAGACATGTGCAATTTCCATGAGAAGAAAATAAAACCATTCTTAGCATCTCTATACAGTAGATACATACGTAATCAGGACAGACTGGTTCTCTCTGTCTGTAAATTCAAAGATAATAATTTAGAATTTTTGTTTTATAAAAACTAAAATCAAGAATTCCAAAAATCTAAATTATTTAAAAATTAAGATCTTACCAGTAAGCATGAACTGATAGGCATTGTCAGAGACAGAGAAGATGTGGGGTGGGGCCTCCATACGCTTTTTGCCTCTGTAGGCAGCCACCACTTCTGCATCATACACTGGGAGCCACTTGTAGGGGTTCACAGTAGCACAGAACAGTCCAGAGTAGGTCTGAAAGGAGCAGATAAGTTGTCCAATTGAAGCATTGAAATCAAAATGAACAGTAATGCTACTTTACGTAGCTTCTTAACTCACATAGATCATCCATGCTGCATAACGCTCTTTGAGGTTATAAAGCACAGCTGGTTCATTGAGATGGGTCATCATGGCCATGTCCTCTATCTTGTCATACTTGGGAGGATTCATCGGATGGACATCATCCTCCTTAGCAACTCTCTCCTATAATGGTCATTTGTTAGATTTACCAGAGAAAATTTGCAATGATTTATGTATTGAGCTTCTAGTTTACATGGAATAAGGAAAATTCACCTCCTGAGTGTCAAGCACAGTAACGGTGACTTTGCCACCATCTCTGCTCTTGATTGTTCCTTTGACATACAACTCTTTGGGATCCACCACATAGCAAGCAGTCTTAGCATCAAAGGGCTTGCTCTGAGCCTCAATTCTCTCCTTCTCAGGCTTTCGTAGATATATGGCAGCCTTGCCATAAACGGCCATCTCCGCGTCCGTACTCATGGTGGCGGCTTACTGGAAATCATAAAGGGAAATTGTTTTGTACTGAAATAATAACCTAGTGGTTCAACATTACACCAAGCACAACAGTAACAAACTGATTTGCAATGTAGTACCTACATTTTCATTTCAGCTCAATATCTGCTTCAACTATGTCAACTAACAACAATACATAATGCTAAAATAACAATAACAAAAATTATATTTTGTTTCAAAACAAGTCTGATAGTGGTAATAAATGTTTGATAAACTCTGATATTAACTCTGTACTTTATCTAATGCCCCCACAACAGTATGAAATGATCTACCCAGCACAAATTATATTTTCCTCTATGTGACAAAATGTCCTGAGCAAATAACACAATCTTAACCAAGGTATCAAAAACAAACTCTGGCTTGACATAGAATAAGCTACATAAATATAACCGCAGGAGTCAATACACCAACTAATTCAACACACTCATTACATTAATGTAGGGACATTTGCCTACCTTCCCTTTTTTTGAGACCAGATGAAATTTCCTGCAAAATAATTCAGTTACAGTTAAACATCCATGATTTTTTTTTTTTAAACAGAGCATTTTTTTATTGATACTGCTTCATTACAAACAAACAGGATCATAGATATATTATCAGTTTATCTTGTTTTGCTTCTCCTGCAGGTTTGAAGTGGTTAACAAAAATCTTGACAAGTGTATGCCAACATCCATGCAAATCAACTTACCACCAGCTGGAGCTCCTCCAGACTTCTATTCGGCTGATCATGTCCTCCTCCACACTTATATTAAGATTAACTTGCACACTAAGCAGATACTAAATATGGCAAGCCATTAGAGTTTAAATTACTGTATCTAGAAACTGTCCATAAACAGAATGTCCATCCCAAGAATGGATGTAACAGCCATATTAGAAACCAGTTCCAGAAAAGGCAATAAAGCAGTTGTATTAAATAGAGATATCAGGTAGAATCATAATCAGTGGATCATTTCGATTTATATTGCTCTTATAACTTATCTTCATAAGGGCATATAATGGATTGTTGTGTATGTTTCAGGAACACGTTTTTATTTTCATGTGAAACTTGAATACGAATACAATACAATACGTTTACAATACGATTTTAAGACAGGTATGTCATGATTATCCTATTGTTCATAATAAACATATCTTGCATCAAAACAGATACTGTACATATTGAGTTAAATAAATCCATGACAAGTTGACCACTGTATACTTGTTTCATAGAATTTCTATTTACGCCACGAGCAAGTTGATGTGAGGGCATATTGCCAGATGGGGTGGTAATTGACTCTATCATGAGCACTCGTGCTGACTGTCACAATTCCTCTGTGAGTTCATGGAGAAATTATCCGTACAGCTTGTTAACACAGTCGTGTGTGTGAACGTTGAAATCATTTTCTACATAATTATAGATTAAACTGTCCATTTGCTAACATATGCGGAGGTTTTCAGTACTATTTATTTTTCTTTCTATTTATCGTTTTTGTTTTCAAAAGCAGTAGGCTAAATGACAGCGCAAACTTGCCTTAATTGTTATAATTGTTAAGATATTCGAGAAATATGTAGCTACAGTAAGGTTATGATCAGCGATATAGTTATAGACCTGTGTTACCCTTCTTTTCTTTTTTGCTTTCCCCTCTCCCTCCCTCCACATACTAGAGTGAAAAGTTGGTCCTGCCCAGGCGCGTCACTAGACCCTTTTTATTGGGGCACGTGCCCCAGTAAAAGCTCAAGTTTGAACAATTTACATTATTTGTCAGTGCATTCATTTAGATTGATAATTCTGAAAAAAGAAATGGATATATCTAAATGCAACGCAGTAACCCTCACAATCAACGCTTGTAAAAGCAACGCAGTTTAACCGAAAACACAAATCTGATGCATGCTCGCAGAAATCCATGTCCGTGCGGCGCGCGCTTCTGCGCTTGCTATACCAAAGCCTCTGCAGCGCGCACAGCCACACACAAGTCCAGGAGCCGGTTGAACCCTCTATACGTACGTTACATTTTTTATATATATAGCGCTAAGCGCTAAGCTTTATATATATGCTAAGCGCTTCAGCATGAAACGGTGCAGCTTTCAGTGTGCGTCGTCGGTGTCAATTGTCAACATTTACTAAATATTTAAGAAATTAAAATGAATAAATGTCTATTTTTCCAGCCTGTTGTATTAGCATTTATTTATCACCCCTTATTTATTTTAGATACAGTTCCTATATATTGTTATTTACACAGGCAAATATACTATTTATTAAATATATTTTTATTACGTATCATATTTTAATGGGGATATAATTTACAGCTGACAGTTACACGAGCAGAACAGGTTTGAACTTTAACCGTAGCGAGATAAAACTTAATTTCGCGGCTTTTTAACACTTCTATGTATAAATTTGAAGGCTTTTTATTGGATCAATACAGGTAAACGTCATATTATGTGACTAAGCATTACTTTATGGAGAGTTTACGACCTACTAGTTAAGTCTTGTCTTAAGAACAGGTGGTTCAGCCGAATTAAGCACTGACTTAGATACAAACTAGAAGCCCTTAATTTGAACTTTACCTCCTAACTTATGAGATAACTTAAGCATAGCTGGTGCAACCCTGCCCAAGTGTCGGCACACACGTCAGAATTGAGGTAGGCTATGAAAACATGATGAAACTAAAGTAGGTTTCTAAATAATAACGATGGTCTTATTTTGACATACATTATTGGCTCCTGTCTTTGGACGAAGCAGGGATAGGAAACAGAAAGGAGAGATGAGTTTGTGGGAGGTAAACTAACTACATGTTATACAAATTACATTCTCAGCCTTTAGAGTCATGTTTCAGACATCAGATGAAAAAGCATCAAGTCTATGGAAAATGTTTTGTGTGTGTGTGTGTGTGTGTGTGTTCTGTAGTACTGTCGTTGATTATGATAACATGAATCAATCCATCCATCCATCTTCAACCGCTTATCCGAAGTCGGGTCGCGGGGGAAGCAGTTCCAGCGGGGGGCCCCAAACTTCCCTATCCCGAGCCACATTAACCAGCTCTGACTGGGGGACCCCGAGGCGTTCCCAGGCCATTGTGGAGATGTACTCTCTCCACCTAGTCCTGGGTCTTCCCCGAGGCCTCCTCCCAGCTGGACGTGCCTGAAACACCTCCCTAGGGAGGCGCCCAGGGGGCATCCTTACCAGATGCCCAAACCACCTCAACTGACTCCTTTCCACGCAAAGGAGCAGCGGCTCTACTCCGAGTTCCTCACGGATGACTGAGCTCCTCACCCTATCTCTAAGGGAGAAGCCCGCCACCCTTCTGAGGAAGCCCATTTCGGCCGCTTGTACTCGCGACCTAGTTCTTTCGGTCATGACCCAACCTTCTTGACCATAGGTGAGGGCAGGAACAAAAACTGACCGGTAGATCGAGAGCTTTGCCTTCCGGCTCAGCTCTCTCTTCGTGACAACGGTGCGGTAGAGCGAGTGCAACACCGCCCCCGCTGCCCCGATTCTCCGGCCAACCTCTTGCTCCATTGTCCCCTCACTCGTGAACAAGACCCCAAGGTACTTGAACTCCTTCACTTGGGGCAATACCTCCTTCCCTACCCAAATGAATCAATCATTTGGATATTAAATTAATAGTTTTATTCACTAGCGCTAGTTTAGGACACTACATATACAGTTGCCTGTAACTATGGCTGCTGTGTGCTAATTACCTGGCGACTAAAAAGGACTATAGTTTGGCTTGTTTTGAGTTGTTGTTGCAAGTAAACTTAATGAGCTTCAAACGTCAGTTTAAACTTACACCAATTATGTTAGCTATTGAGTTATTAATTTATAGAAATGACACTTCTGCATTTATAAAGTTAGAGATAGCTCAGCTAGTTTCACAAGCTAGCAACCAAACTCGGACAGTTTATCTACCCACTCTGCCTTGCAACCAATTCTCTGCTCATTCTGATACCTTTTTGTCTAAAGCCGATTTGTCTGAGGCCAGGGCTTAACTGGAAAGAGAAATCAGCCTGGTATTTTACATGGCAACTGGCCCAAAAGTTGAGCGGAGGGGTGTTCGCTGTTGTTTTCTGCATATCGCAGCACCGTTTTGTGGTCCGTTTTGCATAATGCGGTGGCTCATTTTAGCTTATGTCGGCCTGTTTCGCGGCCAACCCACCGGCCCGCTCGGTTCCCCCGATGGCCAGTCCGCCCCTGATTGGCCCAAAAGTAGTGTTGTCATGATACCAAAATTTCAGTAGTCGGTACCTACAGGTGCTGGTCATATAATTAGAATATCATGAAAAAGTTGATTTATTTCAGTAATTCCATTCAAAAAGTGAAACTTGTATAATGTATACATTCATTCCACACAGACTGATATATTTCAAGTGTTCATTCCTTTTAATTTTGATGATTATAACTGACAACTAATGAAAACCCCAAAATCAGTATCTCAGAAAATTTGAATATTGTGAAAAGGTTCAATACTGAAGACACCTGGTGCCACACTCTAATCAGCTAATTAACTCAAAACACCTGCAAAGGCCTTTAAATGGTCTCTCAGTCTAGTTCTGTAGGCTACACAATCATGGGGAAGACTGCTGACTTGACAGCTGTCCAAAAGACGACCATTGACATCTTGCACAAGGAGGGCAAGACACAAAAGGTCATTGCTAAAGAGGCTGGCTGTTCACAGAGCTCTGTGTCCAAGCACATCAATAGAGAGGCGAAGGGAAGAAAAAGATGTGGTAGAAAAAAGTGTACAAGCAATAGGGATAACCGCACCCTGGAGAGTGAAACAAACCCCTTTCAAAAATGTGGGGGAGATTCACAAAGAGTGGACTGCAGCTGGAGTCAGTGCTTCAAGAACCACCACGCACAGACGTATGCAAGACATGGGTTGCAGCTGTCGCATTCCTTGTGTCAAGCCACTCTTGAACAAGACACAGCATCAGAAGCGTCTCGCCTGGGCTAAAGACAAAAAGGACTGGACTGCTGCTGAGTGGTCCAAAGTTATGTTCTCTGATGAAAGTACATTTTGCATTTCCTTTGGAAATCAAGGTCCCAGAGTCTGGAGGAAGAGAGGAGAGGCACAGAATCCATGCTGCTTGAAGTCCAGTGTAAAGTTTCCACGGTCAGTGATGGTTTGGGGTGCCATGTCATCTGCTGGTGTTGGTCCACTGTGTTTTCTGAGGTCCAAGGTCAACGCAGCCATCTACCAGGAAGTTTTAGAGCACTTCATGCTTCCTGCTGCTGACCAATTTTATGGAGATGCAGATTTTATTTTCCAACAGGAATTGGCACCTGCACACAGTGCCAAAGCTACCAGTACCTGGTTTAAGGACCATGGTATCCCTGTTCTTAATTGGCCAGCAAACTCGCCTGACCTTAACCCTATAGAAAATCTATGGGGTATTGTGAAGAGGAAGATGCGATACGCCAGACCCAACAATGCAGAAGAGCTGAAGGCCACTATCAGAGCAACCTGGGCTCTCATAACACCTGAGCAGTGCCACAGACTGATCGACTCCATGCCACGCCGCATTGCTGCAGTAATTCAGGCAAAAGGAGCCCCAACTAAGTATTGAGTGCTGTACATGCTCATACTTTTCATGTTCATACTTTTCAGTTGGCCAACATTTCTAAAAATCCTTTTTTTTTAATTTTTCTTAAGTAATATTCTAATTTTCGGAGATACTGAATTTGGGATTTTCATTAGTTGTCAGTTTTAATCATCACAATTAAATGAAATAAACATTTGAAATATATCAGTCTGTGTGTAATGAATGAATATAATATCCAAGTTTCACTTTTTGAATGGAATTACTGAAATAAATCAACTTTTTGATGATATTCTAATTATGTGACCAGCACCTGTATGTATGCATGTATATATATATATATATATATATATATATATATATATATATATATATATATATATATATATATATATATATATTATGTATATTATATTGTATATTATGTACTTTATAGAAAATATAGAAAAGTAATTGATGATAATGTGTAGGTTAGGTATTGATCTAGTGGGGTTGGAGACGAATAATAAAATATAATCTCTGCAAAGTAAAATCTTATTTGCCGTTAACTCTGGAAAATCATCCTCCTTTCTTATCGTGGCTGCTAAAGGTTTCAGGGTGAAGCGGAACAATAATGGGGAAAGAGGGCAATCTGCCGAGTGTCTATTCGGAGTAAAATAATCTGAAATTAATCAATTTGTTTGTACCGCTGCTACAGGGTGTCTATGAAGTAACTTAAATCCATCCAATAAAGTATTTCCGAACCCATATATTTCCAAAATCTTAAAAAAGATAATCCCATTCTACCATATCAAATGCCTTTTTGGCGTCAAGTGAGATGGCAGTGACCGGTGCCTGATTATTCACCACTAACCACATGATATTAATGAAACAACTAATGTTGTCAGATGAGCTGCGACCCCTTAATAAACCCCACCTGATCTATATGCATAAGAGATATCATAACTTAATCTGTCAGCCAGAATTTTAAATAGCTGGATCAGGGAAATTGGACGGTAATTCTTATACTCACTTGGATCTTTGTCCTTTTTAAGAATCAGACTGATCTGGGCTGGTGTCATGGCTGGCAGAAGCTTTCCATTCTTTAATGATTCCCTATAAACTTCTAACAAAATTGGAGCCAGTTCCGTAGCACAAGATCTATAAAATTAAGTGGCAAAGCCATCTGGCCCCGGAGCCTTGCCAGTAGGCGAGGCCTGAATTACCTTGTAAAGCTCTTCCAAGTTTATCTCAGAATCAAGATTTTTTTGCTCAGTCATCAGCTTAGGGAGTTCTAATGGTTCCACAAAGTTTCTAAAATCATCAGTAGATGGAAGACGTGGAACTATAAAGATCAAGATAGAACTCTTTAAAGGCATAATTAATATCAATGGCCATGGTAAAAATGTAACCACCAGCAGATTTCACTGAGGGAATGGTAGAAAAAGGCTTTATATATCTAGCCAAAAGCTTTCCTGCTTTGTCTACCGACTCAAAGTATGACTGTCGTGCCCTAAATAACCTAAACTCCACTTTCCATGACAAAATAGTATTATATCTGTATTTCAGACAGGTCAATTCTCTTGAGGCCATCACTAGGGCTGAAACGATTTGTCGACATTATCAACAACGTTGACAATAAATTGACGACAAAATGTTGTGGTCAAAGTCGTTTATCTCATTTATCGTTTAATGTCATTTATCATTACATTAAACTGTAATGATGGCACGCGAGAGCAGCACTTCAGTTTGTGCCTAACTGAGGAGAGGAAGAATTACACCACTTACACTCCAGATGTACTCTAAATTCTCCAAACAGCTTCAGGTGATGTAGATTGCAAATTATTATAATAAAAAAAACAAATGTGTAAATTCAGAAGCACTGTCATTGTGGAATAAGCGAAGCTGGAGCTCTTTAAAGGAAACACCCCATTACATCTTATATTTAATGCATTATAGCTTTATTAAAGTTCAAATTATATGGCAGCAGATCATGTAAATCACTGGCATTTCTCTGTGCGGTCAGCGCCTCTTCTACGAGTTGTGCAAATGTCCCGAGCTAAGGGGGAGAGATTGAAACTGCACCCGGCTGAAGCACATTCTGTCGCAGGGACGTTCGCCCCTCGAGCTCACACACTTAATGCAACTAGATTAGAACATCATGGCGCGTGACTTATTGAATCATAATAAGCATCACTGTGCATTTCTTATCGTGAAGAATATTGGCAATGTGTATCTTTATTAATAAGGGGGAGTTTGTTTTTTAATCAGTTAAAAATGGATTGAAGTGAACAGAAAGGTGAGAGAGGGTACTCTTCACCCCATTATACACTGCAACAAAATGTGTTTTTTATTTGATTTGGTTTTGGCTTGTTTTCCCATATAAATATCTAAAACTCCTTTTATAACAATGTACATTTTCTTTAGCAGGTATATTGCAGAAGAAAAAAATATTAGTCCTATAAAGTCCTCTTTATTGTTAGTAAGCACATTTAATACAACCTATTTAAGTCGGGGCACAGGCTGAATAATCAGTTAAGAGCTAATGATTAATCATTGCAATAAATGGTGAATAGTCTAATAATCGTTAGATTAATCGATTATCAATATAATCGTTAGTTACATCACTAGCCATCACATGACATTTGGCGCTTCAGCTCAGCCTCTGCACTTTTAATATTTCCTTCCAACTCCACACGTTCCCGTGCTTTGGATTTTTTGGTTAATGAGGCATACTGTATGATCCGACCTCAAAGAATCGCCTTAAGTGCCTCCCAAGCCATGCCCACAGAGGATACTGAGGACCAGTTGATCTCCATATAAACATTGATTTCACACATTAACATATGTTGGAAATCAGGATTTTGCAAAAGTTATACTTTAAAGCAACAACTATATGATTTATGTGGCAACACCTAAACTCATCAGGGCGTGATCTGAGACTAATATATTTCCAGTTGAGCAGTCAACAACAGATGAAATGAGGGACTTGGATATATTAAAAAATCTATTCTAGAATAAATCTTATGGACTGATGAAAAAAAATTTATAGTCCCTACCAGATGGGTTCAAAAGTCTCCAAATATCTGCGAGACCAAAAATTTTACACATCCTGTGAAGTGTCAGTGTTGCTCTAGGGGGCTTCACTATGATCAAGGATTGAGTCCATCAAAAGATTAAAGTCTCCTCCCAATATTATATCATGAGGGATGCCAGCGGCTTGTAACATCCTTTCAAGATCTATAAAACAGATCCTGATTATCAGCGTTAGGTGCGTAAATATTAGCCAAAACTAACCTTTGCCCCTAAATTTCTGCTAAAACAATAATGACTCAACCTAATTTATCTTTAATGTTTTAGATACATTTTAACTGTAGATGTTTATTTATCAGTATAGTAACTCCTGTACTCTTAATTGATCCAGCACTAAAGAAAACATGCTCACCCCATATCTTCCCAAATTTTTCAGCCTCCTGTGGGGAAAGATGCATTTCTTGAAGAAACACTATCATATTTCTAATGTTTAAGAAAAGAAATAACCTTCCTTCATTTTATGGGATGCCCCAACCCATTCACATACCATGTGGAGAGAGATAATCCACTCATATTAACATTTGACATATTGATATAATAAAACAAATAAATTAAGATTATACAGACCACATTCCCCATTACTGCAAAAATCAAACCCTGAACTTCCCCCCCAAACAAAACAAACAGAAAAATGTCCGCATTAACTCTGTGCACGACAGCGCCAACTGCCCTACATCCCTCTAAACTCAAAAGGTCCATGTACGCCTACGAGAGCCCCCGCGACAACTTTGCTGACAGATTGCCCAAGTCCGATGAGTTTATACAAATTTTGTGAGGCAAAATTACGTAACAGAAAATACTTTGTAAAACAGACCCAAGCCAACAGGCAGAATAAACACAGAACATATAGATTCATACACAGAACTGTCTCAAAGGTGTGTAACTCCACAAAACAACTTCTAACTGATATAAAGCCATTCAGTTTCCTCAGACAGATAACAAAGTGATCAGTGAGCCGGCTGTTTATTTGAGTTTACCAGATGATGTAATCATTCTAATGTCCCTTAAAAATACTCAAAAACAAACTCCAGCCAACAGGAGGCATAAACACAATTTATGTGAGTATTTAGATATTTTGCAGTCATCCATAGTGTCCATTCTCAATCTGGCCGGGAACTTCAGTGTAAAAACAATCTTCCGTCAATCTAAAAGTTTCTTGAAGGAAGTGTCATTCAACAAAACAAACTCCAGCTGCTAGACGCAGAGCCAACGCAAAAAAGAAACAAAAATGGCGCCCAGCTTCCTCAGACAATCGAGTCACTGAACAGTGAATCAGTCCACTAATATAAGAAACATCAAATGGCTTACTCACTCTAATGCATTTATGAAGGATAGTGCCAGTTTGGGACATGTAAATACTTGGCTGCCATCCTTGGTGTTTATTGGCCAGAAACATCAGTGCAAAAGCGATCTTCCATTGATCCGGGAACCAGAAAATATTGCGATTCTTCCAAGAAAGCTTTCCTTTGCTCCTCGCCTGGCGCAACACAAGATATTTATTGCATGATCTCAGAAATGTTGTCAGAATTGATCGAGGCCTATCTCCCTCTGCAGATCCGTGAGCTGGGGCTCTGTGGGCTCGCTCGATTTCCAGCTTAAGGCCTGTTGTGTTGAGCAGACTCTGGAAGAGCTCATCAAGGAATTTCACCATTTCTCTGCCTTCATGCTCAAGATAGCACAAGAACCATCTTCTTGGTGGTAGTGTGTGAAGGGAAAGAAGTGAAAAAGTTAAGATCTGGACAAATTCTAGTTGAATGTTGTAAAAAGGCAAATGCAGAGAATGTACTATGAGACACACTTCTCGCTGGAGTTCAAATAAAGGCATTACCTCATCCAACATTAAACTACAGCAAAGGAGTGATCCAAACCAAAGAATTGGATGATGTAGATGAAGATGAAATTACCTGTGAGCTCAAACCCCAAGGAGTAGTAAATGTAAAATGAATAATAATCAAAAGAGGACTGAGTTATCAAAACTGGTACATGCATCCTCACTTTTAATAAGCCTCTTCACCCAGAAAGAATTCAAATCGGAGTGTCACAGTGGATCTCTTTGTGCGCAATCCATTACGATGTTTTAAAGGTCAAACATAGGGGTGTAACGATACACTCAGCTCACGATTCGATACGTATCATGATACTGGGTTCACGATATGATAAGTATCACGATATTTTGAACAAAATTAACAAATGAAACTGAAATTCAAATAACAGTTTTATTTCCAAAACATAAACATTTTCAATAACTTTCTTTGTTGTACAATACAACTTAAAGAATTTACAATATTTCAAGATTTAATTTAACCTTCTGTACGTAAATTAACAATTGACTAGGTGTGTCACTGAACAACAAAACTGAATTTTAACAAGAAATTAGAATTAAGATAGCTGAAACCTAAGAGAGAACTTCTTAAAGCAGTAAAAGTGCAAAAATAAAACATTCAAATAAAGTGTTCTGTTCAAGTAAGTTTAACTAAACACAAGCAGCTTTGGGTTTGTTTAGGTTACTTGCAGGTTTTTTTGCAAAAAAAAAATAAAAAATAGCATATCAACATTTTCAGGCAGAAGCTGGGATCTTTGTGCATTTACAATATCCCCTGCTGTAGAAAAAACACATTCACTGGGAACAGAAGTTGCTGGAACTGTGAGGTAAGCCTTGACAAGAGGGAAAAGAATTGGGAACATTTGTGCATTTTCTTTCCACCATTTCAGTGGACTGCTAGTGAGGGGAATAGAAATGTACTTTTTGTACATGTCAATCTCTACTTCAATAAGACCTTTGGACTGGGTGACTGCTGGTTCAGCAAAAGTTCCACTCAAGGAGATCTTCCAGTGCTGTCTTTTTGCTAGGTGGCTGTTCTTGCTCAACTCTGTGTGCTGTATTTCTCTGATCTGCTGCATCAATGGGATCAGCACCACTGGCACCTCCCTCCCTCTTTTCTGTTTGCTACAAAGTGCCAGCCTATAAAAAAAAAAAAAAAAAAAAATGAAGATATAGTATAGTTTTAGTTACGCACACATAAAGGTCTGCACAGAGATGCAAATGAAGTGACAAACACACTCAAATGCAAATACACAGATTCTCACACAATTAGTAATGCAGACATACCTGCTGTAACTGGTTCGAATTGTTCTTCAAACGGTGGAAAACCTCTTCGCGTTGTTCAGGGAGTAAGTGGGGTAATGATAGAAATCTGGGGTCCAAGGCAGTACTCTCTTGCAGATAATCCTGTTCCTCTGTGTATCTGCTTGAGAGGTTTTGCAGGATGGCAGTCTTCATGTTAGCTATAGTTGTAGAGTCTTTCTCGTCCAGTGTCATGTTCTGTTCGATCATGAATTTCAAGGGCACTATGAGTGACAGGGTGGCACTCTTTTCATCAGACAGGACAGTAGTGGCTTTTTTTCTTTTTTTTTTTAGCGGTATAAGGTTTACTATTTCTTCGGCATCACTTATGTCGGCGCTATCCAGAGTAACGAGTTGACGGTCATTTTTGGAGGGCTGCCGTTATAGCCGCTTGTTGCTCGAGATAGCGTTCCAGCATTTCCATTGAGCTGTTCCATCGTGTAACAACATCCACGATAAGCTTGTGTGATGCGATCTCATGTATCTTTTGCTTTCCCGCGAGCACAGCTGTTGCTGTGGCACTGCGGTGAAAGAAAGCCACGACTTTTCTCAAGCGACCAAGCAAGGGACTGATGGTGGGAACATGCAATCCTGCTTGCGAATCAAGATTCAATGTATGCGCAAAACACTTTATATGAGGTGACAACCCGGCTTCTCTCACTACCACCTCCATGTTGCGTGCGTTGTATGGCGTTAAATGTTAGACAAAACATCGCAAGCGCATAAACACAGCGCGCATGTGAATTACAACGGTGTGAGCACCATGACACAGTTCGCACGTAAAATGTAAACCTGCAGAACTTGCAAAAGCACCAAAAAAAATATGACTGTGCACACAAATTAACATCTTGCGAGCAGAAATAACAAATCCGGGAGTCATGATAGGTTTCACACACCTAAACACACGCGCGCATATGGAAAGCGCGCGAATTATTTTCTGCACACACGGGAATTATTTTATTTTATTTTTTTTATTTTTTTTGGACAAGAAAAAACATACAAAACTGTCTTAGGGGAGAAATAAGAAATATACATCACTAGAAACAATACAATTATTGTCAGAGTAAATGAAAGAAAGCATCCCCTACACAATACTGAACAACAAAAAGCAAACAACAAGGGGGTATTAATAAAAAAATTTAAAAAAAGGCTCGAGAAAAAATTAAAATATTAAAGAAAAAATGTAAATAAAAGCATCCTTTTAGAGGTACCATACAAGTGGATATTTATCAAAACAATTGTCAGGATATATCACACATCTTTCTTTACTAGACATTACTTTTTCAGTGAGAAAAATACAATTAATAATCGTTCATAAACCACGAAAAAGGCGGCTTCGAATATCTCCACTTACTACAATGAATATGATATTTACCCATGAGAACAATCATATTAACCAAATCAAATTGGGATGAATCTACATTATCCATATAAAAGAGAATTTGTGATAAGTCAAACGTCAGGATGTCTTCATCTTAAATGAAAAAAAAGCTTTTACCCATAAGACATAAAAAAACAAGTGTTCCAAAATTTACAGAGCTCTACTTCAAATTTAATCCTCTTTCTAAGAAAGTCAGCAACCGAATATATTTTATAAATGAAAAGAGACTTTTTAAAGTGAGTCTCTTTGACTTTAGGGAAAATGGGCCATTTGATGAATTTGAAAGTTATCTATTGACAAGGCATTCATATTTGAAACTTGTACACACAATCCTCTATTATAATCCAAAAACATTCTAGATTTCAAAAAATCATTAATACGTTTGTTATTACATTTACTGTAATGTAAATTACATTCATTAATTACTAGATTTGATAAGGTTGGTGAAAGTCTTATTCTCACATACATCAATGTGTTTTGGATTAACTTCAATAATGGTATTGATTTACACATTTTATTACAGTATATTCTCTATAAGTGCGGTTAAGATTATACTTGAGCAAAAATGCAATATGTTTTAAGAAGTTACCATTATCATCTAATATATCATTCACAAATACCCGTCTCATACCAATCACTTTTAAACAATGATTTCCTATTAATTGCAATGACCCTGTTATTCCATAGGGTGGATCCATGGGGAGAAAAGTTGTGGGTAAATATAATTTTACAGTATTGGAGAAGTTGTTTGTGGAAGTTTGATAATTTAATAGGAATCTTAGTTACCTCAAAATCACATTTTAAAAGAAATTCAAGCCCACCTATTTTATTAAATAGAGATCTAGGTATGTGAAACCACATACAGTTAGGTTGTGATAAGTATGAATTCAACCATTTACTCTTAAATTCCCCAAACATTGATTCAAAGTCCAAGGGGTTGATACCACCCTTATCATACACTTTCACTAACTTTGATTTCCAAATATAATGGGTTTTATTTTAGCAAAGGAAGATTGGGAATTGGATGATGGCAGACAGTAAAGAGGTTATGGTTTCCTTCTAAATTTCTCCTTAATTTTTTGTAGCTGTAAGATGTTTTGTGCGTTTATATATGTGTGTTTTCTGTCTTTGATAATAACTGAAAATACGTGGAAATACAGAACGCAGCAAGGCGTTTACGTTAATGTTGAAGGGAACGTTAGTGTTTCACAAAATGGTAAGTGTAGATATCTAGATGTGAGAGAGTTCCCAGTGGTACTGCAAGGGCCATCCACTACCCATCAGCCTCTACATGAATTCATTATGTAGATGAAATGCAGGCTCAGAGAGGAAGCCAGTCAGGCCCTGGGACCCTTGGGGCTGGGAAAGCACAGCAGGTGCAGCAGAATATGGTGTGTGTGTGTGTGTGTGTGTGTGTGTGTATGTATGTATGTATGTATATATATATATATATATATATATATATATATATATATATATATATGCAAAAAAACATCTTACAGCTACAAGAAATTGAGGAATTAGAAAGAAACAATAACCTCTTTACTGTCTGCCATTATCCGCTTCCCAATTGTCCCGCTTTCTGTCTGTCCTCATCCAACAACAGCCAATCACGAGAGATTCGAAGAGATGCAGCCAATCAATACAGGATTTGGTCAGCAATCAATAGCATTTGTTAACAGAAAGGATTGGGCCCTGCCCCTGAGTGTCAAACCTGACTTGTGTGCGTAAAGATTTCAGCTGCGCGTGTGTGCAGAAAATAATTTGCGTGTGTACAGATCTGCGCGTGCTTGTGCAGAAAATAACTTGCGGCTGTTTAGATCTGCGCGCGTGTGTGAGACATATCATGACTCGCGGTTTTGTTATTTCTGCTCTCAAATTGTTAATTTGTGTGCACAATCATATTTTTTGTGCTCGAGGTTGTGATTTGCAAGTTCTGCAGGTTTACATTTTACGTGCGAACTGTGTCATGGTGCTCACACTGTTGTAATTCACTTGCGCGCTGTGTTTATGCACTTGCGCTGTTTTGTCCAACATTTAACGCCATAGCGTTGTCTGTAATGACAGCAATGCTATGAGCAACCCTTTCAAGCTTCCACTCTTGCATTGCCGCTTTTAAAACTTCAGTTATGTTTTTACCAGTGTGTAACTCAAAAAGTGGGCGTGTTTGAAGCACAAAACTTTTCATTTCCCACTCTGGTGATAACATGTGCCGTGACTCTAATGTAGCTCTGAACCGCCCTCTAAATCCACCCGTCAGTTGTTATCACCACACTATCTGCTTTTTTCAGACCATCTGTCACATTTGCTTTAGCTTCGTTGTACAGGGCAGGAATTACCTCCTGTCCTGACTAAAGTGCGGGCGTGACGGAATATGGTCTGGGTTCCAGAACCTTAACCAATTCGCGAAATCCAACATTGTAGACAACAGAGAATGCTCTAATATATTTTGCGATTAAAAACTCAGATGCACCTGGTTATTTCTTTAGCTTTTGCACTTGACTGAGACCACGATGAAGCAAAACTACGTTGTAAAGATATTTGGCCTTCTTTCACTCTTTCACTGCACCCAGTTGCAGTCATTTTAAATGACACATCATATTTGTAGTGTTCGCTGTTGTGTATAACAGGGTTATTTTACAGTATTTACACACCGTTCGTGTTTTGTCTGTTTGTTTTTTTACCGTCCTCCCGTCGCGTGACGGGAAAACCAAAATGCTGCCAGACGTCTGACTTATAAGTGGACGGAGCATCCTCTATTTCAATTTCTGTTTCAGCCGAACTCATTTTGCCCTGCTACTGCTCCATTCAAGCGATTTCTGTGAATGCACGCATGACGCAGGTGCAGAGTAGGTCACACGTTGGAAGCTCAACCAATAGGATAAAATTGTCATCATATCGTTAAAAAAATCGCAATTAACTCTTAATACATATCGTAACAGTTTTGCACTGTGATATATATCGTACCACGATATATCGTTACATCCCTAGTCAAACAGTTGCAAAATTAAAAGCATCTGTTGCAAGTGTGGTGAAGAAGACCACAACATGGAGAGCTGTCAATAATCACCAAAATGCTGTGACTGTACAGGAGACCATTCGGCTGCATCAAAAGAATGTCCTACTTAGATCAAGGAGAAGGAAATACAGAGAATCAGATGCACAAAGAAGATCAGCTACCCCGAGGCGTCCCTTCTATTACACTGAGTAAAACACATGCTTCTGTTGTCAAGAAATCTGTGAAGACCACAGAATGCCAGACAGACTTCACCTGGATGCACAAAGATAAACCTCAAAATGAAAACAGCAATAAATCTCTCCCAAGGACCAAGAATACAGGAACCCAAAGTGAATCTACCTCAGTCTAATCATAACCCAATAGAAAATCAAACTACAAATAGAAATACAGGAAGATTGAGTTATTCACAAGCAAAAGATGAAATGGCAAAGACAAAACAAACCGAAGATGTCGAAATGAAAGAAAGGGATAGTCGGAGTAGAAGTTCATCCCAAAAGGAAAAATCAGGGGAAATATTCCTATTTTTCCTACATGAGAATGGAAAATGTTTTTATCCAATGGAACTGTCGTGGAAAATTTTACAATTTTAAATTCTTTTGGTCCTACTAATGGACAGACTTCTGGTGGTACAGCCATTTTAATCAGAAACAATGTGATTCATAGTCATGTCAAATTGAACAGTGATTTACAGGTGTAGCAGTGCATTTGACCCTGGAGAGAACCATTACAATATGTTAAATATACATTCCTCCAAATTTTACTTTAACACACAAGGACCTGGATGGCCTAGTAGCCCAACTCCCTTCTCCATATACACTCATGGGAGACTCTATGGGGAAATTCCAATTGTGACACCAAGGGGAAGAGGATAGATTTCTTAGACAATCACGCCTCATGGCTTCTAAATGATGGATCCAGCACTTACCTACACTCAGGGTACGGAAAATACTCAGCAATTGACCTAACAATTTGGATATCAGGGAATATTCCACTCTCTTGGAAAGAAGCAATCATTCCCATCCCAAAAACAGGAAAAGATTATAATGACCCCAACAATTACCATCCAATAGCCCTGACAAGTTGCAAAATCATAGAGAGAATGGTTAATGAACATCTTGGATGGATCCTGGAATCGCAACATCTCATAAGTAAATTTCAGTGTGGCTTCAGAAAAGGGAGAAGTACTGTAGATCACCTCATCAGCTACATACAAGATGCTTTCATTAGAAAGAACATGCAGTGGCTGTATTTTTTTGACATGGAGAAAGCTTATGACACCACTTGGAAGTTCAGTAATTTAAAGGATTTATATCAACTTGGTTTTACAGGACACTTACCCATTTTTATTGCACATTTTATATCAAACAGACATTTTAAAGTCAGGGTATGTAATACCATAACTGACCCTCATAAACAATAGCTAGGAGTACCACAAGGAAGCATTTTATCAGTATCACCCTTTTAGTATCAAAATCAACAGCATTGCAAAAGCCATCGCGTTGGGTATCTGCAGTCTGCAGTCTTTATATTGATGACATTGGTATTTGCGACAGAAACAAATCCATTAATAAAACTGAACAAAAAATCCAGCTGACTATTAACAGAATCCAGCCCTGCTCAGTATCAAATGGTTATACATTTTCAAAGACTAAAACTGTTTGTATGCATTTTTGCAACCTATGCTCTCCATCTTGACCCAGAGATATTCATGGATGGTGAACACAGAGTTGTTAAGGTAACCAAATTCCTTGGAGTAACTATTGATAAAACTGAATTTTATCCCTCACATAAAGATTTTAAAAGATAAATGTCTTAAAGACTTGAACATTTTAAAGGTTTTAGCTAAAACAAAATGGGGTGCAGAAAGTTTAGTTCTTTTAAATCGTTACAGAGCACTAATCTGATCGCGCCTGGATTATGGAAGTATAGTGTATGGATCAGCCAAGAAATCATATATCCGACTCTTGGACGCAGTACATCATCAAGGCATACATCTGGCTTTAGGTGCCTTTAGAACATCGGCAAATCAAAGTTTGCATGTAGAAGCAAATAAACTTTCTCTGGAGAACAGACGCCTCAAACTAGCCCTACAGTTTACAGCAAATCTGAAGACCAACATAAAAAACCCAGCCTACCATCCTTTTTTCTCAACCCCTTCTTCAAGCCAATACGAACAAAAAGACATATCTGTCCTTTTGTACTATGGATCAAACCACATTTACAAAATCTCAAAGTAGATCTGAGCATACTGGAACTGACACACTTCAGTAAAATTCCCCCCTGGAACTTTAGAAAACCAAAAATATTCTTAGAATTAACAAGAATCTAAAAAAATCTGAAACCTAGCCAAATGACTTTCAACAACAACTCCTTTTCATTAGAGAAATATTCCCATTACATATCCCTATATATACAAATGGATCAAAATCTGAGGATCATGTATCATCTGCATTTGTAATCAACCATAAAAAGCGGATTTCCAAAAGTGTCCTATACCTCCCACTGTCCTAATACCCATAATAAATTCATATATTAAAAACAAATGGCAAACTGAGTGAGATCAATACATCATGAACAAACTCCCTGTTGTTGGCAAAATAAGTTCCCCTCTGTTTTCAAATTGCTGGGACCAGATTGTCTACACCTGCTGTCATATTGGTCATTCCAGGTTGACATACAAGTTTTTAATATTAGGAGAAGAGTCACCAACATGTACATATTGCCAGAATCCATTATACCTGAAACATGTTTTATTAGACTGCACTGCTCTTAACCCCATGAGAAACCTTTTTTATTCAGTCAGCACTCTGGAAGAAATTTTTAACGAAATCAAACAGAACCCAATTTTAGTGTTTTTAGGGAAAAATTATTTTAAAAAACTTTTATAGAATTCCTTACACATTTCTCGCCATGGAAATAGCCATAGAAGCTGGTATGGCGTTAAAAACAAACAAACAAACATCATGCTCTGGAATTCCGGACTCATATTTTCAAAATATTCCAGTTTTTCCAAAATGTGTTCCAAGTCTGTTTTGGATGTGGGCGGATTAGCGGAGAATTCCCTTTCTGATGGCCTCGGCTTGAACACGTAAGTGTCTTTTAATGTCTCCAGAGTTTGAGGATTTTGACTTCTTGGCCATGTTTACCTCAAAGAGCAAGTATGTAACTGGGTGTATTGAATCTCACCGGATTATAATATGAAAATAATTAAAAAACTAGTAAAGTGTGCAGAGCTCACTTTATACGCCTGCTTCTCGCATGGTGTCACCAGTTGGGCTTTTTTCTTAAGAAAATTGGACATCTTCATGCTCAGGACAAAGCAGGGATTCATGAAAAATTATTACGCAAATAGTCATTGACCATCGAGAAAGCAACACACCATATTAGGTGAGGTGAGGTCATGCAGGTGAGTTTGGCCGTCAGCTGGAGGAGAAAGAGGCTCTGGTTTCTCAGCTGACAAGAGGCAAACAGGCTTTCACTCAGCAAATTGAAGAGTTAAAGAGACATATAGAGGAAAAAAAAAAGAACTAAAAACAACTCTTGGAAAGAACTTTGTGCTGATTGATCTGAGGAATCAGATAATTACGGACTTTAAAAATGCATTAAACATAAATTGTATATTTAGGCCAAGATTGCTCTGGCCCATGCTGTGCAGTCAGCTGTCATGACTGTGACCTGCTCCGTGAGCAGTTTGAGGAAGAGCAGGAGGAAAAGGCTGAGCTACAGTGGGGAATGTCCAAGGCCAACAGTGAGATTGCTCAGTGGAGAACCAAATATGAAACTGACTATTCAGTGCACAGAGGAGCTTGAAGATTCCAAGTATGAACATCAGAAGAGCTGATAAACGTGTTAATATTTGAAAATATTTGCATCATAAGATTAATGTTGACAAATTCATAACAAGAAGAAGCTGGCTCAGCATCTGCAAGATGCAGAGGAACATACTGAGGCAGTGAACTCCAAGTGTGCCTCTCTGGAGAAGTCTCTCAGAGACTCCAAGGTGAAGTGGAGGATATCATGATTGATGTGGAGTGAGCCAGTGCTTTGGCTGACAACCTTGACAAGAAGCAGAGGAACTTAAATTTATAACTAAATTATTTAAGTCTTTCTGTGATATGACTTTGATATGAGTCTCTTTAAAAATAAATTTAACCTGACCCTGAAATGTCTCCTGGTATCCAATGTCCTTGCAGAATTGAAACAGAAGTATGAGGAAGGTCAGGCAGAGCTGGAAGGTGCCCAGAACGAGGCTCGCTCACTCAGCACTGAGCTGGTCAAGATGAAGAACTCCTATGAGGAGAGTCTGGATCAACTGGAGACACTTTAGAGAGAAAATAAGAATCTGCCATGTAAGACCACAACTGTTGAATTAATTATTAACTTTAACACTCTTACAGTGTTAAATCAATATTGGGAATTCAATGTGTGTACTGTTTATAATGTTTATAATGTTTATACTATTTTCTTTTTCTTCTGTAGAGGAGATATCGGATGTGACAGAGCAGTTAGGTGAGACTGGTAAAAGTATTCATGAGCTGGAAAAGGCCTAGAATGCAGTGGAGACTGAGAAGTCTGAGATTCAGACTGCCCTGGAGGAGGCTGAAATGAGTTTCTGGAGAGAATTGTATTGTAGATGAAAATTATTATATTGTTGTAATTCTTGCTAAAACAAAACATAAAAAATATCAGAGCGTTTTGCAGAAACTAATGCAGGCTGAGATTGAGGAGCTGAGAGCTGCTCTGGAGCAGACCGAGAGAGGCCGCAAAGTGGCTGAACAAGAGCCGGTGGATGCCAGTGAGAGTGTTGAACTCCTGCAAATTTCTCTTAAAACACAATAGCAATCAAACACAGATGTAATATTTTCACTTTATTATGTACAATTTCCTATATTTCAGAACAGAAGCCTTTTGAACACCAAGAAGCAGCTTGAGGCTGACCTTGTCCAAGTTCAGAATGAAGTTGATGATATCGTCCAGGAAGCAAGAAATGCTGAGGAGAAGGCTAAGAAGGCCATCACTGATGTTGGTTTTTAAGTTATAACTAAAATTCACCTTTTGAGTGCAGAAAAGAATCTCACAGATTTTTTTTAAATGTTAATTAGGCTACAATGATGGCAGATGAGCTTAAAAAGGAGCAGGACACCATTTTTCACCTGGAGAGGATGAAGAAGAACCTGGAGGTCACAGTAAAGGACCTTCAGCACCGTCTGGATGAGGCTGAGAATCTGGCCATGAAAGGAGGAATGAAACAACTCCAGAAACTGGAGTCCAGGATGAGAACATTTAAATGTTTATAGTCTTAATGTGGGTAATGTGAAATATACTGTATGTTACGTTATGAAATATTATATTTTGTTTGGATAAAATTAGATAATATGTATGGTGTATGTCCGTGAGCTTGAGACTGAAGTTGAGGCAGAACAGAGATGAGGAGCTGATGCTGTTAAAGGTTTCCGCAAATATGAGAGGAGAGTTAAAGAACTCTCATATCAGGTATGAACATACCTGACCTCCCCTTAGGCCGGGGAGCACCTGGCATGACCTACGACCTTGCACCTCGTCTGCCGGTGGGTCATCTCCGCCTTTCTCAACATGGGAGGAGGTAGGGGTTGAATGACCTGAGAAGTTGATAGTTATGTAATTAAAGTAGAGTCGACATTGACTAATCGCTGATGACGTCATTAATAAAAACACAAGAGATGGGAACGCTTGCAACATGCCGCAATTTTCAATTTATTTGCAAAGAATTATACAGATGCTGACAGATAGCTCATAACATGCTGCAACATAACGATAACAATGCAGCAATAATGCTAACTCCCATTGTAGTATTAAGAAAAATTTTGTCGGCATAACATATTAATGACACGCAAGATCACTGTCACAGTCCTGCTCAGTCACAGTTTTTTCTTTTCGATCCTGGTTTGCATGTAAGAAGATGAGGGAATCGACATGGGCTGGATGGGGGCTCGCCCGCTGTTGGGTGATGGTATTTCCAGCCAGTGCAAAATTTCTCTCACTTGGGGTGCTGGTAGCTGGGACAGCCAAGTAGCTTTTGCAAAGCTTGGTCAAACGGGGAAATTTGTCCTGGTTGCGGGCCCACCACTGCAGGGTTTTTTCCATGGTGGGAATATGTGGTGATGTTAAAAAATACTCACGGACTTCTTCCGCTGCTGTGGAGTGGTGTCCCAGTTTCCGCCCACTGTGATAGTGTGGCCCAAAAAGCTGCTCAAAATCGGGCCTTTTTCTCAGTTACTGGCTCACCTTCATTATCAACTGTGTCCTCGCTGTGTACATCCTCACCTAGGATGAAAATTATTTAGGAAATAAATTCACCACATCTACACGTATTAACAACAACAACAGATCAGCATTTTAAATCTATAATGCTAGCGCAGATTAATTCAGCTGACCCACCTTTTGCTGCAAGTGGCTCTCCCTCATCCTGGAGCAGGCTGTTCAGGTGGCTATGGGCGGAGTCTTTTTTACTCTCTGGGATGAAATTAAGATGTTTAAACTGGGGATCGAGCATACAGGCCACTGTGGAGATGGATTCTGTCAGATCGTTGGACTCCAGTTTGAACAGTGTTTCCAACTGCCGTCGAACCGTGTTCTTAAAGGCACGTACAGCTGTCAGGTCAGATGCTTCGACATGCAAAGTGTTGCTAATCATGTTGAAAATGACTGGAAATATGAAAGACTGTCACACATACAACTCACCACACATTATTTCAGTGGCCTTGGCCAAAGGTTGCAGCACTGGAAGTCACATGGCGAGTGACTTTTGGATGGCTGGTTTGGTGACTGTTTCATCTGCGAGCACAGATCGCACCGCAATCCTTTGCTCGAAAAGCTGCTGGAGCATTACAAATGTGGAATTCCATCGGCCTGTACAGTCAGTCTAGAGTTTGTTGGCTCTTATGCAAAGTTGTTCCTGCCATTTCTTCAGGGCACAAGTGGCCAACACTGAGTGGCGAAAGTGGCTGACAACTTTCCTTGCTGCGTCAATAGCATTCGCAACGTCAGGTAAGACTAAGCCAGTTTTTATTGCTAGTTGTAGGGTGTGCCCGGTGCACCCCAGATCTTTGGGAAACATTTCACATAGCTCCATGGCTAAGTTCATGTTACTGGCATTATTGAGGTCTGTGCAAAACACAATTATGCCCCATTCCTTGATTATTTCAGACAGATGGTCAGCACTGTTGATTGCAGTTATGTCTCTCTGGCATCATAGATATACACAGTACTCAGGCCTTCAGCTTCCATGTGTCCGTGATGTAGTGAGCTGTTACCGTAATGTACGGCTCCATGGTGGACGATGTCCACAAGTCAGTTGTTAGTGACACACTCTAACCTCTCATCTCCTTCACAATATTTTCACACAGGCTGTTGTACTGGTGTCTGATAGTGTTCCACAGTGTGTTGTAAGATGGGACATCGTAGCCAGGTTAAAAAAGTGCAGTATTTCTCTAAAACCTTCTCCGTGCACTGCAGCTAAAGGTCGAATGTCTTTGACAATTAAAATCACCAGCATATTGGTGATTTGCTGCCGTCTTTTCTCTGTCACAGCAGGACATTTGGTGAAGTCGCTAACTGAATGCTGTCGAGATGATTTGCATCGTTCCTTACCTAGAGTTAGCAGAAGTTATATCCTGTGCTCTATTCTTTAAAAAGGTTAAAACAGCCCTAATATTTCTGTAAATCTCTCAAACCCTTTATCAAGTGGTCCGTGACATTTACTGGTCTATCATTTATGTTATTAAAAAGACTACTGCGTTGAACATCATGCTTATTACATTTAAAGAATACATGCTCTACAGTTTCTAAAGCATCACGTTCATCACACATACCATTTTCATGCTTCCCCATTATTGCAAGTGTTGAATTTAATCCTGTGTGTCCCAGTTTTAATCTAGAAATCATTACTTCTTCCTTTCTATACCTTCCATAAAATAGTTCTTTTCCTACTAAGTTTGCAATATTATAATATCATCTCCCTGTGCTGCTACTTTCCCACCTTTGTTGCCATAAATGTACTTTTTTTTTAAGTTTCTTTTTAATCACTGATTCTACCTCGCTTCTACCCTTGTGTACTTTAATACCCACCAAGTTTTTCTTTTATGCTTTTTTTGCTAACTTATCAGCTATTTAATTCCCCGCTATCTCAATGTGTGCTGGTATCCAACAAAAGTGTACTGTTATATGCTCTGCTTCAATCTGTACAATAATGTATATATTTCCATCAGTAGATCTTCTCTGTCAGTTCTTGTAGACATTATACTTTTAAGAACAAATTACAGTCCTAATTGGCTTAGTCTGTTCAATCCATTGTAGCCCTACTATTATAACAATTTATCAGTTATTCTAAGAATTATTTTTGTTTTAAAACTCTGAATATATACTCCTATAACAACGTTTTGATTAAATGGATCTTAAGATCCATCTGTAAACATCTGCAAGAGTAAACATTTTCTCTCATAAACACATTGATTTCATTACTACTATTATACCCTTCTTCTGCTTTTACCCAGGCCTCTAATAATGTAACTTCAACAATAGGTTCAGGAAAGTTCCATACTGGCACACCATGTAATGCATATTAGGGTAGATGACTTCATTCTCCAGACAACAATCCTTGACCCATTGTTCATACTTCCATCCAAAGCTATTTCCTCCATTATTTGTATATGCCCAGCAATTTTTTAAAACCGTGCGTGTGCGATGATTGTTGTCACTTCCTTGCAAGTTAACCCAATACATAATAGTTAGTTTATATTAAGTCTAATGGCATCTCCCCCATTCAACCCTGATGGCATCTAAAGGGATTGATCTTATTGATCCACAACAGATTTAAAGTACTCTAGACTGTAAATGATTCAATTCTGATTTAGATGCAGCCCCATACACTGCACATCCATAGTCTATACAAGAATATATTAAAGCTTGATAAACATGTAACAGTGAACTCTTGCTGGCTCCCCATTCATACTTGGCTATTGAAGACATACAATTTATTATATCTTTACATTTGTTTTACATTTTCTTAATATGTCTCTTCCATGTTAATTTCTCTTCAAAGATTAATCCAAGATACTTGAATTCTGTCACTCTTTCTAGTTGTTGATCATATAATTTCAGAATCATTTGTTCTATTTTCTTTTTCTTTGTAAAAATCATATACTGAGTCTTTGGTACTGAACATTTTAATCACCAATCTATTGACCATTCTTCAACTTCACTTGTTTCTTGTATTCCTTTAACTACATTTCTTAAATGCCTGCCTCTTTTCCATACTGCTCCATCATCAGCATATAATGCCTTTCCAATATTTGGATTAACTTTTTCATATATATCATTAATCATTAAATTAAATAAAATTGGACTGATGACACTTCCTTGTGGAGTCCCATTTATAATATCATATGGTGCTGACATTTCTTCCCCTATTCTTACCTGGAATGTACATTCAAAGAGGGAAATCTAATATCCAATTATACATTTACCCCCCTATTCCAAGTTTATTTAATTTAATTAAAAGTCCTTCCCTCCATAATGTGTTGTATGCTTTTTCAATATCAAAGAAAACTGCAACAAGATATTCTTTCATTAGAAGTGTTTTTGCATCATTTTCAAATAATATCAGACAATATCCATTGTAGATCTCTTTTTCCTAAAACCACTCTGATCTGGTGATAATATTTTATTTTTTCTCCAAAAAGTAATTCAACTATCTTACTATCATTTTCTCCATTACTTTGCACAATGTAGATGTGAGTGCAATTGGTCTATAGCTGTTAGGTTTTGTTGCATCTTTCCCAGGTTTAACTATTGGTATCACTATTGCACTTTCCAATCTTTGGGTAAAGTACTTTCATTCCATACATGATTATATAAATTCAATAATGCTTTAAAGGTTATCTCTGGTAAGTGTTTTAAAATACTGTAACTGATTATATCTCTCCCTGGTGTTGTATTCTTTGAATTGTTAATAGCTATTTTTAACTCTATTTTTAACTTTAAGAATTAAAATCTTCATCCATATTGCTATTTACTCCTTATTTTTTTCATACGGACATTCTTCTATATATTGCTCATTTCTTGTCTTCTTTTTAAGAACGTATCATCCAAGTTTTCAGTACTGTGGATTTTAGCAAAGGTTGTAGCTAAGACTTCTGCTTTTTCCTTATTTGTAATGGCCATTGTCCCTTTCTCTTCTATTACAGGGATCTGCTTATAGTTATTAATACCATTCATTTTCCTAATCATTCTCCAAACCACATGCATTTCAGTCTCTCTCCCAATTGTACTGCAGAACTCTTGCCATACTTTTCTTCTTGCATTTATAATTACCCTTCTTGCAATTGCCCTTTTCTTCTGATAGTCTACGATTTTATCTTGAGTTGTTAATCTTTTTAAAATTCGAAATTCCTGATTTCGTTCTCTAATTGCCACTGTGCAATCTTCTGACTACCATGGTACACTTTTCTTTTTCTTTCCATTATCTCTTATTAAAGGAATAGACTGTTATGCTGCAAAGATAATTCCTTCTACTATTTTATTATATATTTCCTCAACACTTCCTTTCAATTTCATATTATTGAAATTTTCTTCACACAACATATAAAATTCCTTCCATTTTGCCTGTTTAAATTTCCACCTTACACATTGATTCATATTTTGCTTTTGTACTGCATTTTGAATTTCACATATCACTGGCCAGTGATCACTGCCTATATCTTCATGCACTGTCCAACTACATTTACCAGCTAATGCTGCTGACATTATTGTGATATCCAAGCATGAAGTGCTACCTCTTGTTATATCCATTCTTGTTTGCTTCCCATCATTCAAACAATCCAGTGAATGCTCTTCTATACATTTTTCAAATATTTCCCTGTTATTATCAGTGTTTTTACTACCCCATAAACGATTATGTGCATTAAAATCCCCACACATAATAATTTTGCCCTGTGTGTCACCCTTCACCTCTTTTAGAAAAGTATTACTTATTTCTTTGCATGGATTATACAAATTTATAATTCTGATTACTTCATTCATTCCCATTATTTCTATATGTATGTATTCTGCATTACCATTTTTATATATTCTTTTATATGCTATGCTTTCTTTAATAAATGTTGCACACCCTCCACCTCTGCCATTTTCTCTCTCTTTCCTCTCTACTACATATCCATTGATCTTAAATTCCAAGGAGCTATTTAACCATGTTTCTTGGTGTGGCAGCGGGGGCGTGGTCAAACGCCCGTCCGGAGAGGGAAAGTGGTAAGGGCGCTTGCACCTGAGTTAAATTATGTCTAACACCTGTCTCTAATTTCAGTGTGTACAGGGAGAGCGGCATAAAAGAGCACCAGTGCCTCCAGTCCAGAGAGAGAGAGAGAGAGAGAGAGAGAGAGAGACACACACATGCCAGTCTAGTTTTGGCAACCTTGAAGATCATCAGTTTACGTTAACTAAGAATAGTCTGTGTTCAGTTCAAGTATTTTGTGTTCAACTTTTATGACCTTGCTTTGGAGGAATTAAAAACCCTTACCTGACTGTAGAATCCTGTTCCCGTATCCTTCTTCCTGCTCTGACAAACGAACATTGTCACACTTGGATACAAGTTTTTCTTGCCCATTTGCTATTAATCTCCTGGCATTCCAATGTAATAATAGGAAAGACATTATAGAACTACATATTGATACTCTGAGTCATGTCCAAAGCAACAGTTCCTTCTTTCGCTTTTAAAATCTCATGGACTTCTTCAGCTGTAATTCCTGTTAACTTTATGAATTTATTAGCACATCCTACAATTATCTTTGACTTGTCTGACTTCCTTTCTACTTATGCTGTACCGTTTACCTCTGCACAAATAAATGCCAAAAAATAAATTTTGTTCATCACAAAAAGAACATCCGATTAATTTCTTTCAGGATTTACATTATTCTGGATGGAAGGTTCCACATTGATTCCTTGCACATTTATTCTCTTGGTTTCTGCTTTGCCTTTTATCTTACGGGTAGCTTCTGCATATGTTATATTTTGCACAGTCTTTATTTTTTGTAATTCCAGAGCTTCTTGTCGTATGGGGCATCCTGCATATGCAGCGCTATGGTCACAGTTACAACATTTAATCTCTGTTCCTTCCTCACACTTGCCATACTCATGTTCTCCTCTGCATTTTGCACAGCACATTTTCCCTTTACAGGTATTTGCAGTGTGTCCCATGCATTGGCATTTAAAACATCTCAAAGGAGGGGGTATATACTCTCTTATAAATCCTAGATTCACTTTTGTTGGTAGGATTTTTCCTTCAAATTGAATCAACATGCTCTTGCTGTCACACCTTATATTGTCTCTCCACGTCTGCAATCTTCTAGCAGAAATGACTGTGCCACCATCCAAACTTCCTTTGATGTCATCCATGCTTAACTCTGGGGTCGACGGACGCACCGGCGCATTACAGCGGAAGCAACATAAAATTCTCCGTCATTTTTGGGCATGCAGATAAGTCTAAGACATCATTAGAGACTATAAAGGGTCTACTTTTATTTGTGTACACTCACAATAACAACAAAACCTTGTGCTTTTATAAAATAAAGACTGCTTTCAACAGTCTCTGTGTTTGCGAGCATATTTCTGAAACACGTCACAAAAATGAACTAAAACTCTGTGAATACTTATCACACAAACATGAAACATATGTCTAAAGAAAGCTTAAAATGTCTACTATTAAATAAAACAATTCAAATTTAATGTAATCTGTATGAAACAAAGCGATGTACAGTTTTTCCTGGCTCAGCTAATTATCCCTAATTTGATCACATCCACGGGCAGAGGGCGCTATTCATACGCTAATGTGCTGAAGTGATCAAGGCAAATGATAAATGCCCGCGGCTGTGCCTTAAAAACAACAAGTTCGTTCATTTTTCTGCGTGTTTGAAAAACAACACGATACACACATGAGAAAACTCCTGGATAGTGACGAAGATTTACAATTTTCCTCAGAAGAAGAGAGGGAGTCCGATGAACGTTTGTATTTTAAAGAGAGACTTGATCCAGCCGAGGATAAAATTTCGGACGAGTAAGTCATTTAGTTTTCATTAGTTGACATGCTATTTTATATAAACATGTACATATTTTACTAGTGGGACTGTTTCTGGACTTGCCAGCCAGGATTCAGAGTATTGACATTTGAAATATGTCCTAATAAGCAAGTTTTATTTACATTTAAATGCTGTTTCAGCTAAAGCAGGCATTTAAAGTGTATTCTGTATGATATAAATATGATATGTAATATGATATAAAAATATTAGGAATGTTTAGATTATATTTTATCTAGTTTTTATAATGCCTCATCAACATAGCTTGTGTTTGCAAATATGTGTTCAGGTTAAATTAGTAAAATGCACTTTAAATATGCCCATATTAGAAAATCACCATATTATGTTTCTGAAGGATCATGTGACACTGAAGACTGCAGTAATGATGCTGAAAATTCCGCTTTGATCACAAATTGCATTTTAAAATATATTCAAATAGAAAACTGTTCTTTTAAATTGTAAAAATTGTTCAAAATATCATTATTTGTTGGATCAAATAAATGCAGTCTTGGTGAGCAGAAGAGACTTCTTTTAAACGTTAGTTTAGGTATAAAAATAAGTATTTATGTAAAGAAAATGTATAGTCAGATTACTTCTTTTAACTTAAAACTTGATTTTGATCATTACATCTCCTCACATTCATTCTCTTTCTGTCACATTCCTCATTGATAGGCACAGGGGAGAGGGGTCTTTTGTCTCCTCATGTGTGAATTACAATCCATATTCATGATAGTTCAGGCCTCCTCGTATAAGACCTTTCTACAACTAAAAGTGTCTTACAAAAGTTAAATTACTATATTGTTTTGTATGAATGAGTGATCAGGACGGTTTTCACATCATTTTGTAGCAAAAACTCTTGGCTACAAGATCGAGTTCAGACCCGGAGAGGACTTTCTCACCTTTTTCACCTCTTATGAGTTTACATCTCTGCCCTTACACTTTAGCATTTATATTTTTCCTCTTGGTCATCTCTGAAGGTCAGTCGATCTTAATTATAATTTGTACGCAGATGACACACAGATCTACAACGATTCTAAACTGCTTTTCTTTCACATTGTATTTCTGACATAAAAACATGGATGACTTAAAGTTTCTTTGTCTGAACGGTAATAAGACTCATTATGCTTACTTGTTCTCCTTACCAACTTAGTAAAGCTGGCTATTTAACTCTATCTGTGAATGTCTCTGTTTTGGAGTTTCAAACAAATTCAAAAAAATATTAGAGTTATATTTAATGCAAGTTTGAACATTTGATCCACATGTGGATAATTCTTTTAAAACATCCTTTTTTAAAATCTCAGAAATATTACAAGATTATTCCCTATGTTATTTTCTGTGGTTGAAAAGCTGATCAACACTTTTGTATTTTCCTGCATTGACTATTGCAATGCATTCCTTGCTGGGGTCTCTAAATCCACACTAAATAAATTGCAATACGTGCGAAACGTTGAAAAGAATGTTTCATCTTTAACTTTATGCCTTTTGGAGATCAATTCATTGTCTACTCACTTAACTACTCACAGCAACAGAAATTTTGGCCAGGGGTGCCCAAAATTTTGTATGCCACTGTAGGTCCAGGACAAGTGATAACATTACTCCTATCTTGGAATCCTTGTACTGGCTTCCTGTCAAGTTTTGTGTTGATTTAAAAATGAGTATGCTTACCTTGCAAGACATTGCATGGTTTGGCTCCTCAGTATTTGTCTGAGTTCTTCACTCTACACCCAAAAACGTGATCTCAGTTCCAACAAATCTGGTCTCTTAGCTGTCCTTCACACTCATCTACACACTATGGAGGACAGGACTTTTTCTTCTTATGCTCCAAATTTGTGGAACTCACAACCAGCTGATATTAGAGAAGATTTGACTTTTTGTATATTGAAATCTTGTCTTAAAACATGATTTCAGGACAGCTTTTACGTGATAATTAAAAAAAATGTTTATATGATTTTTATTCTTATATTCTTGTTCCTTTCCTATGTAAAGCACCTTAAGATGCTACTGCACCTTTAAAGCGCTTTATAGAAATAAAGTTTATTATTATTACCTTTTACCCTGCAACTGACAAATAGCGAGTTGCTGTTTGATTTTAAGTTTACAATGTTTAATTAGTGTTAATTGGTACTTAATACATTGAAAATTAATTATAAGATTGTAGAGTGGAGGAGGGCAGGGCCAGGCTGGAACAACTCACGCCCGACCCCGCCCTCCTCCGCTCTACAAAGAATTATAAAAATATGCAATGAGTAATCAGATTAGATATGACCTACATCTGACCTAAAATATGTAATCTAAAAGATTGTTGCTGATTACAAGTTGAGTAATTTGTAATTAGTACCTGATTACATTTCAGAAGTAATCTATCCAGCACTCTGTGGAAATATCTTTATCTGCAGACCTTCGCAAGCAGCACAGACTTGTACTTGTACTATGCACTCTCTCTACTGTCTTTGAGTATGACTGGAATTTTGATTCATTGATCAAGTTGCTACCACTTTATAAAGTGAAATATATAAACATGCAATAATAATGTTAACTGACTTATTGAGATCTTTGATCGTATAAAAGTTAATATTGCGTGTACTAGAAAATTTTGTGTACAGCAACAAATCAATCAAGAGAAATGGAGGTCCAAAAGAAGTTGTTAAATAATAGTTTTATTTAGTATTCATTTGACATTTTCAAATACTTCTTTGAAAGGTTTTCACTCTGCTACCTCTTTAACCTGGAAAAATAAGAAATTGAACAAATGTATAATTTGTACAAGTTTAAAGTTAAAATTGAGGGATTAAACTAAAGCATTAAAGCTGTAGCAAGTAAGTTTTAAAATACCTGAAAGTACCTCAGAAAGTAAATCTATCAGTAAGAATTAGAATTTATATTATCATATAAATTACCTTTCCAGCATCACGGCTCTTGGTTCTGAGCTTGTTGACCTGAGATTCAGCAATGTCGGCACGCTCCTCAGCCTCCTCCAGCTCATGTTGTGCCTTCCTCAACTTGGACAGGTGAGTATTGGCTTGTTCCTCCTGTAACATCAAATATATATGTATACAGGGCACATACTATCTAAAATGAGGCATTTAAAGTGCTCAAATGAGGTACTCACAGCTTCTTCAGCCTGCCTCTTGTAAGACTTGACCTTCAGCTGAAGCTTGTCAACCAGATCTTGCAGTCTGTTTATGTTCTTTTTATCCTCCTCAGTCTGCAGGTAATAAAAATACATTAGAATAGAAAATGATCAGGAAAATTTTATCTGAAATTTTAATACATTTTCTTTACCTGGTAGCTGAGTTCTTTCACTCTCCTCTCATATTTGCGAACACCTTTAACAGCATCAGCTCCACGTCTCTGTTCTGCCTCAACTTCAGTCTCAAGCTCACGGACCTTAATTATAGATATTATTAAACACATTTCACTCAAAGAAAATAGGTTTACACTATCAAACACAAAATAGTCAGTATTATAGCATGACATACTCTTCAAAGCACCCAAATCAAGATTATGAACACTGAAATAAAGGCAAGCTTACTCTGGACTCCAGTTTCTGGAGTTGTTTCTTTCCTCCCTTCATGGCCAGATTCTCAGCCTCATCCAGACGGTGCTGCAGGTCCTTCACTGTGACTTCCAGATTTTTCTTCATCCTCTCCAGGTGAGCACTGGTGTCCTGCTCCTTTTTGAGCTCTTCTGCCATCATTGCAGCCTTTTGGAATTCACAAATTCCACAAATTTGCATTAGATCTAAAAATGTAAGTGTGCAGATTCTTGTTAGGCTTCTTGAGTTGTCAATTACTCACATCAGTGATGGCCTTCTTGGCCTTATCCTCTGCGTTTCTGGCTTCCTGTACAGTGTCATCAACTTCACTCTGGATCTGAACAAGGTCAGCTTCAAGCTTCTTCTTGGTGTTCAGAAGACTTGTGTTCTACAAAAAGGATAAGATATTTTTTTTTTTAACAATCTCTCAATGACCTTAACTTCAGAGTACAAAAAAACCCCACTATCCTCTCACCTGAGAGTGCAGCAGTCCAACACGCTCACTGACGTCCACCAGCTCTTGTTCAGCCACTTTGCGGCCTCTCTCTGTCTGCTCCAGAGCTGCTCTCAGCTCCTCGATCTCAGCCTGCATCAGAGTGTTTCTGCGCTCCACCATGGCCACCTGCTCCTTCATGTCTTCCTGTCCTCTAAGGGCATCATCAAGGTGCAGTTGGGCATCCTGTAAACAACAATTTTTTAAGGGCTCCCTGATTAGTTTTTGCTTTTAAATTTGCTCAGCATTCTCATTTACATACTTATACAACCAGAAGTGAGAGAGCAGTCACATACCTTGAGTTGTCCCTGAACATTCCTCAGCTGTTTCTGGGATTCAGCTGCCTGGCGATTGGCATGGCTCAGCTGAATCTCCATCTCATTAAGATCTCCCTCCATCTTCTTCTTGATTCTCAGGGCATCATTTCTGCTCCTGACCTCAGAGTCCAGAGTGCTCTGCATGGACTCAACAACTCTCTGGCTGTTCCTCTTGATCTGCTCCATCTCCTCATCCTTCTCTGCAAGCTTCCTGTCAATCTCACTCTTAACCTGGTTTAATTCAAGCTGGACACGAAGAATCTTGGACTCCTCATGCTCCAGGGTGCCCTATGAAAGATGATATAACAAAATATTTAGAGAAAAAAAAACCTGTTACTGACACTGTAGTAGGGCTGCATGACATGAAGTATTTGGTATGCGATAAGTTGTAGGATGATGTGATATGCTATGCTATAATCCTATAATGACATCATCAAAACGGCTTTTCCATACATGCACGAGCACTGGAGTGCTTATGGGACTGGCATTTACACTGCACACACACACACCAAGTGACAATTGCACACCCAGTCTATTCTCTGTTCTCTACAACGGCATTAACGTTATTTTTTTTAAAGTATTAAAATCATTCCATTATCTGAAGCCATGATATGCATATTGTGATGTCAATTTTTTATATTTTGATAAATGCAATATACTGTGCAGCCCTACACTAAAGTAAAGTGATTTTATTGAGAATAACCACCAAAAAAATACTGAACTCCAAAAATGTACCTCAGCCTCCTCCAGGGCAGTCTGAATCTCAGCCTTCTCCGTTTCCACAGTTTTCTTAGACTTTTCAAGCTCATGAATGCTCTTACCAGTCTCACCTAACTGCTCTGTCAGATCTGAAATCTCCTCTTTAGAAGAAAAAATCTGTATCATTATGAACATTCAATAAGCCATCAATACTGTGTGTTTAATTAATCAATATATTTAATGGAATGTTGCTAAATGTTTACTTCTAGAATACCTAAATTAGAATTAGAAAATGATAATTAGCAATTAAACAACAGAAGTTTTTCTAATTGTGGTCTTACGCTGCAGATTCTTGTTTTCTCTCTTGAGTGTCTCCAGCTGGTCCAGACTCTCCTCATAGGAGTTCTTCATCTTGAACAGCTCAGTGCTGAGTGAGCGAGCCTCTTTCTGAGCACCTTCCAGCTCTGCCTGACCTTCTTCATACTTCTGTTTCCATTCTGCTAGGACCTTGGTTAGAGACATTTCATGTTTAGCTTAAAATATTATTACTTTATTTAGCATGTGAGAGGAATCGCAGAATGAGCTGAATTCTTTACCTTGTCAAAGTTCCTCTGCTTCTTGTCAAGGTTGGCAGCCAAAGCATTGGCTCTCTCCACATCAATCATAAGGTCCTCCACTTCACCCTGGAGTCTCTGTTTGGTCTTCTCAAGAGAGGCACATTTGGAGTTCACTGCTTCAATTTGTTCCTCTGCCTCTTGCAGACGCTGAGCCAGCTTCTTCCTGTTATTAATTTTGTAAGCATAGGTCAGAAAATGCATTAATTTTCACATATTAGCAAGTGTTTATCAGCTCCTCTGATGTTCATACTTGGACTCTTCTAGCTCCTCTGTGCGCTGGATGGCATCAGTTTCATATTTGGTTCTCCACTGAGCAACCTCACTGTTGGCCTTAGACATTCCCCGCTGCAGCTCAGCCTTTGCCTCCTGCTCTTCCTCAAACTGCTCACGGAGGAGGTCACAGTCATGACGGGCTGACTGCACAGCATGGGCCAGAGCATTCTTGGCCTAGGAGACAAATTCATGCTATTAGCTGTACTCTACAGTGGAAATTTACACATACAAAAAAAACACACATGCACAGAAAAGGAACAAATATGCTAAATAATGAAAGTATGCCATTGTGCTATGATTGCAGTTATGTGTTTGCCATTCAATAGGTCTATTTTGTAATTAATATGTCATATAAAGGTTTTATATATATATATATATATATATATATATATATATATAATCTGTCCTACATTTTAACACTGTTATGGCAAATTCAAAGATAACTGTAAATCTTTGTATTAATTTAAGTAAGGTGAATTCGCTAAAACCAAGAACAGTCAAAGTATCTAGACAGCTGTCATCGTGATTTTCAATCATTCTGTGTACCTGTGTGCACATCCATAAGTCAAGAAAGAGCAGCAAATTCAAAAGTCACTTTTAAGTTGTGTTACTTTATGATACTACAGTCTATGTTCACCATGAGTGCCAACTTCACGAAATATCCTGCAGTGTTCTCAACAACATTAAACTTCTAGCCAAAAGACATCAGTGGCCTGGTCATGGGAGAAACACAAAAGGTGCAATTTCTCCAAGAAAATCTTCACAGATAAGTCCTGGCATTAACCACCACTTGATATCTGGGTAATTTCCCCACTTTCAATATGTTCCCTTACATTTGTACCGTTTGTCATTGTTAAGATTGTTCATAACTCACTGGCGGGTGTGGCAACTTCTTGCTCCTCTGAACAGGATTAAACACATTTTCTTTCAATCCGTTTTCTGACTATTTGATGGAATGAATGTGTGTGGAGACGTTTTCTTTATTTTAGTTGCATGGGTAATGAAAATTCTTAATTTTTTAATTTTAAAAACTCTCAAAATCATTCCAAAGCAGCCCAAATTTTTACCACCTGCCCAAGCTCATTTTCTCCCATACAAATCTACTGAAAATAGCCCAATTGGGTGGGAACCTGCCCAATCTGGCAACACTAGTCACAACGATTCTGCTGTATTACCTTAACTTCCTCTTCAGTTTGCCTCTTAAGCTCCTCAATTTGTTGAGTGAAAGCTTGTTTGCCTCTGGTGAGCTGAGAAACTAGAGCCTCCTTCTCCTCCAGTTGACGGCTAAACTCACCTGTTGAGATTTTAGATTCACTGTGTCAGATCTATATCAGTTAATTTTAAACAAAGTCCATGGAGGCAAATTGTTAGAAATCAGTATGTTTGTTTCTTCTAATAAGACTTTGTTAGAGTCAGAAATTCAATTAAAAATTATCTTAATACACTATTATCAATAATTTTTTACAAACTATTAATTTGTTCACAATTGTCATGTTACCATTTTCAGTTTGAAGTCTTGCTCTTTGAGCACTGATGTCATTTATCTGACGAACATTCTCATCATTCTTGGCCTTTATTTCACTAAGTTGGTCCTCAACTGTGCGGCACATTTTCTCTAGATTAGCCTGCAAATACAAAGTCCTTAGATATTTACAAATCTTAAACACATATTTGATATATTTGTTTAGCTATACAATTCTCAACCTTTGCTTTAGCAACAGCCTCCATGTTGCTGGAGAGATCATCAATCTCCATTTTGTATTCACTCTTCTCCTTCTCAAGCTTTTGCTTGACACGCTGGAGGTTGTCGATTTGCTCTCCCAGCTCAGCCACACTGTCGGCCTGCTTCTTGCGGAGGGCAGCAGCAGTGGCTTCATGCTGGAGGGTGGCCTCTTCAAGATCTCGACGCAGCTTCTGGAATTCAGCCTCACGCTTCTTATTCATCTCAATCTGTGCAGCAGTTGCTCCTCCAGCCTCCTCAAGCCTCTCACTGATCTCCTCAAGTTCCCTGGAAAGATCAGCTCTCTGCTTCTCCACCTTTGCACGAGCAGCACGCTCAGCCTCAATCTCTTCCTCCAGCTCCTCAACGCGCGCCTATAGGGGCAAGTAATTAATCAATTTCTGATCTAGATTTTTAAATAAATGTAACATAAGAGTCCAAAAAATACCTGAAGCTCCTTGATCTTCTTCTGGAGTTGAGCTCCAAGAGATTGTTCATCCTCAATCTTGCTGAGAAGCTGGCTTGTTTCAAAGTCTTTCCTGTGCGAGTTCAACAATAATTTGTTATTGTTTAAAACAATAAAACATAAAACAATTACATACATAAAAACTAACATGCATAAAGCAAACATAACAATATAAGTAAATAATGATTTGCTTTTAATTACTTCTTCAGTTTCTCCTCAGATTGCTGCTTGTCATTCTCCAGGTCCATAATGGTCTCCTGGGCCAGTTTGAGGTCTCCTTCAAGCTTTCTCTTGGCTCTCTCAAGGTCCATGCGGAGCTTCTTCTCTTGTTCAAGGGAACCCTCAAGCTATGGGAAAACAAAATATAAATGTTTAAAGCTAAATTCTGAATTTCATCTATCAAGGACATGTTGAAATGGCAACTCACATCATCAACTTGTTGCTCAAGCTTTGTCTTGGCTTTGGTCAGGGTGTTGACTTTATCCTCCTCTGCCTGGAGATCATCCAGAGTTTGCTGATGTGCCTCTTGGAGGGCTTTCTTCTCTTTTGTAAGCTTGGCAATGCTCTCATCCTGTGCTGCCATTTCCTCAGTCAGGTTCTTGACCTGTGCGGTGTTGGATTCTAAATTCATTCCTTTTGTCCTAATTAATATTATTTAACAAAAATATAGGTGCATAAAATAATTGATGTGAAATATTAAATCAACTCTGTCACAAACCTTATTTTCAGTGGCATGTTTCTCCTTTTCCACTTTAGCTAAGGTGAGCTCCAGATCATCAATATCTTTCTTCAGCTCAGAGCACTCATCCTCAAGTTTTCTCTTCTTGGCTGTGAGTTCAGCATTGATTTCTTCCTCATCTTCCAGTCTCTCAGTTGTCTCTTTGAGTTTAGCTTCAAGCTGGATTTTGCTCTTGATCAGACCCTCACACCTCTCCTCAGCATCTGAGAGATTCTCAGCTTCCTGGCAGGTCAATAAATATATATTTGACATACTATTGTTCAAAAATATCTATCAAAATGTACAATTTCTGTAAGTTCATTAAAGCAAACTCACAGAGGCCACAGCAAGCTGCAGATCATTCTTCTCTTGCAGCAGTGCTACCATCTTTTCCTCAAGCTCCTTCTTTTTAGCCTCAGCCTTTGCAAGATCTTCTTTGCATTTTGCATAGTCTTCTTTCATGTTTGCCAGCTCCTTCTCAGTTTCAGCACTCTTCAGCATCGGCTTAATCTTGTAGTAAACCTTCATCCATGGCCAGTGTTTGACATTCATGAATGATCGGATGTTGTATTGAATGGTGTAAATAGACTCCCTGTAAATCAGTGGTCATTAAATGTCATGAAAATCAAAAATGTTTAACAGTGCTCTTTGGAATACTCAATTCTGATTGGTCAATGGTCCCATCTTGTGGTCTGATATTTCACAATAACAACCACTCATATGTGGATTAAGTTATATCAGACTAGTCATCCAGGAATTGTCAGTCATCTTTGCTACTTCTGATATCACAAGTAAGCTAATAAAATAATTTCAAATTAAATCAACTTGTTGTCTGTTTATTTATTTATTTGTTAAGTATTCTTGTACAAAGTGGGTGTGATTGAGCTATTGCTAGAGACTCTGCAACTTATTTCTTCTCACTTTAAAAATGTTTCAATGCAAAATTAATATTTCAGACCCATTTATTTATTTTTGTTGATAGCTGTGTAATAAGAGGGCTAATGAACATTTTGCATTAGGGTCCTGATCACCCTGTCAGGATTTATTTTGTGATATCGACTGGCTGACTGGACATTATCCCTTACATAACTCACCTCCTCTCCATCATCTTCACAAACTCCCTTCTCATCAGATAACCACGGCAGAGAGCCTGAGTCATTGTGACCAGAATAGCCAGTTTCTCATCACGCATCTCCTCAAGAGTACCCAGAAGACCAGCTTTGAAGAACACCTTAATATGTGTATAACAAAGAAGTTTGTTTCCAGTGTTAGGACTTTAAATCATGAGTAGGGAGTCTTTGAAGTGTAATGCAGAATATAAACCTTTGTGTGCCCGAATCTATACTCGTCATGATTAACATCGATGGATCCCAGGAGTTTCTCAGAGGCCTTCTTGTTGTCCATAAACTGTCCCTCAGGAATAACACTGGCATTCAGCACCTTGTATCTATGGAAGATTTTTCAAAATGCTTCATATCTTTATATTAAGATAAGCCTCAGTGGAAGTGATATTTTAGTCAAAATTACCTCTGTTTGAAGTCACCATAGAGGATTCTGCTGGGGAAGCCCTTTCTGCAAATTCTGATACCCTCCAGTACACCGTTACACCTCAGCTGGTGGATAACCAGGAAGTTCTCCATGAGACCTATCAAAACAGTTTATATCATGAGCTTTGTACATAATTCAAATAAAAACCTCTTAAAGTCCTTCATTACTTTACCTGGGGTTTTGGACTCATTGGGAATCAGACAACGCACAAAATGAGGATGAGTGCTCCTCAAGTTTGTCATAAGCTTGCCCAAGTTCTCCTATAGAGAATAAAAAATGGTTCTCACTTTTTTCAAATACAGCAATAATGTTGTTATATCAGCTTCAACATCTTCTGTACATACCCTGAACTGAGAGGACACAGTCTGCATGGAGCCACCCTTCTTCTTGCCTCCCTTCTTGCCAGTTTCTTTACAAACATTGAAATGATATTTAGCTCAAATTAGCTAATTCAATCATTCTCTATTTAAAATATTTGTAATTTATAATTACCCTCAACAACAGGTGGGTAGAGAGTAGCCAGAAGTTTGACAGAAGATTTCTGGTACAGCTGCACAGCAGACTCATTTAGTGGATCCTTGTTCTTGTCCAACCAGCCAACGATGTTGTAATCCACAGTTCCAGCGTAGTGAACCAGAGAGAAGTGGGCCTCAGCCTTGCCTTTGACAGGCTTTGGTTTCTGGAAGGCTTGATTTTTGCCAAGGTGCTGATCATACAGTTTGTTCTTGAAGGAAGTGTCTGAAGCCTTGGGGAACATGCACTCCTCTTCAAGGATGGAGAAGATACCCATGGGCTGTTTGTAAATGAATAAAGAGTATTACAAAAAAATCACAGATTTTGTGAATAGAAAATGGTAGAAATTAAGAAGTTTGTAAACCAGTAAAAACCTTCTCAATGAGCTCAATGCAAGCAGCCAAGTCCATGCCGAAGTCAATGAACTCCCAAATAATGCCCTCCTTCTTGTACTCCTCTTGTTCCAGCACAAACATGTGGTGGTTGAAGAACTGTTGCAGTTTCTCATTGGTGAAGTTGATGCACAGTTGCTCCATACTGTTGAACTGAAGAGAGAAACTTTTACTGAACACTGAACTTAAGTCAACTTGCATTCAAATTAGGTAAAAAATAATTTTTACATCGAATATCTCGAAGCCAGCAATATCCAGCACGCCAATGAAGAACTGTCTGGCCTGCTTTGTGTCCAACATCTGATTGATACGAATGACCATCCACAAGAACATCCTCTCATAGATAGATTTGGCTAAAGCACTAACAGAGTTGTACACCTGTGGATAGAATACATTGTAATTTTTATTCCAATGTCCTTCTGCTTTAATAATAGTCAGATTCACACCTAATTTTTAGGTCTAACACATCTGCAGGGTTAGGAGAGTTACTTTTTAAATGGAATCCATTACAAATACCGATTACTTAGTAAAAATGTAATCAGTAAAAATCCAGTTACCTTGATAAGTAATGTAATCCGATACATTTTTTGATTACCTCAAGATCGCATTTGTAAGTAAAGTCGAGAAAGAGAAAAGCAATATGTTCTCAATGACTTTTAATCATATCTTCTGAAGCAAACAGTGTATGAATAATGTTATGAGTGATGTAGCTATTATTAGAGTATAATAATAGATAATAAGAACAAAACATGAAAAACAGGGACACCACCTTAATAGGAAAACAGAAAATGTTCAACAGTTAGATGCACTGAATTATGTCTTGGTTAACATTACAAAATCTGACAGGATATACCTCAGATTCAGAAACACTACAAAGTTTAATTCTGCCATGTACGGCAGTTAGAATGTAGACTAAAGGCACTGACCATTCATTAACTTCTGACTGCAATAGGTAGATCACATGCTCATCATCATCATTATTAATGTCTCCAGTGCATATCATCTTGTTTTAAAGAATAGATCAAAATAGATTTAAACCTTTTTACTGTGTCTTGATTTACGTTAAAAATGTTACATTTGCCAGAATTTCTCCCTCACCCATAATTTTGATCTGTTCTTAACAATACATTTGTAATATGTATCAAAATCAGATCAATTATCCATTTCACTTTTCCCCTAAGAACTTAATCATATTTTCAATTCATTTGGTATTCATGTGTACAATCTGTTTTTTTAACAAAGAAAAAAAGAAATGCTGTCCCAATTTCTGTTGTCATTAGTACACAGGCATCCTGTGTACCGGAAAACTGGTTGTTCACCAGAGGGAGTGGTAGTTTCTCCACTTCTGTTCCTGTTCTGCATAAACGATCGGTAGACGGTCGGATGGCAAAATTAGGGAACACATGATTAATTTTAGCTATCCTTGCTAATGTGATTTTTGTGTGGGTCTTACCTTTAAATGCTTATTTAAATTATATGTTTGGCCCTTGGAAAATCAATGCATCTTCACAGCAGGAAGGTAAATTGTTCTGAACTTTAATGTTGTCTCCCTTTTATCCATTGAAGAGACAAGAATATCGGAATTTCCACAAAAAGTATAATAGTTGCAATGGCCATTGCAATGAAACAGCACTTGTATCCATGGTTAAATTGTGTGGTCAAATAAACAGGACAAATCAAAACCAATGTGTAATGTAAGGCATAGCAATTGAATTTAACTTTCCTCTTAAGAAGCGTAAAGGCATAAAAACAAACTTGGACCTCTGAAAAATAGATTTGTTTTCTGTTGAAATGACGGAGGAGAGAACTGGCTTTCTTGCAACAGTTAACAAGAAGAGGTTTCTGCAGCTTAATGCTGAGTCATTTTAGATAGAAAGCCTGAAAGACACATCACACCGATGCCAAACCTGTTTGTATCGGAAATAGGAAGTGTCTGATGCCAATTATCTCCTTATTAACATTCATTTCCAGCAAGGCACTCTGAACAATCAGTCACAATTTCCCACATGAGATTAAAGTCATCATGAAACGGAAGTTGCGACCGACTTCCGTATTGTGACGTATTACCAAGCGAAAGCTTATTGACTAAGAAAAAAAATGTAGGGCGGTAATTTTAGTTTATCCATTGGTTTTTTTATTGGATTGGGAAAATGTTGTTTCATAGAGGAACGGAGTCAGATATGAATGTGAGTTTGTAGAGGAAACACACCCCTACCACCGTGCTGTTCCAGTCACAGCCAATTATCAGTGAAATTGAGCAGTGATCTAAACACATTTATGATCAAACTGACAACATAAACGCACGAGTACATCAGTGTCTTACAAAGAGGCTGAGTGAGTAAAAGAAAACCGTATTTTAATGTTTTGAATTACAAAACACTAAATATAAAGGAAAAAAACACTTGCTCGTGCTGTGCATCACAATACAACTGCAAAATATAAATAAGCTCCAGAGGCATCCAAAATATTGTATTCATTAGTGATCACCTCAGCAATTCAGGCCGGAAATGTCTCGAACACAACCGCGAATTCGCCCTTATTCCTTCTCATTCGAAATGTAAATTCAAGCCAGCTGACCCGTAACCAAAGTATTTGGGTCAATGAATGATAGTTTTGAAGGAAAACAGACAAAAACACACCTTGCCATCTTCACCAACATGCGATTGATGCTTCGTTCAACTCTACGCAAGGTTGTAGTATTTATAAGAAAGGGGCAGGGTTTAAGCGGACTAAATAATTGGAGAAGTCCTGCATACGTTCAATAACATGCATTTAGAAAATAGCTAGGGTGAATTTTTATTTCATGCTGACTTTAATGGTTTGTTTACGTTTGCCTCGAGAGTGCAGTGTTGATGTAAGACAGGTGTTATTTACACATGTGACAGTAATTGGCGCCAGATTCACTTAAGTCAAGAGAGAGAACCAGAAGAGATCTCCATCGCGCATCTGATCATATCTATACCACTATAAAGAAATAATAATTCATAATTTTATGCCAATATAATGTATAATATTAATATTTTTTTATATATTGAAAATTGTAACCCTGCTAATAATCACAATTTTTACCAAATGTAACTGTAATTTGAATACTTTGAGTTTTTATGTGACTGTAACGGATTACAATTACAAATTTTTTGTATCTTGATTACGTAACGCCATTACAAGTATTCTGTTACTCCCCAAGCCTGCACGTACATAGCAGGACATACTATATAATATACTGTTAATACATACCTGTGGCACAGTTTGACCTTTGGTCACAAACTCATTTCCGACCTTCACTCTGGGGTAGCACAAAGCCTTCAGCATATCAGCAGAGTTCAAGCCCAAAAGGTAGGCGACTTTGTCAGCCTCTGCAATTTTTAGTTAAAAATTAAAAAAATCATCCCATATCTTTCACTGAAAGCTATAGGAAAAAAACTATTTCTTATATGATAATAGAAAGGGATCTTTCAATCGAAGCATTCTTAAATGGGATTACACATTAAAACTATTTAATCTCACCCTCTGTGCCATCAGGCTCGGCTTGCTCCTCACGCTGCTTCTGCTTGAACTTCATGTTACCATGATGCAGCACAGCTCCAGTGAACTTGTAGATGCCCATCTTCTCCTCAGTAGTAAAGCCCAGAATGTCAATAGCAGTCTGGATATTACACACAAACACAAAAATAGCACTAAGATCTGCCATATTTACATGGAATAAATCAGTTGTCAAATAACAATGACTCACATCAGTTGCAACCAACTCCTCTTTATCATCAATGCTTGCCACAGTGATCTGACCCATACTGCACATGGGGAAGTCATAGGGGTTGGTGGTTAGGAGTGTCATTTCTGTAAAGCACACAGAGCATTTTTGACAGAGTATTTTACAATACTATTTTGAATTTTGAAAAAAAAAAATGCTTTGATTGAAATGTGTCCACCTACCAATCAGCTCAGGCTTATGATTGGTCATCATCTGGTAGAAGATGTGGTAGCCTCTCTCATCTGGAAGCTGGAATGTCACTCTAGACTTCTCCAGCAGATCTGTTGAGGGAATGTAATGAAGTCATGTTCTAAAGAATGATAGATAAAGAAAAATGTACAGATTGATCAATTAAAAGCATGTCCACCTACATGTCTCAATATCAGCACTAGCCAGTTTTCCAGTGGTGCCAAAGTGAATTCTGATGAATTTACCCTGTTTATAACAAAATAACATTATTGCTACTGTGCAATAAAAAAAATCCAGCAAAACTGCATTCAAAAATATAAATAAGCTCCAGAGGCATCCAAAGCATTTTATTCATTAGTGATCATCTCAGCAATTCAGGCAGGAAATGTCTCGAACCTGTAACCTGACCCCGAAGCTGACACGTAACCAAGGAGTTTTGGGTTAAGGAATGATATTTTTAAAGGAAAACAGATGAAAATACACCGTGCCATCTCCACCAACATGCGATTGACGCTTCGATCAACTCTACGCAAGGTTGTAGTATTTATAAGAAAGGGGCAGGATTTTAATGGACTAAATGATTGGAGATTTCTTGCATACATCACCAGAGAGAAGTCTGTTGTTTCACCGGATGATTGAGTTATGGCATTTTTATTAATGATTACGAGGTCAAAAAAATTTATAAAACATATGCATGGATGAATCGTTCACAATAAGACCAATAACTTGCATTTAGAAAATAGATAGACAAAGCTCTCTGTACATAAAAACTGGTGAACTTACAAATCGAGATGAGTTGTCATTTCTCACAGTCTTGGCATTACCATAAGCCTCAAGCAGAGGGTTGGCGGCAATGATCTGGTCTTCAAGAGATCCCTGTAGTGTAAGGGGTTACATTTTAAATGTCTCATGTAAAGATCATTTGCAAAAAAATGTAAACATTGATATCAATATATTTTATATCTCATTTCAAACCTGCATTTTGCCAGGAGTTTGTTCTTTCTTCTTGTCACCCACCACTGCAACTGTTGCAAAGTACTGAATGACACGTTTGGTGTTCACAGTCTTTCCAGCACCAGATTCTCCACTGGTTTATGAGAGATGATAAGACAGAAGATGATCAGACATGTGCAATTTCCATGAGAAGAAAATAAAACCATTCTTAGCATCTCTATACAGTAGATACATACGTAATCAGGACAGACTGGTTCTCTCTGTCTGTAAATTCAAAGATAATAATTTAGAATTTTTGTTTTATAAAAACTAAAATCAAGAATTCCAAAAATCTAAATTATTTAAAAATTAAGATCTTACCAGTAAGCATGAACTGATAGGCATTGTCAGAGACAGAGAAGATGTGGGGTGGGGCCTCCATACGCTTTTTGCCTCTGTAGGCAGCCACCACTTCTGCATCATACACTGGGAGCCACTTGTAGGGGTTCACAGTAGCACAGAACAGTCCAGAGTAGGTCTGAAAGGAGCAGATAAGTTGTCCAATTGAAGCATTGAAATCAAAATGAACAGTAATGCTACTTTACGTAGCTTCTTAACTCACATAGATCATCCATGCTGCATAACGCTCTTTGAGGTTATAAAGCACAGCTGGTTCATTGAGATGGGTCATCATGGCCATGTCCTCTATCTTGTCATACTTGGGAGGATTCATCGGATGGACATCATCCTCCTTAGCAACTCTCTCCTATAATGGTCATTTGTTAGATTTACCAGAGAAAATTTGCAATGATTTATGTATTGAGCTTCTAGTTTACATGGAATAAGGAAAATTCACCTCCTGAGTGTCAAGCACAGTAACGGTGACTTTGCCACCATCTCTGCTCTTGATTGTTCCTTTGACATACAACTCTTTGGGATCCACCACATAGCAAGCAGTCTTAGCATCAAAGGGCTTGCTCTGAGCCTCAATTCTCTCCTTCTCAGGCTTTCGTAGATATATGGCAGCCTTGCCATAAACGGCCATCTCCGCGTCCGTACTCATGGTGGCGGCTTACTGGAAATCATAAAGAGAAATTGTTTTGTATTGAAATAATAACCTAGTGGTTCAACATTACACCAAGCACAACAGTAACAAACTGATTTGCAATGTAGTACCTACATTTTCATTTCAGCTCAATATCTGCTTCAACTATGTCAACTAACAACAATACACAATGCTAAAATAACAATAACAAAAATTATATTTTGTTTCAAAACAAGTCTTATAGTGGTAATAAATGTTTGATAAACTCTGATATTAAGATATTCTATCTCTGTACTTTATCGAATGCCCCCACAACAGTATGAAATGATCTACCCAGCACAAATTATATTTTCCTCTGTGTGACAAAATGTCCTGAGCAAACAACACAATCTTAACCAAGGTATCAAAAACAAACTCTGGCTTGACATAGAATAAGCTACATAAATATAGCCGCAGGAGTCAATACACCAACTAATTCAACCCACTCATTACATTAGTAGGGACATTTGCCTACCTTCCCTTTTTTTGAGACCAGATGAAATTTCCTGCAAAATAATTCAGTTACAGTTAAACATCCATGTTTTTTTTGTTTTTTTAAACAGAGCATTTTTTTTTATTGATACTGCTTCATTACAAACAAACAGGATCATATATATATTATCTGTTTATCTCGTTTTGCTTCTCCTGCAGGTTTGAAGTGGTTAACAAAAATCTTGCCAAGTGTATGCCAACATCCATGCAAATCAACTTACCACCAGCTGGAGCTCCTCCAGACTTCTATTCGGCTGATCATGTCCTCCTCCACACTTATATTAAGATTAACTTGCACACTAAGCAGATACTAAATATGGCGAGCCATTAGAGTTTAAATTACTGTATCTAGAAACTGTCCATAAACAGAATGTCCATCCCAAGAATGGATGTAACAGCCATATTAGAAACCAGTTCCAGAAAAGGCAATAAAGCAGTTGTATTAAATAGAGATATCAGGTAGAATCATAATCAGTGGATCATTTCGATTTATATTGCTCTTATAACTTATCTTCATAAGGGCATATAATGGATTGTTGTGTATGTTTCAGGAACATGTTTTTATTTTCATGTGAAACTTGAATACGAATACAATACGTTTACAATACGATTTTAAGACAGGTATGTCATGATTATCCTATTGTTCATAATAAACATATCTTGCATCAAAACAGATACTGTACATATTGAGTTAAATAAATCCATGACAAGTTGACCACTGTATACTTGTTTCATAGAATTTCTATTTACGCCACGAGCAAGTTGATGTGAGGGCATATTGCCAGATGGGGTGGTAATTGACTCTATCATGAGCACTCGTGCTGACTGTCACAATTCCTCTGTGAGTTCATGGAGAAATTATCCGTACAGCTTGTTAACACAGTCGTGTGTGTGAACGTTGAAATCATTTTCTACATAATTATAGATTAAACTGTCCATTTGCTAACATATGCGGAGGTTTTCAGTACTATTTATTTTTCTTTCCATATATCGTTTTTGTTTACAAAAGCAGTAGGCTAAATGACAGCGCAAACTTACCTTAATTGTTAAGATATTCTAGAAATATGTAGCTACAGTAAGGTTATGATCAGCGATATAGTTATAGACCTGTGTTACCCTTCTTTTCTTTTTTGCTTTCCCCTCTCCATTCCTCCACATACTAGAGTGAAAAGTTGGTCCTGCCCAGGCGGGTCACTAGACCCTTTTTATTGGGGCACGTGCCCCAGTAAAAGCTCAAGTTTGAACAATTTACATTATTTGTCAGTGCATTCATTTAGATTGATAATTCTGAAAAAAGAAATGGATATATTTAAATGCAACGCAGTAACCCTCACAATCAACGCTTGTAAAAGCAACGCAGTTTAACCGAAAACACAAATCTGATGCATGCTCGCAGAAATCCATGTCCGTGCGGCGCGCGCTTCTGCTCTTGCTATACCAAAGCCTCTGCAGCGCGCACAGCCACACACAAGTCCAGGAGCCGGTTGCACCAGCTATACGTACGTTACAATTTATATATTTATTTAAGCGCTTCAGCGTGAAACGGTGCAGCTTTCAGTGTGCGTCGTCCGGTGTCAATTGTCAACATTTACTAAATATTTAAGAAATTAAAATGAATAAATGTCTATTTATCCAGCCTGTTGTTTTTTTTTATTTATTTATCACCCCTTAATAATTTTAGATACAGTTCCTATATATTGTTATTTACACAGGCAAATATACTATTTATGAAATATATTTTTATTACGTATCATATTTTAATGGGGATATAATTTACTACAGCTGACAGTTACACGAGCAGACCAGGTTTGAACTTTAACCGTAGCGAGATAAAACTTAATTTCGCGGCTTTTTAACACTTCTATATATAAATTTGAAGGCTTTTTATTGGATCAATACAGGTAAACGTCATATTATGCGACTAAGTATTACTTTATGGAGAGTTTACGACCTACTAGTTAAGTCTTGCCTGAAGACAAGGTGGTGCAACCGAATTAAGCACTGACTTAGATACAAACTAGAAGCCCTTAATTTGAACTTTACCTCCTAACTTATGAGATAACATACGCATAGCTGGTGCAACCCTGCCCAAGTGTCGGCACACACGCCAGAATTGAGGTAGGCTATGAAAACATGATGAAACTGAAGTAGGTTTCTAAATAATAACGATGGTCTTATTTTTATAAAAAAACATCAAGTCTCAGGAAAACCTCTGTCAAGTCTATGGAAAATATTTTTCTGTAATACTGTCGTTGATTATGATAACATGAATCAATCATTTGGATATTAAATTAATAATTTAATTCACTAGCGCTAGTTTAGGACACTGCATATACAGTTGCCTGTAACTATGGCTGCTGTGTGCTAATTACCTGGCGACTAAAAAGGACTATAGTTTGGCTTGTTTTGAGTTGTTGTTGCAAGTAAATTTAATGAGCTTCAAACGTCAGTTTAAACTTACACCAATTATGTTAGCTAGTTATTAATTTATAGAAACGACACTTCTGCACTTATAAAGTTAGAGATAGCTCAGCTGGTTTCACAAGCTAGCAACCAAACTTTTGTAAGACAATTTTAGTGTTGAAAGGTAATATGCGAGGAGGCGTGAACGATCAAGAATATTAAGGTAATTCGCACCTGAGAGACAATGACCCCACCCCTGAGCCCATCAATGAGGAATGTGACAGAAAGAGAATGAATGCGAGAAGACTAAATGATCAAAATCAAGTTTTAAGTTAAAAGAAGTAATCTGACTATACATTTTCTTTACGTAAAGACTTAATTTTAGACCTACACTACAAGTAAAATAAGTCTCTTCTGCTCACCAAGACTGGATTTATTTGATCCAAAATACAGTAAAAACATTGTGTGAACTCTTTTTACAATTTAAAAGAACAGTTTTCTATTTGAATATTTTGTAAAATGCAATTTGTGATCAAAGCTGAATTTTCAGCATCATTACTGCAGTCTTCAGTGTCACATGATCCTTCAGAAATCATTATAAGATGCTGATTTTCTAATATGGGCATATTTAAAGTGCATTTTACATATTTAACCTGAACACTTATTTGCAAGCACAAGCTTTGTTGATGATAATGAGGCATTATAAACACCAGATAAAATATAATCTAAACATTCATATTATTTTTATATCATATACCTATCATATTTATATTATACAGCATACAGTTGAAAGGCCTGCTTTATCTGAAACAGCATTTAAATGTAACTAAAACTTGCTTATTAGGAGTCATATTTCAAATGTTAATACTCTGAATCCTGGCTGGCAAGTCTAGAAACAGTCCCACTAGTAAAATAAAAGTTAAAGTTTATATAAATTAGCTTGTCAACTAATGAAAATGAAATGACTTACTCGTCTGAAATTGTATCCTCGGCTGGATCAAGTCTCTCTTCAAAATACAAATGTTCATCGGAGTCCCGCTCTTCTTCTGAGGAAAATCTAAAATTTCATTACAATCCAGGAGCTTTCTTGCCTGTGTATCGTTACAAACGCGCAGAAAAATGAACAACATTTGTTTACAGCCTCACAGTCGGGTGTGTACATTTTCGTTGATCGTCTCAGCACATTAGCGTATGAACGGCGCGCTCTGCTGGTGGGTGGGATCACATTACAGATAATTAGATGGACCGGTAAAAACGGAACATCGCTTTGTTTCAAACAGATTGCATTGCAGGAGAACATTTGTTTTAAATTTGAATTGTTTTACTAAAAAGTAGACATTTAAAGCTTTCTTTAGACATATGTTTCATGCTTATGTGATAAGTATTCGCGGAGTTTCAGTTCATTTTTGTGACGTGTTTCAGATAAATGCTCTCAAACCCAGAGCCTGCTGAAAGCTCGCCCTTTTTATTTTCTTTATTTTACAAAAGCACAATGTTTCACTGTTATTATGAGTGTACACAAATAAAAGTAGACCCTTTATAGTCTCTAATGATGTATTACACTTATCTGTATACCCAAAAATGACGGAGTATTTTATGTTGTTTCTGCTGTAATGACGAAAATATCCAGCATGACGCGCCGGCGCATCCATCGACCCCAGAGGGTTAAAGCACATATTGTGTCTAGTCTGAACCTGAAGACTATGTGGTACCAAGATGATGTTCTTACTGCAGATACAGATGAGGTCCAGACAGCAGGATGCTCATGTTACAGGATGATTTTTCAGATAAAATATAATTATTTTGTGGGAGATGAATTTGTAGTAAACTCAAACTAGCTTTATAATTGTTAGTTTAAATACATACTCTAAATGCTTAAACCAACATTAAACATTTTAGTGTTTAAACATTTGAATGAACAACTTATCCTGTTGATAGATTGAATTTATTGTTCTTGTGCAGGAAATAACGATGTATTAGCAGTCACACAATAAACTTCACTGTACAAAAAGAACTACATGCAATACAAAAAAAAAAAACATTTATTTGGACATACATTATAAATATTGTACACAAAAGTTAAATGTTCTCTGTAAAAGAACTACACTGTCCACACTGTTTTCCAAATCACCTTAAAGGTCCCCTGACATGCTTCTTTTTGTAGGCTTTGATATAGGCCTTAGTGGTCCCTAGTACTGTATCTGAAATCTCTTTTCCAAAATTCAGCCTTGGTACAGAATTATAGCCATTACAAGCCAACCCACAATGAGCTTTCCTTCAGACGTGCCATTTCGGTGTTTGTAGCTTTAAATGCGAATGAGGAGGAGAAAGGCGGGGCAAGGTGTAGGGTGGGTGTGGCCTTGACCATCTTGCGGCAATGGTAACATGCAGGTTTACATTGGATATATTGCAATGGCACGCAGACACGCAGTCGTTCAAGCATTTCAGTTTGACCCAGAGTCTGATCCGGATGGAGAAGCAACGGATGAAGAAGTTGCAACTCAGCGGCTCCAGCAGGACGTCTCCGAATGGTTAGTTTAAAATATTACGTCTGGATACTGTACTATATTCGGATGTTTTACATATGAGGTTACAGTTATTATCATGTACCTAACGCTAGTATATACAGCTAACGCTGTATTAGCATCTATATCAGTAATATTTCTAGTTTAGAGAAGACTGTAATGTAGCTTATTTTTTAATGACAAAGTACTCCATGTCCCCGTATACTGAAGTCATGTTACACATAACCAATGTGTGGCACGGAGGGGGGCGGGGCCGGGCTTGAATGTTGCACGCCCGGTCCCCAATCGGCCTGATGGGGCGCGCGAGGGATAAAGGCGGCCGGTGACGACGGTTCGAGAGAGAGAGCTCAATCACGGACATGTCCGTTGTGTGTTTGTTTATGCTTTTGCTTTAAGTTCTTCATTAAAATATTATTTATATTGACAAGCCGGTTCTCGCCTCCTCCTTGCCCACCCTAACTCGTCTTTACATTGGTGCCGAAAGCCCGGGAAGGAAGAGGGATACGCCGTAGAGGAGTTCTCGCCACTACCCCAACGAAGCAGCCGCGGCCATCTGCCCAGCGGTCAGCTAGGAGCCCCTTCTCCCATCGCAGTCGGCGGCCGTTCCTCCGCGTCCAGGCGACTGGACTCCTCATCCCCCCGGCAGATGGCCGCGGCTGCTTCGTTGGGGTAGTGGCGAGAACTCCTCTACGGCGTATCCCTCTTCCTTCCCGGGCTTTCGGCACAAATGTAAAGACAGTTCACACTCACGGGCAAGGAAGAGGCGAGAAACCGGCTTGACATACAAACTAAAGGTTTAATGGAGAACTCAAAATACAAACACATAAGACAACGGACATGACCGTGAACGATCTCTCTCTCACGCACATCGTCCGAGGTCGGCCTTTAACCCTCTTGGTGGCTTGATTAGCCGAATACGGGACCGGGCGTGTTGAATCGGGTTCATACTTCTTAGCTCGTTTTCTCATGGGTGGGCCAAATTCTCTGGGCGGGCAAAGCAGAGAAAGGGGAGGTAACCTTTCCTCCGTATGATGTCATACGGAGGAGATTCAAGATCAGCCCGTCTGAGCTTCATTTTCTCACAGGCAGAGAAATATAGCCAAAGCTCGGTTTACACCGATTTAAATTTCTAGACACGAGGGGACCAAATACAGGCTAGGGGAACTAATATTAATGTTAAAAAACCTCAGAAAGTGAAAATTTCATGTCAGGGGACCTTTAAGTCTAATGGCATCTCCCCCATTTCAACCCTGATGGCATCTAAAGGGATTGATCTTATTGCTCCACAACAGATTCTAAGTACTCTAGACTGTAAATTATTCAATTTATTCAATTCTGATTTAGATGCAGCCCCATACACTGCACATCCATAGTGTTGAGAATTCTCTCCCTTTAAATACTAAGTTGGATATGTGTGGGACATTTTAAGTTGCTTTGTACGCAAATAATGTAGTGCAGCGTTCTCAGCACGTACGGACTCAGTGAAATTACCTATTCACTAAGGCACTGGAGTGGAGCGATCATATCGCGTGCACGCAGTCATGTGCAGTGTTTATGTGCAAGAGAAAGTTTGTGACAAAGTAAGTTTCCTTCTGTATATTGTTAATAACACAGATTGTTATTGTATCCTAACTGCGCTAAGTTAGACCATGTTTGTGGTGTAGTTGATGTTTAGCGATCTTTCTTCGTGTAATTTGATCCCGCTTAACGAGCGGATTTTCCCGCTAGCATCACGGCTCTATTGTTCATATTTACTAGTTATTACCTTGAAGTGAATATCTCTGTGGATAATATCTTTCACTGGTTGTCATTTAGTACTGCCTGTAATAATGAAGACAGTCCGATTTCTGTAATCTATATTTTAGTGTTTTGTCAATATAATTGCATTATGCAGTTTATTACAGACTTATGTTTCTTGAGTTATATTTCATGTATCAGTGCACTTTACAGAGATGTTTATATTTGAGTTAGCTATCTATTAAGTTGTTGAATAATTTAGACAGTGACTATTTATTTCTGTTATATCATTTATTTCAGAAACTACCAAGTACAATGTGGTCACTCTTGTGCAATAAACTACTAAACTCTATCTGATGACTCCGACTCCCTGACCAGAGTTCTGCAGCGGTCAATAATATAATCCACCAGTTTTCAGTGGGGCAATCCCCAACACATAGTCTATACAACAACATATTAAAGCTTGATAAACATGTAACAGTGAACTCTTGCTTGGCTCCCCATTCATACTTGGCTATTGAAGACATACAATTTATTATATCTTTACATTTGTTTTAAATTTTCTTAATATGTCTCTTCCATGTAAATTTCTCATCAAAGATTAATCCAAGATACATGAATTCTGTCACTCTTTCTAGTGGTTGATCATATAATTTCAGAATCATTTGTTCTATTTTCTTTTTCTTTGTAAAAATCATATACTGAGTCTTTGGTACTGAACATTTTAATCACCAATCTATTGACCATTCTTCAACTTCACTTGTTTCTTGTATTCCTTTAACTACATTTCTTAAATGCCTACCTCTTTTCCATACTGCTCCATCATCGGCATATAATGCCTTTCAATATTTGGATTAACTTTTTCATATATATCACTAATCATTAAATAAAATTGGACTAATGACACTTCCTTGTGGAGTCCCATTCATAATATCATATGGTGCTGACATTTCTTCCCCTATTCTTACCTGGAATGTACATTCAAAGAGGAAATCTAATATCCAATTATACATTTACCCCCCTATTCCAAGTTTATTTAATTTAATTAAAAGTCCTTCCCTCCATAAAGTGTTATATGCTTTTTCAATATTAAAGAAAACTGCAACAAGATATTCTTTCATTAGAAGTGTTTTTGCATCATTTTCAAATAATATCAGACAATATCAGTAGTAAATATAACATACTTTGTGACAAAATGATTGACAGGTGTGATTGATGACTTAATTGCTAACCTTTGACCTTTCCCCCCTCCCCATCCCCACACCACCCCTCATACTTTGTGCCAAAAGTGATTGATGGTCTATGATTGATGACCTGTTTGGTGGTCCCCCTTTGACCTTTCCCCCCCACCCCTCCCCACCCCGCCTCACCCCGCCTCACCCCTCCGGCAGTTGTACAGGCTGTGGTATGAATTGGTTGGTCAGCTGTTTTGATGCCCTGCCAGCGCTGTACCCGACCCATCTGTGTATTTAAAAGAGTAGACAAATTATTCGTATTCTGTGAGCATTTTGTGATTTCCCGCTTGAGCAATGGCATCCCCCAGAAGTCCTAAAACCCCGTTGGTAAATGATGTAGAAACAAATGCTAAGCTAGATTGGGCTCCGAGGAAAAGATATGGACCATGCATAACCAGTGATCTCCATGATCCTTTAGGAACTCTGAAATATGAATTTCATCTAGACGATGGTCGTTTGTGCGTGTACGACTTTGACAGAACATCTCATTCTGTTAAGTTATTCAACAGGGGCGATGCAATGTATTTCACGGAAAAGGATTGGGATGTGTTTTACAATCGTGTTTGGAGGGATCTGAATGATTCTGGAGATGCACCTTTATTCATTGCAGAGGATGTTGGTGACCATACTATCAAGAGGCTGGATGACCATGGATACATACTTACCAGTGAGAATAAGCGGGGTATCAATGATGGAGTGTGTCCTTCCACAGAGACAGATCACATGAAGTTTTTGTTTCAGTGGAAAGATTTGCCTATCCTGAATGATGTTTTTTCAAAGATAGACAAACTGTTTAAATGGAATGATGCATATGACCAATACAATATAATTAAGGTCAGACTGTTTGACCCCGAAAAGTGTGGGGAAGTTCGCAGGACGCCGCCCTTGTAACACCGCCCACATTCTATAGACCTTAAAAGCGGGTGGTCCCCATTCTCATTTCAAACCAAAAGAGCGAATCATCATGTCTCAACACGATACTACAGAATCTGCTGGGGCCTTCGCATCATCCGATGACGCATCTACTTCAGCAAGGTGTAACCCCCCTGGAGGTGATCCTATCATCGGCCATTGGCTCGACAAGTTTTGCATGGATCTTGGCTATCACAATCTAACGTTCATTTCATCTCGCGGACCAGGACACACGCTTCCAGATGCATCGTCTCTGAAGGGGGATGATGATACCGATGGCGTTGTTGATGTAAAGAGCGTCAATTTTATAAAAGCAGTCATAGTGGTCATTCTGGAGCATCTCCTCGGCTTGAAGTTAAAAGAGTTGTGCTACGGTTGTGAAGTGGATCACCCCAGTCAGGTACAGCACACGTGTTTGTATGATCCTGACAAGTATTTCTTTTTCATACATTTTGAAGAAATTTGTAGTAAAGTGTTTAAACCGATGTTAAAACAAGTCATCGGCACTGCTTTGAAATCATTTGGATTGACGCTGACTCCTCAGAGAATCCATGGAATTATCGAAACCGTGTTGTGTGAACTAAGAGAGGAGCCACACATTCTACAGAGACTGCGTGAAATCCGTGAGAAGCTGGTGAATGATAGCGGTGAACAGGCTGTCTATGACACAGTGGACTGGTGGAAAGACAGTCCGACTGGCTCCTTATTTTGACGCTAACATGGGGATCTGCTACAGTGTTACTGGACTGCTTAAATTTATTCTGAGACGTCGTCTTCATTGTGAAATTGTCAACATGCTGTGTAAGATCATTAATGATAATAGTTCTGGACAAAACAAGCTTGTAAATGACCCCTATATTAACAAACGGGTGATTTGTCTAAAGAAGCACATGGATATAGTCAGAGGTATATCAAACGAATGGACTGAAATGATACAACGCTGTGTCTGCCAGAATGATTCATCCTGTGTGTTTCTTAAAAACATCGTAAATTCATTGTTTGAATGCAATAATGATTGTAAAATTGGCAATATAATATGTTTATGTACATATGTAACTGATATGTGTGTGATATTATTGTCAAGAAACGATCAGAGTTCTAGACATGTCTTTGAAAATGTTAATATTCTGGTAAATCACCTGATTGATAAAAATTCTGATACATGTGTTAATTTCCTACAATATCTCGACAATGCATGATGTTGGTCTTTCTATTTTAAATGTATAAGTATTCTTTGTACTGTGTGATTACCCTGATTTAAAATAAAAGGGGTGTTTTATAGAATCACTGTCTCATTATTTACACGTGTCTGAGCTGGTAACATGACCGAACAACTGCATAAGGTGTACTACACACCATCTAACCCCGGCTCTTTAGGGGGTGTAAATAGATTAAAACGCGGTGTATTAGAGGAAAGTGGTGATTTGCTAAGTGGTAAAGATGTTTCAGACTGGTTAGCCAGTCAAGATGCTTATACACTCCACAAACCACTACGTCACAATTTTAAAAGGAATAGAGTCGTTGTTTATGGTATTGACACACAGTTTCAAATGGATCTGGTAGATATGTCAATATATTCTTTGGAAAATGACAATACTAAATTTCTGCTTACATGTATAGATGTCTTTAGCAAATATGCATGGGTGCGTTGTATAAAGAACAAGACTGGATTGGCTGTGGCCAATGCGTTTAATTCAATACTACAAGAGGGTAGAGTCCCTCAGAAAATTCAGACTGACAAGGGGAAGGAGTTTTTTAACAAGCATTTCCAACAACTAACTAAAAAGCACAACATTTACCATTTCAGCACAGGGAGTGAATTGAAGGCAAGCGTTATTGAACGCTTTAATAGAACATTAAAAGGACGGATGTGGCGATATTTAACGGCTATAAACTCTAAACGCTACATCGACGTTTTACAAGACTTTATTCAAGGATACAACAGTAGCTATCACAGAAGTATTAAAATGCGCCCTGTAGATGTCAACAAAGAAAATGAACCGATCGTCTATGACAATTTGTATGGTAATGTGTGTAAGAAGAAGCCTATATTTAAATACAAAATCGGCGACGTGGTTAGAATATCAAAGATGAGGGGCCCTTTTACCAAGGGGTATGAACAAAACTACACGGATGAATTTTTCACTATAACCGAATGTATGCCACGTCAACCACCAGTCTACAAGCTATCTGATTATGACGGGGAGGTTATCGACGGCTCATTTTATGAAGAGGAGCTACAAAAAATTATTATGGACAAGGACAATGCTTTTAAAGTAGAAAAAATATTAGACAAGAAGAAGTGTGGTAAAAAAAACATGGTTCTCGTACGGTGGGTGGGATGGCCTCCGAAGTTTGACAGTTGGGTCAATGAAAAAGATGTTGTAGATCTACAGAGCTCTTTAAGCATATAAAGAAAATACAATTGACATCTGAGTTCATTTCTACAGTGAACGGTCATGGATGATGCAGGGTTTTATGTCACATTGCCATGCAATGCTTCATTAGCTCTTTACCCCGAAAACCAAATTTCGAATTACAGAACAAGATTAGCCAGAACTATAAACTTAAAAGGTAATTGGGAGGTGGGTCTGGCCGAAATTGAATACCCTAGATCGTGGTACACTATTGATGATGATGATGCGAAAATCATCTTGAGAGATGTTGTCGACAACAAAAATTTTGTGACCATAAATCTGAAAACCGGATATTATGACAAAATAGCATCTGTAATTAGGGAGCTAAATGTTTCTCTACCTAGTCATGTACGTTTCGGTTACGACCTTGTGAAAAACAAAGTTTACATGACAGCGCCACTAGGAGTAGCCTTAACATTCTACGGTAAACTAGCCATTATTTTGGGTGTAATACCGGAGAAACCATGGGAAGCTGTAAACGATCATAGTGAAACCACTTTTACAACAGTGTATGCACCACATCAAACCGACATGAACGGAGGATTTTACAGCATATATGTGTACACAGATGTTATCGAATATCAAACTGTGGGGGATGCACACGTTCCGCTTTTGAGATGCGTACATATAACCGGGTCGGGTCGTGAAATGATCAGTGTGACATATGACAGAACGCACTACGTGTCAGTGAATAAAAATTCTATTGGAGAGATTTGTATTGAACTCAAAGACGACAGAAACAGGGGGGTGCCATTTGCTTACGGTAAAGTTGTCGTTAAACTACACTTCAGACCTGTGAAACAACCGATCCTTTAAAATGGTGTATTATAACCCGTACCAAATGGATCCTGCTCATTATGTAAACTATTATAAAAATCAAGCAGGCGGTGGCCTGCCGGGGTATGCGGGTGGAGGGGTTATGTATGGGGCAGGTCTCGGAGGACTTTTCAGGGGGTTGTTTAGAATGGCTCTTCCGTTGTTAAAAAGAGGTTTCAGCATTGCCAAACCACATCTTAAAAATGCTGCTAAAAACATAGTCAGCGACGTTGTCACCAATGCCATGTCACATACCTTTAATAACAATAAAGCCCAAGATGGGTCGGGGTTAATGGTTATGTCACGAAAACGAAGGTCTAAACCACCAGGAGTGAGGAAGGTGAGGAGGAGTGGTCAAGCGGTAAATAAAACCAGGAAACAACCTAAGATATCTGCAGTTAGACAACAAAGACGAAAGAGAGCTGTGAAGCGCGGCTCATCTGGATCGGTGAAGAGATCTGTTAAAACGATATTCTAAACCATGGCTCTGCTACATACCATGTCCGAAGAATGTATTAAATCAGAACTGGATCTGTTTACGGTACCGATGACTCAGACGGCTATTGAAAAAAACACATACGTTGAAATACCTCCTCTATCTGCAATATCGAACACCACCCCCTTGGAATTTTTCATAGCAGGGAATGGTGAAGATTATGTAGATTTAAATAATACACTGCTTTACATGCGTGTTAAAATCACAAATCCGGACGGTACAGATATCAGAGATGGGACCCCTGTTGGACTGATCAATTATCCAGGAAACACTATTTTTTCACAGGTTGATGTATCACTTGGTGATAGGTTAATTTCACAGAGTACAAACACATACCCTTATCGATGTATTATAGAATGCCTTTTAAACTACGGTAAAGATACCCTGGAAAGCGTATTCTCAGCAGGATTATTTTACAAAGACTCTGCAGGACATATGGATGTAGGCGACCCAGCAGGGGCTAACATTGGTCTGACAAAGAGGGCTGCCTTTAGCAACGAAAGTGCCGTAGTCGAACTTTTATCACCCATACACAGCGATATTTTCTTTCAAGAAAAACTCATGCTTAACGGGGTGGACATTAAAATCCGGTTGACAAGAGGCAAAGATGAATTTTGTCTAATGAGGAGTGACGCTATTAGCATACAAACTAAATATTTTATCAGCGTCTCTGTTTGTTAAAAAAGTATCAGTTTCACCAGGAGTGAGACTGGGACACGCTCAAGCACTTCTCTCAACAACCGCTAAATATCCAATTGATAGAGTTTGTCTGAAAAATTTTTCCATACCAGCTGGAAGCCGTGTATCAAACCAGGAAAACCTATTCTTAGGAACACTCCCCAAATCTATCATATTGGGCATGGTCGATAATGATGCTTTTACAGGGGCATACGATAAAAACCCTTTTGCATTTAAACATTACGATCTGGAGTTTCTAGCTGTTTATGTGGATGGACAGCAACACCCCGCCAAACCATTACAACCCAACTTTGGATCAGGCACAGCCGTACGAGAGTTTTACCAGCTCGCGCTTTCGTCTGGAAGACATCTAAAAAACCAAGCATTGGTAATCGACAGAGAAGATTTTCTGCAGGGTTATACACTTTATGGTTTTAACCTCACACCAGACGAAGAGTGTGGCCAACACATCTCGCTTGTTAAGTCTGGAAATATCAGACTAGAAGTACGGTTCAGACAACCGCTTCCAAGAACCATTAATCTAATTGTTTATGCTGTTTTTGACAACATCATTGAAGTTTCTAACCGAAGACAGGTGCTTGTTGACTACTATTAATTAAAAACATGAACACCATACAACTTACCGTAGCTATGGAGAGAATCACACAAAACACGCATTTTCTTGGTGTACTACCAAGTGATTATTTACCAAAGGATCCGTTAAGAACACTACCCACAGCCGTCATAATCAACACACATCCTTCGCACCTCCCCGGGGAACACTGGGTGGCTGTTTACATAAATAAGTTTGGCTCAGCATTTTTCTTTGACAGTTTCGGTAATAGTCCTGATTTTATTCGTTTTCCTGTATCAATCATTGAATTTCTAAAAAGGAATTCAACACGCATTCAGTATTCGGCTAAACAAGTTCAGCCTTTTATGTCTGTCACATGCGGTCATCATTGTGTTTTCTTCCTATATCATATGATTCGAGGTCGTGATTATGATGATGTTATGATGCTTTATAGCGACGATTTAATTAATAACGATGTTCTTGTAACGCATTTTGTGAAAAAACTAAGGATAACTCATTGTAATAGTACTGTATTTAAGTGTATTCAATGTGTTCAAATGGGTGAAACGTTTATGTTAAATACATGATTTGTAAAACGACTGTTTCTAATAAATAAAAAGAGCACAATGTCAAAATGTATCAATGTCACTGCTTTATTGAATATCACATGATTAATTTGTACAAAAAATATGACCAATATATTATACAACATCAAAATGACAACCACTGGTTTTGTTCATGAGATGGCGATTTAAACGCCTCCGACCCCTTAGAAGAAGGTGTACTTAAATACATTCTTTGTGCCATAGAGGACGATGTAGACGGTTTGGTTTTAAATGAACTTATTACATGTCTAACCGCGTGGTTTGGGACTGTTGAATAGGGTATGTTTAAAACAGCAATTGCCTGCAAAAACTCAGTCCATCCATGAGGCCTACGGTCATTCCTAATTTTATGTGGGGACGTTAAACTCTTCACAAGATCCAACACGTGTGATCCCTGTATAGTGACGCCTTTAAATACAAACTCTCCCGAATCATTCCAAGATGAAACTTCTTTGGCTTTAGACATTTTATCCATGATGTATCTTGCATTTTTCACACTTTTCAATGGTACATTTTTCAACACTTCATCGACAATATCATCGCCCCCACCATCTTCAACAGGGGGTCCAAAGGACTCTTTGTGAGACGCATCGGGGGGTGGAAATGCAAGCGTTAATGTGTTGCTGGCTCGATCCCCTTGTTTAACTACTGTCAAAAATCTTTGTAAAACTGAGGTGTAAAGTTTGGCCTTCTCATGAGCAGCCAAATTGTCTTTATTCAAAATATTTCTTATAGCAAGATCCAGATCGTCTTCCACTGTTTGTTGAATAGATTCTCGGGTATTGGACATCTTTAGTTTATCTATTTGATTTTGAGGGACTAAAAACAGCTTCTCAGCGTACTCCATCTTCAACCTTGTTTAGACGTTATCAGACTGGTTATAAAGGGGATTGCTATGCTCAGGAGCGGAAGAAGAAATCCTCCGTTCTGGTTGATCATGCGTTTTTTTCTGGACACACCAATCTTTTTACTGGCTATGTATTTAATCTCAGTCCTTTTTCTCTTCAACCGGCGATGCTGCTGCGTCGTTAGAGGTATTGTGCCATAGAGCACATTAAGAGCTACCTCACACAATGTTAAAATGAGATCGTCAGATGCTGATTGCATAATAAGACGTCTTTGCATCGGGGTCGCTTTAAATAGCATTTTTAACAGGGGGAGGTTTCTAGACAATCTAGTAGACATTTCACCAAAATCACTGCTTTCTTTTTTGAATGTAAACTACTGGTTGGGTTGAAAGTAACCCCGTTCTGAGACGAAAATGTTCAGGGGTTTTTGCTTTATAGTCTATCATGAGGTATCCAAAAGGCTGGTTGGTAGCATCTTGATAGCATTCCATAAAATATTTTGTATTTCCGGGGTACATTTGTTTTCCCAACACATTAATCTGATTGTTATCACGAGGATTCTTAAACAATATTAAATAATTTGTATTCAAGCTGATGGTTCTGCTGGATTTACCTTGGAAAAATAAATTCTGCACAATATAAATAGCGCTGAGGTTTCTATGGTGAACATATTGAGTGAACAGTTTTTCCACTTCAGAGTTTCCACTGGCCTCCTTCATCATGTCGTCAATTATCAACAGATTAGTTTTATTGACAGGTAATAAATCATCATCATTCAGAGATTGCGGTATTCCTTCCACAAATTTAATGTTATACATTTTATACAGTTCATCATACAGCGGTTGCCAACAATCATAAATGTACACAATGTTTTCAATCTTTTTAGAAATCATATTTACAGCATTTTCCAACAACATTTTTACAAAATAAGACTTTCCAGAATTTGAAGGTCCGCTTATCACACATGAAAAAGGATGTTGAAGTCTAAAATCAAAACCATCAACCTCCCGCACACTGCGGTGGTTCAAAAAATTATTAGTAGCCATATGGTAGTGTTGTATAATCAGGGAATAGCTGTCTTTTATTATACACCACTTGAAACTTTTTAACAACTGACTTGTTTTGCAAGGTGAAGTTCTTTTTATTCCTCACGATGTTGTCTGTGTATGCTAGTATGTGTCGGGTGTCGTGCGATTTTACATAACTGTCAACAAGACCGATCAACGTGTCTAATCTAATAGCCTTGGAATTTTCGGCATTCAAAGTTATACCCTTTGCTTTCATACACACTTTACCTTTAGCAGTGCGATATCCGTATGTTTTAGGACCGCCTGAGCAAAACTCTGTTATGTGATCATCATTGCCAATTTCATCAGTAAGATCTCCTAAATAAGAACCCAGAGGTGGTTCCCAGTCACAGTCTCTAGAGATAAAGATAACGCTGTCTGTATCGCTATACAACAATCTATCACCCAGTTTATCCATAAGATCATACAATTCTAGCCGTGCATGTGCGGTTGTAAAGGCCCCCAGAAATATATTCACATCACGGGTGCTGTACATGGCACCATCATCGTGACGATACTGTACCAGCGCAATTTCATCAGACACAAATGTGAAATATTTAACGTCATACTGACAGCCAAATATGATGTGAGCAAAGTCTTCTGGGTCTTTCAAAAGTCTAGAAGTGGGGAGATTTTCTCTCATTGAAAAACGCCCCCACAGACTATTCAGCAGCAATTTGTTGATAGACCTCTGTGCAGGGTTGTGACAGATCTTTGCAGGATCGAGTTTAACCCCTTCTTTTTCAAAGTAATCATCGATATAGGCTTTTTTGTCTAACTCGGTGACTACATGAGAGGGGTAGCCTGATGCCTCCTGTTTAAACTTCAGAAAGGTCTTTACATAGCCGGAAAATAGAGTTTCAGATTTCTCCGCAAAGTGCCAAACCTCTGAGACTTCCATTACAAGATACCCCTTCTCAATCGCCTTTAACAATTCAATGCTCACCCAGCAGCCTGAGATAGATCTCTCCTCATCTGTATGCGTACAAGGAGCATTGATTTGTTTCTCGGCACATGATCTGCATAGAGGAAACATGAGTTTCCCGGCACACCTATAAGGGAGTACTGGATGTAGGAGCTTTCGAGGCGGTATCATTGTGGCTTTAATAAGTCCGTAATAATTTTCAAGGGGTTCAAAATCCTTGAAGATTATTTCAGGATGTCCAACAGGGTAGCTTTTTCGAGCCTGACAGTAAGGATAAAGACTTGTGAAATCAACATATCTGATCTTCTCATTTTCTGTAGTTTTGTGGTAAAGCTTGTAAGCATTTGTACGACCCCCAAAGAGGGCATCACGCGGTTTCAGTCTCTCGGGAGCCGAATAAGTGGCCATAAACGCAATTACATGAGGATCAGTTTGTTTAAGAGTCTTCCATGCACACTCATACATCACTTCAACGTCTAAGCAGTATGCGTTCTGCAACACATCAAGCTTTTCATTAAACATTCTCCTGAGTACTCCAAAAGGAACATTTGACAGGGGGTTTGCATAGTCAGGTCTGTAACGACATTCGTGACCATGGTGAAAACAGCCGGCAAATTCTAGCGCTCTTCGTACCCCATCTTTTTCGTAATATCCATCAACAAAGTAACTTCCAAATTTTACCTCGCCGTGATTTAGGGCATGGTGAATGTCTACGTCGCGGGATTTTTTCACGTACTCAAGCCATTCAATAGATATGTTAGAGAATGTCTTATACTGATTGACGTATGCATTATTATGCGTCAGAGCCAGTGTATTTCTAGAGAGAAAATGCGTCTTGAAAGTACCCATACAACAACTAGCAAGAGTCACATAGGTGAACGGGTCTACCTGTGTGCATAGCAGGAACGCTTCTCTAAATTTAATACATGCTTCACGTAATAAAACAACGTCGTTCATGCAATAGAGCCCGATCTCTTTTTTGAAATCAAAGATTTTGCCATCGACTGATGCATACCACTGATCAAATCTTGCCCTTGTGCTATCTGTCATTGTACTGTAACCGTAGTAGTTTTTTGCTGGGTAAGGGCCTATATAAGACTGATTTTCCTGTCTGTTGAAATGGTGAGGAAAGAACCCTTTTTCTTTATTTTGCAAATTTAATGCAGAAGATGTCTTAGACAGAGCCATGTGGAGGAATGAGTAAGAATCGATAAAACGCTGTCTAAAAGTTTCATCATACATGAAAATGGCTCTACATCCCTGCATTACTATGTTAAGATGGAGTCCTGCATTGCAGAAATACTCCAGAATTAAAAAGTTGTCAAATCCACTTGCATTATGCGCTACCCATGTGTAATTTTTATATCTCGGCTGTCTAAACCTACAAACGAGCTGTCGCACACACCCCTCGCCTCCAAATTCAAATTTCTCACCATCAAAAGTCATGGCACACACGTAATTAGCAACATGCTTTCCATTATCACAGCGTGTTTCAAAATCATAGAAAATGTAACGGTCTGTATATTCCTTGGGGATGGTAGGTTGTATGAAACACTGGTGTTGACCTCCGCGGCTTACATCTTCCCCGCAATGTAAACACTTATCATTTGGACAGTTATGAGGTTTGGGGGTTTTGCTAGCAGTGTAGTAACGTTTACCGCATTTACGACAATATTTTGTAGTATCGCAAGGAGATCTACCACAATCATCACTCGTAGGAGTTACTATTTTATGGGCATTGAAACAGTAGCTAGATCTGCAATAGCGTAGGCAGTCTTGACAGTGTATTGTGTTTTTAGGATGCTTGTAGCATTCGCTATCATTGCAGACAGAACACACATATTTACAATCATGATTATGTCTGCTTGCATACCCCGTGTAACAGAAGTTGCATACATATGCAGATCCTATAAATGCTTTCAAATTCTTTATCATGTAATAATGGCCATCATGAATGTAAAGATATGCTGTTTTGGGGTGTGGTTCATCAGAAGTTAAATATTTTTCTAACTTTCCAGCGCTTGACCTGTGAAAGACAACAATTTTTATGTCTAATGCTTGTTCAAATTTCGCAATGTCTCCTAGACCTATTTTATCCTGAGGTGTGAAACCACCAGCAGTTTGAATGGTTTTCCCCCTCTTTTCTAAGTTGTCATGGGAAATCTGTGGGTCGAGAAAATATGCGAGACATATTGAAAAGCACAGATTGTTTGTTGTATTGGCGGGGGAAAATAAATGCATTCGTTTTCTTCTAACTACTTCATCGTGTGCTATATCAACCAGCTTTCGACGAGCGCCACCGTTCTTACTTCTGGCTATGGACGCATGTAACTGCAAACTGTCGTCAGCCATCACTTTCGTATTGCTCTGCATGATTTTTTCAAATTGTTCAACAAAAATGTTTTCATCGTAGCCGTTACTAGGTGATAATACACAATTTACATCAGATTTCAGACTGGGCCCTCTAAGAGATATATTAATAATACCAGATTCATTTGCCATCTGTCTGGAGAATGACACCATCTCAGACAATGCATTATGCACAGATGTACTGTATGCAGCAAGGTCTGTAGATGTTATTTCCCTTAAATTTAGAGTTCTGTGTATCTCTAAACCATTGAAACGCGGTCTTGACACAATCGTGAATTCGTTTAAAACTCCACCGTTTCTAGCCAATTCATCAATATCGTTCTGACTTAAACTCACATGGGGGGCATTCGTGTCTGATGAAATATTGCTTACACCACCAATCTGTACTGCATCTACAAACAAATTATCCTCATTATTAGCAGCCTCATTATCAACCCCGTTATTACCAGCCTCTTGCATTTTTATCAGCGCTTCTAATCTTTCACACAGACTAGGGGTTGAGGCCATTTCTTCATGATTTTTAATCATATCTTCTAATATTTTGCATAAATTAGAGTATGGCGGTTCTGATGTTTGCGTCTCTGTATCGTTTAGTCCATCCCTTGTGGAGCTGTGTGATGATGGCTCTAGCGAAATATTTAACCTTTCACAGTCTGTGTTGTTATTAGAAGCATTTATATGCTCTCTCTGTGTTTGAATAATAGCCTCTAATCTACCATTTAAATCCAAATAGGAAGGTCCTAAAAATGCCAACTGATCATCTATAATGTTTTGTAACCGTTCAATATTTGACAAATGATCATATCTAGTTCTTGCTGAAGGGTTTTGTTCAAAGTCTGGTTGACAATCTTGCAAATCATCGTTTGAACGTAATCTTTTTTTTTCACTAGCCATATTTGAAAATCTTTTTCAATTTAGATTTATTCTCCACTGATTATACACCAACTACACAAAACACTTTATGAAAAACAATCACAAATCAACTAGATAACCCAAAACAACACATTTTAACATAAATCAGTTATCATCTACCAGCATTGACAGTGTTATTAATATTGGATAATGCAGTTACCATTAGTTGGTTTTCTCTGTAGGAATTCTGAAGAACACGATCGCATTTATTTAATATCTCACGATTTGCTCCAACACGATCAAGCGTAATCCTTGTAAGACTTCCTTGCTCTTCTGAGTTCGTCATAACCATATGAAAACAGTCACAGAGGCGTTTGACATTATCTGAAATGATATTCACTTTATCTGAAATGATATCCAATCTCTCATCACCCCTTCGAATCCGTTCACACAGTTCAATCAACAAATCATGATGAAAGTTCTGCTGATTTGAGGGGAGAGATTCTCCAGCAATCAACACCGACTCTTCCACAAACTCCTGATGGGTCGTATCGCCGTCCGTACCATCCAAGATTGTGTTATTCGCCGAAAGCAAATCCCCTGTAGCGTTAACCAACAGTGATTCATCCGGCACCGCCGGTATCACGGGGGATGAGACTGCGTTATCCGTGTTGTCTGGAACAAATTCGTTGCTGAAACTACCGGCCTCCCAGCGTCTCATGAAAAATGCATCATCGAATATCAATGCGGGGTCCTCAGTCTGCAAACTGGTAGTGTACAGATCTATATAAAAATGTGTACAGAATATGTGTGTTAGCGAGGATTTGTCATTTATTTATTTTAAATAATGTTAGCGTGAAACCCCACTCACCAACTGACTCGTTTAACACCGAAGTCTGTTTTTTACCAAAATCCCCTCTTGTACCATTTCCAGCTGGAGATGCAATATGTAAGCGGGGTTTACGTTGATTCCTCGGGATATTATTCTTGCTGTATGGTGTACGGAGCGACCGTTGGTCCTTTGGTTCAGCAGTGGTGAATCCGGGTTGTGTGACAAGCGTAGCCGCGTCAAAGTTTGAAATATCTGCAACCAGAAAATACATTTTTTTTATTTATAATCAATATTGCATGATCAAGCTAACTCAAAATTGTGTATACCTTGCAGCGCCGATCGGATTCCTGTATTGTTCTCACCCGTTGGATTATTAATTAACGGTTCAGTCGCTGAAAATAAAAGAATATAGTCACATAATATTTAAACACGTCTAATATATATAAATAATTACATTAAAATCTTTACGTGACTTACACAGTTGATCGATGGTGTTCAAATTTTCATGGTCATCTATCGGTCCCGAATTACGTAGAAAAATGTTTAAACATCAATTTACCAAAATGCACGTTTACCTGTAAAGTACAAATATTTAAAATCATCGTACATGCATCACATACTTCTGAAAATAAAAGCCATTTTAAAGAATAATGCTATGTGTTACACAGATGCTCTCGCTTCGTACACAAACACCAGAATGACTTATCTTACATGACCGCAAACACAGCAGGAAAACTGGGGCGGCGCTACTATGGGGTAGTCTCTCTTTTTATTTATTTTTAGTTGACGAATGAGCGTGAAGAAAATACTGATGCGAAATAATCGCTTTATCTTACACCTTTCGGACACTTGGTTGAATATACATCCATTGTCCGAAAACGCCTATACCTCCTGTGAGATGATAGAATGGTCAATGCTGACCGTTGACCACCCACCTTGACGCTCCAATGCATACATGATAGTAAATAAAAATAAACCCCTCAAGACACTCTGTTTACACACACACACACACACATGCACGCACACACGTTAACTCCTGTGAATGAAATCTTACACAAGGGGTCTTGACACACACACACACACACACGCGTCCTTAACAGCTTTATCTGATCGTAAATATTCGTGAAAGTTTCTCTTTTTATTTATTTTTAGTTGACGAATGCGCTTGAAGAAACACACACATGGATGAAATAAATGCCGTTTAAAAGAGTATAACTTAGGCTACCTAATAACTGTTTAACCACTTACATAATTAAAATAACATATGGGTTGTAGCTGTTTAATTATAATATTATTGAATGTATTAGTTTTATTTTTAGTAGGTGACTGCGTGTGATGAAACGAACCTGTTAAATTACAATATTGATATGATTAGTTAAAAACTCTTAATGCAGCATGGGTATATTTGATATTGGCATACTTCTGGCCTCTCAGCACTTTTCTCATTGATACAATGATGCTTTGACTCTCACGCCTATAGGGATATCATTAACTTACGCCTGTGAGATGATAGAATGTCAATATTTACCGTTGACCACCCACCTTGATGCTCCAATGCATACAGGATAGTAAATAAAAATAAACCCCTCAAGACACTCTGTTTACACACACACACATGCACGCACACCTGTTAACTCTTGTGAATGAATTCTTACACAAGGGCTCTTGACACACACACATACACACACACACACACACACACACACACACACACACACACACACACACACACACACACACACACACACACGCGTTAACTCCTGTGAATGAATTCTTACGCGGCACCCCGCGCCTGGGGCTCTTGTCTGTTTCTTCATTTTCATTTGGCCGAGCTCGTGAAAGGACTTTGAGCGGGAGATGTAAGATTCTTTCTTTAAAGATGCATTTTACTAATTCAATGAAATGGTGTTTGTTGAAATTAACTGTTAAACATGTTTATATATAAAAGTTTTTATTATATCAACGTTATTGTCATTGTACGCTTACAGAGTCAGTGAAAATGCAATTGTTTTCGCATATCCCAACTAACCAGGTGCGAACACGTAACAGATTCCCATACCGGGGGTTGAACCCGGGCCGCCTGGTTGAAAGCCAGGAATCATATCCGCTAGACCATATGGGAACATGACACACTTTGTTTAAAAATAAAGAAAGTCTTAGTTTGCATCTGAATGGGTTTGCTTCAGTCAATATCCACTGTTTTAGAAACACATTTTCATCACTTTGTGTCTGAATGAGTTTTTATTCAACTAATATCCACTGTTTTAGAAACACATTTTCATCACTTTTGTTAAAAATTAAAATCTTCAACCAAGTTTTAGCACCAAGCATTGCAACCATTAAAAGAGACATTTTAAATGTAATAGACACTTTTTTACCCCCTACAATAATAATAATAAATACAATAACACCACCCGCATTACTTATCATGTTTTTGAAAAAAACATCTCAATGATTACGCCAATTATTTAATTGAACGGATGAGGAACACAATTCTTATAACAATGTTTTTATCATCTCAGTTTCCATTAACATTTTACATCATTAAAGATTAATAATTTGTCTACTCTTTTAAATACACAGATGGGTCGGGTACAGCGCTGGGAGGGCATCAAAACAGCTGACCAACCAATTCATACCACAGCCTGTACAACTGCCGGAGGGGTGAGGCGGGGTGAGGCGGGGTGGGGAGGGGTGGGGTGAGGTGGGGGGGAAAGGTCAAAGGGGGACCACCAAACAGGTCATCAATCATAGACCATCAATCACTTTTGGCACAAAGTATGAGGGGTGGTGTGGGGATGGGGAGGGGGGAAAGGTCAAAGGTTAGCAATTAAGTCATCAATCACACCTGTCAATCATTTTGTCACAAAGTATGTTATATTTACTACTAATATCCATTGTAGATCTCTTTTTCCTAAAACCACTCTGATCTGGTGATAATATTTTATTTTTTCTCCAAAAAGTAATTCAACTATCTTACTATCATTTTCTCCATTACTTTGCACAATGTAGATGTGAGTGCAATTGGTCTATAGCTGTTAGATTTTGTTGCATCTTTCCCAGGTTTAACTATTGGTATCACTATTGCACTTTCCAATCTTTGGGTAAAGTACTTTCATACCATACATGATTATATAAATGCAATAATGCTTTAAAGGTTATCTCTGGTAAGTGTTTTAAAATACTGTAACTGATCATATCTCTCCCTGGTGTTGTATTCTTTGAAATGTTAATAGCTATTTACAACTCAAAAGAATTAAAATGTTCATCCATATTGCTATTTACTCCTTCTTTTTTCATACAGACTTTCTTCTATATATTGCTCATTTCTTGTCTTCTTTTTAAGAACGTATCATCCAAGTTTTCAGTACTGTGGATTTTAGCAAAGGTTGTAGCTAAGACTTCTGCTTTTTCCTTATTTGTAATGGCCATTGTCCCTTTCTCTTCTATTACAGGGATCTGCTTATAGTTATTAATACCATTCATTTTCCTAATCATTCTCCAAACCACATGCATTTCAGTCTCTCTCCCAATTGTACTGCAGAACTCTTGCCACACTTTTCTTCTTGCATTTATAATTACCCTTCTTGCAATTGCCCTTTTCTTCTGATAGTCTACGATTTTATCTTGAGTTGTTAATCTTTTTAAAATTCGAAATGCCTGATTTCTTTCTCTAATTGCCACTGTGCAATCTTCTGACCACCATGGTACACTTTTCTTTTTCTTTCCATTATCTCTTATTAAAGGAATAGACTGTTTTGCTGCAAAGATATTCCTTCTACTATTTTATTATATATTTCCTCAACACTTCCTTCCAATTTCATATTATTGAAATTTTCTTCACACAACATATAAAATTCCTTCCATTTTGCCTGTTTAAATTTCCACCTTGCACATTGATTCATATTTTGCTTTTGTACTGCATTTTGAATTTCACATATTACTGGCCAGTGATCACTGCCTATATATCTTCATGCACTGTCCAAGTACATTTACCAGCTAATGCTGCTGACATTATTGTGATATCCAAGCATGAACTGCTACCTCTTGTTATATCCATTCTTGTTTGCTTCCCATCATTCAAACAATCCAGTGAATGCTCTTCTATAAATTTTTCAAATATTTCCCCATTATTATCAGTGTTTTTACTACCCCATAAACGATTATGTGCATTAAAATCCCCACACATAATAATTTTGCCCTGTGTGTCACCCTTCACCTCTTTTAGAAAAGTATTACTTATTTCTTTGCATGGATTATACAAATGTATAATTCTGATTACTTCATTCATTCCCATTATTTCTATATGTATGTATTCTGCATTACCATTTTTATATATTCTTTTATATGCTATGCTTTCTTTAATAAATGTTGCACACTCTCCACATCTGCAATTTTCTCTCTCTTTCCTCTCTACTACATATCCATTGATCTTAAATTCCAAGGAGCTATTTAACCATGTTTCTTGGTGTGGCAGCGGGGGCGTGGTCAAGCGCCCGTCCGGAGAGGGAAAGTGGTAAGGGCACTTGCACCTGAGCTAAATTATGTCTAACACCTGTCTCTAATTTCAGTGAGTACAGGGAGAGCGGCATAAAAGAGCACCAGTGCCTCCAGTCCAGAGAGAGAGAGAGACACACGCCAGTCTAGTGTTGGCAACCTTAAAAATCATCAGTTTACGTTAATTAAGAATAGTCTGTGTTCAGTTCAAGTATTTTGTGTTCAACTTTTATGACCTTGCTTTGGAGGAATTAAAAACCCTTACCTGACTGTAGAGTCCTGTTCCCGTATCCTTCTTCCTGCTCTGACAAACGAACATTGTCACACTTGGATACAAGTTTTTCTTGCCCATTTGCTATTAAACTCTGGCATTCCAATGTAATAATAGGAAAGACATTATAGAACTACATATTGATACTCTGAGTCATGTCCAAAGCAACAGTTCCTTCTTTCGCTTTTAAAATCTCATGGACTTCTTCAGCTGTAATTCCTGTTAACTTTATGAATTTATTAGCACATCCTACAATTATCTTTAACTTGTCTGACTTCCTTTCTACTTGTGCTGTACCGTTTACCTCTGCACAAATTAATGCCAAAAAAAATCAATTTTATTCATCACAAAAAGAACATCCGATTAATTTCTTTCAGGATTTACATTATTCTGGATGGAAGATTCCACATTGATTCCTTGCACAATTATTCTCTTTGTTTCTGCTTTGCCTTTTATCTTACGGGTAGCTTCTGCACATGTTATATTTTGCACAGTCTTTATTTTTTGTATTTCCAGAGCTTCTTGTTGTATGGGGCATCCTGCATATGCAGCGCTATGGTCACAGTTACAACATTTAATCTCTGTTCATACTTGCCATACTCATGTTCTCCTCATGTTCTCGCATTTTGCACAGCGCATTTTCCCTTTACAGGTATTTGCAGTGTGTCCCATGCGTTGGCATTTAAAACATCTCAATGGAGGGGGTATATACTCTCTTATAAATCCTAGATTCACTTTTGTTGGTAGGGTTTTTCCTTCAAATTGAATCAACATGCTCTTGCTGTCACACCTTATATTGTCTCTCCACGTCTGCAATCTTCTAGCAGAAATGACTGTGCCACCATCCAAACTTCCTTAGATGTCATCCACGCTTAACTCTGGGGTCGACGGACGCACCGGCGCATTACAGCGGAAGCAACATAAAATTCTCCGTCATTTTTGGGCATGCAGATAAGTGTAAGACATCATTAGAGACTATAAAGGGTCTACTTTTATTTGTGTACACTCACAATAACAACAAAACCTTGTGCTTTTGTAAAATAAAGACTGCTTTCAACAGTCTCTGTGTTTGCAAGCATATTTCTGAAACACGTCACAAAAATGAACTAAAACTCTGTGAATACTTATCACACAAACATGAAACATATGTCTAAAGAAAGCTTAAAATGTCTACTTTTAAATAAAACAATTCAAATTTAATGTAATCTGTATGAAACAAAGCGATGTACAGTTTTTCCTGGCTCAGCTAATTATCCCTAATTTGATCACATGCACGGGCAGAGGGTGCTATTCATACGCTAATGTGCTGAAGCGATCAAGGCAAATGATAAATGCCCGCAACTGTGCCTTAAAACAACAAGTTTGTTCATTTTTCTGCATGTTTGAAAAACAGCACGATACACACGTGAGAAAACTCCTGGATAGTGACGAAGATTTACAATTTTCCTCAGAAGAAGAGCGGGACTCCGATGAACGTTTGTATTTTAAAGAGAGACTTGATCCAGCTGAGGATACAATTTCGGACGAGTAAGTCATTTAGTTTTCATTAATTGACATGCTATTTTATATAAACATGTACATATTTTACTAGTGGGACTGTTTCCGGACTTGCCAGCCAGGATTCAGGGTATTGACATTTGAAATATGTCCTAATAAGCAAGTTTTATTTACATTTAAATGCTGTTTTGGCTAAAGCAGGCATTTCAAGTGTATTCTGTATGATATAAATATGATATGTAATATGATATAAAAATAATATGAATGTTTAGATTATATTTTATCTAGTGTTTATAATGCCTCATCTACAAAGCTTGTGTTTGCAAATATGTGTTCAGGTTCAATTAGTAAAATGCACTTTAAATATGCCCATATTAGAAAATCACCATATTATGTTTATGAAGGATCATGTGACACTGAAGACTGCAGTAATGATGCTGAAAATTCTGCTTTGATCACAAATTGCATTTTACAATATATTCAAATAGAAAACTGTTCTTTTAAATTGTAAAATTGTTCAAAATATCATTATTTGTTGGATCAAATAAATGCAGTCTTGGTGAGCAGAAGAGACTTATTTTAAACGTTAGTTTAGGTATAAAAAGTATTTATGTAAAGAAAATGTATAGTCAGATTACTTCTTTTAACTTAACTTGATTTTGATCATTACGTCTCCTCACATTCATTCTCTTTCTGTCACATTCCTCATTGATAGGCACAGGGGAGAGGGGTCTTTTGTCGTCTCATGTGTGAATTACAATCCATATTCATGATAGTTCAGGCCTCCTCGTATATGACCTTTCTAACACTAAAAGTGTCTTACAAAAGATAAATTACTATATTGTTTTGTATGAATGAGTGATCAGGATGGTTTTCACATAATTTTATAGCAAAAACTCTTGGCTACAAGCTCGAGTTCTCAAAAGTCTTGTGAACAAATGTTTAGTATATGTTATATGGCTTTATATCAGTGAATAAACCATGCAGAAACGTTATTTTATAAAAAAATACAAACATGTACACACATGTTGCTCACATATTATTGTAGCCCAGTTTGTGCTGAATACAGAGTTATAAGACTTTAGCCATTAATGTGTTTTTAAGCAACTGAAAAAAATCACAAATGTGCCAAAACTTCTCCAAGGCCCAAAACACCCTCAGACCCCAGAGGGTTAAGAGGTACTCCTGAAATGACCCCCCTAGCCTTTATCTCTCGCGGGCCCCCATCAGGCTGATTGGGGACCGGTCATGCGTTGTTCCAGCCTGGCCCCGCCCTCCTCCGGTCTACAAAGGACTTGAAAGTTTTACATTAAGCTTAAATACTTAAATAAACTTAATTTCAACGAAAAGCTTTAAATACAACAAACGAATCAACTGAAAATATACATTTGGAATCCCGGAGAGGACTTTCTCACCTTTTTCACCTCTTATGAGTTTTACGCCCTTACTCTTTAGCATTTATATTTTTCCTCTTGGTCAGCTCTGAAGGTCAGTCGATCTTAATTATAATTTGTACGCAGATGACACACAGATCTACAACGATTCTAAACTTCTTTTCTTTCACATTGTATTTCTGACATAAAAACATGGATGACTTAAAGTTTCTTTGTCTGAACGGTAATAAGACTCATTATGCTTGTTCTCCTTACCAACTTAGTAAAGCTGGCTATTTAACTCTATCTGTGAATGTCTCTGCTTTGGAGTTTCAAACAAATTCAAAAAATATTAGAGTTATATTTAATGCAAGTTTGACATTTGATCCAAATGTGGATAATTCTTTTAAAACATCCTTTTTTAAAATCTCAGAAATATTACAAGATTATTCCCTATGTTATTTTCTGTGGTTGAAAAGCTGATCAACACTTTTTTGTATTTTCCTGCATTGACTATTGCAATGCATTCCTTGCTGGGGTCTCTAAATCCACACTAAATAAATTGCAATACGTGCGAAACGTTGAAAAGAATGTTTCATCTTTAACTTTATGCCTTTTGGAGATCAATTCATCATCTACTCACTTAACTACTCACAGCAACAGAAATTTTGGCCAGGGGTGCCCAAACTTTTGTATGCACTATAGGTCCAGGACAAGTGATTATATTACTCCTATCTTGGAATCCTTGTACTGGCTTCCTGTCAAGTTTTGTGTTGATTTAAAAATGAGTATGCTTACCTTGCAAGACTTTGCATGGTTTGGCTCCTCAGTATTTGTCGTTCTTAACTCTACACCCAAAAACGTAATCTCAGTTCCTACAAATCTGGTCTCTTAGCTGTCCCTCAGACTCATCTACATGCTATGGAGGACAGGACTTTTTCTTCTTATGCTCCAAATTTGTGGAACTCACTACCAGCTGATATTAGAGAAGATCTGACTTTTTGTATATTGAAATCTTGTCTTAAAACATGATTTCAGGACAGCTTTTACGTGATAATTAAAAAAAAATATTCTGATGTGCATGTTTATATGATTTTTATTCTTATATTCTTGTTCCTTTCCTATGTAAAGCACCTTAAGATGCTACTGCACCTTTAAAGCGCTTTATAGAAATAAAGTTTATTATTATTACCTTTTCTTTTACCCTGCAACTGACAAATAGCGAGTTGCTGTTTGACTTTAAGTTTACAATGTTTAATTAGTGTTAATTGGTACTTAATACATTTAAAATTATTTATAAGATTGTAGAGTGGAGGAGGGCGGGGCCAGGCTGGAACAACTCACGCCCGGCCCGCCCTCCTCCGCTCTACAAAGAATTATAAAAATATGCAATGAGTAATCGGATTAGATATGACCTACATCTGACCTAAAATGTGTAATCTAAAAGATTGTTGCTGATTACAAGTTGAGCAATTTGTAATTAGTACCTGATTACATTTCAGAAGTAATCTATCCAGCACTCTGTGGAAATATCTTTATCTGCAGACCTTCGCAAGCAGCACAGACTTGTACTTGTACTATGCACTCTCTCTACTGTCTTTGAGTATGACTGGAATTTTGATTCATTGATCAAGTTGCTACCACTTTATAAAGTGAAAAATATAAACATGCAATAATGTTTAGTGACTTATTGAGATCTTTGATCGTATAAAAGTTCATATTGCGTGTACTAGAAAATTGTTTTCAGCAACAAATCAATCAAGAGAAATGGAGGTCCAAAAGAAGTTGTTAAATAGTTTTATTTAGTATTCATTTGACATTTTCAAATACTTCTTTGAAAGGTTTTCACTCTGCTACCTCTTTAACCTGGAAAAATAAGAAATTGAACAAAAGTATAATTAGTACAAGTTTAAAGTTAAAATTGAGGGATTAAACTAAAGCATTAAAGCTGTAGCAAGTAAGTTTTAAAATACCTGAATGTACCTCAGAAAGTAAATCTATCAGTAAGAATTAGAATTTATATTATCATATAAATTACCTTTCCAGCATCACGGCTCTTGGTTCTGAGCTTGTTGACCTGAGATTCAGCAATGTCGGCACGCTCCTCAGCCTCCTCCAGCTCATGCTGTGCCTTCCTCAACTTGGACAGGTGAGTGTTGGCTTGTTCCTCCTGTAACATCAAATATATATGTATACAGGGCACATACTATCTAAAATGAGGCACTTAAAGTGCTCAAATGAGGTACTCACAGCTTCTTCAGCCTGCCTCTTGTAAGACTTGACCTTCAGCTGAAGCTTGTCAACCAGATCTTGCAGTCTGTTTATGTTCTTTTTATCCTCCTCAGTCTGCAGGTAATAAAAATACATTAGAATAGAAAATGATCAGGAAAATTTTATCTGAAATTTTAATACATTTTCTTTACCTGGTAGCTGAGTTCTTTCACTCTCCTCTCATATTTGCGAACACCTTTAACAGCATCAGCTCCACGTCTCTGTTCTGCCTCAACTTCAGTCTCAAGCTCACGGACCTTAATTATAGATATTATTAAACACATTTCACTCAAAGAAAATAGGTTTACACTATCAAACACAAAATAGTCAGTATTATAGCATGACATACTCTTCAAAGCACCCAAATCAAGATTACGAACACTGAAATAAAGGCAAGCTTACTCTGGACTCCAGTTTCTGGAGTTGTTTCTTTCCTCCCTTCATGGCCAGATTCTCAGCCTCATCCAGACGGTGCTGCAGGTCCTTCACTGTGACTTCCAGATTTTTCTTCATCCTCTCCAGGTGAGCACTGGTGTCCTGCTCCTTTTTGAGCTCTTCTGCCATCATTGCAGCCTTTTGGAATTCACAAATTCCACAAATTTGCATTAGATCTAAAAATGTAAGTGTGCAGATTCTTATGAGGCTTCTTGAGTTGTCAATTACTCACATCAGTGATGGCCTTCTTGGCCTTATCCTCTGCGTTTCTTGCTTCCTGTACAGTGTCATCAACTTCACTCTGGATCTGAACAAGGTCAGCTTCAAGCTTCTTCTTGGTGTTCAGAAGACTTGTGTTCTACAAAAAGGATAAGATACATTTTTTTTAACAATCTCTCAATGACCTTAACTTCAGAGTACAAAAAAACCCCACTATGCTCTCACCTGAGAGTGCAGCAGTCCAACACGCTCACTGACGTCCACCAGCTCTTGTTCAGCCACTTTGCGGCCTCTCTCTGTCTGCTCCAGAGCTGCTCTCAGCTCCTCAATCTCAGCCTGCATCAGAGTGTTTCTGCGCTCCACCATGGCCACCTGCTCCTTCATGTCTTCCTGTCCTCTCAGGGCATCATCAAGGTGCAGTTGGGCATCCTGTAAACAACAATTTTTTAAGGGCTCCCTGATTTGTTTTTTCTTTTAAATTTGCTCAGCATTCTCATTTACATACTACTTATACAACCAGAAGTGAGAGAGCAGTCACATACCTTGAGTTGTCCCTGAACATTCCTCAGCTGTTTCTGCGATTCAGCTGCCTGGCGATTGGCATGGCTCAGCTGAATCTCCATCTCATTAAGATCTCCCTCCATCTTCTTCTTGATTCTTAGGGCATCATTTCTGCTCCTGACCTCAGAGTCCAGAGTGCTCTGCATGGACTCAACAACTCTCTGGCTGTTCCTCTTGATCTGCTCCATCTCCTCATCCTTCTCTGCAAGCTTCCTGTCAATCTCACTCTTAACCTGGTTTAATTCAAGCTGGACACGAAGAATCTTGGACTCCTCATGCTCCAGGGTGCCCTATGAAAGATGATATAACAAAATATTTAGAGAAAAAAAAACCTGTTACTGACACTGTAGTAGGGCTGCATGACATGAAGAAAAGAATTTGGTATGCGATAAGTTGTAGGATGATGACATCATCAAAATGCCTTTTCCATACGTGCTCGAGCACTGGAGTGCTTATGGGACTGGCATCTACACTGCACACACACACACACCCACCAAGTGACAACTGCACACCCAGTCTATTCTCTGTTCTCTACAACGGCATTAACATTATTTTCTTAAAGTATTAAAATCATTAGAGGTCGACCAATTCATCGGTTTTGCCGATTAATCGGCACCGATAGTTGATTGGTGGAACTATCGTTATCGGCAAAAATCCATACCGATTGTTTTTCCTGTTTGCGTTGCTGGAGAGGCTGAGAAGTGCGCGCTGTCATTCATTACACAGTACTAGAGAGCTGAGAAGGGTCTGCTGGCATCATGCAGTACAAGAGCGGCCTCTAGAGGTGTGAAACTATCACTGATGCCTCGTGTTGTTTATTTCGACACGTGATGCCGCGCTCTGCACTGAGAGAACACGGTGGAGAGCGCTGACATCAGATGCGCGTTTAAAGCACAGACAGCGAAAAGGTATGTATACAGTACATATAATGATGTCATATCATTATAAATTGATTAATTTGTTGACTGGATGCTGCATTAGTAGAGAAATAACAGCACAACAGTAAGTTTGTTTGCCTTCGAGGCTGAAAGGACGCTAACATTAGTAGTAACGTTACCTCAATTGGTTAAAACGCTGACAAAAATAAACCTAAGTCCGACCCGAATGTTTAATGTCACAATTGTTACCATATATTTGCATTAGTTTATATCCAGCTGGTCACTTTTATGCATTCATTATGAAGCGAAGTTGCATATTTAAAGCTAGAGACGTAAGATAGCAAACTGATATGTTCATACAGCCGACAGAAACATATAAACAAAATCAGAAAAGCATTCGATTTCGGTTCTTTTTTCATCATCACTTTTAATACATATTTTGTTATTTTGATTAGATAATCATCAAGTGTCATAATATAGAAGCAAAAGTGTGAGACTATACATGTAGGCCTAATATGTATGTCCTTTCAATGCTCTGGCGTTGTAGATATTTAAAGTTGGCCATTTTTAAGCATGACAGTTTGGATTTATATGAAATGACGACACTGTGGTGGTGCATGAAAAATCCGCCCAATCCATGCCCATATATGGAACAAAAACAATTAAGCAAAATTATAAAAAGGAAGGTAAAGATGGAGACAGGGGGAAGTAGAGAGGATCTAGTAGGAAGCAAGGTGCACGGATTACCTGAGGGTGTATGAGATCGGTTCCTAAACTAGAGCGGGACGCGCTCTGTGTTTGGCCAGTATTAACGCCGGTGAAGCGGTTCCGGGCCGCACTTCCTTATGCCGGCTGCAGAGTTTTGTCATATGCAAAGGATGTTGTCAAATAATCGGTAAAGGTAATCGACTTGTGTCGGCTTCTCTGCAACCTCAAGCCCCCGGGAATAGTTCTCCCTGCCATCCATGGACAGTGATGGCCCCACATTCGCGCCTCGCTTAGTGAGTGTTGCATGTTGTTTTTTATTCTTTAAATTCAATAACTTTTCCGTGAAAATCGAATTATCCTTTATTTCTTGCCTCCCTGTTTGTTTGTTTTTTTTTTGTTTGTTTTTTGATACTTGCGAGTAAAACGGACACTCTTAATCTGCTGATTTAGATTTTTTTTTTTAAAATACAGGCGCATCACCGATACACATTTTCAGCTACAGTGTTTTGTTATTTTTTTTTTATAACTGTTTCTGTTACAATAAAATTCCATATTTAACATTTAACTAAGGTTAATAACTGCTGTTCATTGTTTGTTTGTTTGTTATTAACATGTACAAATACATTTTTAAATTAAGGTTTTTATTTGTTAATAGTAATACACTATGAACTAACATGAATGATCAAGGTGCAGTTGTATTGCTCAAATATTAATACATGCTGTAAAAATGTATATTGCATAATGCACATAGTTCATGTAAGCTAGCTAATAAATCCTTGTTAACAAATTGGACTTGCAAAGTGTTATAGCTAAAGAAACACACATTTGACATATATTTTAATGTTTAAATTATTTAAAAACGGTAATCGGCAAGTATGGCCCAACCTAGTTATCGTTATCCATAAAATCCACTATCGGTCGACCTCTAAAAATCATTCAATTTTCTGAAGCCATGATATGCATATTGTGATGTCAATTTTTTATATTTTGATAAATGCAATATACTGTGCAACCCTACACTAAAGTAAAGTGATTTTATTGAGAATAACCGCCAAAAATACTGAACTCCAAAAATGTACCTCAGCCTCCTCCAGGGCAGTCTGAATCTCAGCCTTCTCTGTTTCCACAGTTTTCTTAGACTTTTCAAGCTCATGAATGCTCTTACCAGTCTCACCTAACTGCTCTGTCAGATCTGAAATCTCCTCTTTAGAAGAAAAAATCTGTATCATTATGAACATTCAATAAGCCATCAATACTATGTGTTTAATTAATCAATATATTTAATGGAATGTTGCTAAATGTTTACTTCTAGAATACCTAAATTAGAATTAGAAAATGATAATTAGCAATTAAACAACAGAAGTTTTTCTAATTCAACAATTGTGGTCTTACGCTGCAGATTCTTGTTTTCTCTCTTGAGTGTCTCCAGCTGGTCCAGACTCTCCTCATAGGAGTTCTTCATCTTGAACAGCTCAGTGCTGAGTGAACGAGCCTCTTTCTGAGCACCTTCCAGCTCTGCCTGACCTTCCTCATACTTCTGTTTCCATTCTGCTAGGACCTTGGTTAGAGACATTTCATCTTTAGCTTAAAATATTATTACTTTATTTAGCGTGAGAGCGGAATTATATCACAGAATGAGTTGAATTCTTTACCTTGTCAAAGTTCCTCTGCTTCTTGTCAAGGTTGGCAGCCAAAGCATTGGCTCTCTCCACATCAATCATAAGGTCCTCCACTTCACCTTGGAGTCTCTGTTTGGTCTTCTCAAGAGAGGCACATTTGGAGTTCACTGCTTCAATTTGTTCCTCTGCCTCTTGCAGACGCTGAGCCAGCTTCTTCCTGTTATGAATTTTGTAAGCATAGGTCAGAAAATGCATTAATTTTCACATATTAACAAGTGTTTATCAGCTCCTCTGATGTTCATACTTGGACTCTTCTAGCTCCTCTGTGCGCTGGATGGCATCAGTTTCATATTTGGTTCTCCACTGAGCAACCTCACTGTTGGCCTTAGACATTCCCCGCTGCAGCTCAGCCTTTGCCTCCTGTTCTTCCTCAAACTGCTCACGGAGGAGGTCACAGTCATGACGGGCTGACTGCACAGCATGGGCCAGAGCATTCTTGGCCTAGGAGACAAATTCATGCTATTAGCTGTAGTCTACAGTGGAAATTTACACATACAAACAAACACACATGCAAAGAAAAGGAACAAATATGCTGCCCTGGGATTTCAGGAAGCCAAATAATGAAAGTATGCCATTGTGCTATGATTGCAGTTATGTGTTTGCCATTCAATAGGCCTATTTTTTTTATTAATATGTCATATAAAGGATATATATAATCTGTCCTACATTTTAACGCTGTTATGGCAAATTCAAAGATAACTGTAAATCTTTGTATTAAAGTAAGATGAATTTGCTAAAACTAAGAACAGTCAAAGTATCTAGACAGCTGTCATCGTGATTTTCAATCATTCTGTGTACCTGTGTGCACATCCATATGTCAAGAAAGAGCAGCAAATTCAAAAGTCACTTTTTAAGTTGTGTTACTTTATGATACTACAGTCTACGTTCACCATGAGTGCCAACTTCAGGAAATATCCTGCAGTGTTCTCAACAACATTAAAATTCTAGTCAAAAGGCATCAGTGGCCTGGTCATGGGAGAAACACAAAGGTGCAATTTCTCCAAGAAAATCTTCCCAGATAAGTCCTGGCATTAACCACCACTTGATATCTGGGTAATTTCCCCACTTTCAATATGTTCCCTTACATTTGTACCGTTTGTCATTGTTAAGATTGTTCATAACTCAGTGGCGGGTGTGGCAACTTCTTGCTCCTCTGAACAGGATTAAACACATTTTCTTTCAATCCGTTTTCTGACTATTTGATTGAATGATTGTGTGTGGAGACGTTTTCTTTATTTTAGTTGCATGGGTAATGAAAATTCTTAATTTTTTAATTTTAAAAACTCTCAAAATCATTCCAAAGCAGCCGAAATTTTTACCACCTGCCCAAGCTCATTTTCTCCCATACAAATCTACTGAAAATAGCCCAATTGGGTGGGGACCTGCCCAATCTGGCAACACTAGTCATAATGATTCTGCTGTATTACCTTAACTTCCTCTTCAGTTTGCCTCTTAAGCTCCTCAATTTGTTGAGTGAAAGCTTGTTTGCCTCTGGTGAGCTGAGAAACTAGAGCCTCCTTCTCCTCCAGTTGACGGCTAAACTCACCTGTTGAGATTTTAGATTCACTGTGTCAGATCTATATCAGTTAATTTTAAACAGTCTATGGAGGCAAATTGTTAGAAATCAGTATGTTTGTTTCTTCTAATAAGACTTTGTTAGAGTCAGAAATTCAATTAAAAATGATGAATACACTATTATCAATAATTTTTTACAAACTATTAATTTGTTTACAATTGTCATGTTACCATTTTCAGTTTGAAGTCTTGCTCTTTGAGCACTGATGTCATTTATCTGACGAATATTCTCATCATTCTTGGCCTTTATTTCACTAAGTTGGTCCTCAAGTGTGCGGCACATCTTCTCTAGATTGGCCTGCAAATACAAAGTCCTTAGATATTTACAAATCTTAAACACACATTTGATATATTTGTTTAGATATCCAATTCTCAACCTTTGCTTTAGCAACAGCCTCCATGTTGCTGGAGAGATCATCAATCTCCATTTTGTATTCACTCTTCTCCTTCTCAAGCTTTTGCTTGACACGCTGGAGGTTGTCGATTTGCTCTCCCAGCTCAGCCACACTGTCGGCCTGCTTCTTGCGGAGGGCAGCAGCAGTGGCTTCATGCTGGAGGGTGGCCTCTTCAAGATCTCGGCGCAGCTTCTGGAATTCAGCCTCACGCTTCTTATTCATCTCAATCTGTGCAGCAGTTGCTCCTCCAGCCTCCTCAAGCCTCTCACTGATCTCCTCAAGTTCCCTGGAAAGATCAGCTCTCTGCTTCTCCACCTTTGCACGAGCAGCACGCTCAGCCTCAATCTCTTCCTCCAGCTCCTCAACGCGAGCCTACAGGGGCAAGTAATTAATCAATTTCTGATCTTGATTTTTAAATAAATGTAACATAAGAGTCCAAAAAATACCTGAAGCTCCTTTATCTTCTTCTGGAGTTGAGCTCCAAGAGATTGCTCATCCTCAATCTTGCTCAGGAGTTGGCTTGTTTCAAAGTCTTTCCTGTGGGAGTTCAACAATAACTTGTGTGTATAACAATAACATACATAAACAACAGAACACAAACAAAGCAATAGAAATTCTAATAATTTGATGTTTTAAAATACTTCTTCAGTTTCTCCTCAGATTGCTGCTTGTCATTCTCCAGGTCCATAATGGTCTCCTGGGCCAGTTTGAGGTCTCCTTCAAGCTTTCTCTTGGCTCTCTCAAGGTCCATGCGGAGCTTCTTCTCTTGTTCAAGGGAACCCTCAAGCTATGGGAAAAGAAAATATAAATGTTTAAAGATAAATTCTGAATTTCATCTATCAAGGACATGTTGAAATGTCAACTCACATCATCAACTTGTTGCTCAAGCTTTGTCTTGGCTTTGGTCAGGGTGTTGACTTTATCCTCCTCTGCCTGGAGATCATCCAGAGTCTGCTGATGTGACTCTTGGAGGGCTTTCTTCTCTTTTGTAAGCTTGGCAATGCTCTCATCCTGTGCTGCCATTTCCTCAGTCAGGTTTTTGACCTGTGCGGTGTTGGATTCTAAATGAATTCCTTTTGTCCTAATTAATATTATTTATCAAAAATGTAGGTGCATAAAATAAATGATGTGAAATATTAAATCAACTCTGTCACAAACCTTATTTTCAGTGGCATGTTTCTCCTTTTCCACTTTAGCCAAGGTGAGCTCCAGATCATCAATATCTTTCTTCAGCTCAGAGCACTCATCCTCCAGTTTCCTCTTCTTGGCTGTGAGTTCAGCATTGATTTCTTCCTCATCTTCCAGTCTCTCAGTTGTCTCTTTGAGTTTAGCTTCAAGCTGGATTTTGCTCTTGATCAGACCCTCACACCTTTCCTCAGCATCTGAGAGATTCTCAGCTTCCTGGCAGGTAAATAAATATATATTTTACATACTATTGTTCAAAAATATCTATCAAAATGTACAATTTCAGTAAGTTCATTAAAGCAAACTCACAGAGGCTACAGCAAGCTGCAGATCATTCTTCTCTTGCAGCAGTGAAACCATCTTCTCCTCAAGCTCCTTCTTTTTAGCCTCAGCCTTTGCAAGATCTTCTTTGCATTTTGCATAGTCTTCTTTCATGTTTGACAGCTCCTTCTCAGTTTCAGCACTCTTCAGCAGAGGCTTAATCTTGTAGTAAACCTTCATCCATGGCCAGTGTTTGACATTCATGAATGATCGGATGTTGTATTGAATGGTGTAAATAGACTCCCTGTAAATCAGTGGTCATTAAATGTCATGAAAATCAAAAATGTTTAACAGTGCTCTCTGGAATACTCAATTCTGATTGGTCAATGGTGCCATCTTGTGGTCTGATATTTCACAATAACAACCATTCATCTGTGGATTAAGTTATATCAGACTAGTCATACAGGAATTGTCAGACATTTTTCCTACTTCTGATACCACAAGTAAGCTAATAAAATAATTTCAAATTAAATCAACTTTTGTCTGTTTATTTATTTATTTGTTAAGTATTCTTGTACATAGTGGGTGTGATTGAGCTATTGCTAGAGACTCTGCAACTTATTTCTTTTCACTTTAAAAAATGTTCAATGCAAAATTAATATTTCATACCCATTTATTTATTTTTGTTGATAGCTGTGTAATAAGAGAGATAATGAACATTTTGCATTAGGGTCCTGATCACCCTGTCAGGATTTATTTTGTGATATCGACTGGCTGACTGGACATTATCCCTTACATAACTCACCTCCTCTCCATCATCTTCACAAACTCCCTTCTCATCAGATAACCACGGCAGAGAGCCTGAGTCATTGTGACCAGAGCAGCCAGTTTCTCATCACGCATCTCCTCAAGAGTACCCAGAAGACCAGCTTTGAAGAACACCTTAATATGTGTATAACAAAGAAGTTTGTTTCCAGTGTTATGACTTTAAATCATAAATCATGAGTATGGAGTCTTTGAAGTGTAATGCAGAATATAAACCTTTGTGTGTCCAAATCTATACTCGTCATGATTAACATCGATGGATCCCAGGAGTTTCTCAGAGGCCTTCTTGTTGTCCATAAACTGTCCCTCTGGGATAACACTGGCATTCAGCACCTTGTATCTATGGAAAATTTTTCAAAATGCTTAATATCTTTATATTAAGATAAGCCTCAGTGGAAGTGATATTTTAGTCATAATTACCTCTGTTTAAAGTCACCATAGAGGATTCTGCTGGGGAAGCCCTTTCTGCAAATTCTGATACCCTCCAGTACACCGTTACACCTCAGCTGGTGGATAACCAGGAAGTTCTCCATGAGACCTATCAAAACAGTTTATATCATGAGCTTTGTACATAATTCAAATAAAAACCTCTTAAAGTCCTTCATTACTTTACCTGGGGTTTTGGACTCATTGGGAATCAGACAACGCACAAAGTGAGGATGAGTGCTCCTCAAGTTTGTCATAAGCTTGCCCAAGTTCTCCTATAGAGAATAAAAAATGGTTCTCACTTTTTTCAAATACAGCAATAATGTTGTTATATCAGCTTCAACATCTTCTGTACATACCCTGAACTGAGAGGACACAGTCTGCATGGAGCCACCCTTCTTCTTGCCTCCCTTCTTGCCAGTTTCTTTACAAACATTGAAATGATTAGCTCAAATTAGCTAATTCAATCATTCTCTATTTAAAATTTTTGTAATTTATAATTACCTTCAACAACAGGTGGGTAGAGAGTAGCCAGAAGTTTGACAGAAGATTTCTGGTACAGCTGCACAACAGACTCATTCAGTGGATCCTTGTTCTTGTCCAACCAGCCAGCGATGTTGTAATCCACAGTTCCAGCGTAGTGAACCAGAGAGAAGTGGGCCTCAGCCTTGCCTTTGACAGGCTTTGGTTTCTGAAAGGCTTGATTTTTGCCAAGGTGCTGATCATACAGTTTGTTCTTGAAGGAAGTGTCTGAAGCCTTGGGGAACATGCACTCCTCTTCAAGGATGGAGAAGATACCCATGGGCTGTTTGTAAATGAATAAAGAGTATTACAAAAAAAAATCACAGATTTTGTGAATAGAAAATGGTAGAAATTAAGAAGTTTATAAACCAGTAAAAACCTTCTCAATGAGCTCAATGCAAGCAGCCAAGTCCATGCCGAAGTCAATGAACTCCCAAATAATGCCCTCCTTCTTGTACTCCTCTTGTTCCAGCACAAACATGTGGTGGTTGAAGAACTGTTGGAGTTTCTCATTGGTGAAGTTGATGCACAGTTGCTCCATACTGTTGAACTGAAGAGAGAAACTTTTACTGAACACTGAACTTAAGTCAACTTGCATTCAAATTAGGTAAAAAATAATTTTTACATCGAAGATCTCGAAGCCAGCAATATCCAGCACGCCAATGAAGAACTGTCTGGCCTGCTTTGTGTCCAACATCTGATTGATACGAATGACCATCCACAAGAACATCCTCTCATAGATAGATTTGGCTAAAGCACTAACAGAGTTGTACACCTGTGGATAGAATACATTGTAATTTTTATTCCAATGTCCTTCTGCTTTAATAATAGTCAGATTCACACCTAATTTTTAGGTCTAACACATCTGCAGGGTTAGGAGAGTTACTTTTTAAATGTAATCCATTACAAATACCGATTACTTAGTAAAAATGTAATCAGTAACAATCCAGTTACCTTGATAAGTAATGTAATCAGATACATTTTTTGATTACCTCAAGATCGCATTTGTGAGTAAAGTCGAGAAAAAGAAAAGCAATATGTTCTCAATGACTTTTAATCATATCTTCAGAAGCAAACAGTGTTTGAATAATGTTATGAGTGATATAGCTATTATTAGAGTATAATAATAGATAATAAGAACAAAACATGAAAAACAGGGACACCACCTTAATAGGAAAACAGAAAATGTTCAACAGTTAGATGCACTGAATTATGTCTTGGTTAACATTACAAAATCTGACAGGATATACCTCAGATTCAGAAACACTACAAAGTTTAATTCTGCCATGTACGGCAGTTAGAATGTAGACTAAAGGCACTGACCATTCATTAACTTCTGACTGCAATAGGTAGATCACATGCTCATCATCATCATTATTAATGTCTCCAGTGCATATCATCTTGTTTTAAAGAATAGATCAAAATAGATTTAAACCTCTTTACTGTGTCTTGATTTACGTAAAAAATGTTACATTTGCCAGAATTTCTCCCTCACCCATAATTTTGATCTGTTCTTAACAATACATTTGTAATATGTATCAAAATCAGATAAATTATCCATTTCACTTTTCCCCTAAGAACTTAATCATATTTTCAATTCATTTGGTATTCATGTGTACAATCTGTTTTTTTAACAAAGAAAAAAAGAAATGCTGTCCCAATTTCTGTTGTCATTAGCACACAGACATCCTGTGTACCGGAAAACTGGTTGTTCACCAGAGGGAGTGGTAGTTTCTCCACTTCTGTTCCTGTTCTGCATAAACGATCGGTAGACGGTTGGATGGCAAAATTAGGGAACACATGATTAAATTTAGCTATCCTTGCTAATGTGATTTTTGTGTGGGTCTTACCTTTAAATGCTTATTTAAATTGCAACAGTTAACAAGAAGAGGTTTCAGCCTGAAAGACACATCACACCGATGCCAAACCTGTTTGTATCGGAAATAGGAAGTGTCTGATGCCAATTATCTCCTTATTAACATTAATTTCCAGCAAGGCACTCTGAACAATCAGTCACAATTTCCCACATGAGATTAAAGTCATCATGAAACGGAAGTTGCGACCGACTTCCGTATTGTGACGTATTTCCAAGCGAAAGCTTATTGACCAAGAAAAAAATGTAGGGCGGAAATTTTGGTTTATCCATTGGTTGTTTATTGGATTGGGAAAATATGTTGTTTCATAGAGGAACGGAGTCAGATATGAATGCGAGTTTGTAGCGGACACACACCCCTACCACCGTGCTGTTCCAGTCACAGCCAATTATCAGTGAAATTGAGCAGTGATCTAAACACATTTATGATCAAACTGTCAACATAAACGCACGAGTACATCAGTGTCTTACGAAGAGGCTGAGTGAGTAAAAGAAAACCGTATTTTAATGTTTTGAATAACAAAACACTAAATATAAAGGAAAAAAACACTTGCTCGTGCTGTGCATCACAATAAAACTGCAAAATATAAATAAGCTCCAGAGGCATCCAAAATATTGTATTCATTAGTGATCACCTCAGCAATTCAGGCCGGAAATGTCTCGAACACAACCGCGAATTTGCCCTTATTCCTTCTCATTCGAAATGTAAATTCAAGCCAGCTGACCCGTAACCAAAGTATTTGGGTCAATGAATGATAGTTTTGAAGGAAAACAGACAAAAACACACCTTGCCATCTTCACCAACATGCGACTAAAGCGGACTAAATAATTGGAGAAGTCCTGCATACGTTCAATAACATGCATTTAGAAAATAGCTAGGGTGAATTTTTATTTCATGCTGACTTTAATGGTTTGTTTACGTTTGCCTCAAGAGTGCAGTGTTGATGTAAGACAGGTGTTATTTACACATGTGACAGTAATTGGCACCAGATTCACTTAAGTCAAGAGAGAGAACCAGAAGAGTTCTCCATGCGTATCTGATCATATCTATACCACTATAAAGAAAGAAGTGGTCTTCATAATTTTATGTAATGTATATATAATAATATAATGTATAATATTAATATTTTTTTATATATTGAAAATTGTAATCCTGCTAATAATCCTAATTTTTACCAAATGTAACTGTAATTTGAATACTTTGAGTTTTTATGTGACTTTAACGGATTCCAATTACACATTTTTTGTATCTTGATTACGTAACGCCATTACAAGTATTCTGTTACTCCCCAAGCCTGCACATACATAACAGGACATACTATATAATATACTGTTAATACATACCTGTGGCACAGTTTGACCTTTGGTCACAAACTCATTTCCGACCTTCACTCTGGGGTAGCACAAAGCCTTCAGCATATCAGCAGAGTTCAAGCCCAAAAGGTAGGCGACTTTGTCAGCCTCTGCAATTTTTTAGTAAAAAATTAAAAAAATCATCCCATATCTTTCACTGAAAGCTATAGGAAAAAACTATTTCTTATATGATAATAGAAAGGGATCTTTCAATCGAAGCATTCTTAAATGGGATTACACATTAAAACTATTTAATCTCACCCTCTGTGCCATCAGGCTCAGCTTGCTCCTCACGCTGCTTCTGCTTGAACTTCATGTTACCATGATGCAGCACAGCTCCAGTGAACTTGTAGATGCCCATCTTCTCCTCAGTAGTAAAGCCCAGAATGTCAATAGCAGTCTGGATATTACACACAAACACAAAAATAGCACTAAGATCTGCCATATTTACATGGAATAAATCAGTTGTCAAATAACAATGACTCACATCAGTTGCAACCAACTCCTCTTTATCATCAATGCTTGCCACAGTGATCTGGCCCATACTGCACATGGGGAAGTCATAGGGGTTGGTGGTTATGAGTGTCATTTCTGTAAAACACACAGAGCATTTTTTACAGAGTATTTTACGATACTATTTTGAAGGAAAAAAAATGCTTTGATTGAAATGTTTTCCAATTACCAATCAGCTCAGGCTTATGGTTGGTCATCATCTGGTAGAAGATGTGGTAGCCTCTCTCATCTGGAAGCTGGAATGTCACTCTAGACTTCTCCAGCAGATCTGTTGAGGGAATGTAATGAAGTCATGTTCTAAAGAATGATAGATAAAGAAAAATGTACAGATTGATCAATTAAAAGCATGTCCACCTACATGTCTCAATATCAGCACTAGCCAGTTTTCCAGTGGTGCCAAAGTGAATTCTGATGAATTTACCCTGTTTATAACAAAATAACATTATTGCTACTGTGCAATAAAAAAAATTCCAGCAAAACTGCATTCAAAAATATAAATAAGCTCCAGAGGCATCCAAAGTGTTTTATTCATTAGTAATCATCTCAGCAATTCAGGCAGGAAATGTCACCTGACCCCGAAGCTGACCCATAACCAAGGAATTTTGGGTTAAGGAATGATAGTTTTAAAGGAAAACAGATGAAAATACACCTTGCCATCTTCACCAACATGCAATTGACGCTTCGATCAACTCTACGCAAGGTTGTGGTATTTATAAGAAAGGGGCAGGATTTTAATGGACTAAATGATTGGAGATTTCTTGCATACATCACCAGAGAGAAGTCTGTTGTTTCAACGGATGATCGAGTTATGGAATTTTTATTAATGATTACGAGGTCAAAAAAAAATTATAGAACATATGCATGGATGAATCGTTCACAATACGACCAATAACTTGCATTTAGTAAATAGATAGACAAAGCTCTCTGTACATAAAAACTGGTGAACTTACAAATCGAGATGAGTTGTCATTTCTCACAGTCTTGGCATTACCATAAGCCTCAAGCAGAGGGTTGGCGGCAATGATCTGGTCTTCAAGAGATCCCTGTAGTGTAAGGGGTTACATTTGAAATGTCTCTTGTAAAGATCATTTGTAAAAAAATGTAAACATTGATATCAATATATAAACATTTCAAACCTGCATTTTGCCAGGAGCTTGTTCTTTCTTCTTGTCACCCACCACTGCAACCGTTGCAAAGTACTGAATGACACGTTTGGTGTTCACAGTCTTTCCAGCACCAGATTCTCCACTGGTTTATGAGAGATGATAAGACAGAAGATGATCAGACATGTGCAATTTCCATGAGAAGAAAATAAAACCATTCTTAGCATCTCTATACAGTAGATACATACGTAATCAGGACAGACTGGTTCTCTCTGTCTGTAAATTCAAAGATAATAATTTAGAATTTTTGTTTTATAAAAACTAAAATCAAGAATTCCAAAAATCTAAATTATTAAAAAATTTAAGATCTTACCAGTAAGCATGAACTGATAGGCATTGTCAGAGACAGAGAAGATGTGGGGTGGGGCCTCCATACGTTTTTTGCCTCTGTAGGCAGCCACCACTTCTGCATCATACACTGGGAGCCACTTGTAGGGGTTCACAGTAGCACAGAACAGTCCAGAGTAGGTCTGAAAGGAGCAGATAAGTTGTCCAATTAAAGCATTGAAATCAAAATGAACAGTAATGCTACTTTACGTAGCTTCTTAACTCACATAGATCATCCATGCTGCATAACGCTCTTTGAGGTTATAAAGCACAGCTGGTTCATTGAGATGGGTCATCATGGCCATGTCCTCTATCTTGTCATACTTGGGAGGATTCATCGGATGGACATCATCCTCCTTAGCAACTCTCTCCTATAATGGTCATTTGTTAGATTTACCAGAGAAAATTTGCAATGATTAATGTATTGAGCTTCTAGTTTACATGGAATAAGGAAAATTCACCTCCTGAGTGTCAAGCACAGTAACGGTGACTTTGCCACCATCTCTGCTCTTGATTGTTCCTTTGACATACAACTCTTTGGTATCAACCACATAGCAAGCAGTCTTAGCATCAAAGAGCTTGTTTTGAGCCTCAATTCTCTCCTTCTCAGGCTTTCGTAGATATATGGCAGCCTTGCCATAAACGGCCATCTCCGCGTCCGTACTCATGGTGGCAGCTTACTGGAAATCATAAAGAGAAATTGTTTTGTACTGAAATAATAACCTAGTGGTCCAACATTACACCAAGCACAACAGTAACAAACTGATTTGCAATGTAGTACCTACATTTTCATTTCAGCTCAATATCTGCTTCAACTATGTCAACTAACAACAATACATAGTGCTAAAATAACATTAATAAAAATTCAATTTTGTTTCAAAACAAGTCTGATAGTGTTAATAAATGTTTGATAAACTCTGATATTAAGATATTCTATCTCTGTACTGTATCTAATGCCCCCACAACAGTATGAAATGATCGACCCAGCACAAATTATATTTTCCTGTGTGTGACAAAATGTCCTGAGCAAACAACACAATCTTAATCAAGGTATCAAAAACAAACTCTGGCTTCACTTAGAATAAGCTACATAAATATAATCACAGGAGTCAATACACCAACTAATTCAACCCACTCATTACATTAATATAGGGACATTTGCCTACCTTCCCTTTTTTTGAGACCAGATGAAATTTCCTGCAAAATAATTCAGTTACAGTTAAACATCCATGATTTTTTTTTTTTTTTTAAACAGAGCATTTTTTTATTGATAATGCTTCATTACAAACAAACAGGATCATATATATATTATCAGTTTATCTCGTTTTGCTTCTACTGCAGATTTGAAATGGTTAACAAAAATCTTGCCAAGTGTATGCCAACAACAAATCAAATCAACTTACCACCAGCTGGAGCTCCTCCAGTCTTCTATTTGGCTGATCATGTCCTCCTCCACACTTATATTAAGATTAACTTGCACACTAAGCAGATACTAAATATGGAGAGCCATTAGAGTTTAAATTACTGTATATAGAAACTGTCCATTCACAGAATGTCCATCCCACGAATGGATGTAACAGCCATGTTAGAAACCAGTTCCAGAAAAGGCAATAAAGCAGTTGTATTAAATAGAGATATCAGGTAGAATCATAATCAGTGGATCATTTCGATTTATATTGCTCTTATAACTTATCTTGATAAGGGCATATAATGGATTGTTGTGTATGTTTCAGGAACACGTTTTTATTTTCATGTGGAACTTGAATACGAATACAATACAATACGTTTACAATACGATTTTAAGACAGGTATGTCATGATTATCCTATTGTTCATAATAAACATATCTTGCATCAAAACAGATACTGTACATATTGAGTTAAATAAATCCATGACAAGGTGACCACTGTATACTTGTTTCATAGAATTTCTATTTACGCCACGAGCAAGTTGATGTGAGGGCATATTGCCAGATGGGGTGGTAATTGACTCTATCATGAGCACTCATGCTGACTGTCACAATTCCTCTGTGAGTTCATGGAGAAATTATCCGTACAGCTTGTTAACACAGTCGTGTGTGTGAACGTTGAAATCATTTTCTACATAATTATAGATTAAACTGTCCATTTGATAACATATGCGGATGTTTTCAGTATCGTTTTTGTTTACAAAAGCAGTAGGCTAAATGACAGCGCAAACTTACCTTAATTGTTATAATTGTTATGATATTCGAGAAATATGTACAGTAAGGTTATGATCTGCGATATAGTTATAGACCTGTGTTACCCTTCTTTTCTTTTTTGCTTTCCCCTCTCCCTCCCTCCACATACTAGAGTGAAAAGTTGGTCCTGACCAGACGCGTCACTAGACCCTTTTTATTGGGGCACGTGCCCCAGTATAAATCTGCTGTTCCCCAGTAAAAGCTCAAGTTTGAATTTTAACAATTTACTTTATTTTTCAGTGCATTCATTTAGATTGATAATTCTGAAAAAAAAAGAAATGGATATATCTAAATGCAACGCAGTAACCCTCACAATCAACGCTTGTAAAAGCAACGCAGTTTAACCGAAAACACAAATATGATGCATGCTCGCAGATTTTTAATGGGGATATAATTTACTACAGCAGCTGACAGTTAAACGAGCAGACAAGGTTTGAACTTTAACCGTAGCGAGATAAAACTTAAATTCGCGGCTTTTTAACACTTCTATGTATAAATTTGAAGGTTTTTTATTGGATCAATACAGGTCATATTATGCGACTAAGCATTACTTTATGGAGAGATTACGACCTACTAGTCTTGCCTTAAGAATAGGTGGTGCAACCGAATTAAGCACTGACTTAGATACAAACTAACTGGAAGCCCTTAATTTGAACTTTATACCTCCTAACTTATGAGATAACTTACGCACAGCTGGTGCAACCCTGCCCAAGTGTCAGCACACACGTCTGAATTGAGGTAGGGTATGTAAACATGATGAAACTAAAGTAGGTTTCTAAATAATAACGATGGTCTTATTTTGACATACATTATTGGCTCCTGTATACAGATGGACATCAGAAAATTCTTTGGACGAAGCAGGGATAGGAAACAAAGGAGAGATGAGTTTGTGGGAGGTAAACAAACTACATGACAAACAAACTACATCATCACCGGTCAGAGTCATGTTTCAGACATCAGATGAAAAAGCATAAAGTCTCAGGAAAACCTCTGTCAAGTCTATGGAAAATATTTTTCTGTAGTACTGCCGTTGATTATGATAACATGAATCAATCATTTGGATATTAAATTAATAATTTAATTCACTAGCGCTAAATTAGGACACTACATATACAGTTGCCTGTAACTATGGCTGCTGTGTGCTAATTACCTGGCAACTAAAAAGGACTATAGTTTGGCTTGTTTTGAGTTGTTGTTGCAAGTAAACTTAATGAGCTTCAAACGTCAGTTTAAACTTACACCAATTATGTTAGCTAGCAATTTATTAATTTATAGAAACGACACTTCTGCATTTATGAAGTTAGAGATAGCTCAGCTAGTTTCACAAGCTAGCAACCAAACTCGGACAGTTTAGCTACCCACTCTACTAAATATTTGAGCGTTGATCATTAAACTTAGGTAGAACGTAACCCTACGTATGAACTATTTATGGAAGCCTCCGACCAGGAGTAATGGTTGGAATAAAAAAAAGCAGACTTATTTAATGACATCAATGTGCTCATGTTTTGCGTGATAGTCATTAATCATTTCGACATGAAGTTGGCATTTACACTCGTTTACATTTACAAGAGTGTGTGTATGTATGTATATATATATATATATATATATATATATATATATATATATATATATATATATATATATATGTATGTATGTATGTATGTATATATATATATATATATATATATATATATATATATATATATATATATATATATATATATATATATATATTAAGCACTTCAGCATGAAACGGTGCAGCTTTGAGTGTGCGTCGTCCGGTGTCAGTTGTCAACATATACTAAATATTTAATAAATTAAAATGAATAAATTTATATTTTTCCAGCCTGTTGTATTAGCATTTATTTATCACCCCTTATTTATTTAGGACACTACATATACAGTTGCCTGTAACTATGGCTGCTGTGTGCTATTTACCTGGCGACTAAAAAGTTTTATGGAAGCAATTCCATACAGGTGCTGGTCATATAATTAGAATATCATCAAAAAGTTGATTTATTTCAGTAATTCCATTCAAAAAGTGAAACTTGGATATTATATTCATTCATTACACACAGACTGATATATTTCAAATGTTTATTTCATTTAATTGTGATGATTAAAACTGACAACTAATGAAAATCCCAAATTCAGTATCTCCAAAAATTAGAATATTACTTAAGACCAATACAAAAAAAGGATTTTTAGAAATGTTGGCCAACTGAAAAGTATGAGCATGAAAAGTATGAGCATGTACAGCACTCAATACTTAGTTGGAGTTCCTTTTGCCTGAAATACTGCAGCAATGCGGCGTGGCATGGAGTCGATTAGTCTGTGGCACTGCTCAGGTGTTATGAGAGCCCAGATTGCTCTGATAGTGGCCTTCAGCTCTTCTGCATTGTTGAGTCTGGCGTATCGCATATTCCTCTTCACAATACCCCATAGATTTTCTATAAGGTGAAGGTCAGCCGAGTTTGCTGGCCAATTAAGAACAGGGATACCATGGTCCTTAAACCAGGTACTGGTAGCTTTGGCACTGTGTGCAGGTGCCAAGTCCTGTTGGAAAATGAAATCTGCATCTCCATAACATTGGTCAGCAGCAGGAAGCATGAAGTGCTCTAAAACTTACTGGTAGAAGGCTGCGTTGACCTTGGACCTTAGAAAACACAGTGGACCAACACCAGCAGATGACATGGCACCCCAAACCATCACTGACTGTGGAAACTTTACACTGGACTTCAAGCAACGTGGATTCTGTGCCTCTCCTCTCTTCCTCCAGACTCTGGGACCTTGATTTCCAAAGGAAATGCAAAATTTACTTCCATCAGAGAACATAACTTTGGACCACTCAGCAGCAGTCCAGTCCTTTTTGTCTTTAGCCCAGGCGAGACGCTTCTGACGCTGTGTCTTGTTCAAGAGTGGCTTGACACAAGAATTTTGACAGCTGAAACCCATGTCTTGCATACGTCTGTGTGTGGTGGTTCTTGAAGCACTGACTCCAGCTGCAGTCCACTCTTTGTGAATCTCCCCCACATTTTTGAATGGGTTTTGTTTCACAATCCTCTCCAGGGTGCGGTTATCCCTATTGCTTGTACACTTTTTTCTATCACATCTTTTTCTTCCCTTCGCCTCTCTATTAATGTGCTTAGACACAGAGCTCTGTGAACAGCCAGCCTCTTTAGCAATGACCTTTTGTGTCTTGCCCTCCTTGTGTAAGATGTCAGTGGTCGTCTTTTGGACAGCTGTCAAGTCAGCAGTCTTCCCCATGATTGTTTAGCCTACAGAACTAGACTGAGAGACCATTTAAAGGCCTTTGCAGTTGTTTTGAGTTAATTAGCTGATTAGAGTGTGGCACCAGGTGTCTTCAATATTGAACCTTTTCACAATATTCTAATTTTCTGAGATACTGATTTTGGGGTTTTCATTAGTTGTCAGTTATAATCATCAAAAGGAATGAACACTTGAAATATATCAGTCTGTGTGGAATGAATTTATACATTATACAAGTTTCACTTTTTGAATGGAATTACTGAAATAAATCAACTTTTTGATGATATTCTAATTATATGACCAGCACCTGTATTTGCAAACAATATAAAGTTTTTCAAAATAAAAAAAGTAAATCAGTTTTCGTCAATATAGTAAGACTCGCTACATTCTGCACTCAACAGTAGTCAGAAAGCAAGTTGACACATACAAAACGCAAAATAAGGTTTGTATGATATTTTGACAAGATATTATGGAAATTACAGCTTAGTTTGATATATTACTTAATTTATAGCTGCTATAAAAATGACTTGTTGACAGCGTATTTTTTGTTTGACACCACAGGATCCTCTCACGATTGTCAATTATCTGTTAACACTAATAATTCTTACAAATATGTACATTATCCAAAGCTGCTAGCTAACGTTAGCGAGTATGGCTAATAAATCCACCACTTTAACTGATCTCTAACATCTTTATCTGAAGCAAACGCTGTTAATACACATTTAATGCTAATTAAATAAAAGGAAATAATCAACTTTACATACCTGAAATCCAGCCGCATGCCTCTGCTCAGCCATGATGATTGATCCGTGTCTCAAGCTAATGACGTAACTTCCAGGGAGGCATCCCTGAGCCTGTTGTACACGCCCCAATCCACTGACTCCACCCCCACGTCAAAACAGTGCCATAAAGTGAAACGTGCAGAAAAGTGAAGCGCAAAGGCAAAACGGTATCATGAGCTCACACTTGATGGAAATGCAGATTAAAAGGAGCGATGCAAAATAATTAGTAGGCATTGCAAAGAAAAATATGTGTGGCAAAATCAATGCTGCAATTAATTATATCTTGTTTTTTTCTATATTTAATTTCTATTTTGCAATTCTTTATTTTTGTTTGCAAAACTTTCTTTTTTTTCCTCGATACTTTATTTTACTTTTGTGATACTTCATTTTTGTTTGAATTTTTAAAAAAAAATTTTACTCTACTATTTTTCTTTGGCAAAACTTTATTTTCTTTTGCAATATTTATATTGTTTGCAAATATATATATAAGGCATGGAATTGCTTCCATATTATTTTGGTTTGTTTTGAGTTGTTGTTGCAAGTAAACTTAATGAGCTTCAAACGTCAGTTTAAACGTACACCAATTATGTTAGCTAGCTAGTTATTAATTTATAGAAACGACACTTCTGCATTTATAAAGTTAGAGATAGCTCAGCTAGTTTCACATGCTAGCAACCAAACTCGGACAGTTTAGCTACCCACTCTGCCTTGCAACCAATTCTCTGCTCATTCTGATACCTTTTTGTCTAAAGCCGTTTTGTCTGAGGCCAGGGCTGAACTGGAAAGAGAAATCGGCCCGGTATTTTACATGGCAACTGGCTCAAAAGTTGAGCGGAGGGGTGTTCGCTGTCGTTTTCTGCATATCGCAGCACCGTTTTGTGGTCCGTTCTGCATAATGTGGTGGCTCACCGACCCACCGGCCCACTCGGTTCCCCCGATGGCCAGTCCGCCCCTGATTGGCCCTAAAGTAGTGTTGTCACAGTACCAAAATTTCACTAGTCGGTACCTATACCATTGATATTTCACTGTACTCGATACCATTTTTGGTACCAAAGCAAAACACAAAAAAATATACCATTGAGCAACACTATTTAAGTTAAATATATTATTGTTGAATTATAACAAAACTGTACAATGTATGCTTATTGATTTTTGAACACTTATATAAGATTTGCTTCAACTTTTGCAACTTTTTACTTTTTAAATTTTTACTTTTTAAAACTTAAAAAAAAAACTAAATAAACAAGCATACAATAGAATGAATAAAAACAATTTCCATATTAATCTCTCATATTAATAAAGCTGCATATTGGCAATTTTCTTCAGGATAAGAAATGCACATTGACATATATTATGATTAAATAAGTCGCGAGCCATCGTGTTATAATCTAGCTGCATTAAGCGTGCACGCTCGAGGGATGTCGTCCCCGAGGGAGAGTCTCTCTCAGCCGGTCTGCTGTTTCAATCTCTTCCCCCTTAGATCGGGACAATCGCGCAACTCATAGAAGAGGCACCGACACAGAGAAATGCCAGTTTCTGAGTTTATAGTTATTAACTTGATCTTCTTCTGTTTTATTTGAACTTTAATAAAGCTATAATGCATTAAATATAACTGCATTTAAGATGTAACGCATGTTTCCATTAAAGAGCTCCGGCTCCACTTATTCCACAATGAGAGTTTTTTTATAATTCCGTAATGCTTTGGGATCTACATAAGATGAAGCTGTGAAAGTTTAGAGTGCATCTGGACTGTGATCTGTGTAATTCTTCCTTTCCTCTGTCAGGTGTGAACTGCAGTGCTGCTCTCGTGCTTCATCATTACAGTTTCATTTGATTTCATGTTAAGTTAAATGAGATCAAACGATTATTCGACAACAAACATTTTTCTCGACAATTTTTTATTTTCGACATTGTTGATAAAGTCGACTGAACATTTCAGCCCTAATGCAAATGATAATATGCTTTTAAACTCACCTGCTTTATTTGCTTGAATAAATCTGTCTGTCTTTCAGGTGCTTTATTAAGTTTGATGGGTTTCCTCCTTTCGTCAGAAAATTGTGAAGCAGCGTTTACCAATAGGTTTTTGCTGATCTGTGATGTTTCCCTTTTCATCAGCCTCAAATCCAAAGAATTTCCAAACCTGGCTTTTTCCACTTTTCTTTTCGACAAGATTCAGTTTAGCCTCCGCAGCAGTAGCTACTTTGCTTGTCGCCATCTTTTGCTTGATGTGAGCGTTCGTAAGTCCCCGGCTCTAATTGAGAATCGGGTAGACCCGGTACTCAGTACTCCGGTACATTCGGAAATTCTGGTATCGTAAAAAAAAAAATTGTTTGAGTACCGATTTGGTACCAGAGTACTGTTATTTTTGACAACACTACCCTAAAGTGCGTCGGCCCACCGTGAAAATGCCTGGAATGCCAGATTACCTGTCCAGCCCTGTCTGAGGCCGTTTTGCCTGACTCTGGATAATGCAATTCCATTGACTTACTTGACAGAGGTTTTCCTGATGTGTAATATAGAAGAATGCAAATATGCAAGAACGTTTTCTCCGGTTTTGTTATTTGCATATACAGTGTATGCATTTTATGCCATAAAACATGTTGAGAATGTTCATGTACAGTATGTTGAAGATACTTAAATATTTTCATAAAGATTAATGTCTCTACACGTTTACCTTTCCCAGTTCGTATTGCAGTGTAGTTAAGCAAGGTTTTGTAAAATACATTGTGTTGCACACTTCTTGCATGCAGCAGGCTTTCAAAAAAGCACAAAAAAAAGCAATATGAGCAATGGGGGGCCTGTGCCCTTGTAAACCTTTATGTCTAGCAATGCCCCTGGTCCTGCTATAGGTCATATGCCATATATTTCAGTAAACAGAAGCTGCGAGAGGGAGCTCATTCGTTCATACCATAATGCAATTTCAACTAAAATGTCATTGTTGTATAAATTTACTGACATTACAGGCTAATAACCTCTAGTTCAGATAATGAAGCCAGTCTATTTTTTTTTGCACTTATTCTATTACACCTATTTTGGCTACTATTGGTGGCATGTTATGTCAGTACTATAATGGAAACCAATACATACCATTAAATCTTAATGGAATCTAATGGAAACCAAAGAATTGCTATTGTTTTTTCAGCATGGTTAGATTTCTTTTGACTGCAACAACAAATCGCAAAAATTGATAATTAAAATATTCAATTTCATATTAATCAAATTCGTTTTTACATTTTACATTATTTTATAATTTCATAATTTTACATTAGTCAAGTCTGTTCTGTGCAGGGAGAACCTCCACCAGTTACGTCAGTTTACAGTCGCGAAAGACGCATTTGCATGATAAACCTTTTTATTTATTTATTTGTTTATTTTTTAAGAATAGCAGAGGACAGACACATGGAGCTGCAGGGGAAAAGTGGACAACCCAAGAAGTTGTCAAAGCACGATAGGATTTTATATTAACCACTTTAAAGAAATGTAAAAGTTGTCGTAACTGGTGTTTTTCTTAGCGAGCGCACACACATCAATCAAACAGCGCCCAATCCACAATATTCCTGAGTCCCATGACCCTTTAAGGGCAACGTGGGCAGAACTTCCAGTTAAGCATAAACAATAGTTATTTTATGTACTTATGCGGCACTAAAAATGACAGAAATTTAAGAACAAATGATCACAGAATTATAGCGAGGCAATATTGTCGCAAATAGAAGCATTTTTGTTATTTTTGTTGATTCTTTATCCATCCGTGGAAGAACCTGAGCAGACTAACCTGAAAAGCTATGTAGCCTATTAGTGCCTTCATAGCTGTAAATTTGGACATGTTTTGAGAAATGTAGATTGTTATGGTTATTTTAAAGCACATATTGTGTCTAGTCTGAACCTGAAGACTATGTGGTACCAAGATTATGTTCTTACTGCAGATACAGATGAGGTCCGGAGAGCAGGATGCTCATCATGTATTACAGGACGCTCATGTATTACAGGACGATTTTTCAGATAAAATATAATTATTTTGTGGGAGATTAATTTGTAGTAAACTCAAACTAGCTTTATAATTGTTAGTTTAAATACATAATCTAAATGCTAAAACCAACATTAAACATTTTAGAGCTGAATGAACAACTGATCCTGAATTTATTGTTCTTGTGTAGGAAATAATGATGCATTAGCAGACACACAATAAACTTCACTGTACAAAAAGAACTACATGCAATACAAATAAACATATTTATCTGGACATACATTATAAATATTGTACACAAAAGTTAAATGTTCTCTGTAAAAGAACTACAAAACTGTATGTTTTATTAAAAGCACTGTGCAAATACATTTAATTGATACTGAATAAATGTCCACACTGTTTTCCAAATCACCTTAAGGAAAGACAAGCACATTCTGCAAAGACATTCACAAGAAAGTGAATAGCAGGTAGCAAAAATGGAGGAAAGAGGAAAATCAGAATCCAGTTAATTTCAATCGTGATAAAACATCTTTCTACTGTACATGTCTCATCTAATAATGATGGTCTTTCACTGTAGAATTGATCAATTTAGCATCACAGCATGAAAACATTGTCACTACTCACAGAGAGTTTATGTAAAGCACTGTTCCGTTTATATAGCATTTCAAAACACGTGAAGCATTCACAAAGGCCAAGGCTGAATAGAAATGAACAAACTTATATACTATCAACATATACTTTACAGACAATTAACACATGTAGTGCAACAGTACAGAAAACAGTGCAAAGAAAACATTCTGGGCAAACAGTTTAGGACATTATGAGCATGGGGACGTTAAACTAACCAAGAGGATAAGTACATAAGAGTCTCTAGTTTGAGAAGTAGGTGCCTCACATGTCCTCTGCTGACAGCTTCATTAAATTCTACCCGCTCAACACCAGTTTCATGTACAACAGTAAAGAGAAAACCCAGGTGTGCAGGCCTTATGGGAAGAATTGCCATGAAAAAAGCCACTTTTGAAACCGAAAAACAAAAAGAAAAGGTTAGAGTAAACAAAGAAATGCAGACATTGGACAACAGATAATTGGAAAAGGGTGTTATGGATCTTAAACCCATTGAGCTTTTGTGGGATCAGCTAGACTGTAAGTTTCGTGAGAAGTGCCTGACAAGACAGCCACATCTATGGCAAGTAATACAGGGAGCGAGGGGTGAAATGGCACCTGAGTATCTAGACAAGCTAGAATGCCAAGGATCTGCAAAGCTGTCATTGCTGCATGTGGAGGATTTTTTTATGAGAACTCTGAAGTAGTTTAAGAAGTTCTGAATATTTTTTTCAAATTTTAATAGTAATTTTTCACATTATTATTGTCTTGACTATACATTGTGATCAGTTGAATGCCACTTCGGTGAATAAAAGTAGATATTTCTTTCCATAAGTTTTTCCAAACTTTTGGCTGCCAGTGTATGTGTATTTTAAATAATAAATGTCTGACATTGGCAACAAAAAGCAGAGTTCTAAAATAAAGTAACTTAAACAACAGCACTGCATTTATTTTGTTTGACTGTAATGAGGAAAAATACATATATACACACACACACACACACACACACATAATCAAATATTATTCGGCACACTTTATTTTTTTTCACGTGTTTCAACTTGCATGTAAAAATTAACTGCATATAACCCGTTTACATTTCAACGTCAAAAGAAGAGAATAATAAGTGTCAAGTAATCGTTTTTTGAATAAGCGTGTTTTTGATACTTAACAAGTGTTTTGCATCATTGTCATCCGTGTCGTCTGGGAGAGGCTGATTGTTGAATGCAACTTTGCTGCTGCTGTTTCTGTCTCGCAAATCCACCGATTTGTGTAATGATGTCTGCGTAAATAAAACGACTTGTTTGATGTACTGTAACGCCGGGACATGACGCCGTTGTTTGGCAAATTCGTCAAGCTGTAACACTACAATCTACTTGGCGTTTGCCATCGGTAGTCTTACCTATGTACTTTAAGTGTTGCTCTGTTTTTCCTGTGAGGAAAATATTGGAGGAGGAGAAAAGCTATGGAGGAGATTGTTTTGCAGTTCTACCAGAAAGACTCAGGAGAATAATACTGAACAATTAACCATTTATTTACAGCTCGGCAAACAATATAAAGATAAAAGTTCTTTGGCGTAGCCCCCATCCGTAGCTCGCAATCCGGGGGTCCGGACTCTGTATTTCCTGCCTGGCGATGAAGGCAGGGGCGCAGCCGACCCCCAGTGAGGTATGGGAAGGGACCATCCTGGTGGTGGTGTGTAGGAAGGAAGGGATCATCTTGGTGGTGGGGAGGGTGGAGGAGAACGAAAGCGTCAGCATCTGTGGACTCAGACATGTGTAAGTACCCATCTTTTATACTGCAAGTGTTAGAACGCGATTGGATAGATGAGAAGGTAATGAGTGACGTAACAATTGAGTCTTCCTGGCAGAACTTATGCTAAAGCTTCCATTTCTACCAGAAAGACTCGGGAGAATAATACTGAACAATTAACCATTTATTTACAGCTCGACAAACAATATAAAGATAAAAGTTCTTTGGCGTAGGCCCCATCCGTAGCTCGCAATCCGGGGGTCCGGACTCTGCATTTCCTGCCTGGCGATGAAGGCAGGGGCGCAGCCGACCCCCAAAGAAGGTGGAAGAGAAATTCCACCGGGACAGGACCTACCCCCAAAGAACGGAAAAGAGGCGTATACCCACCCGTCGTGAATCCTGCAGAGCCTAAAAATGGAGAGAGATGAGGGTTAATAATGAGCATGACAAAAAACACCTTTAAGGCCAATAGCTAATTAGTAAGAGGTGACTACATTATAAGAAGACAAGAATACAATCATGCAATTAAAATTCTGCTGCTGTGTAAACGTAAGCATTAATAGAGCTGACGCTTTCGTACAAGCAACTTTTGAGAAGTTTGGGACACACTATGACTGGTCACCAGTTTATCCCTGAGAATGAGTCGAAGGGAAATGAGCATGAAGGAATAGAGATATAACTGTGAAATAGGCTAATATAGTGTCAGTAGAGTCAGTGGAAACGAGCCATTGAAGATCGCCTGAAGACAAGGCCACACAGAGACGAGGCCGCGAAGGACCACACAGAACCGGGTTGCCTGGCCGCCAGGACGAGGCCACCTTGGGCCACACGTAACAAGTCCACCTTGGGCCACACAGAACAAGGCCACCTTGGGCCACATAGAACCGGCCCTAATGACCACAAAGCGGAGCCACACTGGCCACATGGCCTTGCTAGACCACAGAGACGAGGCTGGCAATCAGCCACGACGACATCTAGTGCCGCACATAAAAACAAGGTAGACTGGACAAGGCTGCGAGGCCACACAGAACCAACCACGAGGACCGCATGGCCATCTTTTAGCGAGGCTACAGTGCCTCGAGGCCGCTTGGCCACACAGACAACGGCCGTTTGGCCACATAGAACCAATGCCACTAGGGCCACGAGACCACTGGCCATTTTTTACATATAGGACAAGGCATCGATATGCCACGAGGCCACTATAGACCACACGGAACAAGCGACGAAGACAACGGCCACTGGGCCACATAGAACCGGGCCGCCTGGCCGCCAGGACGAGGCCACCTTGGGCCGCACAGAGCCGGGCCACCTTGGGCCACATAGAGCCGGCCCTAATGACCACAAAGCGGAGCCGCACTGGCCACATGGCCTTGCTAGACCACAGAGACAAGGCCGCACGGCCACACGGCCTTAGTAGACCACAGAGACGAGGCTGGCAATCAGCCACGACGACACCTAGTGCCGCACATAAAACAAGGTAGACTGGACAAGGCCGCGAGGCCACACGAAACCAACCACGAGGGCCACATGGCCATCTTTTAGCGAGGCTACAGTGCCTCGAGGCCGCTTGGCCACACAGACAACGGCCGCTTGGCCACATAGAACCGATGCCACTAGGGCCACGAGACCACTGGCCATTTTTTACATATAGGACAAGGCAACATTGTGCCACAAGGCCTTTAGACCCACACAGAGACAAGGCCCGCTGGGCCACAAGGCTGCTAAAGCCACACAGAGACAGAATCACTCATGGACACGGCCTTAGGCCACAAATAACCAATGCCATAACTGGCCACAAGACCACGGGGCAAGGCCACATTAGGCTACACGGTCACAGTAGACCACACTGAACATAGAATGGGGCCGCGATGTTGTGAGCCCACACTGAGACGAGGTATGACAGAGACAACGGCCACGAGGCCACACGGAACCAAGGCCGTAAGGGCCACAAGACCACGTAGGCCACATGCAGGACAAGGCAACATTATGCCACAAGGCCTTGAGACCCACGTAGAGACAAGGCCCGCTGGGCCACAAGGCTGCTAATGCCACACGGATACGAGGCTAATGCCACACAGATACGAGGCCAACGAGACACGGCCACACAGAACCAATGCCATAACTGGCCACAAGACCACGGGACAAGGCCACATTAGGCTACACAGTCACAGTAGACCACACTGAACATATACACTCACCTAAAGGATTATTAGGAACACCTGTTCAATTTCTCATTAATGCAATTATCTAATCAACCAATCACATGGCAGTTGCTTCAGTGCATTTAGGGGTGTGGTCCTGGTCAAGACAATCTCCTGAACTCCAAACTGAATGTCAGAATGGGAAAGAAAGGTGATTTAAGCAATTTTGAGCGTGGCATGGTTGTTGGTGCCAGACGGGCCAGTCTGAGTATTTCACAATCTGCTCAGTTACTGGGATTTTCACGCACAACCATTTCTAGGGTTTACAAAGAATGGTGTGAAAAGGGAAAAACATCCAGTATGCGGCAGTCCTGTGGGCGAAAATGCCTTGTTGATGCTAGGGGTCAGAGGAGAATGGGCCGACTGATTCAAGCTGATAGAAGAGCAACTTTGACTGAAATAACCACTCGTTACAACCGAGGTATGCAGCAAAGCATTTGTGAAGCCACAACACGCACAACCTTGAGGCGGATGGGCTACAACAGCAGAAGACCCCACCGGGTACCACTCATCTCCATTACAAATAGGAAAAAGAGGCTACAATTTGCAAGAGCTCACCAAAATTGGACAGTTGAAGACTGGAAAAATGTTGCCTGGTCTGATGAGTCTCAATTTCTGTTGAGACATTCAGATGGTAGAGTCAGAATTTGGCGTAAACAGAATGAGAACATGGATCCATCATGCCTTGTTACCACTGTGCAGGCTGGTGGTGGTGGTGTAATGGTGTGGGGGATGTTTTCTTGGCACACTTTAGGCCCCTTAGTGCCAATTGGGCATCGTTTAAATGCCACGGCCTACCTGAGCATTGTTTCTGACCATGTCCATCCCTTTATGGCCACCATGTACCCATCCTCTGATGGCTACTTCCAGCAGGATAATGCACCATGTCACAAAGCTCGAATCATTTCAAATTGGTTTCTTGAACATGACAGTGAGTTCACTGTACTAAAATGGACCCCAAAGTCACCAGATCTCAACCCAATAGAGCATCTTTGGGATGTGGTGGAACGGGAGCTTCGTGCCCTGGATGTGCATCCCACAAATCTCCATCAACTGCAAGATGCTATCCTATCAATATGGGCCAACATTTCTAAAGAATGCTTTCAGCACCTTGTTGAATCAATGCCACGTAGAATTAAGGCAGTTCTGAAGGCGAAAGGGGGTCAAACACAGTGTTAGTATGGTGTTCCTAATAATCCTTTTGGTGAGTGTATATATGCTTAGATTATCTTTTTTTTTTTTTTAAATATATATTAGTTCTAGTGAGCTAGAACTATGACAGATAATGAAAGAGCATGACACCACCACCAGTAGTTGCATAGGTATATACCTGGACCATTATAGGAGCTTGCTGAGCTTCGAGGATAGTTTTTGAGACTGGACTTATAAGAGACTGGAATGCGGAGGAACGCCATCTACCCGAGGAATGGTAGCTGACATAGAAATAAGAAGATTTATGACGAATTAATAAATTTAGCCATAGATGAGAAGGGACAAAATTGTTATAAATTGAAATCGGAGAACGAAAGCATCAGCATCTGTGGACTCAGACATGTGTAAGTACCCATCTTTTATACTGCAAGTGTTAGAACGCGATTGGATAGATGAGAAGGTAATGAGTGACGTAACAATTGAATCTTCCTGGCAGAACTTATGCTAAAGCTTCCATTTCTCAGTGTTGCGCTGCTTGGTTTTAATTACACTATTATGTGTTTATGTATTGTACGATACATATTGCTATCACAATAACATGATAGGTTTTTGGTCAGGCATTACAAACGGTTACCCCCATAGGGAATTTACCAGACGGACTCAATTTATCATGACACTGGCTATTCTGTATTGCTTATATTTACTGTTTATGCTTTGTTACACATTATTCAATTTGCTGTTCATTCGTGTCAGTTTTGGTCCAAGTTCCCCTAAAAAAAATATATCAAAATACTCTTATTTCTGGATTTAGTTGTTTGTGTATCCTCATTGGTAGGTGCACATATCAATGGTTATCCCAACTCACTACAGCCCATTAATTTAACTCAACATTAAATCGCCATTTAATCAGTTGCAACGTGTTTCTCTGACCTCTTCCTGCTTCCAGTTAATCTTCCTAGGAGAGGCGTGTCCTACTGAACCCCCTTTTTTGGGCTAAGGGGGAGTCCATTTTACCAGTAGGAGGAAGCATTTCATTTTTTTTTGCCTTTGAGTTGTAAATGTATGTGTATTTGTATGTGAATTGCTCTTGATTTCCTATCACTTTAATAATGTTTGTATTTGGTTAATTGTCCCTGTTTTGTCCCATTTTTATTTTATTTTTTTTATTATTGTTTTTATTATAATTTTTTTTATATTTAAGGGTTTTGTGGCACGGCGGGGCCGGGTCGTGATCCTACACACCCGGTCCCGTATTAGGCTAATCAAGCCTCCGAGAGGGATAAAGGCTGACTGCAGAGGATGGTGCGGGAGAGAGAGATAATTTACGGACATATCCGTTGTGTGTGTGTGTTTGTGTCCTTTGGTTTAAGTTTATAATTAAAATATTGTTTATATTGTCAAGCCGGTTCTTGCCTCCTCCTTTCCCTTGAACCCCTTTACACGTTTCATTTACCTTTAGTCCTCATTGAATGGTTTAGACCCTCAATTAAGGTGGGACATTTTTTTCAATTTAAGTCATTCTGCTTTTGACCATGGGAAGAGAGGAGGGAAAGCCCCTGTCCGAGTGTCCTTTTTCTATTTTTTGACTTTACATATAAATGACCACCCTTATACCTGATCACAATAAAACACCTTTTTGGAATAGTCCTGTTAATCCTGTGCCTTCCTTTCACCTCCCCTTAACCCTTTGACAAGGTTGCACATAGCGGCAAAACAGTTCCATGTCTACTGTTTCTTTTTAGATTCTTGACTGAAGCATTATGTTCCTGGAATCATCCAAGAACACATTTATGGTATATTTATAATTCGCTCTAAGTTTTACAATCCCCTATATTAGCTCAAACCTATAGGCCAAATGATGATGTACTGAATTAAGTTGCAATGAACCAACCTCCTCCTTAGGACAGAGCTTGATTTTTGTCTTATGACATAAAGTATTTATCTACTATCTTCACCTATTCAAGCAGAAACTATATATTGGCTATTTGTATAAACATAGCCATAGGTTACTTGTACCCTTACTGACTGTGATTAACAGTCATCTTGAAAGAAAAACATGATTCCCTGCTGTTAAATAAGAAATTAATGATCTGGTCTGGTCTAATAAATACATCAACTAAACCCTAGAACAGCATTATTTGATTCAACACAATTTGTAGTTTTAAACATAGTCTTTAAGTTTGAAATAATAATTAAAAGATTAACTTAACAGTGTAACTAGGGTGCGTCTCAATCAGTTCCTTTGATCAGTTTCTCCTCCTCAGGGAGTCAGCCATTTATAGGGATGTTTTAATCGTAGTGTGGCGGTGCATGAAAAAATCTATTTGATAATTGTGAGTGAAAAGGACACTCAAAATCTGCTGATTTTGATTTAAAAATACAGGTGCATAAGTCAAGCATCACGATAGAATTTTTCAACAACAGTTTTTAAAATAAAATTTTTTAGAACAGTTTTCTGTTAAACATTGTGCTTATGATTGTGTTATGGATGGGGGTAAAATATATCATATTGAACTGCATTCAGTTGTTTGTGGTGTTTTTTGTGTGTGTATGTAACTGGTGTTTTTTTTTTGTGAGCTATCATTTAGGGTTTAAAATCTTTTTCTTTTAAAAATTCCAAAGTTTAATCTGGTTTTTGGGCCCGCAACCATTACAGTACAATCGTTCCAAGGCAAGGCAACGTTTGCTCCCAAAACATTCCCAACATGCACCATAAAAACCAGGAAGCATCATTGCTCACCATGTTTTTTTAATGGAAACATCGCTATGCCTTTTTGAAGTTTTGATTTGTTAGAAGACGATCACAAGTGTAAAACTATAAACTCAAAGACTTATTTTCTCTTTAAAAGCGATGTTGTGTGTAATGTATTTCATCCATAATGAATATGAAAGGGCAACAATCTTTTAAATATTGAAGAAGGATTACCAGTGCCCAATTTTGAGTTTACCATATATTGATTCACGACATAGGGAGCTAGGGAACTGATTGAGAAACAGGGAGTGACATAAAAGAGACCAAGAGAGAAAATGTTCCGGGTCATCGGAGAGACAAAGGGCACACATGCCCAGAGAATCCACAGTCACTTCCAGGACAGCAGCAACACGCGGTGCATGTGGCAGGACATCCAGACCATCGCCAACTACAGGACAACATCAATTGCCTGTGACAAAGATGCCTCCCTTCCAGATGCCTCCCTTCCAGATGCACTGAACGACTTCTACACTAGGTTTGAAGCACAGAACGACGTGGTGGCGAGGAAGACCACCTCTCCTCCCAACGACCAGGTGCTCTGTCTTACCACGGCTGATGTGAGGAAAACTCTATGTAGAGTCAACCCATGGAAGGCTGCTGGACCAGACAACATTCCTGGCAGAGTGCTCGGAGGATGTGCAGACCAACTGGCAGATGTTCTTAACGACATCTTCAATGTCTCTCTGAGCAGCGGCGTCGTTCCAACGTGCTTCAAGGCCACCACCATCGTCCCCATGCCAAAGAATTCTTCAGTGTCCTGCCTCAATGACTACCGTCCCGTCGCGCACACACCCATCATCATGAAGTGCTTCGAGAGGCTCGTCATGAGGCACATTAAGACCCAGCTGCCCCCCTCACTAGACCCACTGTAGTTCGTGTATCGTCCAAACCGTTCAACATCGCCACCACCCTCCATCTGGCCCTCACCCACTTAGATTAAAAGGACACATACGTTCGAATGCTGTTCATAGACTTCAGCTCAGCATCTGATTGGAAAGCTGAACCTGCTGGGCCTGGACTCCTCCCTCTGCAACTGGATCCTGGACTTCCTTACTGGAAGACCTCAGTCAGTCCGGATCAGGAACAGAATCTCCATCACCACCACACTGAGCACTGGTGCCCCCCAGGGCTGTGTGCTTAGTCCACTGCTGTTCACTCTGCTAACTCACGACTGTGTAGCAATGCACAGCTTGAACCACATCATTAAGTTCGCCAATGACACGACCGTGATGGACATGCTTTTAATTTTTTTATCTATATATCTTTGTCTATCACTCTTCAGAACATGACTTTCTTACATTCTCTCAACAGATCTGCTGGAGAAGTCTAGACTGACATTCCAGCTTCTGGGTGAGAGAGGCTACCACATCTTCTACCAGATGATGACCAACCATAAGCCTGAGCTAATTGGTAGCTGCACAAAAGTTTTTCAATTCCATTTTTGAAATGTCAGTGTATATTGTAAAAGGCTTTGTGATAAGCATTCAGCTTATTTTACAGAAATGACACTCATTACCTCCAACCCCTATGACTTCCCCATGTGCAGTCAGATCACTTTGGCAAGCATTGATGATAAAGAGGAGCTGGTTGCAACTGATATAAGTTTTAAGAACAACTTAAATATACAGTATGTCTCTTAATTATTACTGAAAATAATATATATATTTTTTAGACTGCTATTGACATTCTGTGCTTTAGTGCTGAGGAGAAGATGGGCATCTTCACTGGAGCTGTGCTGCATCATGGTAACATGAAGTTCAAGCAGAAGCAGCGTGAGGAGCAGGCTGAGTCTGATGGCACAGAGGGTGAGAATAAATAGTTCTTATGTGTTATCACAAATGCTTTGAGGGATCTTTATTTGCATTAAGCTGTTAGGAATGTAGAAGGTAAGAAAAATATATATTTAAAAAAAAAAAAATCATAATAATCGCAGAGGCTGACAAAGTCACCTACCTTCTGGGCTTGAATTCTGCTGACATGCTGAAGGCTTTGTTCTACCTCAGAGTGAAGGTCGGAAATGAGTATGTGACCAAAAGTCAAAGGTACCACAGGTATGTAGTAGTATCAAGTGTCAAGCAACAAGAGTTTTCAGCTAAGACAAATTATTGCAAAAGCAGAGTAGGTTTGAATAATATTTATTCTAAATCCTATTCACAGGTGTACAACTCTGTTTGTGCTTTGGCCAAATCTTATCTATGAGAGGATGTTCTTGTGGATGGTCATTCGTATCAACCAGATGTTGGACACAAAACAAGCCAGACAGTTCTTCATTGGCGTGCTGGATATTGCTGGCTTTGAGATCTTTGATGTAAAAAATTATTTTTACCCAATTTGAATGCAAGTTGACTTAAGTTCAGTGTTCAGTAAAACTTTCTCTCTTCAGTTCAACAGTATGGAGCAACTGTGCATCAACTTCACCAATGAGAAACTGCAACAGTTCTTCAACCACCACATGTTTGTGCTGGAACAAGATTACAAGAAGGAGGGCATTATTTGGGAGTTTATTGATTTCGGCATGGACTCAATGAGCTTGCATTGAGCTCATTGAGAAGGTTTTTACTGGCTTAATTTTACATTTTTATAATTTGCCGTTCTTAAAATCTGAAACTTTTTAGTAATACTTAATAATTTACAAATAGCCTATGGGTATCTTCTCCATCCTTGAAGAGGAGTGCATGTTCCCCAAGGCTACAGACACTTCCTTTTAAGGACAAGCTGTATGATCAGCACCTTGGCAAGTTTGCAGCTTTCCTGAAATCAAAGGCAAAGCTGAGGTCCATTTCTCTCTGATTCATATGCTGGAACTGTGGATTACAACATCGCTGGCTGGTTGGACAAAAACAAGGATCCACTGAATGAGTCTGTTGTGAAGCTGTACCAGAAATCATCTGTCAAACTTCTGGCTACTCTCTACCCACCTGTTGTTGAGTTCAGGGTATGTTCAGGGTATGTACAGAGGATGCTAAATTTGATATGACAACAATATTGCTGTGTTTGAAAGAAAATGAGAAAACATCTTTCATATTTTCCACAGGAGAACTTGGGCAAGCTCATGACTAACTTGAGGAGCACTCATCCTCACTTTGTGCTTTATCTGATTCCCAAAGAGTCCAAGACATCAGGTAGAGTTATAAAGGGCTTAGAGATATTCTGACATCAGCACAATATACTGCATGATAATGGTCATGGGAAATGTTTATGTATTGAGCTCAAGATGTAAGCTGTTCTTTATAGGTCTCATGGAGAACTTCCTGGTTATCCACCAGCTGAGACATAACAGTGTGCTTGAAGGTATCAGAATCTGCAGAAAATTCTTCCAAAACATAATCCTCTATGGTGACTTCAAACAGAGGTAAAAAGGACTGCATGAAAATACTACTCCCTGTAAGAGGGTTATCTCAATGCATATATAAAAATATGACGCATTTTGATCAATCTTCCACAGATACAAGGTGTTGAATGCCAGTGTTATCCATGAGGGACAGTTTATGGTCAACAAGAAGGCCTCTGAGAACTCCTGGGATCCATTTGTAACCCAGATGTAAAATTAGAGTAAATTGCATTCTAAGTTATAAGCTTAAAACTAACTAAAAAGTGCATATTTAATTAAAATAACTAAAACTAAAGACAAGTAACTAGAAACAGAATGAAAACCAAAGAGTCAGAAAAATATGCAAAATTGTATATTTATTAATACTTGCAAAAAAAAAAAAAAAAGATATCTCCTAATTGCTGTAGCCGCTGACTTCACCATGCTTTAGAGTTAACGCAGACAGACACAGAACAGACGAAACGAAGGGCAACGAGATGCCGATCAACTGCGGTGGTAGGAATTTATAGCAACAAAAGTCTGAAATATAGAAAATATTTGCTTTAGAAAAAGAGAAAAGCTTTAGAAAAAGAGAAAAATACTTGCCCGAGAAGTGAATCTTGATGTAAAAAATCTATAAGTTAGTGATTAAGTAAAATATTTATTTATTTTGCCGTTCATCCGGATAAAACCTGAAAAAAAGAACAAGTTTAGTTAATTATCGAGTTAACTAAAAATGTGCAGTTTTTGTATATGTGTTTTGTTTGAGTTGGACCACATTTTCAACAAGGATAGTGGACTTTTCATCGTGGATCTGCATTGACTTTCTGGTACAGTGAAAACCCAAGAGTCTTATCTGAACTGTGAATATCTTCTGTTCATGGATTTAAGAATAATCTTCATTTCATCTCTACTTTGAATTGATTCAACAACGAAAAGGTCAAGGTATTGAATCTGAATCTGGACATGTATTGAATGTTTATTCTTGAATTTAGTACATTTGGTAATTCAGTTTATTGATTATTGTTTGTTTAATTGTAGAATTGTTTATTTTAACTGTATAGGGAATAAATAGGCAATTGTAATTTATGTCAATGTAAATTATATTTAATTGAGTTTAATTAGGAAACAAGTTACAAAAGAGTTCAATTTGATAATAGATTAGAAATTAAAATCTATCGGGGATAAATATCGGGGGTTAATACACTTTTGACAAAATCATGTCAGTGCATTTCAAGTGTGATTCAAACTTCCACTGAAACCATTACTCAAAGTTCAGCTACCACTGTGTCACGCACACACTTTTAAATCACGCAATACGCAACCTCCTGATTTTGCATCAGATATAGGTGAAAGCTGCTGGCTGTGACTTTACTTATCGCATCTGAGAGCTGGATTGTGACACGAAGGATCATGTGTGAGAGCTGGACTGTGACATTTACTGATCATCTGTGAGAGCTGGACTGATACTGGTATCATTTAAAAAATCTAACCCTTTAACCACATTGTATCCATATGAATTTCTTGAACTCATTATAAATTATTACTAAACTAATCTTTGTGAAGTAAACAAAAAGTTCATTATTTACTCACCCTAATGCATCCCAGATGTGTCAGACTTTTTGTTCTGCTGAACACATACAAAGATATTAGAATAATCTGTGAGATCTGTAAATCCATGTAATGCAAGTCATCACAGTACAAAACCTTTAAGCTCCAAAAACACAAAGGCACCCTTTATCTTGACATTAGCAGTCTTCTTGATGGTCTTTCCTGTATACTACAATTGCAAGATTTTTTTGAGTTACATTTTTGTCTGTTCTTACCCAGAAAGATGGTCTAATAAAAAAATATATTAATTGAGGTTTATGGATTATTTATGGTGCCTTTTTGTGCTTTTTTGAGCTTCAAATCTTTGGACCCTTTTGACTTGTTGTATAAAGCTACATAGCTGAGATATTATTCTAAAACCTTCGTGTTCAGCAGAGGAAAGACATAAACATTTGGTATGGCATGAGGGCAAATAAATATATTTAATATTTGGGGAAATTATCTCTTTAAATTTTACACAGGGATGTGTGGCAGAGCTCATTTCATGAACACAAGTGAAAGCAATATTTTAAAAAAATGGTGGAGTGTTTGTAAATGTTACATATTTATGACGGTGTATAAGACATTTTGTTTCAGATACTTTGTAGATATTTTCTAGAGAATCATTGTTCCTCTGGGATTTTGTGAAAAGAGGCTCTTTGAAAGTTGTGCTATTTAGTATTAAGAATTTTAAAATTTTTGCTTTTGGTTATTGATATGGTGTATGGTTGTATGTATCCCATATGCAATATTTTTAATAAGAAGATACACAGTTACAATCCTCTGAACGTTAATATAACATAAAATAATATTTTAACATCAAAATCTAACATTCAATTGGCTAGTTTTCAGAAAAGTTTTGGATTAAAATCGTTATGGTGTTTCCATATTCAGTTACAGAGGCTCAGTGCAATATGACAGGCTTTATCTAAAATCTACAGTGTTGTATAGTGAAAATAAATATCTTTTGTTATGACTGTAACAGTAATAAGGTTTATTTTTTTTAAAACCGTCATTGTGTATCACAGCGTATTAAACATATTTGTATGCAAAGTGTTTGTGGTTTGCAATAGCACTGACATGTTTTTTTGCGTGCCACTTCACCCCTATATTTAGCCTGTTTTATTTGTCTGTAAGATGCTGCTGATCTCCCTAATAATAACAACACAAAAATCAGTATATGTAGAAAATAATATGCTTAGAAGTTTTGCTATATGTCACCATCACTTGCTTTGTTAAATATCCTTAAATACTCTATTGTTGTATAAAAATATATACAAAAAATAAAAATGTAATTTAAGTAAAAAGAGAACATGCCAACTATCTATAGCCAATCAAATGTGAGCAGAATCAATAGGAGGATTGTATAATTTGTTGGCAAATTGTCCTGGTTAGCTTGTATAGATGATCTATGCTGCTACAAGGCAGATATCAGTAGTCATCTGAACCATTTTGGACTGGAACTTTTACTCTTTGATAAGACAAAGAGAACACTTATTTAAAGATTAAGAAATGTATAAGCCGAGTCAAGTGAGAGGCGTTGCAGGTCGAGTGAGATCTGCCGTTGGCGGTGGCAGGTAAGAAAGATTTTTCCCCCTCTCAAATTTGAAGAGAAAGAATATTGAATTTAAATATCCAATTGTGTTTATTGTATATTATTTAAGATTTGTTTGTTGTATTGTTTGTTTTATCTATGAAGTTTATTTTGTTCAAGTTATTTAATATAAATCAGTTATTTCACATAAGTTAGTTGTTGAGTGTGTATGTGTACCTTTTGCCTCCTTCACGTACCCTAGCTATCTTCTGATTGTCCCAACTCTTTGCCACCCGGGTACCATCACACCTGCCACCTACACGTTACACACGTTTTCATATTTTGCCACCATAAAACAGGAATCTGAGAATCTCTCAGATGCTGAGGAGAGGTGTGAGGGTCTGATCAAGAGTAACATCCAGCTTGAAGCTAAACTCAAAGAGACAACTGAGAGACTGGAAGATGAGGAAGAAATAAATGCTGAACTCACAGCCAAGAAGAGGAAACTGGAGGATGAGTGCTCTGAGCTGAAGAAAGATATTGATAACCTGGAGCTCACCTTGGCTAAAGCCACTGAAAATAAGGTTTGTCACAGAGTTGATTTAATATTTTATTACATTTCAATTGCACCTAAATTTTGTTCAAGAATATTAAATATTACAAAAGTAAAATAGTATCAAACATCACACAGGTCAAGAGCCTGACTGAGGAAAAGTCAGCACAGGTTGAGAGCATTGCCGAGCTTAAAAAGGAGACGAAAGCCCTCCAAGAGTCACATCAGCAGACTCTGGATGATCTCCAGGCAGAGGAGGACAAAGTCAACACCCTGACCAAAGCCAAGACGACGGTTGAGCAGCATGTTGATGATGCGAGTTACTATTTCAACATGTCCTTAATTCTTTAAATTAGCATTTTTGCTTTGGACGTTTATTTATTGTTTTCCCATAGCTTGAGGGTTCCCTTGAACAAGAGAAAAAAGCTCCACATGGACCTTGAGAGAGCAAAGAGAAAGCTCTAAGGAGACCTCAAATTGGCCCAGGATTTCATTTATGGACCTGGAGAATGACAAGCAGCAATCTGAGAAAAAAAACTTAAAGTAGAAGTAAAAACATAAAATAATTAGAAATGATATTGTTATGTTTGTGCTTTATTGTTTTATGTATGTTATTGTTTTACAAACAAGTTATTATTGAACTCCCACAGGAAAGACTTTGAAACAAGCCAGCTCCTCAGCAAGATTGAGGATGAACAATCTCTTGGAGCGCAACTCCAGAAGAAGATCAAGGAGCTTTCAGGTATTTGGAATTTTAAACTTTTTTTGTTTAAAATAGTTATTTGTTTAAAAAATATAAAAACTAGATATTTCTTAATTACTTGCCCCTGTAGTCTCGCATTAAAGAGCCGGAGGAAGAGAGATTGAGGCTGAGCGTGTAGGTGGAGAAGCAGAGAGCCAATCTCTCCAGGGAACTTGAAGAGATCAGTGAGAGGCTTGAGGAGCAACTGCTGTTCTAATTGAGATGAATAAGAACATGGTTTCTGCGTGTCTTAAAGTCTTTAATTCACCCTTTTTCAAAATAAAGCCTTAAAAAGGTCATAAATCAGAGCAACAAGTCTTTAAATCATAAGGTCATGGCATAAAATGTTTTATGATGTATTGTTTTCTTGTTGCAGGATTGTTTACTCATTGTGTTTAAGTAGGGTGACCAGACGTCCTGTTTTGAAGAGGGGTGTCCCGACAGTTCTCTAAACATTGTAATTATGTCCTGGTTTCAGCTGGTAGGGTCACTGATTTTTTTTCTACTTACATTTGATGTACTCATTTTCCTTTTCACTATTGTCTTTGGTATCATTGGAAGCATTTCACGTTGATTTGATGATACTTTAATTCTAGTCTTTCTGCAAATTTGCCAAAATGTATCTGATACCATGGCAATGACGTCATACACTTGGCGCGCACTCTTTGTCATCCTGTCAGTCAGCACAAGTAGAAATGGACCAATAAAAAAATTGTTTTCAACAACGAGCTGAAAGAAGCCGATCCATTTCCACGGCTTTCTTGTAGTACGTGAATATGTGAGTATTTTTCTGTTATGTTCATTTCCACACGAGCATGGAGGTAAATCAGACAATGTCACATTTAGACAGCTACACTGCACTTTTTATGTAGTTCAAGCACTTATATATTCAGATGTGGAGGTTGTATTTTGAATTTTTGGTTACAATGTTGTGAATTTTGTGTTCAAATGTGTACCTGATAAGTCATTTTGTATTTACACATGCAATATGACATATGGATAGGATAGGCTACATGGAATTTGTACATTAAAAAAAAAAGCTAAAATGTGGTTAAATTGTGGAAAAAACTCAATCTAAAATGAAATATACATTTTCACAAACTATATAGCCTATACAGTTAACTGCAGAAGTTTGCATAACCCTTTTGTTTTTATAAGTTTCCACACCCCTTTCAGAATGTATACAAATAGCTTATAAGAGATTAATTTTTTTATGTAGTATTGCCCTTCAAAGCTACATAACACAAAATTTACTCTCATTTACACATCATCCTGTTCAAAAGTTTGCACCCCTTAGTTCTTATGTTGCCTTCTTGAGCATCAATAACTGCACCTTTTGTAATAGTTGTGTAATATTTTCTCAACTGTCAAAATCTGAACCTCATATATAGACACTGTTGGGAAGAACTCAATGTGCAGAAGATGCTGAGAAACCAAATCGATTTACTTTAGTTGGGTTTTTTTTTTCTTATATAAAAACAACATATACATATATATATATATATATATATATATATATATATATATATATATTGCAGAAACACTCTAATGCAGGCTGAGATTGAGGAGCTGAAAGCTGCTCTGGAGCAGACCGAGAGAGGCCGCAAAGTGGCTGAACAAGAGCCGGTGGATGCCAGTGAGCGTGTTGAACTCCTGCAAATTTCTCTTAAAACACAATAGCAATCAAATACAGATGTAATATTTTCACTTTATTATGTACAATTTCCTATATTTCAGAACACAAGCCTCCTGAACACCAAGAAGAAGCTTGAGGCTGACCTTGTCCAAATTCAGGGTGAAGTTGATGATATCGTCCAGGAAGCAAGAACTGCAGAGGAGAAGGCTAAGAAGGCCATCACTGATGTTGGTTTTTAAGTTATAAAAATTACAACCATTTAAACTAAAATTCACCTTTTGAGTGCAGAAAAGAATCTATATAAAATAATTTGTATGTTAATTAGACTGCAATGATGGCAGAAGAGCTTAAAAAGGAGCAGACCACCATTTCTCACCTGGAGAGGATGAAGAAGAACCTGGAGGTCACAGTAAAGGACCTGCAGCACCGTCTGGATGAGACTGAGAATCTGGCCATGAAAGGAGGAATGAAACAACTACAGAAACTGGAGTCCAGGGTGAGAACATTTCCATGTTTATAGTCTTAATGTGGGTAATGTGAAATACATGTTATGTTATGAAATATTATATTTTGTTTGGATAAAATTAGATAATATGTATGGTGTAGGTCCACGAGCTTTAGACTGAAGTTGAGGCAGAACAGAGATGAGGAGCTGATGCTGTTAAAGGTTTCCGTAAATATGAGAGGAGAGTTAAAGAACTCTCATATCAGGTATGAACATACCTGACCATATCCATACATTAATTCTCACAAAATTATTTCAACAAATGTGTATAAGCTGTACTTATAATTAAACCTTTGAAATAAATCAATAAAATATTTGTATTTGTAGACTGAGGAGGACAAGAAGAACATTAACAGACTCCAGGATCTGATTGATAAGCTGCATCAGAGTCTCTAGTTTAAGAAATAAATGACTTGCATGTCCTCGCTCAAAACCAGTTTCATGTACAAAAGTAAAGAGATGACTCAGTGTTTCAGGCCCTAAGGGATAAATTGCAAAAAAAAATCCACTTTTGAAACAGAAAAACAAAAAGAAAAGGTTTGAGTTGGCAAAGAAACAGACATTTGACAACAGGTAATTGGAAAAGGGTGTTATGGATCTTAACCCCATTGAGCTTTTGTGGGATCAGCTAGACTATTAGGTGCGTGAGAAGTGCCCGACAAGACAGCCACATCTATGACAAGTGCTACAGGAAGCGTGGGGTGAAATGTGAGTGTCTGAACAAAGCGGTCATTGCGGCACGTGGAGGAATGTTTTATGAGAACTCTTTGTAGTTGAAGTTCTGAATTTTTTTTTTCAAATTGTATTAGTAATTTTTCACATTAATAATGTCCTGACTATACATTGTGATCAGCTGAATGCCACTTTGCTCAATAAAAGTACCAATTGCTTTCCATAAGAGCAAAATCTGTACATTATTCAAAACGTTAGGCCACCAGTATGAATCTTGTTTCACTTCCTTATATCCCATTGTTCTAAGTATAATGAATGACTCTTTGTGCACTGGTGTTGTGCCAGCACTAATGAAAGCTGCTGCTGTACCTCCAGTACCAAAAAAACAGAACAAATTTTCAACCTCTCAAATCTCCCCTTTCTTGCAAAAATCTTAGAATGTGTTGTTGCCTCTCAATTAAATAATCACTCTGAGCCACTTCAATATTCCTCCTGAAATCTTCATAGTACAGAAACTGCTTTGGTTTAAGTCACTAATGATTTTTTAATATCTTCTGACTCCCTGTCTATCCTTGTCCATCTCGATCTGAGTGGCACTTTCATCAATGTCAATCATTATACATTACTCGTCCATCTTGAAGTATGCAAACTACTCACCTTTCAGCTAAATTCACCTTTTCCGAAGCTAGTTTGCCCAAATTGTTTGGTAAAATTTCCGACATATTCCTTATTAAAAGTATGTAACGTGGTTAGTGGCCAAGAAGGCGGCGAGAACCGGCTTGGCAATATAAATAATAGTTTTAATAATAAACTGAACAAAAAACATGCAAACATAAACACAGAGCAGCTCCATGTCATTCTCTCTCTCCGGAACCGTCATCACCGGCCCCGCCCTCCTCCGCTCTACACTCCTACCGGTGTTATCTTAGGCCCCATGGCATGACCTACGACCTTGTACTCCATCTGCTGGCGGGTCATCCCCGCCTTTCTCAACCTGGGAGGAGGTAGGGGTTGAACGACCTGAGAAGTTGATAGTTATGTCAACTAATTGACTAATCGCTGATGAAGTCATTAATAAAAACACAAGAGAGGGGAACACTTGCAACATTACGCAATTTGCAATTTATTTGCAAAGAATTATACAGATGCTGACAGATAGCTCATAACATGCTGCAACTTAACAATAACAATGCAGCAATAATGCTAACTCCCATTGTAGTATTAAAAAAATTATGTCGGCATAACATATTAATGACACTCACGCAAGATCTAGGCTGTAAGCCTACTCACTGTCACAGTCCTGCTCAGTCACAGTTTTTTCTTTTCGATCCTGGTTTGTGTGTAAGAAGATGAGGGCATCAACATGGGCTGGATGGGGGCTCGCCCGCTGTTGGGTGACGGTATTTCCAGCCAGCGCAAAATTTCTCTCGCTTGGGGTGCTGGTAGCTGGGACAGCCTAGTAGCTTTTGCAAAGCTTGGCCTTGGAAATTTGTCCTGGTTGCTGGCCCACCACTGCAGGGGGTTTTCCATGGTGGGAATATGTGGTGTTGTTAATAAATATTCACAGACTTCTTCGGCTGCTGTGGAGTGGTGGCGGAATGGAGTGGTGTCCCAGTTTCCGCCCACTGTGATAGTGTGGCCCAAAAAGCTGCTCAAAATCTTGCTCAAGTCGGGCCTTTTTCCCACTTACTGGCTCACCTTCGTTATCAACTGTGTCCTCGCTGTGTACATCCTCACCTAGGATGAAAATTATTTAGGCTATAAATTCACCACATCTACGTGTATTAACAACTACAACAGATCAGCATTTTAAATCAATAATGCTAGCGCAGATTAATTCAGCTGACCCACCTTTTGCTGCAAGCGGCCCTCCCTCATCCTGGAGCAGGCTGTTCAGGTGGCTATGGGCGGAGTCTTTTTTGCTCTCTGGGATGAAATTAAGATGTTTAAACCGGGGATCAAGCATACAGGCCACTGTGGAGATTCTGTCAGATCGTCGGACTCCAGTTTGAACCGTGTTTCCAACTGCCGTCGAACCGTGTTCTTAAAGACACGTACAGCTGTCAGGTCAGATGCTTCGACATGCAAAGTGTTGCTAATCATGTTGAAAATGACTGGAAAGATGAAAGACTGTCCCACATACAACTCACCACACATTATTTCAGTGGCCTTGGCCAAAGGTTGCAGCACTGGAATCAGCAGTTTCAGCAGTTCCCACTGTGATGCTCTCATGGCGAGTGACTTTTGGATGGCTGGTTTGGTGACCGTTTCATCTGCGAGCACAGATTGCACCGCAATCCTTTGCTCGAACAGCCGCTGGAGCATTACGAATGTGGAATTCCATCGGCCTGTACAGTCAGTCTGGAGTTTGTTGGCTCTTATGCAAAGTTGTTCCTGCCATTACTTCAGGGCACAAGTGTCCAACACTGAGTAGCGATAGTGGCTTACAACTCTCCTTGCTGCATCAATAGCCTTCGCAACGTCAGGTAAGACTAAGCCAGTTTGTATTGCTAGTTGTAGGGTGTGCCCGGTGCACCCCAGATTTTTGGGAAACATTTCACATAGCTCCATGGCTAAGTTCATGTTACTGGCATTATCGAGTTGTGCAAAACACAACTATGCCCCATTCCTTGATTATTTCAGACAGACGGTCAGCAATGTTGACTGCAGTATGTCTCTCTGGCATCATAGATGTACACAGTACTCGGGCCTTCAGCTTCCATGTGTCCGTGATGTAGTGAGCTGTTACGGCTCCATGGTGGAGGATGTCCACAAGTCAGTTGTTAGTGACACACTGACCTCTCATCTCCTTCACAATATTTTCACGCAGGCTGTCGTACTGGTGTCTGATAGTGTTCCACAGTGTGTTGTAAGATGGGACATCGTAGCCAGGTTAAAAAAAGTGCAGTATTTCTCTAAAACCTTCTCCGTGCACTGCAGCTAAAGGTTGAATGTCTTTGACAATAAAATTCACCACCATATTGGTGATTTGCTGCCGTCTGTTCTCTGTCACAGCAGGACATTTGGTGAAGTCGCTAATTGACTGATGATTTGCATCGTTCCTCACCTAGAGTTAGCGGATGCCTTTTCAGATGAGTTGTACTTGAAGACGGACTTGCATATTTTGCAAGTGACCGTTGTACAGGCTTCATCGTTAGTGAAGTATTTCCACACACTTGATGTACCACTGCTGCTTTGCTGCAATGACCCACTGGGCTCCTCACCTGTTGTCTTCTTGTTATATGTTATATTCTTGTTCCTTTCCTATGTAAAGCACCTTAAGATGCTACTGCACCTTTAAAGCGCTATATAGAAATAACGTTTATTATTATTACCTTTTCTTTTACTCTGCAACTGACAAATAGCGAGTTGCTGTTTGATTTTAAGTTTACAATGTTTAATTAGTGTTAGCTTCTTCAGCCTGCCTCTTGTAAGACTTGACCTTCAGTTGATCTTGTCAACCAGATCCTGCAGTCTATTTATGTTCTTTTTATCCTCCTCAGTCTGCAGGTAATAAAAATACATTAGAATAGAAAATGATCAGGAAAATTTTATCTGAAATTTTAATACATTTTCTTTACCTGGTAACTGAGTTCTTTCACTCTCCTATCATATTTGCGAACACCTTTATCAGCATCAGCTCCACGTCTCTGTTCTGCCTCAACTTCAGTCTCAAGCTCACAGACCTTAATTATAGATATTATTAAACTCATTTCACTCAACAAAATAGGTTTGCACTATCAAACACAAAATAGTCAGTATTATAGCATGACATACTCTTCAAAGCACCCAAATCAAGATTATGAACACTGAAATAAAGGCAAGCTTACTCTGGACTCCAGTTTCTGGAGTTGTTTCTTTCCTCCCTTCATGGCCAGCTTCTCAGCCTTATCCAGACGGTGCTGCAGGGCCTTCATTGTGACTTCCAGATTTTTCTTCATCCTCTCCAGGTGAGAACTTGTGTCCTGCTCCTTTTTGAGCTCTTCTGCCATCATTGCAGCAGCTCTTGTTCAGCCACTTTGCGGCCTCTCTCTGTCTGATCCAGAGCTGCTCTCAGCTCCTCAATCTCAGCCTGCATCAGAGTGTTTCTGCGCTCCACCATGGCCACCTGGTCCTACATGTCTTCCTGTCCTCTCAGGGCATCATCAAGGTGCAGTTGGGCATCCTGTACACAACAATTTTTTTAGAGCTCCCTGATTTGTTTTTGCTATTAAAAGTTTGTTCAGCATACTCTATTATTTGCATACTTGTAAAACCGAAAGCCAGAGAAAGGTCACATACCTTGAGTTGTCCCTGAACATTCCTCAGCTGTTTCTGGGATTCAGCAGCCTGCCGATTTGCATGGCTCAGCTGAATCTCCATCTCATTAAGATCTCCCTGCATCTTCTTGATTCTCAGGGCATCATTCCTGCTCCTGACCTCAGAGTCCAGAGTGCTCTGCATTGATTCAGTGACTCTCTGGCTGTTCCTTTTGATCTGCTCAATCTCCTCCTTCTCTGCAAGCTTCCTGTCAATCTCACCCTTGACCTGATTTAGCTCAAGCTGGACACGAAGAATCTTGGAGTCTTCATGCTCCAGGGTGCCCTATGAAAGATGATATAACAAAATATTTAGAAAAAAAGTGACACTGTAGTAGGGCTGCATGACATGTAGAAAAGAATTTGGTATGCGATAAGTTGTAGGATGATGTGATATGCTATGTTATAATCCTATAAAGACATCATCAAAATGCCCAAATAAGATGGTTTATTGGGGGAAAATAATGACTGTCTATCCCAGAGATCACAAACATAGTTTTATTTTGTTCCAAATTGCACATAGATTGGGTGCAATATAAACAGTTTTACCATCATTAGCTACATATCAACAAATGTTACGATTTTAGTCTCAGCTTTCAATATATGTTAATTTTTTCACAAAATTTAAACAATAAATGTTGTTTTGATGCTCTTTAATGCTTTATGTGACAGATCGCAGTGGCTGCTCATTCAAACGGGACGGGGCACAATTCTCTCTCTAACGAAGAAAACATAAATTAACATAAGATGTAATGTTGAAAGATACAACTTTCTGAAATGTGTCATCACTCATGTAATCGCCAAATCTGTTAATGTTGAAATACAAGGAAAATGATTGGGGAATATCTTGTACTTTTCCGTACATGCTCGAGCACTGGAGTGCTTATGGGACTAGCATCTACACTGCACACACACACACACACACACACCAAGTGACAATTGCACACCCAGTCTATTCTCTGTTCTCTACAACGGCATTAACGTTATTTTTTAAAGCATTAAAATCATTCCATTATCTGAAGCCATGATATGCATATTGTGATGTCAATTTTTTATATTTTGATAAATGCAATATACTGTGCAGCCCTACACTAAAGTAAAGTGATTTTATTGATTTAACCGCCAAAAATATTGAACTCCAAAAATGTATCTCAGCCTCCTCCAGGGCAGTCTGAATCTCAGCCTTCTCTGTTTCCACAGTTTTCTTAGACTTTTCAAGCTCATGAATGCTCTTACCACTTCACCCTGGAGTCTGTTTGGTCTTCTCCAGAGAGGCACATTTGGAGTTCACTGATTCAATTTGTTCCTCTGCCTCTTGCAGCTGCTGAGCCAGCTTCTTCCTGTTATGCATTTTGTAAGCATAGGTCAGAAAATGCATTAATTTTCACATATAGCTAACACGTGTTTATCAGCTCTTCTGATGTTCATACTTGGACTCTTCAAGCTCCTCTATGCGCTGGATGGCATCAGTTTCGTATTTGGTTCTCCACTGAGCAACCTCACTGTTGGCCTTAGACATTCCCCGCTGCAGCTCAGCCTTCACCTCCTGCTCTTCCTCAAACTGCTCACAGAGGAGGTCACAGTCATGACGGGCTGACTGCACAGCATGGGTCAGAGCATTCTTGGCCTAGGAGACAAAGTCATGCTATTAGCTGTACTCTACAGTGGAAAATATGTGGTTGGCAGATTCGTTTGACATTTTCCAACTCAATGATTGCTCAAAACCCACCCCAATCCATAAAAAGCCACCCAAATAGTGTATATGAAAATGAAATGAACATTAACCATAATACTACAGCATTGCCTTTACAAACTTGACAACACAATTAATTGATGCAAAGATAAAGTTTCCAAAAACCTTTCCAGTTACCCATTTACTTAGTATGCCATTGTGCTATGATTGCAGTTATGTGTCATATAAAGGTTATATATAATGTATCCTACATTTTAACGCTGTTATGGCAAATTCAAAGATAACTGTAAATCTTTGTATTAATTTAAGTAAGGTGAATTTGCTAAAACAAAGAACAGTCAAAGTCTCTAGACAGCTGTCATCGTGATTTTCAATCATTCCGTATACCTGTGTGCACATCCATAAGTCAAGAAAGAGCAGCAAATTCAAAAGTTGCTTTTAAGTTGTGTTACTTTATGATACTACAGTCTATGATCACCATGAGTGTCAACTTCACGAAATATCCAGCAGTGTTCTCAACAACATTAAACTTCTAAATAACATTAAACATTAAACTACACAAAGGTGCAATTTCTCCAAGAAAATCTTCACAGATAAGTCCTTTCATTAACCACCACTTGATATCTGGGTAATTTCCACACTTTCAATATGTTCTCTTACATTTTTACCGCTTTGTCATTGTAAAGATTGTTCAGAACTCACTGGTGGGTGTGGCAACTTGTAGCTCCTCTGAACAGGATTAAACACATTTTCTTTCAATCTGTTGTGTGTTGAGGCGTTTTCTTTATTTTAGTTGCATGGGCAATGGAAATTCTTAATTTTTTTAATTTTAAAAACCCTCCAAAGCAGCCCAATTTTTACCACCTGTCCAAGCTCATTTTCTCCTGTACAAATCTACAGAAAATAGCCCAATTGGGTGGGAACATGTCCAATCTGGCAACACTAGTCACAACGATTATGCTGTATTACCTTAACTTCTTCTTCATTTTGCCTCTTAAGCTCCTCAATTTGTTGAGTTAAATCTTGTTTGCCTCTGGTGAGCTGAGAAACCAGAGCCTCCTTCTCCTCCAGTTGACGGCCAAACTCACCTGTTGAGATTTAGATTCACTGTGTCAGATCTATATCAGTTCATTTTAAACAAACTCTATGGAGGAAAATTGTTAGTAATCAGTATGTTTGTTTCTTCTAATAAGACTTTGTTAGAGTCAGAAATTCAATAAAAAAAATATCTTGATACACTATTCTCAATTCTTTACAAACTATTAATTTGTTCACACTTGTCATGTTACCATTTTCAGTTTGAAGTCTTGCTCTTTGAGCACTGATGTCATTTATCTGACGAATATTCTCATCATTCTTGGCCTTTATTTCACTAAATAGGTCCTCAAGTGTGAGGCACATCTTCTCTAGATTGGCCTGCAAATACAGTCATTAGATATTTACAAATCTTAAACACACATTTGATATATTTGTTTAGATATCCAATTCTCAACCTTTGCTTTGGCAACAGCCTCCATGTTGCTGGAGAGATCATCAATCTCCATTTTGTATTCACTCTTCTCCTTCTCAAGCTTTTGCTTGACACGCTGGAGGTTGTCGATTTGCTCTCCCAGCTCAGCCACACTGTCGGCCTGCTTCTTACGGAGGGCAGCAGCAGTGGCTTCATGCTGGAGGGTGGCCTCTTCAAGATCTCGGCACATCTTCTGGAATTCAGCCTCACGCTTCTTATTCATCTCAATCTGTGCAGCAGTTGCTCCTCCAGCCTCCTCAAGCCTCTCACTGATCTCTTCAAGTTCCCTGGAAAGATCAGCTCTCAGCTTCTCCACCTTTGCACGAGCAGCACGCTCAGCCTCAATCTCTTCCTCCAGCTCCTCAACGCGATCCTACAGGGGCAAGTAATTAATCAATTTCTGATCTTGATTTTTAAATAAATGTAACATAAGAGTCCAAAAAATACCTGAAGCTCCTTGATCTTCAAGAGATTGTTAATCCTCAATCTTGCTGAGAAGCTGGCTTATTTCAAAGTCTTTCCTGTGCGAGTTCAAAAATAATTTGTTCATAAAACAATAACATACATAACACAAAAATAACAAATAATGATTTGCTTTTAATTACTTCTTCAGTTTCTCCTCAGATTGCTGCTTGTCATTCTCCAGGTCCATAATGGTGTCCTGGGAGAGTTTGAGGTCTCCTTCGAGCTTTCTTTTGGCTCTCTCAAGGTCCATGCGGAGCTTCTTCTCTTGTTCAAGGGAACCCTCAAACTATGGGAAAACAAAATATAAATGTTTAAAGCTAAATTCTGAATTTCATCTATCAAGGACATGTTGAAATGTTAACTCACATCATCAACTTGTTGCTCAAGCTTTGTCTTGGATTTGGTCAGGGTGTTGACTTTGTCGTCCTCTGCCTGGAGATCATCCAGAGTCTGCTGATGTGCCTCTTGGAGGGATTTCTTCTCCTTTGTAAGCTTGGGACAAAAGGAATTAATTTAGTATCCAACACCGCACATTTCCTCAGTCAGGTTCTTGACATGTGCGGTGTTGGATACTAAATTAATTCCTTTTGTCCTAATTAATATTATTTAACAAAAATGTAGGTGCATAAAATAATTGAAATTAAATATTAAATCAACTCTGTCACAAACCTTATTTTCAGTGGCATGTTTCTCCTTTTCCACTTTAGCTAAGGTGAGCTCCAGATCATCAATATCTTTCTTCAGCTCAGAGCACTCATCCTCCAGTTTCCTCTTCTTGGCTGTGAGTTCAGCATTGATTTCTTCCTCATCTTCCAGTCTCTCAGTTGTCTCTTTGAGTTTAGCTTCAAGCTGGATTTTGCTCTTGATCAGACCCTCACACCTCTCCTCAGCATCTGAGAGATTCTCAGCTTCCTGACAGGTAAATAAATATATATTTTACATTCTATTTTTCAAAAATATCTATCAAAATGTAAAATTTCAGTAAGTTCATTAAAGCAAACTCACAGAGGCTACTTGAAGCTGCAGATCATTCTTCTCTTGCAGCAGTGCTACCATCTTTTCCTCAAGCTCCTTCTTTTTAGCCTCAGACTTTGCAAGATCTTCTTTACATTTTGCATAGTCTTCTTTCATGTTTGACAGCTCCTTCTCAGTTTCAGCACTCTTCAGCAGAGGCTTAATCTTGTAATAAACCTTCATCCATGGCCAGTGTTTGACATTCATGAATGGTCGGATGTTGTATTGAATGGTGTAAATAGACTCCCTATAAATCACTGGTCATTAAATGTCATGAAAATCAAAAATGTTTTACAGTGCTATCTGGAATACTCAATTCTGATTGGTCAATGGTGCCATCTAGTGATCTGATATTTCACAATAACAACCATTCATCTGTGGATTAAGTTATCAGACTAGTCATCCAGGAATTGCCAGTCATTTTTGCTACTTCTCATATCACAAGCTATAACTTAAATCAACTTGTTGTCTGTTTATTTATGTATTTGTTAATTATGCTTGTACATAGTGGGTGGAATTAAGCTTTTGCTAATTTATTCTTCTCACTTTAAAATATTTTCAATGCAAAATTAATATTTCAGACCCATTTATTTATTTTTGTTGATAGCTGTGTAATAAGAGGGATAATGAACATTTTGCATTAGGGTCCTGATCACCCTGTCAGGATTTATTTTGTGATATCGACTGACTGACTGTACATTATCCCTTACATAACTCACCTCCTCTCCATCATCTTCACAAACTCACTTCTCATCAGATAACCACGGCAGAGAGCCTGAGTCATTGTGAACAGAGCAGCCAGTTTCTCATCACGCGTCTCTTCAAGAGTACCCAGAAAACCAGCTGTGAAGAACACCTGAATATGTGTATAACAAAGAAGAGTATAAATCATGAGTATGGAGTCTTTGAAGTGTAATGCAGAATATAAACCTTTGTGTGCCCGAATCTATACTCGTCATGATTAACATCGATGGATCCCAGGAGTTTCTCAGAGGCCTTCTTGTTGTCCATAAACTGTCCCTCAGGAATAACACTGGCATTCAGCACCTTGTATCTATGGAAGATTTATCAAAATTCTTCATATCTTTATATTAAGATAAGCCTCAGTGGAAGTGATATTTTAGTCATAATTACCTCTGTTTGAAGTCACCATAGAGGATTCTGCTGGGAAAGCCCTTTCTGCAAATTTTGATACCCTCCAGTACACCGTTACACCTCAGCTGGTGGATAACCAGGAAGTTCTCCATGAGACCTATAAAAACAGTTTATATCATGAGCTTTGTACATAATTCAAATGAAAACCTCGTAAAGTCCTTCATTACTTCACCTGGAGTCTTGGACTCATTGGGAATCAGACAACGCACAAAGTGAGGATGAGTGCTCCTCAAGTTTGTCATAAGCTTGCCCAAGTTCTCCTATAGAGAATAAAAAATGGTTCTCACTTTTTACAGCAATAATGTTGTTATATCAGCTTCAACATCTTCTGTACATACCCTGAACTGAGAGGACACAGTCTGCATGGAGCCACCCTTCTTCTTGCCTCCCTTCTTGCCAGTTTCTTTACAAACATTGAAATGATTAGCTCAAATTAGCTAATTCAATCATTCTCTATTTAAAATATTTGTAATTTATAATTACCCTCAACAACAGGTGGGTAGAGAGTAGCCAGAAGTTTGACAGAAGATTTCTGGTACAGCTGCACAACAGACTCATTCAGTGGATCCTTGTTCTTGTCCAACCAGCCAGCGATGTTGTAATCCACAGTTCCAGCATAGTGAACCAGAGAGAAGTGGGCCTCAGACTTGCCTTTGACAGGCTTTGGTTTCTGAAAGGCTTGATTTTTGTCAAGGTGCTGATCATAGAGTTTGTTCTTGAAGGAAGTGTCTGAAGCCTTGGGGAACATGCACTCCTCTTCAAGGATGGAGAAGATACCCATGGGCTGTTTGTAAATGAATAAAGAATATTACAAAAAAATCACTGATTTTGTGTATGGAAAATTGTAGAAATTAAGAAGTTTATAAACCAGTAAAAACCTTCTCAATGAGCTCAATGCAAGCAGCCAAGTCCATGCCGAAGTCAATGAACTCCCAAATAATGCCCTCCTTGTACTCCTCTTGTTCCAGCACAAACATGTGGTGGTTGAAGAACTGTTGCAGTTTCTCATTGGTGAAGTTGATGCACAGTTGCTCCATACTGTTGAACTGAAGAGAGAAACTTTTGTTGAACACTGAACTTAAGTCAACTTGCATTCAAATTTGGTAAAAATAATTTTTTACATCGAAGATCTCGAAGCCAGCAATATCCAGCAGCCAATGAAGAACTGTCTGGCCTGCTTTGTGTCCAACATCTGATTGATACGAATGACCATCCACAAGAACATCCTCTCATAGATAGATTTGGCTAAAGCACTAACAGAGTTGTACACCTGTGGATAGAATACATTATAATTTTTATTCCAATGTCCTTCTGCTTTAATAATAGTCAGATTCACACCTAATTTTTAGGTCTAACAAATCTTCAGGGTTAGGAGAGTTACTTTTTAAATGTAATCCATTAAAAATACTGATTACTTAGTAAAAATGTAATCAGTAACATAATCCAGATACCTTGATAAGTAATGTAATCAGATACATTTTTTGATTACGTCAAGTTCTCATTTGTGAGTAAAGTCGAGAAAGAGAAAAGAAATATGTTCTCAATGACTTTGAATCATATCTTCTGAAGCAAACAAACAGTGTATGAATAATGTTATGAGTGATGTAGCTATTATTATAGAGTTTAATAAACGCAAGTTTGTGGTATTTAAAAGAAAGGGGCAGGGTTTAAGTGGACTAAATAATTGGAGAAGTCCTGCATACGTCACCAGAGAGAAGTCTTTTGTTTCACCGGAAGATGGATGAATCGTTTACAATAAGACCATTAACATGCATTTAGAAAATATTTAGGGTGAATTTTTATTTCATCCTGACTTTAATGATTTGACCACGTTTGATGTAAGACAGGTGTTATTTACACATGTGACAGTAATTGGCACCAGATTCACTTAAGTCGAGAGAGAACCAGAAGAGATCTCCATCGCGCATCTGATCATATCTATACCACTATAAAGAAAGCAGTGGTCTTCATAATTTTATGTCAGGAGGATCTTTTGTGTATTTTTTTATATATTGAAAATTAGAATCCTGCTAATAATCCCAATTTTGACCAAATGTAACTAATTTGAATACTTTGAGTTTTTATGTGACTGTAACGGATTACAATTACACATTTTTGGTATCTTGATTACGTAACGCCATTACAAGTATTCTGTTACTCCCCAAGCCTGCACATACATAACAGGACATACTGTATAATATACTGTTAATACATACCTGTGGCACAGTTTGACCTTTGGTCACAAACTCATTTCTGACCTTCACTCTGGGGTAGCACAAAGCCTTCAGCATATCAGCAGAGTTCAAGCCCAGAAGGTAGGCGACTTTGTCAGCCTCTGCAATTATATAGTTAAAAATGTACTAAATCATCCCATTTGGAAAAAACGATTTCTTATAAGATAATAGAAAGGGATCTTTCAATCGAAGCATTCTTAAATGGGATTACACATTAAAACTATTTAATCTCACCCTCATTGCCATCAGGCTCAGCCTGCTCCTCACGTTGCTTCATGTTACCATAATGCAGCACAGCTCCAGTGAACTTGTAGATGCCCATCTTCTCCTCAGTAGTAAAGCCCAGAATGTCAATAGCAGTGTGGATATTACACACACACACACACACAAAATAGCACTAAGATCTGCCATATTTACATGGAATAAATCAATTGTAAAATAACAATGGCTCACATCAGTTGCAACCAACTCCTCTTTATCATCAATGCTTGCCACAGTGATCTGACCCATACTGCACATGGGGAATTCATATGTGTTGGTGGTTATGAGAGTCATTTCTGTAAAACACAGAGCATTTTTTAACAGAGTATTTTACGATACTATTTTGAATTTTAAAAAAAATGCTTTGATTTAAATGTTTTCCGATTACCAATCAGCTCAGACTTATGGTTGGTCATCATCTGGTAGAAGATGTGGTAGCCTCTCTCATCTGGAAGCTGGAATGTCACTCTAGACTTCTCCTGCAGATCTGTAGAGAAAATAATGAAGTCATGGTCAAAAGAATGATAAGACATAGAAAAATGTACAGATTGATCAATTAAAAGCATGTCCACCTACATGTCTCAATATCAGCACTAGCCAGTTTTCCAGTGGTGCCAAAGTGAATTCTGATGAATTTACCCTGTTTATAACGAAATAACATTATTGCTACTGTGCAATAGAAAAAAGTCCAGCATAACTGCATTCAAAAATATAAATAAGCTCCAGAGGCATCCAAAGCGTTTTATTCATTAGTGATCACCTCAGCAATTCAGGCAGGAAATTTCTCGAACCTGTAACCTGACCCAGAAGCTGACCCGTATCCAAGGAATTTTGGGTTAAGGAACGATAGTTTTAAAGGAAAACAGATGAAAATACACCTTGCCATCTCCACCAACATGCGATTGACGCTTCGATCAACTCTACGCAAGGTTGTGGTATTTATAAGAAAGGGGCAGGATTTTAATGGACTAAATGATTGGAGATTTCTTGCATATATCACCAGAGAGAAGTCTGTTGTTTCACCGGATGATCGAGTTATGGCATTTTTATTAATCATTACGAGGTCAAAAAAGTGTATAAAACATATGCATGGATGAATCGTTCACAATAAGACCAATAACTTGCATTTAGAAAATAGATAGACAAAGCTCTCTGTAAATAAAAACTGGTGAATTTACAAATCGAGAAGAGTTGTCATTTCTCACAGTCTTGGCATTACCATAAGCCTCAAGCAGAGGGTTGGCAGCAATGATCTGGTCTTCAATAGATCCCTCTAGTGTAAGGGGGTACATTTGAAATGTCTCTTGTAAAGATCATTTGCAAAAAAAAAAAATTAAACATTGATATCAATATATTTTATATCTCATTTCAAACCTGCATTTTGCCAGGAGCTTGATCTTTCTTCTTGTCACCCACCACTGCAACTGTGGCAAAGTACTGAATGACACGTTTGGTGTTCACAGTCTTTCCAGCACCAGATTCTCCACTGGATTTTGAGAGATGATAAGACAGAAGATGATCAGACATGTGCAATTTCCATGAGAAGAAAATAAAACCATTCTTAGCATCTCTATACAGTAGATACATACGTAATCAGGACAGACTGGTTCTCTCTGTCTGTAAATTCAAAAATAATAATTTAGATTTTTTGTTTTATAAAAACTAAAATCAAGAATTCCACAAATCTAAATTATTTAAAAATTAAGATCTTACCAGTAAGCATGAACTGATAGGCATTGTTAGAGACAGAGAAGATGTGGGGTGGGGCCTCCATATGTTTTTTGCCTCTGTAGGCAGCCACCACTTCTGCATCATACACTGGGAGCCACTTGTAGGGGTTCACAGTAGCACAGAACAGTCCAGAGTAGGTCTGAAATGAGCAGATAAGTTGTCCAGTTAAAGCACTGAAATCAAAATTAACAGTAATGCTACTTTATGTAGCTTCTTAACTCACATAGATCATCCATGCTGCATAACGCTCTTTGAGGTTATAAAGCACAGCTGGTTCATTGAGATGGGTCATCATGGCCATGTCCTCAATCTTGTCAAACTTGGGAGGATTCATTGTGTGGACATCATCCTCCTTTGCAACTCTCTCCTATAATGGTCATTTGTTAGATTTACCAGAGAAAATTTGCAATAATTAATGTATTGAGCTTCTAGTTTACATGGAATACGGAAAATTCACCTCCTTAGTGTCAAGCACAGTGACGGTGACTTTGCCACCATCTCTGCTCTTGATTGTTCCTTTGACATACAACTCTTTGGTATCAACCACATAGCAAGCAGTCTTAGCATCAAAGGGCTTGTTTTGAGCCTCAATTCTCTCCTTCTCAGGCTTACGTAGGTATATGGCAGCCTTGCCATAAACGGACATCTCCGCGTCCGTACTCATGGTGGCGGCTTACTGGAAATCATAAAGGGGAATTGTTTTGTATTGAAATAATAACCTAGTGGTCCAACATTACACCAAGCACAACAGTAACAAACTGATTTGCAATGTAGTACCTACATTTTCATTTCAGCTCAGTATCTGCTTCAACTATGTCAACTAACAACAATACATATAGACCTGTGTTATCCTTCTTTTCTTTTTTGCTTTCCCCCTCTCCCTCCCTCCACATACTAGAGCAGAGTGAAAAGTTGGTCCTGGCATAGGTGGCGCCAATATATTTCAGTAAACAAAAGCTGCGGGAGGGAGCTCATTCGTTCATACCATAATGAAATTTCAATTAAAATGTCATTGTTGTATACTCACTGACATGACAGGCTAATAACCTCTAGTTCAGATAATGAAGCCAGTCTATTTTTTTTTTTTTATGTTGCACTTATTCCCGATCTGTGTGGTGCAACAATCAGTAAGCCCAGTGAGCCATCCAAAACGTATACATTATAAATTAAGAAATTAAGACGTTTATGTAGTTATTCTTTTTCCCGGACATTAAAAACAGCGTCCGGCCGGAATTTCTACATTTGCTAAAATGTCCGGGATTCGGCTTTAGTTGCATTATGGTGTGCATCTGGTCTAATATTATATTGTGTGCATATATTGCGTATATTGTATAAATTATATTTGTAAGTCCCGCCTTCTCGCACACTAAATAGAAGTATTTAGTTATTTTTGTTGAGTCCTTATCCATCCATGGAAGAATCTGAGCAGACTAACCTGAAAAGCTATGTAGTCTATTAGTGCCTTCATAGCTGTAAATTTGGACATGTTTTGAGAACTGTAGATTGTTATGGTTATTTTAAAGCACATATTGTGTCTAGTCTGAACCTGAAGACTATGTGGTACCAAGATGTTCTTACTGCAGATACAGGTGAGGTCCAGACAGCAGGATGCTCATGTATTACAGGACGACTTTTCAGATAAAATATAATTATTTTGTGGGAGATTAATTTGTAGTAAACTCAAACTAGCTTTATAATTGTTAGTTTAAATACATAATCTAAATGCTAAAACCAACATTAAACATTTAGGGGCGGTTTCCCAGACAGAGTTTAAAATAAATGAGGACTAGGCTAATTCTACTTAAATTAATACGGACTTAAAAAAAATGGCTTTCTGAGACATTGCTTTATTTGAGATTAAGTAGTACTAGGGAGTTGCAGACTAAGGTTAATAAAGACTAACTAGCTACTCTCTGTGAAGCCCGATTAGAGTAATGTTGTGCACTTGGTGCAGACCTGAGGTTGCTTCAAAAACCAGGGCTGGACCCTTTAGAAACATTAACATTGTGTGGAAATGGAGTAAATCACCCAACCAAACAATGGACAAAGGTAAAAGACAACGTTCAAAGAATTTCAGTGACTTTGAAAGGACCCTTTTGAAGCAAATTGTGTCAAACCACCCAATTATTGAGAACAAACAGCATGATTCAGCAACAGAAAACAAGAAAAAGAATGCTTGGACTTCAATTTGCAATGAATTTAACTCAAATGAAAAAGTAAGTAACAGGACACTTCAACAACATCAGGTAAGCTACTGTATTATTGTTGGTCTACTTTTACATGTCAGTCACTTTGAAATGTTGCTTCATTTTGATCCAAGTATATTACAAACAGCATCATACAGAATTTAAATTTTTTATATTGTCTCATCTTTCTAAGATCCTGTGGAAAAACATAAAAATAAACTTAAAGAAGACAAATGCTGTTGCACGTAGGGAGCGTTTCAAGACTGGTGGTGGACCCCCAGAAAGACCGGAGACCGATGACCTAGGAGACTTGTTGACTTCGATCATTGATAGCCAGCAGCTCCTGGAAGGTATCCCTAATGATGATCATTTGGACAGTTCAGATGGGGCCCCGTTCCAATCCTCATTTGGTAGGACACATTAATTCAATATGTGCCATCCTTAAACTGCAGGGAATATGTATTGTTGTCAGTCATTTCTTGCAGTCCTATAACCAGAAATATTTCATGAACTGAACTTTTGAATACATATTGTTCACTAATGCTGCTATATAATACTTTTCAGATGATCACCAGAGCTTGGAGGTCCTGAGACAGGATGAACGTCAGCCCACTACAGCTGCAGCAGCCTGGAGGGAAGATGGTGTCACTAATTCTGGCCAGATGAGAAGGACCAAGAGGCTGACCATGCAAGAGAAATTGGCCATGGAATTCCATGAGCACAAATTAAAGTATTTAAAAGATGAACATGAAATGAAGATGAAAATACTTCATGTTGAGTTAGCCATGAAGGAGGAAGCGAGAAACATGAAGCAGCAGCAGTACCAATGTTCTACTGAAACCAGTTCAGGGTCACGATATCTCAATTTGTGAAATAAAACTTTTGTTCATCATCAATCTGTGGCAATTGTTGTCTTCAATCATCTGAGGTAACTTTATTGTGAGAAGTGCCGTAAAGCAAAAGCATCTCTGCACGCCAGTCCATACCTGTCATTGTCTGGCTCAACCATGGGAAGATCTGGTTCATCCCTATGTTCCATTTGAGGATCTGGGTAGCCATGCTGTTTGAGGTAATTGTGAAGCACTGCTGTTGCAATTATGACAATACAGCATCTTCTTGTTTCAAAGCGCAATGTGTTTCTGAGACACTGGAAACGACTCTTCCATACACCAAACATGCGCTCCACTGTACCTCTGGTACGGATATGAGCTTGGTTGTACCGCTGCTGCTCAGGTGTGACTGCATGAAGGTAAGGGGTGAACAAGAAGTTGGTCTGTGCATACCCACTGTCACCAAGTATGATTCCACTATGTTGACCACCTTCAAACTGAGCGTACAGACAGGAGTTCTGGAAAATTCTTGAGTCATGAGTTGCACCTTTCCAACGTGCAACAATGTTGGAGAACTGCATAGTGGGAGTGCACACACTTTGTACATTTATTGAGAACCAGTTTTTACGATTTCTGTACTCCTCAGAATCTGCAGTAGAGGGACACTTTATTGGAATATGACATCCAACAATACAGGCAATGACTCCAGGGAAGTTTCCATATTCAAAGAACTCCACCTTGTAGTTGGCTTGGCCAGCAGCATCAGGAAACTTGATGTAGTCGTCCTTCAGTTCACATATAGCTTTGCACACTTTGTGGACTATTTTGCACACAGTTGGTTCACTTATGCCACACAAATCGCCTGTTTCACGATGGAAGGTTGCACATGCTAAAAACCTTAAGGTGATCAGTACTTGTAGCGAAGGAGGGATAGGCATTCCCCAAAAAGAATCAGATGAAAGCCTTGTGTCAAGCAGACTAATTATGTCTGCTGCAGTTGCTTTGTACATGCGAAAACGGTCACGAAAGTTGATTTCATCAAAATCATTCAGTGGGTTGCTCCTGTCCATTACTACCCTTCTGTCTTGTCTAAATGGAGCTCGTTCATCATCATTAAAATAGTCCAGGTAATCCATTTTCCTCTATTGCTAAGGTCAATCTGGAGGCCAACATCAATTAATCTGAAGTTAAACCTGCCTCTGGCCAGGTTTAGTTTAAGCCTTTACTTAAATCTAGACTAGTTCTAATCAGACTTCTGGAAATCAGACTTTGTAATTCAGGACTAGGGAAAGTCTGAGACTATTTTAAACCATTTCTGAGAAATTCAATTTCAGTTAGTCCAGCTTATATCTCCAATTTAGTCTATGATTAGTCTTAATCAGTGTCTGGGAAACCGCCCCTTAGTGTTGAATGAACAACTGATCCTGTTGATAGATTGAATTTATTGTTCTTGTGTAGGAAATAACGATGTATTAGCAGTCACACAATAAACTTCACTGTACAAAAAGAACTATATGCAATACAAATAAACATATTTATCTGGACATACATTATAAATATTGTACACAAAAGTTAAATGTTCTCTGTAAAAGAACTACAAAACAGTATGTGTTATTAAAAGCACTGTGCAAATACATTTAATTGATACTGAATAAATGTCCACACTGTTTTCCAAATAACCTTAAGGAAAGACAAGCACATTCTGCAAAGACATTCAAAAGAAAGTGAATAGCAGGTAGCAAAAATGGAGGAAAGAGGAAAATCAGAATCCAGTTAATTTAAAATGTGATAAAACATCTTACTACTGTACATGTCTCATCTAATAATGATGGTCTTTCACTGTAGAATTGATCAATTTACCATCACAGCATGAAAACATTATCACTACACACAGAGAGTTTACGTAAAGCACTGTTTCGTTATATACCATTTCAAAACACGTGAAGCATTCACAATGGCCAAGACTGCCCTGGTGAAAAAAAAAATATGCTAAGTATACTTGAAGCCAGAATAATTAGTATGATTCAAGTGTGTTAATGATTAGTTAACTTGAAGTGTGCTATTTTGGAGCAACTAATTTTGTACTAAGTATATTTTAGTTGTAATTAAATTGTAGTAAATTTAATTTAATTGCCACACATTATACATACATTTCTGCATATATACAGTGAAATTATTTATTTTTCACATATCCCAGCTATGCTGGGGTCAGAGTGCAGGGTCAGCCATGATTCAGCACCCCTGGAGCAGATAGGATCAAGGGCCTTGCTCAAGGGCCACACAGTGGTGTCTTGGCGGTGCTGGGGCTTGAACCCCCAACCTTCTGGTCAGTAACCCAGAGCCTTAACCGCTGAGCCACCACTGCCCTAACTTTAACTTTAACTTTAACTTTTAAAGCATAACTTTAAGTGTATTTAGTGTACTTTTGTGTGCTAAATTGGAACAACTTCAAGTATACTTAAAGTATATGCCAGTGTAGGGTAATTACATGCTTGATTAGTGATATTAAAGTGTACTTAGTGTTACAAGTACATTACAAATGAATTGCAAGTGTCTTCGAAACAAGCAATACACCATAAGTACAGGTGAAACTCGAAAAATTAGAATATCGTGCAAAAGTTCATTAATTTCAGTAATTCAACTTAAAAGGTGAAACTAATATATTATATAGACTCATTACAAGCAAAGTAAGATATTTCAAGCCTTTATTTGATATAATTTTTATGATTATGGCTTACAGCTTATGAAAACCCCAAATTCAGAATCTCAGAAAATTAGAAGCTACAATAAGGACAATACAGGAAAACTAGTTTGAGAACACAATATTCAGAGCAGAATTTAGATTTGAGTAACACTCATATTGCCAGTTCACCCAACATTGCACTTAAACTGCAGTCTTGTTCTCAATCCCTCCACAAGGAAGGATCAAGGAAGACTTCATGAACATGCTCTTTTACTAACTTTCCTAGGGAAGCCATTAACTGCAGAACTCCACTGAGTTATTTCAGTTATATTTGTCAATGTAAGCGTAATGTCATTAATACCATTTTTCAGTAGTTTTATACATATTTTAAAGCTTTTCTTTTGAGAATTAAATGACTCCAAGACAAATGAATATGCTGACAGTATGTACATATTTATTTCAAAAGGAATTTTAAAGGTAATTCTAAAGAACAATCATATTATATGACTTCAGTAGATGGTTTTTAGAGATTCACTCTTCTTTGGCCTAAGAAAGTAAAAAAAAAAGACAAATAATTTTAACAGTCATAAGCTTAATACAACTTCACAACTGTATATATTGTCCTTTTATTTGTATAGAATATTTTTGAATAAGCTGAACTCATGTTCAGGTAAATGTTAGAAAGAATCTAATAAGTACAGACTATCATATCAGAATATTATTCAATGGACTTTTCCAGCATCACGGCTCTTGGAGTTAGAATTGTTCTCAATGTCAGCTCGCCTCACCAATGAGTGCGTGCAGTCAGTGCTGAAATGCCTCACCTCGTTCAGGCCTCGTGGGTCCCCCTAAAACATTTCCAAAAGCTCCTGGGGCATATGGCATCCTCCATGGCGGTCGCGCCGCTGGGATTGATGCATATGAGACCACTTCAGCACTGGCTCCAGACTCGGGTCCCGAGACAAGCATGGTGCCGCGGCATGCACCCTGTGTTTATCACCCCCGGCTGCCACCAAATTTTCAAACCCTGGACAGACCTCAGGAGTCCTTTTGCAGCAGGTGTCCCGATGCGTCCTGATCTCCACAGACGCTTCCAAATAGGGTTGGGGCCCCATGTGCAATGGGCATGCAGCTGCGGGCCGTTGGAAAGGGCCCCCGCTGTGCTGGCACATCAATTGCCTAGAGTTGTTGGCTGTACTTCTTGCCCTGCGGAGGTTTCTCCTGCTAGTTCGGGGCAAGCACGTCTTGATCCAATCAGACAGCACCACCATGGTAGCGCACATAAATCGCCAAGGTGGCGTACCCGCCCATCACATGTCACAAGAGACAAGTCGCTGCGTGTCACTCACATCCCGGGCAACCTCAACGTGGTAGCGGACACGCTATTGCGACAGCATTCGCCCAGTGGAGAGTGGAGGCTTCACACCAAGTCGGTCCAGCTGATTTGGGAATGGTTCAGCAAGGCACAGGTAGACCAATTCGCTCCCGAGAGACATCCCACTGCCCACTTTGGTATGCCCGAACGGAGGCTCCCCTCGGGACAGACACTCTGGTACACAGCTGGCCCACGGGGCTGCGCAAGTATGCATTTCCCCCAGTGAGCCGCCTTGCACAGGTGCTATGCAAGGTCAGGGAGGACGAGGAATAAATCACTCTGGTGGCCCCTTATTGGCCCTCTCGGACATGGTTCTCGGATCTCGTGCTCCTCGCGACAGCCCCTCCTTGGTGAATTCCCCTGAGGAAAGACCTTCTTTCTCATGGACTGGGTGCTCTCTGGCATCCGTGCCCAGACCTCTGGAACCTCCACATCTGGCCCCTGGACGGGATGCGGAAGATCGAGCTGGCCTACCACCTGCTGTTGTAGACATGATCAAACAAGCCAGAGCTCCTGCTGTCGTAGACATGATCAACCAAGCCAGAGCTCCCTCTACCAGGCAACTTTACGCCCTGAAGTGGCGCTTGTTTGCGAATTGGTGTTCTTCCCCAGCTGAAGACCCACAGAGGTGTGCAGTCGGGTCAGTGCTCTCATTCCTGCTGGAGAGGTTGGTGGGGAGGCTGTTCCCCTCCACCTTGAATGTGTATGTAGCCGCTATCGCAGCCCACCACGATGCAGCAGATGGCAAGTCTTTGGATAAGCACGACTTTGTTATCAGGTTCCTAAGAGGCACCGGGAGATTGAATCCCTCCCGGCCAAGCCTGTTCCCCTCCTGGGATCTCTCAGTGGTCCTCTCGGGCCTTCAGAGACCCCCCTTCGAGCCGATAGAATCAGTCGAACTCAAGGCCCTCTCCCTGAAAACGACCCACCTGATTGCGCTCACCTCCATTAAGAGGATCGGGGCCCTGCAAGCGTTCTCTGTTAGCGACACCTGCCTGGAGTTCGCTCCGGCAGACACTCATGTGATCCTAATACCACGACTGGGCTACATGCCCAAGGTTCCTACGACTCCCTTTAGAGACCATGTAGTGAACCTGCAAGTGCTGCCACGGGAGGAGGCAGACACAGCCCCTTCATTGCTGTGTCCGGTAAGTGCTTTGCGTATTTATTTGGACCGCACACAGAGCTTTAGACGTTCTGAGGAGCTCTTTGTCTCTTTTGTCTCTTTGTCATGGGGGGGGGCGTCGGGGAAGGGTACGTGCAGTCTGGCTAAGGCTGTCGTTTTGGTACGCAAACTACTTGCCCGCACCTGTGTCAGCAGCGCACATACACGGTTCAGCACATGGCATGATTCAAATTGGAACCCTAGTGTTGCTTCTTTTTCACAACGTCGAAGTGAGCGACAGACGGGGAACGTCTAGGTTACTGTTGTGTCCTCCCTTTATACCCGTAGGTCTGGGGGTGGGACATGCAAACTCTGTCTGCCATTTTCTCATTGGCCTTTTCTCAAAGTTCAGAGATGCATAAGGCTCTCAAGAGAGACCCCTAGTGTTGCTTCTTCGACACAACGTCTCATTCCCTCCATCAGGGAACGGAGGTTACAACAATAACCTAGATGTTTTCTTACCTCAGACTTTAGCTTGATCATTAAGATTTCATTAAGACATTGTTCAGTCATCTGTAGGCTTTGCAGGAGCCCTAAATTCCTTTTCATAATTGCTTGTCAAGACGTCCACATGTTTGTTTCCAAAAGGTAAATGCAAATGTGTAAAATGCAACTCATGTAGATCATTACTGCTTATTTACTTCTCTTCAATTATTTCCGCTAATGAGTAATATTTGTTAAGGAAATAATAAAATACATTGATTTGTTTATAGATAAACTGATGTTTTTTTTAAAAAAAAGAAATCAAAATTAATTAGGTAATTATTTTGAGCAAACTTTAGGTGAATCACTACCTGTTTAAAAACTAGATTTTAATGATTTGCTATGTCATTTTAACTGGTCTGTATATGAAAACTTATTAATTTATTGATTTATTAAGTTATTGATTTTAACAAATCAGTGCCACACTGGATTTATGTAGCTGAATAACTCAAAACGCATTTACTTATGTATATATTTATATTATATTTTATTGCTTTGATTTGTTTGCATGCCACAGACAGGCAGATTAGTCTTTTCTAATAACTTCCATATTATTAGTGAATATCTTTTGAAAAGCATTAAACAAATTTATATATATATACTGAATTACAACTGAATATATACAACTGAATTTACTAAATTAATTTCTTGAGTTAAAAGATAAGAATATTAAGGTCACATGATTGACAAGGTTGAAAAAAGCCTTAAGAGATCTTGTACTAACATATACTGATGCCTCTGATATTCATCCCTACCCAAATTAACTTTTGAGTGCAAACTCTTTGAGGTAGTGACATGGTCGTCAGTCTATCTTGCCACTTTTCATTTCTTATGTCAGCTGATATTTTATATATATCCACAGCACAAGTGTGCTTTCAATTATTTATATTTCATATGTCAAATACATATTCTGCACAATCAATTAAATAAAATAATATTTAGACTGTTAGCCCAAATAATTCAATGGATTATTTTGTCATTCTGTCCATCAATGAATCCATTATGATCACGTGTCGTATCCTGAAGTCTCACATCAGCAATGAGAAACCCTTATATTGTAAAGATCATGCCGCCAAACTTGTCAGTTGATTTCTTTAAGACAATAGAATAATATGATGTATCACAAACTTAGTCCATAGTTTCCATAATGACAATGACAGGTATGAAGTTTGTCATCAATAGCTATATTATTGCAGAGATTATTTAGCAGAATTGGGCCATTCTATTAAAATGATGAATTGGAACGCCCAACGGATGTAGAAATAAAGTCCTGCCTTACAGGTAAAAGAGCCAATCACCTTTTGGATATAGACATTGCCTGTCAATCAACTCGACAACGCATAGGCTATGTGCATTAGCTATACAAGCCAAGAAAATTACATTTTTATTATAATCTGAGGTAAAGCACAATTTATGATACCAGTGTGTCAGATTGTACTGCTGATTTGAATAATAATAATAATCTTGACCAAACGTTTAGGAGATTTCTGTCTTTTCCATTCAAGTAGATAGGAGCTGCACAGTCATTACTGGACATTTTGTGTGTGTGTGTGTGTGTGTGTTCCCTGAGAATCTAACCCATGATCTTGCTGTTGCTAATGCCATGCTCTAACAATTTAGCAACGGGAACCCTCAGAGGAAAGCAAGCAGTAAAATGAATGGCTATCACCCATTCTAATTAAAAATGTTCCCTCAGCTCGTAGGCTATATCCTCCTAACTGATATCTGTCAACAGTATTTCTGTCAAAATGTGATCAGTAGGGTTTTACGTTTTAATATTTGCAATATTTGTCCAGTGGTTGGACTCTTAGGTTACCATCCTCACACTTTTCCAAATGCATCTGTAAGTGTAATGTAAAAAAAATAAATAAAAAATACATCATAAGAGTGACAATGTGTTCATTTCCTTAAAGGTAAGAGATCAAGTAAAATAAATAAGCAGACTATTGGTGATTATCCCACAATTACTATTGCTCCAGGTGTTGCAATAATACTGTATTGTGCCATGTTTGCTGACTAGCCAGTTTTAATCTGTATTGTGGGATAATATTAAAACTCCTCTCTTGCTACCAAGCTTTAAAAAGACAATTTATTAAAGTACAAGTGAACAATGTTCAGTATTTCTAGGTTTTAATAACTGATATCACCTTAGTTTTTATAATTTTATGCTTTACCTTTTAAGCTAATACTTAGTTTAGCATTATGGTTCATAAGAGGATGATTTTTCATCAGAGAGACATGGTTAAATTCACATTTAATTCAAAAGATATCAAAAATGTGATAATGTTTTCGTTTTACTTTCTACTAAATATTTGTGGTAGATTTGTGATATAGAGTATAATATTATTTAAATGTTTTGCTTTGGAAAAAGGCTAATCTTGCTATAGTACGGGGGAAAAATACAGCCCAATTTAAAGAGGACTTGGAGTATTTAGCTCAAACTACTTTTATACATATAGACATATAAACATCTCATGAAATGTTACTATAGTTTATACTGGAGAATAGTGTGGTGTCAACAAAATAAATCAAGAAAAATCAATAAAGAACATTAAGGAAAAGCTGCTGCATTTAAAGCTTTATTTAGTATTAATTTCAGTTTCAGAGACATACATTGTATGTGAGATGTTTTCACTCAGCTGCCTCTTTTCCCTTGGAAAAAAAAAAGATAGTGAGAAAATATATTAGTATTAAAGAAAATAAATGTGCCATTTAAATAAAGCTATACATTTGTGGCTGAATTTTTAAAATACATGCGCTTGAAAAGTTAATTACCTTTCCAGCATCACGGCTCTTGGCTCTGAGTTTGTTGACCTGAGATTCAGCAATGTCGGCACGCTCCTCAGCCTCCTCCAGCTCATGCTGCGACTTCCTCAATTTGGACAGGTGAGTGTTGGCTTGTTCCTCCTAAAACGCCAGGTACATTGTTCTCACAACAGCAAAACATCTAAAAAAAAAAAAAAATGCATTCTCAAATGATGTACTCACAGCTTCTTCAGCCTGCCTCTTGTAAGCCTTGACCTTCAGCTGAAGCTTGTCAACCAGATCCTGCAGTCTGTTGATGTTCTTCTTATCCTCCTCAGTCTGCAGGTAATATACATACATCAGACTCGAAAAATAATGATATTAATTACACCTGAAATGTTTATTTCTTTACCTGGTAGGTGAGCTCCTTCACTCTCCTCTCATATTTGCGGACACCTTTAACAGCATCAACTCCACGTCTCTGTTCTCCCTCAACTTCAGTCTCAAGCTCACGGACCTAAAAAAAAACAGATATTTTAAATCTCATTAAACTTATCCCATTAAAGAAATTCTGTTTTGACAATCCAAAATATTATATACAGTACAATATTAGGACAACATACATTTCACTCTACCCACATCAAGACGATGAACATTGAAAAAAGACAAGCTTACTCTGGACTCCAGTTTCTGGAGTTGTTTCTTTCCTCCCTTCATGGCCAGATTCTCAGCCTCATCCAGACGGTGCTGCAGGTCCTTCACTGTGACCTCTAGATTCTTTTTCATCCTCTCCAGGTGAGCACTGGTGTCCTGCTCCTTTTTGAGCTCTTCTGCCATCATTGCAGCCTTATTGACAAAAAATTTATAAGACTCTTTACGACGTTCCAAGAGGTCAATTTTGAATAAAACTTTAGTTTAAATGGATGTCATTTTAATACTTAAAAACTAACATCAGTGATGGCCTTCTTAGCCTTCTCCTCAGCATTTCTTGCTTCCTGGACGATATCATCAACTTCACCCTGAATTTGGACAAGGTCAGCCTCAAGCTTCTTTTTGGTGTTCAGAAGGCTTGTGTTCTGAAATATAGGAAATGGTACATAATAAAGTTAAATCTTATATCTGCATTTGATTTCTATTGTGTTTTAAGAGAAATCTTGTGTAATGATTACCTGAGAGTGCAGCAGTCCAACACGCTCACTGACGTCCACCAGCTCTTGTTCGGCCACTTTGCGGCCTCTCTCTGTCTGCTCCAGAGCTGCTCTCAGCTCCTCAATCTCAGCCTGCATCAGAGTGTTTCTGCGCTCCACCATGGCCACCTGCTCTTTCATGTCTTCCTGTCCTCTCAGGGCATCATCAAGGTGCAGTTGGGCATCCTGTACACAACAATTTTTTTTAGAGCTCCCTGATTTGTTTTTGCTATTAAAATTTTGTTCAGCATACTCTATTATTTGCATTCTTGTAAAACCGAAAGCCAGAGACAGGTCACATACCTTGAGTTGTCCCTGAACATTCCTCAGCTGTTTCTGGGATTCAGCAGCCTGCCGATTTGCATGGCTCAGCTGAATCTCCATCTCATTAAGATCTCCCTCCATCTTCTTCTTGATTCTCAGGGCATCATTCCTGCTCCTGACCTCAGAGTCCAGAGTGCTCTGCATTGACTCAGTGACTCTCTGGCTGTTCCTCTTGATCTGCTCCATCTCCTCATCCTTCTCTGCAAGCTTCCTGTCGATCTCACTCTTGACCTGATTTAGCTCAAGCTGGACACGAAGAATCTTGGACTCTTCATGCTCCAGGGTACCCTGTTAATAGTCATATAAACGATTAAAGAACAAAAGTATTCATAACAAAGTAGTGTGTTATTTCTAGCAAGGTGTTAACAATTTATCTTAATTTTTTTTTACTTTTTGTCTGTGTTGTAAAGGAACGTTGAGTGTAGACATAATCTGACACAATCGAACAATTTAAATCTAAAAATCCAGGTACTCACTTCAGCCTCTTCCAGAGCAGTCTGAATCTCAGCCTTTTCAGTCTCCACTGCCTTTTTGGACTTCTCCAGCTCATGAATGCTCTTACCAGTCTCACCTAACTGCTCTGTCAGATCTGAGATCTCCTCTATGAAAGAGAAATGAAACATGAGCTATCTCTTATGAATAGTACATATACACTGTGAAATATTACAGATTCTGTTTGGAAGAACATTGTTTAAATCTGTCAGAAAATAGCCAATATATGCAAAACTCTAACAGTGTAGATTAATTATTCTATTTATTAATTCAAGAATTGCTTACGCTGCAGATTCTTGTTTTCTCTCTTGAGTGTCTCCAATTGATCCAGACTCTCCTCATAGGAGTTTTTCATCTTGAACAGCTCAGTGCTGAGTGAGCGAGCCTCTTTCTGGGCACCTTCCAGCTCTGCCTGACCTTCCTCATACTTCTGCTTCCATTCTGCCAGGACCTTAGGTTGAGATATTTCAGATTAACCTTAAAATATTATTACTTTCCTAATTTACCTTGTGAGAGAATGTATTATATCACAGAAAGACTTGAATAATTTACCTTGTCAAAGTTTCTCTGTTTCTTGTCAAGGTTGGCAGCCAAAGCATTGGCTCTCTCCACATCAATCATAAGGTCCTCCACTTCACCTTGAAGTCTTTGTTTGGTCTTCTCCAGGGAGGCACATTTGGAGTTCACTGCCTCAATTTGTTCCTCTGCCTCTTGCAGACGCTGAGCCAGCTTCTTCCTGTTATGAATTTGTCAACATTAACCTTATGATGAAATATTTTCACATTTGAACAAGTTTATAAGCTCTTCTGAAGTTCATACTTGGACTCCTCAAGCTCCTCTGTGCGCTGGATGGCATCTGTTTCATATTTGGTTCTCCACTGAGCAACCTCACTGTTGGCCTTAGACATTCCCCGCTGCAGCTCAGCCTTTGCCTCCTGTTCTTCCTCAAACTGCTCACGGAGCAAGTCACAGTCATGACGGGCTGACTGCACAGCATGGGCCAGAGCATTCTTGGCCTAGGAGACAAGTCATGCTATTAGCTGTACTCTACAGTGGAAAATATGTGGTTTTCCAGATTCGTTTGACATTTTCCAGCCCAATGATTGCTCAAAACCCACCCCAATCCATAAAAAGCCACCCAAATAGTGTATATGAAAATGAAATGAACATTAACCATAATATTACAGCATTGCCTTTACAACCTTGACAACACAATTAAGTGATGCAAAGATAAAGTTTCCAAAATCCTTTCCAGTTACCCATTTTCTTACTTAAACATATAAACAAACACACATGCACAGAAAAGTAACAAATATGCTGCCCTGGGATTTCAGGAAACTTAAATAATGAAAGTATGCCATTATGCTATGATTGCAGTTATGTGTTTGCCATTCAATAGGCCTATTTTTTTATTAATATGTCATATAAAGGTTATATAAAATGTGTCCTACATTTTAACGCTGTAATGGCAAATTCAAAGATAACTGTAAATCTTTGTATTAATTTAAGTAAGGTGAATTCGCTAAAACAAAGAACAGTCAAAGTCTCTAGTCAGCTGTCATCATGATTTTCAATCATTCCATATACCTGTGTGCACATCCATATGTCAAGAAAGAGCAGCAAATTCAAAAGTCACTTTTAAGTTGTGTTACTTTATGATACTACAGTCTATGTTCACCATGAGTGCCAACTTCACAAACTATCCTGCAGTGTTCTCAACAACATTAAAATTCTAGTCAAAAGGCATCAGTGGCCTGGTAATGGGAGAAACACAAAGGTGCAATTTCTCCAAGAAAATCTTCATAGATAAGTCCTGGCATTAACCACCACTTGATATCTGGATAATTTCCCCACTTTCAATATGTTCTCTTACATTTTTACTGCTTTGTCATTGTTAAGATTGTTCAGAACTCACTGGTGGGTGTGGCAACTTGTAGCTCCTCTGAACAGGATTAAACACATTTTCTTTCAATCCGTTTTCTGACTATTTGATTGAATGATTGTGTGTGGAGATGTTTTCTTTATTTTAGCTGCATGAGCAATTGAAATTCTTAATTTTTTAATTTTAAAACCCTCAAAATCATTCCAAAACAGCCCAAATTTTTACCACCTGCCCAAGCTCATTTTCTCCCATACAAATCTACCGAAAATAGCCCAATTGGGTGGGAACCTGCCCAATCTGGCAACACTAGTCATAATGATTATGCTGTATTACCTTAACTTCCTCTTCAGTTTGCCTCTTAAGCTCCTCAATTTGTTGAGTGAAAGCTTGTTTGCCTCTGGTGAGCTGAGAAACTAGAGCCTCCTTCTCCTCCAGTTGACGGCCAAACTCACCTGTTGATATTTAGATTCACTGTGTCAGATCTATATCAGTTAATTTTAAACAAAGTCTATGGAGGAAAATTGTTAGAAATCAGTATGTTTGTTTCTTCTAATAAGACTTTGTTAAGAGTCAGAAATTCAATTAAAAATTATCTTAATACACTATTCTCAATAATTCTTTACAAACTATTAATTTTTTCACAATTGTCATGTTACCATTTTCAGTTTGAAGTCTTGCTCTTTGAGCACTGATGTCATTTATCTGACGAACATTCTCATCATTCTTGGCCTTTATTTCACTAAGTTGGTCCTCAAGTGTGCGGCACATCTTCTCTAGATTGGCCTGCAAATACAAAGTCATTAGATATTTACAAATCTTAAACACACATTTGATATATTTGTTTAGCTATACAATTCTCAACCTTTGCTTTAGCAACAGCCTCCATGTTGCTGGAGAGATCATCAATCTCCATTTTGTATTCACTCTTCTCCTTCTCAAGCTTTTGCTTGACACGCTGGAGGTTGTCGATTTGCTCTCCCAGCTCAGCCACACTGTCGGCCTGCTTCTTGCGGAGGGCAGCAGCAGTGGCTTCATGCTGGAGGGTGGCCTCTTCAAGATCTCTGCGCAGCTTCTGGAATTCAGCCTCACGCTTCTTATTCATCTCAATCTGTGCAGCAGTTGCTCCTCCAGCCTCCTCAAGCCTCTCACTGATCTCTTCAAGTTCCCTGGAAAGATCAGCTCTCTGCTTCTCCACCTTTGCACGAGCAGCACGCTCAGCCTCAATCTCTTCCTCCAGCTCCTCAACGCGAGCCTACAGGGGCAAGTAATTAATCAATTTCTGATCTTGATTTTTAAATAAATGTAACATAAGAGTCCAAAAAATACCTGAAGCTCCTTGATCTTCTTCTGGAGTTGAGCTCCAAGAGATTGTTCATCCTCAATCTTGCTGAGAAGCTGGCTTATTTCAAAGTCTTTCCTGTGCGAGTTCAACAATAATTTGTTCATAAAACAATAACATACATAACAAATAATAATTTGCTTTTAATTACTTCTTCAGTTTCTCCTCAGATTGCTGCTTGTCATTTTCCAGGTCCATAATGGTCTCCTGGGCCAGTTTGAGGTCTCCTTCGAGCTTTCTCTTGGCTCTCTCAAGGTCCATGCGGAGCTTCTTCTCTTGTTCAAGGGAACCCTCAAGCTATGGGAAAACAAAATATAAATGTTTAAAGATAAATTCTGAATTTCATCTATCAAGGACATGTTGAAATCATCAAATCATCATTAACTCACATCATCAACTTGTTGCTCAAGCTTTGTCTTGGCTTTGGTCAGGGTGTTGACTTTGTCCTCCTCTGCCTGGAGATCATCCAGAGTCTGCTGATGTGCCTCTTGGAGGGCTTTCTTCTCCTTTGTAAGCTTAGCAATGCTCTCGTCCTGTGCTGCCATTTCCTCAGTCAAGTTCTTGACCTGTGCGGTGTTGGATACTAAATTAATTCCTTTTGTCCTAATTAATATTATTTAACAAAAATGTAATATGAAATTAATAATGAAATATTAAATCAACTCTGTCACAAACCTTATTTTCAGTGGCATGTTTCTCCTTTTCCACTTTAGCTAAGGTGAGCTCCAGATCATCAATATCTTTCTTCAGCTCAGAGCACTCATCCTCCAGTTTCCTCTTCTTGGCTGTGAGTTCAGCATTGATTTCTTCCTCATCTTCCAGTCTCTCAGTTGTCTCTTTGAGTTTAGCTTCAAGCTGGATTTTGCTCTTGATCAGACCCTCACACCTCTCCTCGGCATCTGAGAGATTCTCAGCTTCCTGACAGGTAAATAAATAAATAAATATATATATATATATATATATATATATATATATATATATATATATATATATATACTACATACTATTGTTCAAAAATATCTATCAAAATGTATAATTTCAGTAAGTTCATTAAAGCAAACTCACAGAGGCTACTTGAAGCTGCAGATCATTCTTCTCTTGCAGCAGTGCTACCATCTTTTCCTCAAGCTCCTTCTTTTTAGCCTCTGCCTTTGCAAGATCTTCTTTGCATTTTGCATAGTCCTCTTTCATGTTTGACAGCTCCTTCTCAGTTTCAGCACTCTTCAGCAGAGGCTTAATCTTGTAGTAAACCTTCATCCATGGCCAGTGTTTGACATTCATGAATGATCGGATGTTGTATTGAATGGTGTAAATAGACTCCCTATAAATCAGTGGTCATTAAATGTCATGAATATCAAAAATGTTTTAAAGTGCTATCTGGAATACTCAATTCTGATTGGTCAATGGTGCCATCTAGTGATCTGATATTTTACAATAACAACCATTCATCTGTGGATTGAGTTATCAGACTAGTCATCCAGGAATTGCCAGTCATTTTTGCTACTTCTCATGTCACAAGCTAATAAAATAATTTCAATTTAAATCAACTTCTTGTCTGTTTTATTTATTTATTTGTTAAGTATTCTTGTACATAGTGGGTGGAATTAAGCTATTGCTAATTTATTTCTTCTCACTTTAAAACATTTTCAATGCAAAATTAATATTTCATACCCATTTATTTATTTTGTTGTTAGCTGTGTAATAAGTAGGCTAATGAACATTTTGCATTAGGGTCCTGATCACCCTGTCAGGGTTTATTGTGTGATATGGACTGGCTGACTGTACATTATCCCTTACATAACTCACCTCCTCTCCATCATCTTCACAAACTCCCTTCTCATCAGATAACCACGGCAGAGAGCCTGAGTCATTGTGACCAGAGCAGCCAGTTTCTCATCACGCATCTCTTCAAGAGTACCCAGAAGACCAGCTTTGAAGAACACCTGAATATGTGTATAACAAAGAAGTTTGTTTCCAGTGTTATGACTTTAAATCATGAGTATGGAGTCTTTGAAGTGTAATGCAGAATATAAACCTTTGTGTGCCCGAATCTATACTCGTCATGATTAACATCGATGGATCCCAGGAGTTTCTCAGAGGCCTTCTTGTTGTCCATAAACTGTCCCTCAGGAATAACACTGGCATTCAGCACCTTGTATCTATGGAAGATTTATCAAAATGCTTCATATCTTTATATTAAGATAAGCCTCAGTGGAAGTGATATTTTAGTCATAATTACCTCTGTTTAAAGTCACCATAGAGGATTCTGCTGGGGAAGCCCTTTCTGCAAATTCTGATACCCTCCAGTACACCGTTACACCTCAGCTGGTGGATAACCAGGAAGTTCTCCATGAGACCTATAAAAACAGTTTATATCATAAGCTTTGTACATAATTCAAATGAAAACCTCTTAAAGTCCTTCATTACTTTACCTGGAGTCTTGGACTCATTGGGAATCAGACAACGCACAAAGTGAGGATGAGTGCTCCTCAAGTTTGTCATAAGCTTGCCCAAGTTCTCCTATAGAGAATAAAAAATGGTTGTCACTTTTTACAGCAATAATGTTCTTATATCAGCTTCAACATCTTCTGTACATACCCTGAACTGGGAGGACACAGTCTGCATGGAGCCACCCTTCTTCTTGCCTCCCTTCTTGCCAGTTTCTTTACAAACATTGAAATGATTAGCTCAAATTAGCTAATTCAATCATTCTCTATTTAAAATATTTGTAATTTATAATTACCCTCAACAACAGGTGGGTAGAGAGTAGCCAGAAGTTTGACAGATGATTTCTGGTACAGCTGCACCACAGACTCATTCAGTGGATCCTTGTTCTTGTCCAACCAGCCAATGATGTTGTAATCCACAGTTCCAGCATAGTGAACCAGAGAGAAGTGGGCCTCAGCCTTGCCTTTGGCAGGCTTTGGTTTCTGAAAGGCTTGATTTTTGCCAAGGTGCTGATCATACAGTTTGTTCTTGAAGGAAGTGTCTGAAGCCTTGGGGAACATGCACTCCTCTTCAAGGATGGAGAAGATACCCATGGGCTGTTTGTAAATGAATAAAGAGTATTACAAAAAAAATCACAGATTTTGTGAATAGAAAATGGTAGAAATTAAAAAGTTTATAAACCAGTAAAAACCTTCTCAATGAGCTCAATGCAAGCAGCCAAGTCCATGCCAAAGTCAATGAACTCCCAAATAATGCCCTCCTTCTTGTACTCCTCTTGTTCCAGCACAAACATGTGGTGGTTGAAGAACTGTTGCAGTTTCTCATTGGTGAAGTTGATGCACAGTTGCTCCATACTGTTGAACTGAAGAGAGGATCTTTTACTGAACACTGAACTTAAGTCAACTTGCATTCAAATTAGGTAAAAATAATTTTTACATCAAAGATCTCGAAGCCAGCAATATCCAGCACGCCAATGAAGAACTGTCTGGCCTGCTTTGTGTCCAACATCTGATTGATACGAATGACCATCCACAAGAACATCCTCTCATAGATAGATTTGGCTAAAGCACTAACAGAGTTGTACACCTGTGGATAGAATACATTGTAATTTTTATTCCAATGTCCTTCTGCTTTAATAATAGTCAGATTCACACCTAATTTTTAGGTCTACCAAATCTGTAGGTTTAGGAGGGTTCAAATACAGGAATCCATTAAAAATACAGATTACTTAGTAAAAATGTAATCAGTAACATAATCAGCTACCTTGATAAGTAATGTAATCAGATAAATTTTTTGATTACCTCAAGATCGCATTTGTGAATAAAGTCGAGAAAGCGAAAAGAAATATGTTCTCAATGACTTTTAATCATATCTTCTGAAGCAAACAAACAGTGTATGAATAATGTTATGAGTGATGTAGCTATTATTATAGAGTTTAATAAACTCAAGGTTGTGGTATTTAAAAGAAAGGGGCAGGGTTTAAGTGGACTAAATAATTGGAGAAGTCCTGCATACTTCACCAGAGAGAAGTCTGTTGTTTCACTGCAAGATCGAGTTATGAAATTTAGATTTAAGATTACGAGGTCAAAAAAATAAATAAAACATAAGCATGGATGAATCGTTCACAATAAGACCAAAAACATGCATTTAGAAAATAGCTAGGGTGAATTTTTATTTCATGCTGACTTTAATGGTTTGACCAGTTTGCCTCGAGAGTGCAGTGTTGATGTAAGACAGGTGTTATTTACACATGTGACAGCAATTGGCGCCAGATTCACTTAAGTCAAGAGAGAGAACCAGAAGAGATCTCCATCGCGCATCTGATCATATATATACCACTATAAAGCAAGCAGTGGTCTTCATAATTTTATGTCTGGAGGATATTTTGTGTATATTTTATATATTGAAAATTGGAATCCTGCTAATAATCCCAATTTTGACCAAATGTAACTGTAATTTGAATACTTTGAGTTTTTATGTGACTAACGGATTACAATTACAAATTTTTTGTATCTTGATTACGTAACGCCTTTACAAGTATTCTGTTACTCCCCAAGCCTGCACATACATAACAGGACATACTATATAATATACTGTTAATACATACCTGTGGCACAGTTTGACCTTTGGTCACAAACTCATTTCCGACCTTCACTCTGGGGTAGCACAAAGCCTTCAGCATATCAGCAGAGTTCAAGCCCAGAAGGTAGGCGACTTTGTCAGCCTCTGCAATTTTTTTGTTAAAAATGTAAAAAATCATCCCATATCTTTCACTGAAAGCTATAGGAAAAAACTATTTCTTATATGATAATAGAAAGGGATCTTTCAATCGAAGCATTCTTAAATGGGATTACACATTAAAACTATTTATTCTCACCCTCTGTGCCATCAGGCTCAGCTTGCTCCTCACGCTGCTTCTGCTTGAACTTCATGTTACCATGATGCAGCACAGCTCCAGTAAACTTGTAGATGCCCATCTTCTCCTCAGCACTGAAGCCCAGAATGTCAATAGCAGTCTGGATATTACACACACACACACACACACACAAAATAGCACTAAGATCTGCCATATTTACATGGAATAAATCAGTTTTCAAATAACAATGACTCACATCAGTTGCAACCAACTCCTCTTTATCATCAATGCTTGCCACAGTGATCTGGCCCATACTGCACATGGGGAAGTCATAGGGGTTGGTGGTTATGAGCGTCATTTCTGTAAAACACACAGAGCATTTTTGACAGAGTATTTTATGATACTATTTTTAATTTAAAAAATGCTTTGATTTAAATGTTTTCCAATTACCAATCAGCTCAGGCTTATGGTTGGTCATCATCTGGTAAAAGATGTGGTAGCCTCTCTCATCAGGAAGCTGGAATGTCACTCTAGACTTCTCCAGCAGATCTGTTGAGAGAATGTAATGAAGTCATGTTCTGAAGAGTGAAAGACAAAGAAAAATGTACAGATTGATCAATTAAAAGCATGTCCACCTACATGTCTCAATATCAGCACTAGCCAGTTTTCCAGTTGTGCCAAAGTGAATTCTGATGAATTTACCCTGTTTATAACAAAATAACATTATTGCTACTGTGCAATAGAAAAAAGTCCAGCATAACTGCATTCAAAAATATAAATAAGCTCCAGATCATTAGTGATCACCTCAATTCAGGCAGGAAATTCCTCGAACCTGTAACCTGACCCATAACCAAGGAATTTTGGGTTAAGGAACGATAGTTTAAAGGAAAACATGCGATTGATGCTTCGTTCAACTCTACGCAAGTTTGTTGTATTTATAAGAAAGGGGGAGGGTTTTAATGAACTAAATGATTGGAGATTTCTTGCATACATCACCAGAGAGAAGTCTGTTGTTTCACCGGATTATCAAGTTATGGCATTTTTATTAATGATTACGAGGTCAAAAAAATTAGAAAACATATGCATGGATGAATCGTTCACAATAAGACCAATAACTTGCATTTAGAAAATAGATAGACAAAGCTCTCTGTAAATAGAAACTGTGAACTTACAAATCGAGATGAGTTGTCATTTCTCACAGTCTTGGCATTACCATAAGCCTCAAGCAGAGGGTTGGCAGCAATGATCTGGTCTTCAAGAGATCCCTGTAGTGTAAGGGGGTACATTTTAAATGTCTCTTGTAAAGATCATTTGCAAAAAAAAATGTAAACATTGATATAAATATATTTTATATCTCATTTCAAACCTGCATTTTGCCAGGAGCTTGATCTTTCTTCTTGTCACCCACCACTGCAACTGTGGCAAAGTACTGAATGACACGTTTGGTGTTCACAGTCTTTCCAGCACCAGATTCTCCACTGGTTTATGAGAGATAAGACAGAAGATGATCAGACATGTGCAATTTCCATGAGAAGAAAATAAAACCATTCTTAGCATCTCTATACAGTAGATACATACGTAATCAGGACAGACTGGTTCTCTCTGTCTGTAAATTCAAAGATAATAATTTAGAATTTTTGTTTTATAAAAACTAAAATCAAGAATTCCAAAAATCTAAATTATTTAAAAATTAAGATCTTACCAGTAAGCATGAACTGATAGGCATTGTCAGAGACAGAGAAGATGTGGGGTGGGGCCTCCATACGCTTTTTGCCTCTGTAGGCAGCCACCACTTCTGCATCATACACTGGGAGCCACTTGTAGGGGTTCACAGTAGCACAGAACAGTCCAGAGTAGGTCTGAAATGAGCAGATAAGTTGTCCAATTAAAGCATTGAAATCAAATTGAACAGTAATGCTATTTTACGTAGCTTCTTAACTCACATAGATCATCCATGCTGCATAACGCTCTTTGAGGTTATAAAGCACAGCTGGTTCATTGAGATGGGTCATCATGGCCATGTCCTCTATCTTGTCAAACTTGGGAGGATTCATTGGGTGGACATCATCCTCCTTAGCAACTCTCTCCTATAATGGTCATTTATTAGTTTTACCAGGTAAAAATTGCAATGATTAATGTATTGAGCTTCTAGTTTACATGGAATACGGAAAATTCACCTCCTTAGTGTCAAGCACAGTAACGGTGACTTTGCCACCATCTCTGCTCTTGATTGTTCCTTTGACATACAACTCTTTGGTATCAACCACATAGCAAGCAGTCTTAGCATCAAAGGGCTTGTTTTGAGCCTCAATTCTCTCCTTCTCAGGCTTACGTAGATATATGGCAGCCTTGCCATAAACGGCCATCTCCGCGTCTGTACTCATGGTGGCGGCTTACTGGAAATCATAAAGGGAAATTGTTTTGTATTGAAATAATAACCTAGTGGTCCAACATTACACCAAGCACAACAGTAACAAACTGATTTTTCAATGTAGTACCTACATTTTCATTTCAGCTCAATATCTGCTTCAACTATGTCAACTAACAACAATATATAATGCTAAAATAACAATCACAAAAATTCAATTTGGTTTCAAAACAAGTCTTATAGTGGTAATAAATGTTTGATAAACTCTGATATCAAGATATTCTATCTCTGTACTGTATCTAATGCCCCCACAACAGTATGAAATGATCGACCCAGCACAAATGATATTTTCCTGTGTGTGACAAAATGTCCTGAGCAAATAACACAATCTTAACGAAGGTATCAAAAACAAACTCTGGCTTGACATAGAATAAGCTACATAAATATAACCGCAGGAGTCAATACACCAACTAATTCAACACGCTCATTACATTAATGTAGGGACATTTGCCTACCTTCCCTTTTTTTGAGACCAGATGAAATTTCCTGCAAAATAATTCAGTTACAGTTAAACATCCATGATTACAAAAATTATGATTTTTGTTAAACAGAGCATTTTTTTATTGATACTGCTTCATTACAAACAAACAGGATCATAGATATATTATCAGTTTATCTCATTTTGCTCCTCCTGCATGTTTGAAGTGTTTAACATAAATCTTGACAAGTGTATGCCAACAACCATGCAAATAAACATACCACCAGCTGGAACCCCTCCAGTCTTCTGTTCGGCTGATCATGTCCTCCTCCACACTTATATTAAGAGTAACTTGCACACTAAGCAGATACTAAATATGGAGAGCCATTAGAGTTTAAATTACTGTATATAGAAACTGTCCATTCACAGAATGTCCATCCCACGAATGGATGTAACAGCCATATTAGAAACCAGTTCCAGAAAAGGCAATAAAGCAGTTGTAGTAAATAGAGATATCAGGTAGAATCATAATCAGTGGATCATTTTGATTTATATTGCTCCTATAACTTATCTTGATAAGGGCATATAATCGACTGTATGTTTCAGGTACACGTTTTTATTTTCATGTGGAACTTGAATAGCTACGATTACAATACGATTTTAAAGAGACAAGTATTGCTACTCGGCAAGATTATCATATTGTTCATAATAAATATATCTTGCATCAAAACAGATACTGTACATATTGAGTTAAATCCATGACAAGGTGACCACTGTATACTTGTTTCCAGTGGCGGTTCTAGCTTCTAGCCCTGGGCGAAGAAAGAAGATTGACGTGACGTGCAAATGAGCGAAAGAAAATTGAATGCACAAACGTCACCATTCCGACCGGCATTTCTGGCAAGATGCCGCCCTGGACGCTTGCCCATGTCGCCTATACCTAAATCCGCTAGTGCTTGTTTCAAATAATTTATATTTACGCCACGAGCAAGTTGATGTGAGGGCATATTGCCAGATGGGGTGGTAATTGACTCTATCGTGAGCACTCATGCTGACTGTCACAATTCCTCTGTGAGTTCATGGATACATTATCCGTACAGCTTGTTAACAGTCGTGTGTGTGAAAGTTTAAATCATTTTCTACATAATTACAGATTAAACTGTCCATTTGATAATATATGCGGATGTTTTCATTAGCGTATTTATTTTTCTTTCCATTTATAATTTTTGTTTACATTGTTTATATAGTTATAGACCTGTGTTACCCTTCTTTTCTTTTTTGCTTTCCCCCTCTCCCTCCCGCCACATACTAGAGCAGAGTGAAAAGTTGGTCCTGCCATAGGTGGCGCCAATATATTTCAGTAAACAGAAGCTGCGGGAGGGAGCTCATTGTTCATACCATAATGAAATTTCAATTAAAATGTCATTGTTGTATACTCACTGACATGACAGGCTAATAACCTCTAGTTCAGATAATCCCAGCAAACACAGAACGTTCCCGTATGCTTCCCATTTGGTTATTTTTTTGGGAACCAAACAGGAACGTTCTGGGAATGTTCCCTGTAGGTTATTTTAGGTTCTATTTTTCTTAAACAAATTAAAAGGTTGCAAATGTTTGCTTTAACAGCAGTGATCAAATGCTTAATTACATGACCATTAATTAAGAAATTAAGACGTTTATGTAGTTATTCCTTTTCCTGGATATTATAAACAGCGTCCAGTCGGAATTTCTACATTTGCTAAAATGTCCGGGATTCGGCTTTAGTTGCATTATGGTGTGCATCTGGTCTAATATTATATTGTGTGCTCGTGCATAATTTTATTGCTTTAACCCCTTTTTGTAAGTCCCGCCTTCTCGCACACTAAATAGTATAATAATTATTTTTGTTGAGTCTTTATCCATCCATGGAAGAACCTGAGCAGACTAACCTGAAAAGCTATGTAGTCTTTTAGTGCCTTCATAGCTGTAAATTTGGACATGTTTTGAGAACTGTAGATTGTTATGGTTATTTTAAAGCACATATTGTGTCTAGTCTGAACCTGAAGACTATGTGGTGCCAAGATGTTCTTACTGCAGATACAGGTGAGGTCCAGACAGCAGGATGCTCATGTATTACAGGACGATTTTTCAGATAAAATATAATAATTTTGTGGGAGCTGAATTTGTAGTAAACTCAAACTAGCTTTATAATTGTTAGTTTAAATACATAATCTAAATGCTAAAACCAACATTAAACATTTAGTGTTGAATGAACAACTGATCCTGTTTGTAACTGTCAGAGAAGTCAGTTAATATTTCATGTTTATTTAATTATGTTGTTAAAGACTCTTAATTTGAAACAGCATTGTAAAGAGCTGTTTAAGTGGAGACTTTTATTATGAAAAGCCCAGAGTGACTCAAGAAGAAAGTTGTCTATGCTGCATGGCAAGTTGAAGCTGTATTCCACATTTCTAAAGAGTATTTAAGTTCTTACTCATCTGAAGTTACAGAAGATATCATAAGATGCAAGATTAAGTTCTCCTTTGGTAATAAGCAGCCAATGAAGTAAGTTTGTCATTATCCTATCCATTATGGTTATCCTCATGGTGAACCAGTCAATAAATCGCCTGTCATCAGAGAATCCTTGTGTTCGTGAAATTACTGGGGGGACCTATAGTGAGAATTCATCTGCTCTTCATGGGTAGGAGAAGGAACGTTTCCAAACAGCAGTCAAGTGAGCGTCAAGTTAACTCCAAGTTCCATCATTCTGGATTCTACAAGCATTGTATACACTGGTAACCAAGAAGATAGTGACACGCACATGCACAGAGTTAAAAGGCATTGTCAAGTTAAGGCCGACAAGAAGATAAGCACGACCAAGTTCAAGTTAAGGTGCTTGAAGTGGACTTGTTCTTGCCATTTGCTAAAAAAGGACTCTTTAAGTGTTCAGTACAGTGTTTAAAGGAGTGCTGGTGTTATGTACTTACCTTTTCAAGTTTAAGTCATTTTTTGAGCAGGTTTCAAGCTGCAAGTAAGAGAATAATTGTGAAGAATAGCAAAGTGCAACGCCTAAAAATAACCTGATCTAAGTGTTACTGAATTTCAGTTACAAGTTTAATATACAGGTGATTGAACTGTTAAAATACTATTTTAATCAGAGTTAATAATCTAAGAGAGAAACATCTGTTTACCTAAGTTCAGTACAGTTCATGTTACATGTACAATTATTCAATTATAGTAGTCAGTGTAACTAAGAGATACAGAAAATGGCAGAAGGTGGTCAGTCTGCTAAGAGTGGCAAAGAAAATATAACAGATACTGTGCAGTCGCAGCAGCTAGAATCCCAAGAATGTGTAGACACACAAGCATTATTAGCTGTTGATGACACAACAGAGCAAGAGCCACGAAGAAGTCAAAGACCACGCAAATTCACTGAGAAAGGTAAAGCTAAACTTAAAAATAGCTTTCAACGCTCTTATGAGAAATGGAAGTCTCTTGCTAGAGATGCTAGACAAAGACTAATGGGTGTCTCTCCAATGACATGTTGAACAGCCTCATAGATGCAATCAGTGGTTCTTCAAAGGATGTAAATGTTGCTTATGAAGAGTTGCGACAAAATGTGAGTCCAGACAGTGATACTTGCCGCAGAGTAGACACTTGTGGAGCAGTCACAAAAATGATAGTTGAGTCTGCATGGAGTCGTCTAGGTGAGGGAGTTGAGGGTCAAGATCCTCTTAGACCAGAAGCATGCTGTATTGATACAGGTTCGGTGTTCTCATCCATAGCCTCCAAATCAGGTTATGGATATTCCAGGTCTTCTCAGTCTATGAACAATTCAAGTTTGAGCTCCAGAGGTTCAAGTTTTTCCTCCGCTAAGAAACAAGAGGCTGCTGCAGAAATTGCTGCAACTGAAGCAACATTAGAAATATTACAGCAACAAGAGCATGAACTGGAAGAACTACAAAGACATGAGGCTGAAGATAAAAGGAGAATAGCAGAACAAGAAGCTGAAGAATTGAAGCGACGACTAGAAAGAGAAGAAGAAGAAGCTAGGCTACATGTTAAGATTGAAGCTGAAAATGCTGCTAGACGGATGGCATTAGAAGACAAGCGCAGAGAGCTTGAGCGCTTGGAGACACTAAAAAAGTTGAATGCTGCAAAAGCACGAATGCAAGTCTACGAGCAGAACGAAGACTCAAAGGAAGAAACGAGAGAGCTATTTCGTGACTGCACATCTGTAAAAAAGAAGCATGTACCAAAGTTAAGCAGCTCCATGTTAAAGAACATACCTCCACAGGAAAGTGTAACAAAATCATATCAAGAAGCCAACACTGCAGACATTGTTAAGATGTTAGCAGAATCTATCAGCTCAAGTCGTCTTCCTATACCTGAACCTGCAACATTCTATGGAGACTCTCTCAGATTTAGCGATTGGAAAATCTCATTTCAAACTCTGATCGACAGAAAAAACATACCAGTGAATGATAAGCTTTACTACTTACGCAAGTATGTGGAAGGACCAGCTAAGAAGGCCATTGAAAGTTACTTCCTGCTAGGCACGGAGTCTGCATATCAAGCAGCATGGGGCATACTAGAAGAAAGGTATGGAAACCCATTCGTCATTGCTAAAGCCTTTCGAGACAAGCTTAATTCATGGCCAAAGATTGGTTCCAAGGACAGTGTTGAGCTGAGAGAATTTACTGACTTCCTCAGAGGCTGTGAAGCAGCAATGTCTCAGATTAAGGGTCTTGAAGTCCTCAATGATTGTAATGAGAACCAGAAAATCCTTTCCAAGCTTCCTGATTGGTTGGCCTCAACGTGGAATCGTCAGGTCATAGAAATTGAAGAAGAAACTAAGACATTTCCTACCTTCAGTCGATTTGTAAAGTTTCTAACACGAGAAGCTAAGATAGCTTGTAACCCCGTGACATCACTTCATGCACTGAAGTCTAATGAGATCGGAAAGGGAAAGGTATCAAGAAATCAAGACACTAGAGCAAAGGTGTTAACAGTACAGTCCAGAGAAAAAGCAGATGCTGCAAAATGTACCTTCTGTGAGAGTCCAGGACATGGTATTCACAAATGTCGTAAGTTTATGGAGAAGAATGTTGCAGAGCGAGTCAAGTTTGTCCAAATGAATAAGTTATGCTTTGGATGTTTGAAGCCTGGTCATCACTCAAAGAACTGTGAAGACAGGAGTGTCCGTGAGAAATGTCAGAAGAAGCACCCATCATGTTTACATGAGGATCGTATCAAGGAAGCAAAGAGGACTCCACAGTCAGGTCAGTCAAAAAAGAAGTTAAAGGAAAGAAACCCAGAGTTGGTACAGAATAAAGATACCGCAAGTGAAGCAACATCTAACCGAGTAATACAGGATGTTAATAATACTCGCACCTCTACAATTGTTCCAGTATGGGTATCATCTACCAGTGAACCAAATCATGAAGTTCTGGTATATGCACTTCTTGACACCCAGAGTGATACTACCTTCATCCTGGAAGAGATAGCTCAAGCTCTTGACACAAAGAAGGAATCTGTGCAGCTGAAGCTCTCAACGATGGTATCCAAGAGTACAGTTGTTCCATGCCAGAAGATAATTGGTTTAAAGGTGAGAGGATTTTATTCAAATAAGAAGATCTCTTTGCCAGTAACCTATTCTAGAGAGTTTATTCCTGCAAACAGAACTCGCATTCCTACACCCAAAACAGCAAGAGTGTGGCCTCATCTAATGCATATAGCTGAGAAGATTGCTGTTTGTGATATTGGCCTCCTGATTGGCTACAACTGCCCTCAAGCTCTTCTTCCTAGAGAAATTGTTTCTGGTAAAGAAAATCAGCCATTTGCTCAAAGAACGGATCTGGGCTGGAGCATTGTTGGCTGTGGCAATTCCTCTGTTGATTACGGGGATGCCATTGGAGTGAGTCATCGCATTATAGTGAAAAAAGTGCTGCCAAGTCTACAGTCTTGTCTTAATCTTACAAGTGAAGTTCAGTACATATGTAGAACACAGATCAAGGAAGTAATCACTCCACCAACTGTCATCAAAGCTCTTGAGTCTGACTTCAATGAGAAAGCAGCAGAGGGTAGTTGTATTTCTCAAGAAGATCTAGGTTTTCTGTCAAAAATGGAAACAGGCATCAGACACAAAGAAGATGGTCATTATGAAATGCCTTTGCCTGTGCTATTCATCGCCTCAAAAGCTTAGAAAAAAGGCTTAAAAGAGAAGAGAAATACTATAGAGACTATGTAGACTTTATGAATGAGAGAATTGCTTAAGGAGATGCTGAGAAGGTCCCAGCTGAAGAAACAGACAAGAACCCTGCTTGGTACATTCCCCATCATGGGGTTTATCATCCTCAAAAACATGGAAAGATCCGTGTAGTCTTTGATTGCTCAGCAAAGTTCCAAGGTTCATCCCTCATTGACCATTTGCTAACTGGTCCAGAGTTAACAAACACCCTTGTAGGTGTTCTCTGTTGCTTCCACAAGGGTTCAGTGGCAATCATGTGTGACATAGAGCACATGTTTCACCAATTTCATGTAAAGGAAGAAGATCAAGACTACATACGGTTCCTCTGGTGGGAGAAAGGAGATCTAGAATCCAAACCACAGGTCTATAGGATGAAAGTACACCTTTTTGGTGCAGCCTCTTCACCCGGGTGTGCTAATTACGGCCTCAAGCATATTGCTGCTCAAGGTCGTGGTTGCTTCAGTGAAACCTCCATTCGATTCATAGAAAGGAATTTCTATGTTGATGATGGGTTGACAAGTGTCTCAACTGTAGATGAAGCTATCAAACTGATAAAGGAAGCAAGAGAACTTTGTAGCACAGGAAAGCTTTGTTTGCATAAATTGGTGTCAAGCAGTGAAGAAGTAAAAGCATCAATTCCTCAGGAAGAATGTGCTAAAAGTGTTGTGGAACATGACTTGGCTTTGGGTGAGCTTCACATGGAAAGGGCACTTGGTGTGAAATGGTGCATCAGATCTGACAGCTTCCAGTTCAGAGTATTCATTAAGGAACAACCACTCACTAGAAGAGGAATCTTGTCCACAGTGGCTTCTGTATATGACCCACTTGGCTTTGCAGCACCCTTCATTCTTGTTGGAAAGCAAATACTGCAGCAGATGTGTCAAGATAAGGTGGGCTGGGATGAACCACTTAAAGATGAGTTGTTGACAAAGTGGGAAGCTTGGCTTACAGATCTGCGAAACCTGGCTGATGTAAAGATTCAGAGATGTTATCTCCCGTCGACCTTTAAGGAAGTTCAGCGTTATGAGGTTCATCATTTCTCTGATGCTAGTGCATCGGGAAATGGAGAATGCACATATCTCAGAGCTATTGGCATATCAGGAGATGTTCATTGCTCCTTGGTTATGAGCAAAGCCAGAGTTGCTCCTACTAAGGTTACAACCATACCAAGGCTGGAGTTATTAGCGGCAGTAGTTGCTGTACAAACAGGTGACTTGCTCAGAAAGGAGCTGGAGATAGACAACCTAGTAGAGTACTTCTGGACTGACTCAAAAGTTGTCCTTGGATACATTAATAATGACGCCAAAAGATTTCATATCTTTGTAGCAAACCGTGTTCAACGCATCAAAGAAAGTACAGATAATAAACAATGGAGATTGTGTGAAGTCTGAAGAGAACCCTGCCGATTATGCATCCAGAGGCCTTACAGCAGAAGAACTCATATCCTCCAACTGGTTCACAGGACCAAAGTTTCTGTGGAAAGATGAACTGCCCAGAGATGTTAAGGTGGGAGAGATCATAGACAATGACCCAGAGCTACGAAAAGCTCAAGTTCATAAAACTGAAACAAAGGAAGAAAGATCATTGTTTGATCGACTTCACAAGTTTTCGGATTGGACAAGAGTGGTAAAAGCTATTGCAATACTTCAGAGATGTTCCAAGGAAGTCAAAGGTCTAAGTTCAAGGGTTAATGAAGCCACCAGTATTGAAGAAAGACAGGATGCAGAGCTTACCATTATCAAAATGGTTCAACAATCAGCCTTTTGTGATGAGATCCAGAGACTCCAGCAACAGAAGGAGATTGAGTCCAACAACAGCACAAACAAACTGCATCGCCTGAATCCCTTCTTAGATGAGCATGGTATCCTCAGGGTGGGAGGTCGTTTAGTACATGCTGCATTACACCCACATGTGAAACACCCAGCAATTCTCCCACGACGTAGTCATATATCAACATTACTCATCAGACATTGTCATGAGCAAGTGTATCACCAAGGGAGAGGAATGACTATAAATGAAGTGCGATCAAATGGTTTCTGGATTTTGGGATGTAGCAAAGAAGTGTCTTCATATATCTACAGGTGCACTAGGTGCAGGAAACTAAGAAGATGCACAGAAGAGCAAAGGATGGCGAATCTTCCTCAGGAACGTATGGAGACAACCCCTCCTTTCACATACTGTGGGACGGACTGTTTCGGTCCTTTCTACGTCAAAGAAGGAAGAAAGGAGTTGAAGCGCTATGGGCTTCTAACTTACATGTATGTGTTCTAGGGCGGTCCATGTAGAAATGCTGGATGATTTATCCACTGACGCATTCATTAATGCTTTGCGTGCTTTCATTGCCATACGTGGACCTGTGCGTCAACTTAGATCTGACCAGGGCACTAATTTTGTTGGTGCAAGACGAGAATTTGCTGAAGCATTAAAGGAAATTAACCAAGAACGCCTAAAGGAGTTTGGCTGTGAATTCATCATGAACACCCCATCAGCCGGTCACATGGGTGGCATTTGGGAGAGGCAAATTCGGACAATAAGAAGTGTTTTGACATCCATTCTGGATCAATCAGCTCGAAGTCTTGATAGTGCCTCACTAAGAACATTTCTCTATGAAGTCATGGCTATCGTGAATGGCAGACCCTTAACCACAGAGCATCTGAATGATCCATCTGGTCCGCAGCCTCTTACACCTAACCATATCTTGACTATGAAGACTTCAATAATTTTACCACCACCTGGAGAGTTTGTCAAGGAAGACCTTTACCTTCGTAAGAGATGGCGTAAGGTGCAGTATTTAGCAAATGTGTTCTGGTCACGATGGAGAAAGGAATATCTTCTAAACCTGCAACACAGGCAGAAATGGCACAAACGTCGTAGAAATGCAAAGGTTAATGACGTTGTCATTCTGAAAGATGACACAGCTCCACGCAGTCAGTGGAAGCTAGCGAAGGTAACAGAAGTGCACAGTGGTACAGATGGCTGTGTGAGAACAGTGAAGTTATTGATCAGTGATTCGACACTGGATAAAAAGGGCAAATGTGTTACTAAACCGACTTACCTCGAAAGGCCCATCCAGAAAATAGTTACCCTGGTTGAAGCAGATTAAAAGCGTACCTTGTGTCTACCATTTCTTGGGTTAGTCCATAATATGTTTGATTAAAGTTATGACACTAAGTTACAAAATCACAAGAAAGTGCTTTGGTGGGAGTGTAACTGTCAGAGAAGTCAGTTAATATTTCATGTTTATTTAATTATGTTGTTAAACACTCTTAATTTGAAACTGCTTTGTAAAGAGCTGTTTAAGTGGAGACTTTTATTATGAAAACCTCAGAGTGACTCAAGAAGAAAGTTGTCTACACCGCATGGCAAGTTGAAGCTGTATTCCACATTTCTAAAGAGTATTTAAGTTCTTACTCATCTGAAGTTACAGAAGATATCATAAGATGCAAGATTAAGTTCTCCTTTGGTAATAAGCAGCCAATGAAGTAAGTTTGTCATTTATATTGTATGTGATAAATGTGGATTGTGTTGCTGTGTGGAAAGACTGATATATACAAAGATTATAGTTCGCTGTTAAAGTGAATTTAACTCTGTTCGGAAAGTTTACAAAGACAACATTTATTTATTTGATTTATTTGTGTCCTTTTATAATCTTTATTGTAACTTTATTTTTGTATATTTAGTTCTCACGGCATCTTGAGTTGGATGGTTATCCTCATGGTGAACCAGTCAATAAATCGCCTGTCATCAGAGAATCCTTGTGTTCGTGAAATTACTGGGGTGAGCTCTACTGTTGATAGATTGAATTTACTGTTCTTGTGTAGGAAAAAACAATGTATTAGCAGACACACAATAAACTTCACTGTACAAAAAGAACTATATGCAATACAAATAAACATATTTATCTGGACATGCATTATAAATATTGTACACAAAAGTTAAATGTTCTCTGTAAAAGAATTACAAAACAGTATGTGTTATTAAAAGCACTGTCCAAATACATTTAATTGATACTGAATAAATGTCCACACTGTTTTCCAAATCACCTTAAGGAAAGACAAGCACATTCTGCAAAGACACTCAAAGTGAATAGCAGGTAGCAAAAATGGAAGAAAGAGGAAAATCAGAATCCAGTTCATTTAAAATGTGATCAAACATCTTACTACTGTACATGTCTCATCTAATAATGATGGTCTTTCACTGTAGAATTGATCAATTTACCATCACTGCATGAAAACATTATCACTACTCACAGTGAGTTTACGTAAAGCACTGTTCCGTTTATATACCATTTCAAAACACGTGAAACATTTACAAAGGTCAAGACTGCCCTGATGAAAAAAAAAATATGGTAAGTATACTTGAAGCCAGAATAATTAGTATGATTCAAGTGTGTTAATGATTAGTTAACTTGAAGTGTGCTATTTTGGAACAACTAATTTTGTACTAAGTATATTATGTTGTAATTAAATTGTAGTAAAGCATAACTTTAAGTGTATTTAGTGTACGTTTGTGTGCTAAATTGGAACAACTTCAAGTATACTTAGTATACTTTAAGTATATACCAGTGTAGGGTAATTATATGCTTGATTAGTGATATTAAAGTGTACTTAGTGTTACAATTACATTACAAATTTATTGCAAGTGTCTTAGAAACAAGCAATATAGCATAAGTGTATTATATTTGAGTAAAAAGTATATGCTCAGTAACACCTTTGGCTTATTCAAAATACTACAAATTGCACACTTTGTCTTCAATAACAAACTGTTATTACTTAGCTATACTTTGTACAATATACTTTAAACATTACATCGTCTTACACAAGACCGTCTCGGTTACTGTTGTAACCTCCGTTCCCCGAGGGAGGGAACGAGACGTAGTGTCGAAGGAAGTGACACAAGGGGTCTTCTCGGACGTTGAATCGTACCTCTGAACCTGAGAAAAGGCCAGTGTCAAGTTGGCAGACAAAATTTGCATGCCCCACCCCAGACATACGGGTATAAAGGGAAGTGGGACAGCAAATGCCAGTCAGGATTTTGCTTGCAGGTCTCCTACCCTCTTGACTGAGGCTAACACGATCAGGAGGGCCGTCTTCAGGGAGAGGGCCTTGAGCTCGACTGAATCAAGCAGCTCAAATGGGGGTCTCTGAAGGCCCGAGAGGACCACTGAGAGATCCCAAGAGGGAAACAGGTTAGGCCGGGGAGGATGTAGTCTCCGGGCGCCTTTCAGGAACCTGATAATCAAGTCATGCTTACCAAGGGACTTGCCATCTACTGCGTCGTGGTGGGCTGCGATACCAGCTACATACACCTTCAAGGTGGAGGGGGACAGCCTCCCCTCCAGTCTCTCCTGCAGGAATAGAAGCACTGACCGAACTGCGCATCTCTGTGTGTCTTCGGCTCGGGAAGAACACCAATTCGCGAACAAATGCCACTTAAGTGCGTAGAGTTGCCTGGTTGAGGGAGCTCTGGCTTGATTGATTGTATCTACGACAGCAGGTGGTAGATTTAATAGATCTTCTGCATCCCGTCCAGGGGCCAGACGTGGAGATTCCAGAGGTCTGGGTGCGGATGCCAGAGGGTCCCCGTCCCTGAGAAAAAGGTCCTTCCTCAGGGGGATTTTCCAGGGAGGGGCTGTCACGAGGAGCGTGAGTTCCGAAAACAAGTTGCGGGTGGGCCAGTAAGGGGCCACCAAGGCGACCTGTTCCCCGTCCTCCCTGATCTTGCACAGCACCGATGCAAGAAGGCTCACTGGGGGAAATGCGTACTTGCGCAGCCCCTGGGGCCAGCTGTGTGCCTGCACGTCTGTCCCGAGGGGAGCGCCCATCAGGATATACCAGAGTGGGCAATGGGAGTTGTCCTGGGAGGCAAAGAGGTCTGCCTGTGCCTTGCCGAATCGGTCCCAAATGAGCTGGACCACCTGGGGGTGGAGCCTCCACTCTCCGCTGGGTGAAACCTGTCGTGACAGCGCGATTGCCGTCGTGTTGCGGTTGCCAGGGATGTGAGTGGCGAGCAGTGACCTGAGTCGCGGCTGACTCCAGAGTAGGAGATGGCGGGCGAGTTGTGACATATGACGAGAGCGCACGCTGCCCGTTGCACACGGCGCCCCAACCCAGTCGAGAGGCATCTGTGGTTACCACGACACGTCTGGACACCTGCTGCAAGAGAACTCGGCCCGCAAGAAGCAGAGGTCTGTCCACGGGTTGAAAGTCTGATGGCAGGCGGGGGTGATTATCACACGATGTGTGCCGTGGCGCCATGCCCATCTCAGAACTCGAGTCTGTAGCCAGTGCTGTAGTGGTCTCATATGCTTTTCCCAGTTGACCTGAAGCCCTAAGACGTGGAAGTACGCACTAGAGTGGAGCGAATACATCTGAAACGAGGCGGGAGCCGGGCGAACTGAATTGCGGAGCCGAGTCGGATGGTCCTGGCCAACCAGCGCGACGGGTTGGGAAGCGATAACCACGCGTCCAAGCTCCGTGCGAGGGGGACTATGGAGACGATCACATTTGACGTACCGGGCGGGGCTTCGCGGCAGGAGGGAGCAGTTAAGAATGCGTCGGGAGGCAAAAGAGCGTCCCGAGGCTGAGGTGCTGAGAAAAGACTCACACACCCGGCAGGGGGCGGGTTAGAGACTGAGGAAGAGGTCCCGAGAGGGCATCTTCGAAACTCGTCAGCGCTGGCCTGCCGGGGTTGGACAGTCACGGGGCCGGAGGCGAGAGAGCTGCGTCCGGGAAACCAGGACTGCAGAGATGTAGGGCCGGGGTGCCATGATAATGGCACACACTGGCTGAATGACCCAGTGAGTGAGGGAATCGCTCTGTGGGTACTGCAGCCCGAAGGTGGTGCGGCAGATGAAAACAAGGATTCTCTTCCCGGCCCTCCAGCGGAGGACGGAGTGGTCTTGAAACCATCTCCGGAGCGAACATCCGACTGCCTGGGCTGTCCGTCTCAGGAGCGTTTCGGAGCTTTTCAGGTCCGAGGGGTTCCTGGAGACGGGGGGCGGTGCTCGACACAGGGGCTGAGAGCTGGGCCCGGTTGCGGAGCTACCTGTTGTTACTTTCTGGTCGCAGGGGGGACGCCCTCGGCGAGCAGGCAGGGCGCAGGCACGCTGACTGGATGTGAGAAACTGCCCCATCTGCTTCCTCACCACCAAGAACTGCTGGGCAAAGTCGTCGATGGTGTCGCCGAAGAGGCCGAGCTGGGAGGCGGGGGCGTTGAGAAATCGTGACTTGTCAACGCCATGCATCTCGACCGTGTTCAGCCAGAGGTGGCGCTCCTGGACCACGAGTGTGGCCATCGTCCACCCGAGTGCCTGTGCCGTGACCTTCGTAGCTCTGAGAGCGAGGTTGGAGCAGAGCACAGTTCCTGCAGCACATCAGGGTTGGAACTACCAAGGTGCAGATCTTGAGTGCCTTGGCTTAGTGAATTTGCAGGAGAGCCATGGCATGCAGGGCGGAGGCGGCTTGTCCAGTGGTGCTGTAGACTATGTGCTGTGACGTCATTCTATGGCTCCGGATGGGAGTACCGGGCAGTCCCGTCTGGTGGCGGTGTTCCGCCATCCAGGGTAGTGAGAGCTGATAAGCGGAGGGTGGTTCTGACCGCGGTTTCTTGTCATGCACTTCCGAGAACGACGGAACCAAGAGGGGGGTGGCTATAAGTGGCGCCATGACCCGAGGAACCGATCGAGTAGCCGAGAGGGGGGGACGGAGATCTCCAGTCCAGCCTCGCGCTCGCGGCGGCCCAGGAAAGCATAGCGGACATCTGTGAATCAGCCTCAGACTGGGCGAGCAGGCCCGAAGGTGGCAGCCCAGGCGAGTCATCAGCATCAGCCACCGCTGTGATGCTCTCCGATGCAGCGGCGATGCCGTCATCCAATTTTGGGGGGTCAAGGGAAAATGCTGGCTGGCCGGGAAGTGAGCCGCACTGTTCCCGAGCTCGGACGGAAGCAAACAAGCGTGCCGGGGGGCGGGTGGTTTGTGGGGATTTACCCGGCGAAACCGAGCCCGTAGTCAGCCCCAAATCGCATTCATCGCCAGCCGGGTCGACCTCAATCCTGTGGAAAGAAGGAACAACGCAGGGGGCGGCTGAAGTGGCTTTCTCTCATGACAAAAGAAAGACGCGACCGCAATGTTGCCATGGTTATGTTCTCGCACTGAGAACACGAACCATTCATAAAATGCTGCCTGCGTGTGATCGCAGCCCAGGCACGCGAGGCTGCTTTTATGACCATCAGATGTGGAGTGAAATCAACCGCATCCAGGAACTACACAGAGGCAGAAAGACATATTTAAAAAGACGCGTCCTGAAAAGGACGTTCAACGCCTGCTGTGTATTGCTTTTTTATGAGTGGGAACTCAAACACTTTTAGAGAAAATATACTCTTTTAGGAGAACACTCTTTCAAACAGAAAGAAGCGATGTCGAAGCGCCTAGGGGCGTAAACTGCACAGCGTGCAGAGAGAGAGACGCCAGCTGGAAATGCGCCGTGCGGATCCAACAGCAATGCTTCTCACTGATTAAGGTGATCGATGAACAGGAGTGTGTTTCAGCTGCTTGCGGTACAACCATTCGGCTCCGAAGAAAAATTCTGACTGGCATTCGCTGCCCCGCTTCCCTTTATACCCGTATGTCGGGGGCATGCAAATTCTGTCTGCCAACTTGACATTGGCCTTTTCTCAGGTTCAGAGGTACGATTTGGCGTCTGAGAAGACCCCTTGTGTCACTTCCTTCGACACTGCGTCGAGAGAGTGACAGAAAGGGAAAGTATTTTAAATGTGTTACCTGCATACACTGTAAAATTTGACATGTTCAGTTTACTTTAAAATAAAGGAAATCAATTGCCTTACTTTTTGCAAAGCAAACTTACTAACTAAAAATTAAGTTATATTAATGTTTGTAAGTAATGTCAACTTGTTATTATTAAACTTAATAGTACATTTCTAGTTAACTTTACTTGCTTATACGTGCTTGTTATTGTTCATTACTATAAATTAATTAGTAACCTTACAAATGATTTATTAGTAAGATTACTCCATTAAGTCAATTAACTTAAAATTAATACAATTTGTTCACTTTACATCTGAAATACCACTAATCTCAACATGAGTTTACTTTAAGTTGTGTACACTTAAAATACTATGTGCAATCGGTTTTCACATTCTCTTTAAGTAAACTGAACATAATTTTTCTAGTTCAAATAACGCACTTAACAAGACTGAATTTCTCAACTGTTTATTTGTGTAATAAACAGCTGAAACTCTTTAAGAACAACACAATAAAAAAAAAAACTGCCTTTAAAACAATCTGTTCTCAAGACCTCTTGCAGCACTCTGCTGCATGAAAACATAATATCTGGACCTAAAACAAGGTATAGAGCATTTGCAGAACAGGCACTGTGCAAACCCCAAAAAAGTATTTAAAAAAAATAAATAAAAGAAAAAGACCATTTAAAATTTGGAAAAACCTGCATGTGTCTTTGGAAAGATTCTTAAACTGAACTGCAATTACAGCAAAATATGCCAGAAACAAGTTCAGTTTAAAAGACGATTTAAACGCTGAATAAAACCAAATGTGTTCCTTGTTGTCTTTGGATGGTCTAAATTTAGAGCATAGATCAAAGCAAATGGAGACATACAGAATGTGGCAAATTTGGGATATCATCCATGACAATTCTTCCCTCCATTGCATCCATGTTGAGGGCATGTGGACGTTTGGCAGGCATGCCTTCAGGTAAAACTGAGCAGTCGAACATCTAAGAGAATGAAAAATCATTGCAACAGTGCTGGATATATTCTAGTGACCAGGGGCTGTTCATTAACCAAAAAAAATTTAATTTGATAACCACAGCAGGTGTACAGTGATCAATGCAATCATCAAGCACAAGGAAATGTAATCAAGCTTTAGATATCTCTCTCTTTTCAAATATCCCGGCTCGTCCCAGCTTTATAATGGGAGTGAATGGTAACAGATTTTAAAGCCCAAAAAAGCACCTCCATCCATCCATAAAAAAAGTAATCCATACGGCTCCAGGGGGTTAATAAACGCCTTCTAAAGTGATGCATTTTTTTAAAGAAACATATCCATATTTATAACTTTATAAACTATTATCTCTGGCATCCGGTAACGGCCATCCGCACTTTCACAAAGGAGTCGAGTTCCGCCGTATGACGCAGGTGTAGCATAAACTCTGGTGATAAGTGACAAATGCGAAAGCGCAGCGGATAGAGGAAGCCAGTGATTATAGCTCATAAAGTTATAAATATGGATATTTTTCTCACAAAAATGCATTACTTCACTTTAGAAGGCCTTTATTAACCCCCTGGAGCTGTATGGATGATTTTTGTGATGGATGGATGCTCTTTTTTGGGCTTCAAAATCGAAGGTACCATTCACTCCCATTATAAAGCTTGGAAGAGACAGTGTTTGTGTTTGGCTGAAAGAAGAAAGTCATATACAACTAGGATGGCTTGAGGGTGAGTAAATTATGGGATAATTTTCATTTTTAGATGAACTATCCCTTTAAGATCACAGAATTGAATTTATAGTATATTTTGTAATACAGTGTCGACTGTAAAAGTACACCCAGAACTTTTTCATAACCTAATCTATAATCTATCTATCTCCCAGGAGGATTGGAAGACACTGAAGTACTGCAGTGCAAACATATGTTACATCAGATGACTACGAAAAAGTAGAGACAGGTAGACATTAGGGTAACAGTCATAGCCAAATCATGATTTAAAGATGACAATAATCACAAAGGAATACCTTGAGTCAATATGATGCATAATAAGTGTTCTTCCATGATTTCCTCCTTTTCTCCGAAAATTTTCAGTCAAACGTGTAGAATGCGTGTCCAACGCTGCACAGAACTCCAATGCATAGAACTCAGACCTCCAGATTTTCCCCAGATATGTGATTGAATTCTGCAAAGACCTAAGCAAAAAATATGTGGTTATTAACATTCAAATACACAATTCATAGAAAAAAGTAACTCTGGGATTTGGAGGAGGAAAGAAAACCTGGCTTTCTGTGAAAAGTGCTGGCCACTTCTCCAAGATGTCACTGTCATGCACAATACCATGAAGTGTCATCGACATGGCAAACTAAAATTACAAAACAAAGAAAAAAGGATATTATAAGCTGCCAAAGGGAAGGAGTCATTTATTAGAGAAGGCTGAACAACTTGCAGTGAATGCAAACTGCACAACTCATAAGAGAGCAAATGCTCAACCATGCAGTCTGTGGTTTGCATAGGAACATTATGTCAGTGTTGATTGCCAAGATTTTTTCAGTCGGCATGAACTTGGGCAAACCTGAACAACATCCAACTGAATCCACCATGTCTGGCCAGTACTTAATTCCATCAACGTAAACACTGGATAAAACGAGTTGGGTACTAAAATTAGGACTCTGCAGCTGCAGATATTCCTGAACATTGTCAGGAAAGGCTGTGACAAGTGAACTACACACTCTGTCCTTTGTACTCTTGGCTTGCAAAAAGAAATGGCATCCATGTGATAGCCAATTGCCATTTGATGTTTCTTGGCCAGCATTAGGGGGACATTTTTGAAATGTTGTGCATCACGGATCACTTTCTTGAAGAACTTGTGTTTTCCCCTCAAATCAAATTGTCCATAGATTTCTCAATGGCCAATACATTCCTCAAGTTTTGGTTGGAAATTGATTTTTGATAAATGTACTTTTAATACGTAGAATGACATGGACACTCGGAATGGAGACAAGGTATTGAAACAATATGAGAATAGGTTCCATGGCTTATCCGATAGTGCTTAATTTGTGCCCTCTTTTCAGATGTATAAGTGCAGAACTTACATTTCCACTGTATAGTAGGTCATCATCTGGTACTCTACAAATAATTATAATAGTTAATCCATCACTCAAAAAGTAAAAGAAACAAAATCAGATGCATATGTTTCTTCAAATTATGGGCCACTTACAATGGTGGACAATGACTTAAATGAAAACAGGTATTAAAAACAAAGCCTGTTGAAGTTTCTGTGCTGATTTATATTTAAATAAGATATACATAATACTAATAATGATAATAATACTCTACTTGAAGAGGTGGTGGCGATGGGGTCTGTTGAAGACTCGCTGATAAACTCAGTTGAATAACCTCAGAATAACCCCCACCCCCTTTTTTTCTTTTTTTTTTTTGGTGCCTGCAAACTACCGTAATAATCATAATAAGCAATCATATTATTTAATATATATTATCTGGTAGAAAGGAAAAGTAACAACAAAAAAAAGGTTGCATTTTATTACAATTAAATTAAGACCATCATGTCGTGGTGGTACCATCTGATGGTAAAGAAGTAAAAAACAACAATAGCAAAACCCCCTTTAGTTGCAAATGGACTGTTTGATCCATGAGAAAGTGAATTATATACATATACATATTTTTTATTGTCCAGAAAGCTTGTAACCAGTGATAGTCCTCTTGCCTCTGCAGAACTCCCTGGTGTCATTCTGCCGCAGCCTCTGCTCCAGCTTATTCCTGTATTCATTTATATTAATTATTAATAATAATAATAATAATGCATTTTATTTATATGTGCCTTTCAAGACAGTGACACCTTAAGCACAGTATTGAATGATATAATGAGAATAATGCAACTCAACCTAAAACAATTTAAACAAGAGTTTAAATTACAGAGTCAATTACAGAAAGATGGTGTGATAAGTATTATGTAACGTGTTATGACATGTCACAGTATGCAAATATGTAATTTTTAACTAATAAGACAAAAACCTAATATGAGAAGCTAATGTTATTAGGTGTGTGTGTGTCAGTGTGCATCAGTGTGTTAAAAAAATCCACAGGTGCAGAAGACACAGTAGACACTGTTGTGCATTCTGATGGTTGTGCATGAGCACAACAGCTTGCCGAAAGTGCGGTTGTACTTTAAGTGAGATATTTTATTTATCCTTTCGGAAAATTGTTCTGCATCATACAGTACGTGATACATTTATACAAAAGACAATAAGACAATTTGACAAAACACCCCCTCGCCCCAATCACCCCCACCCTCCCACACCCCTACACCTACACCTACACAGCATCAGGACAAAAGACTCAAAACCCCGCTACACATAACTACGATAATAAAGTGTAGTTGTGCATACTGTGACAGTCCAGTTGGAAAGAAAGTGCATGGTGCTATTTAAAGTGCTGTCCTGCAGGTAACTTCTTATTCATCAATGTAATGCTAGTTGGAATAAATGACTTACTGGCTCGATTTGTTTTGAAAGAAGGAAGCCTAAACCTTCTCCCTGATGGCAACACCTCATATGCCTGGTGTAGGGAATGTGACATATCTTTATTAATTGCTTGACCTTTCTTCAACACCCTTCTTTCACAGATGCACAGGCTGTTATGTGAAAAAAGAAAAGAAATAATTTATAAAAAGTGTGATAATTTTAAAACAAGTACATGACACTGCATCGCTTTGATTTTTCTGTGTTACCAACTCTCTTTCCTGATCTCTCTGATCTGTCAATTTTTGTATCTGGATTTTCATTGAAATAGATAATTTTAAAGTTAATCTCAATACCATATAAAACATAAAATGTAAGAAGACATTCTGTGTATGATGTCAGGAGATTATTTCCTGGTAATTTTGTCCAATACTACATTAAATGAGTTTAAATTTAATATGTTAATAAGCATGGTGTGCTTGAACAAGAACTCAAAAATGAATGAGTGTTTGAATATGAGGATCTGAGCCACGTGCCTGGACAAAATGAGATTTTTAGGGTGATTTTGCCTTTAATTAATTAATAACAACCTATAAAGGAAAACTTTTTATGATGTGTTTGAACACAAGGAATTGATGCAAGTGCTAGGATGGATTTTGTGTGATTTTGCATAAAATTTTTAAACACTGTACAGTATAATTACTTGAAAATGGAGACAATAACAGTAAAGGTCACTCTAATTAATAATCCTTTGAAAATGTGAGCAAACATATAAAGGAAAGCTTTTCATGAGTGTTTGAATGTGAGGAAATTATCCAAGTGCTAGGATGCACTTAGAATTGTGGGGTGAATTTGCCTTTACAATTTTAATTGACCTACAGGATTTAAATTTAAAGTTTATTACAAGGTACATATGAATGGCAATGAGAGATCCTTGGCAGAAAAGTAAAATTAATTATATGTAATAGGTAAATGCAAAGTTATTTAATCCAATGGTATTGTAACTTTGGTTATAAATTATTTACATAATAAGACTTGCCATCTTCTGCACTCAACAGGTGTCAACCGTTATTACTGCCATATACACGCACTCGGATTTAAATCGTGGCTGGCTTGATCGCAGTGACCAGTGCGCATATTTAAACTTTAAATAAATGTATAACAGCAGGTGATTTCAGAAAAAGTAAGAAAAACATACCTTTATTGGTATTTACCACTGCCAGCTCAGGAAGATGCTCATGGAAGTTATTTGTTTTCCCCTTCTCGTTCGGGTGCCATGTTTCGCCAATGGTGAGGCACCCAAACTAGCTCTTCTGATTGGCCAAAATTCTCTGATCTCTGAACAGTTCCCATCGCTGCCTCTACAGATGCACAAATCCCTTTTGCTCCATATTTTACAGATATGTGGTACAAAAGGGAAAGCGTGTGGAAAAAAAAGTGTTTGAGACTTGTAACAGCAGATTCAAGCAGTTGTAGTTATGTATTTGTGTTTGTGCTAGAAAAATGTCCAAGAAAAAATTAAATATTTGTGAGAAAATATTCTACAAGTATGCAACTCTCATTGGATGAATTCACATACTGATTACAAAATTTGTCAGTGACTTCACATTTTTTGATGCGGGTGTGTGAATGTGTTTTTGTAACAAGGCTGCCATAGGCGGGGGCCAAACCCTGGTCTGTAGTGCTCGAATGTATGGTGTTCTACCACTGAGTTAACTCCCCGATACTTGAACCCAAGAGCAGAAGAGCAAAGAGTCTGGAAACTTGCATTTCTTCCAAAAAATAAATAATCTTTTAATTGTAGGGAAAACAAAGTACAAATAAAACACAAAAGCCGAGCTTCCATAAAACTGAGAAACAAAAGAGACACAAGAGTCAAAAAGGTACTACAAGGATGAGACTTAACTTGAGATCTGGAAACATGAGGAACACAGAACAAAGGCTCAAGACTGAACACATTGGTGAGAAACAAGCAGGCTTATATAGGGCTATGTACAGGTGAAGGGAATGAGGGTTGATGAGCAGATGGTTAAACCGTGTTAGGGGTGTTGGTGCCATCTGCAGGAGAGGATAGGAACATGGCATGGTCTGGAAAAGAACAGCACCCCAAAGAGGAGATCCTTACAGGAGTCTCTCCCCTAGGAACATCTCCTGACATTCTCCAATCAGTTCCCTCTGGACCAGTGAAACTCCACAATGAGAGACGGATCGAGGATAACTCGAGCTGGGACACAGGTCCGCTCCTCCGGGCCATAACCCTACCAGTCCACCATATATTGGGTCTTCCCCCGGACCTGGTGAGAATCCAGCAGTCTATGGATGGTGTATGCTGGTTGGCCATCAATGGGGGGCTTCCTAATTGGAGACAGAGTGGAGCAAACAACAGGTTTTAATCTTGAAACATGAAAAGTGGGGTGAACCTTCATGGACCTGGGCAGATGGAGATGATAGGAGACTGGGTTGATTTTCTTGAGGATCTTGAATGGGCCAACGTAATGTGGGGCTAGCTTTCGGGACTCCACCCGCAGAGGAAGATCTCGGGTTGATAACCATACTCTTTGACCTGTGCAAAGCATGGGTCCCACCCTCCGGCGTCTGTTAGCTTGCCTCTGTTGTTGCCAGGAGGCTCTCAGTAACGTCGCACGTGCTCTCTGCCAGGAATGTCGGACTTCAACCTCTGGCTCCTGTCCGGGAAACAGAGGAGGGGGGGTGGGGGACTATACAGACATTCAAAGGGGGAAAAGGGTGTTGTGAGCAAACTCAGCCCAGATTAATCGAGGACTCCAAGTAGAGTGGTTATTGGAGACCAGGTATCTTAGTGTCCTCTCAATGTTCTGGTTGACTCTCTCTGTCTGGTCATTAGACTGGGGGTGGAAGCCGGAAGACAGGCTGATTGAAAACCTGATGAGCCGACCAAACGCCTTCCAGAACTGTAACGTGAACTGTGGGCCTCAGTCTGAAACCATATTCTCCGGGAACCCGTGGATCCTAAACACGTGCCTCAATAGCAGTTCTGCTGTTTGGTTTGCTGTGGGGAGCTTGGGCAAAGGTAAGAGGCAACAAGTCTTTGAGAATCTATCCACCACCACCATAATTACCGAACTACCTTGAGACTGTGGTAAGCCAGTGATGAAGTCCAAAGAAATGTGGGACCAAATGCGTCTCGGGATGGGCAGTGAGTGCAGCAGGCCTTGATGGTGGGTCCTGGGTTCCTTGTTCTGGGCACAGTTGGGGCAAGCCGCGACGAAGGCCCGGACGTCGCTCTGCAGTTTGGGCCACCAGAACTTCCTCTGGACAAGCTTGCAAGTGTCCAGAAGGGAGGGCGGCATGAGTCCACTGCAAAACCTCAGAACGGAGACGGTTAGGAATAAAGAGGCGCCCTGGAGGGCCATAACCTGGTCCTGGTTGCTGTAATTGAGCCCTCTTGACGGCCAACTCGATATCCCACTGGATGGAAGCCACCACCCTGGAGGTGGGAAGAATAGGTTCTGGACAGGACTCCCCCTTTGGTGGCTCAAACTGTCTCAAGAGGGCATCCGGCTTGAGATTCTTGGAACCTGGGTGATAGGAAAGAGTGAAGTTGAAACGGTTTAAAAAAAGAAGAGACCAACGGGCTTGACGGGAGTTCAGCCTCTTAGCCTCCTGGATATAGGTGAGGTTCCTGTAGTCCGTCCATATGAGGAAAGAGTGTTTGGCCCACTCCAGCCAATGCCTCCACTCCTCCAATGCCATCTTAACGGCCAGCAGCTCCCTGTTCCAAATATCATAGTTCCTCTGAGTAGGGGTAAGCCGAGAAGAATGCACATGGGTGAAGCTCTCTCTCTGAGAGAGCATGGTGATGTAATCGGTGAAGTGACTGACTTAGGTGGAGCTCTCCACTCAGATTTTAGGCTTTGAAGCTCATGACTAAGTGCAGCATTCAGTCGACGCATCTCTTGGAGTGCTGAAATGATCTTAGGGAGCTGGCTGGCTTGCCGTTGCAAGGCTGCGTTCTCCCAGTTAATTTCCTCTAACATAACTGCAAGCTCTGGTAGCTGTTTCACTGGCTGTTGCAATGCAGCATTCTTTTCTCTCAACTTTTCAGAAGTGCTGTCCCATAGGTCGGTCATTATCCATTCTGAACACTCTGATGTTTGGCTGATTGGTGAAGTGTATCTTGAATAACCTGTACTATTTAGTGGTTTATCCTCCAGTACACCCCGGTAGGTAGGTGACCGTTGTTGCTGTTGACGAGGCCCAGGTATGCTGAGCTCATAGTCTTCAAAAGTAAGCTGGAGGGTTAACTCGTCTCCTTGGTCGCACAGCAGGGCTTCTCTTTCTGTGTGAGACACGTCTGTAACAGTCCACTATCTGGCTTGAAGGACCATGTAAAAACTGTTGTTCACTTTTGATTCTAACTCTGGTTTGGAGTAATTGAACGGTTACAGGATGTCCGGTTAGAACATAAAGTCTCACACCAGGGTGTACTTGTGGATGATTTATTGTGTGTGGTTAATTAGTTGCACGCACACGTATAATCCACAAATTCCTTAGCTGGCAACACTTCTGACTAATTTAACTATTATCAAGCACATCTACACATCCTCTCTCCTTAACATCTTGTTTTCCAACTCCCCGGAAAGTTTTGGAACAGTCCAAATCAGGAACAGAGGCGGGGGAGTTTGGAAGAGTCCATTTCTGAAGGGTGGCCTTTTTTACAGTTGTTGTAACAGGTGTTTTTCTGAGCGAGCGCACACGCGTCATTCAAAGAAAGGGATCAAAGTCATTTTAAGTAAAATATTAGGATTAGGATTGAAATTAATCTAAAAAATTTTGATGGGCCCAAAATTTTGATTGAACCTTATTTAATTTTAATCCTACATGTTATTCAAATAATATTTTTATTAGAACAGTAACTTACAGTAAACACTTCAGTTCCCTAACGATTCAGTTCACTTGACATTGCCTCACTAAGCTGTCGCTATGGAGAGTGTCCTGCTACACAACCTATTGAAATCCTACAATGATGCCAAATGCAATATTAACTATGGTGTTAAGCCCTGCCCTTTTAGGCACAAAGCTGTCCAGAATAAAAACTACAAGCAAACACCATTCCTCAGAATTTTCTTCCTTCAAGACTGCGAACATCTCTATTGTCTTGAACCCCTCTAGAATTTCGGCGTTGACATACATGAGGGCGGGATCTTCACAGCAATGACAAGACTCTGCTCCCCTGCAGTGTTCCGGCAAACATTTACTCCAACTCGCCGCTTGAAGCTTCAGTGTAAATGAGCTGCTTCAGCATCCTTCGGCATGCGTTTTGTATCCTTATAAGCTATTGTTGATGTTGTGTATATATGTCACAAAAGAGCTTTTTTTATTTTTGAAGACGTCGTTCCACAAGTGTTCCAAGCGGCACATCCAGTTGTCAGATGGTCATAACATAAGTGTTTGTTGCTTGGCCCATGGCCACTCCGACATAGCTCTTAAGGAGACAGATTGCCCTCCCTGTGAGAGCATGAGTTTTAATACTCTTCACTCTCAGACTGATCTCATTCTGAGGGACGATTCCACCTCACCAGCTCTGCCACTTACCCCTTGTGTGACTCACATGAGGGGGCACGGCAGGGCTGTCAGATTGAGCTAGATCAGTGGTTTTCAAAGTGTGGGGTGCGCCTCCCCAGGGGGGCACTAGAGCATGTCAGGGGATGCCCGGAGAGAGAGTGGTAACAAATAAATAATGAATATATGTATATATACCACAGTTAGTTCCGGCCCTCAAATCTGTTTGGACGTGAGACGTTCCATGAGCACTTCAGTGTCTCACTCCGCTTGTGTTCGTGCTTTTCTGAACTAAAGTGTAAGCATAGTGCATATGTTAGGAGTCACTGTCTTTATTTTTGAAATTACAGGAGTTGGTTGTATGCCTGTAAGTCATTGCTTCAAATTGAATTTACGTTGTATACTCTATGTTATGAAAATGTTTGTAAATATTTTGGATATGTATGCTCCAATGTTGCCTGCATCTTTAGAGACGGTCCCTAAATTTTCAACTATTTTTCAATAAAGAATGTCCAACGTCATGCCAACTTTATTGCATTATTTATTGATGTGGGGATGCTTGGTCACTTGTTTCCGATTTAGCTGCATTATCGTGGAAAAAGAAACTATGATGCCAACGTAGGATCAGTACAAAACTGCACATTCAGCAACATGAAAAAGCAGATCAAGATGGGTTAGGATTAGGAACTCGCTACTACATTGGTACCTCTAGTAAAAACATGCATCAAACATCCACACCAACCCAGCCTTTTTTTTTTTTTTTTTTAGATATGCAGACAATAACCTACAAACAAAACAGTCTTAAATAATGCCTAAACTAAAGACTGCTAATTAAATTCAGCTGACTCAATACATGTTAACGGACTATGATAATGGCCTATTCGGACAACATTGTTTCCTAGAGCTGTCAGAAAATACTCAAAACAGACACAAGCAGCGTATCATTCAACAACAAATAATATAATAGCAGCCATCGGAGTTGCATTGGAGTGATGTCACTTCCACTGTTCAAATGATTGTTTAGAGGAGCCGCTGTCTATCAAAAACTAGTAGACCAATAAGGGTGCAAAACGCCCCCCGGATTTACATGAAACTCTTTTCGCAAGTTTTGGAAAACCAAACACAGAACTTGGAAACAAAAGCAAAGAAAATACCGTGTGTGGAGTGGAGGGGTGCGGGGCCGGACTAGAATGTCGCATGCCCGGTCCCCAATCAGCCTGATAGGGCGCGCAAGGGATAAAGGCTGCCGGTGATGACGGTTCAAGAGAGAGAAAATTATGGGTGGCTGCCCTGTATGTGTTTATGTTTGAGTGTTTTGGTTTAAGTTCTCATTCAATTATTATTTATGTTGACAAGCCGGTTCTTGCCTCCTCCTTGCCCATCTTAACCCGCTTTACATTGGTACCGAAACCCGGGAGAGAGGAGTGATGCCCGTCGCAGAGTCCTCAACACTGCCGTCCACCCAGGGGAGCACCGCTGCTATCTGCCGGGTGACGGAGTAGCCCGACCTCGGTGAACGGCCGCCGTCCGCGGGGCGAGTAGGGACTGGATTCCCCCACCGCCTGGAGCGAGGGAGCCGCTGCCGACGGCGGAGGAGTGCCCTGCCGTCCCCAGAGACGTGGAGGGGTCGAGGGAAGACCGCCGACCGCCTGGAGCGGTAGGGCCGCTGCCAGGGGCGGAGGAGTGTCACCACTTGCCGCCAGAAAAGCGGAGGGGCGTTCTGTCCGCTGGGGGTCGGATGTTTGATTCCGGTTCGCCCGGAGAGGAGCGGCTGTCATCCGCCGGAGAGTGTGGAGGAGTGTTCGAGTACCACGCGATGGTACATCAGAGAACCGGTGAGTGAGCTTTTTCTCTCTCTCTCTTTTGCTTTACACAGTGTAAGCGAGCGAAATTGTCAGAGCACATAAAACAGTAATATAAAGGGAGACATGATTTAGTTTGCAATTTTGATGACTTTGCTTTCATATTTTTTTGTTGTTTATGTTAGATTATTCGTAAAGAACAGAAAGGAGACAGCGGGCTCTTAACATGGAGGCTTTACTGAAAACAATCCCTCCGCCCATCACACACATGCGCACATTACATCCAAAACATCCTACCAGTGCATCTCCCCCTTTTAGCTAAAGAACGTTCCCTGCATTAACATAACATATTACTGCACTATTAATTTCTTATTCAGTCCATTCCTTGCCCTTCTTTTTTTAAATTTTTTTTTATTTTTATAAAACAAGTCTCTGTAGGAGAAAAAAAAACACAGGTATTATTACTCATTTTCATTACTTATTACTATGTTTCAACAGAAGAAATGGAAATAACATCAGAACGGACACTAAGTCAAACTCTAAAGGTTTAGTCTTAATGGTGGTCTGATCACCCTGCCCACTCTGCTTCTAACACAGTCCCTAATCTCTCTTGGCTGTGAAGGAACTGCTCTCAGATGAGAACGGTGTCTTCTCAAACTACCAGACTGCCCTTCTACAATGTAGGAACGTGGAGCATCAGCAGGACTCATGACTATGCCTGGGTTTGGTACATTCTTGATCCAGACTGATTGTCCAGACTGTAGAGCAGGTTTTGTATTTGCTCTGTGGCGTTTATTGTACCACTTAGTCTGTTTTACCTTCAACTCTTTGTCTTTTCTTTTGAAGGTGTTGAGGTTTGGCCAGGCTGGTTTCAGGATGGATGGACTCACTGGGAGAGTAGTTCTGATGTTCCGTCCCATCAAGAGTTGAGCAGGTGAAGCTCCTGATGCTAATGGCATAGCTCTGTAAGCCATAAGTGCTTTGTGAGGGTCCTCACCTTTACGCAGTAGTGTTTTAACAGTTCTCACTGCTCTTTCCGCTTCTCCGTTGCTTTGAGGATAGTGCGGGCTGTTGGTTACATGATGGAAATCATACTCTTTTGCAAAGTCAGCAAAGTCAGATGCTGCGAACTGAGGGCCATTGTCTGTAACTAGGACCTCTGGGACCCCGTGTCGAGCAAACATCGCTTTGAGCTTTTCCATCACATTTCTTGATGTTGTTTAAGTGAGTGAAGCAACTTCTATGTAGCGTGAAAAGTAGTCTATCAGCAGAACATAATCACCCTTGTTCCAATGGAAAAGATCTGCTGCCACTCTCTGCCATGGTCGTGAAGGTAAAGGAGTGGTCAACAGGGGTTCTGGGAAACTGTAGCTATTTTTGACACGTTTCACACTGACTTACTTTGTCTTTGATTTGCTTTGTTATCCCTAGCCACCATACTGACGTTTGCGCTCTTGCCAAGCATTTAGTGATGCCTTGATGTCCGTGGTGCAACTTCTCTAGGACTTCTTTTTGCATACTGCCAGGTATCACTAATCGTTTTCCTTTCATCAGCAAACCCTCTGCATTGAGCAGGTCATGTCTGTGTTGCCAAAACAATGCTAGGTGTGGTGGAACACTCTTTTTTCCATTCCAGCCTGTACGCACAAGAGAACTTAGCTGTCTGCACACTTCGTCCTCTTCCTTAGCCCTCTTTATTTGAGCAAGCTTGGTAGGTGTTGCTGGCAATTGTTGAATGATCAACACACACTTTTACCTCTTCCTCTCTTTTTAGGTCTGCTTCAGTTGGGTTTTCTTTGAGTGGAGCTCTAGAGCGCGTGTCTGCTGTGATCAGATTTTTACCAGCAACGTGCATGATCGTGTAGGAGAACCGCAAAAGTCGTAGACGAAATCTTAATATGCGTGGCGGCAGGTCATCTAGTGATCTCGAGCAAAGTAGACTGACTAGTGGCTTGTGGTCAGTCCTGACCACAAAATCCAGTCCCAGAAGATAGGTTTGAAATCTTTCACAGGCCCATGTGATTGCTAGGGCCTCCTTCTCAATTTGAGCATATCTTTTCTCCGTAGGCGTCATGCTCCTCGAACTGAACGCAACAGGTCTCCATTCACCTGTAGGCTGCAGCTGAGATAATACTCCTCCTAATCCAAAGAAAGATGCATCAGCTGAAACTCTGGTATGTCGGTCTGGACAGTACTGTGCTAATACTGCCGAAGTTGTTGTGGACTCCCCCCACACCCAGACATTTTCAGCTTTGAGCAGGTCTCTGATAGGTCCAGTCAACTCTGCAATGTTAGGTGAAAATTTTCCAACGTAATTCACCATGCCGAGGAATCTCTTCACATCAGCCGTATTTTTAGGCTCTGGCATTTCTTTTAGCTTTTATTTTGTCTGGGTCAGCTCGTATGCCTTCTGCACTGACGATGTATCCTAGGAACCTAACTTGAGGCACTGCAAATTGACATTTTTCGTTCAGTGTCAACCCTTTCTGTTCCAGAAGGTTCAGAACCTTGATTAGTCTTGCATCATGTTCTTTACGTGTAGCACCGAACACTAGGATGTCATCTGCATGGCACAATGTGCCCTCCAGGCCCTCGAGTAGTTGTGTCAACCGTTTTTGAAAGTGTTCAGGTGCTGAGGAAATGCCAAATGGAAGGCGGTTAAAACAGTATCTTCCATAAGGTGTAATGAAGGTAGTGAGCGGGACCGAATCTTTATGCAAAGGAATCTGCCAGAATCCAGCAGTAGCATCCAACTTAGAGAACACTGTTGCGCCTGACAGTTTAGCCAGTGTTTCATCAACTGCAGGAAGAATATGTCTCTCTCTGCAGACATTGTTATTTAGATGTATTAAATCAACGCAGATTCGAATCTTGCCATTTGGTTTCGGCACTATCACCATACCTGAACACCACTCAGTTGCTTCTTCAATGGGCGTTATAACTCCTATCTCTTCCATTCTTACCAGCTCCTCTTTCACATTATTCATCATGGGCAAGGGCACTCGACGAGGGGCAGCCAGAGCAAATGGTGTGGTTCTCTCTTTGAGTTTGATTTTGTATTCTCCTTCCAATTTTCCAAGTCCCGTGAAGACTTTTGGGAACATCTCTTTGTAGTTCGGATCTGCTGTTTGAATTGCATCCACTGTGTGAAGTCCAGCTCTTTTATGGCAGTTAGTCCAAGGAGAGGGGACACCAGTCTTGGTATCACAAACACTGGGTGTTTTATCACTCTTCCCTGATGACAAAGTGATGCTTTAAACTGCGCTCTCACCTGTATTGACATGTTGCTTGGTCCACACAGCTTTTTGTTCGGTGGGCTGAGACCACCGTGGCATGTCTTTGAGTACATGCTCTCTGGAATTGCTGTCACTGCTGCTCCTGTGTCCAATTTGAAAATAATTTGCTCACCGTTCACTGCAATGGACTTTTGCCAGACATCAGTCGAATTCTCAGACTTTACAACTCCCAGGAACACAGTCTCTATATTCTCTGTCTCATCACAATGATATATTTCCTCCAGTCTTTTCTTTGTTTTGCAGACTGCAGCGAAGTGGCCTTTTTTGTTGCACTTCCTGCACTCAGCCTCCCTCGCTGGACAGCTGTTCAGTGAGTGTGCTTGTGGCTTTCCACATCTGCCACATCCCTTGCTGGCTTCATTGTGTTTTGTACTGTCTGGTCGTCTTTGCGGTCCTTTTTGTGCAAATCTTGGTTTCATTTTGTATTTTACCATGTCCATGTTTACCTCATTTGAGTCACCGCTTGCTTGTCTTAAGATCGTCTGCTGCTTTTTTATTTCTTCACTTTGTCTTATCTTTGTGATGGCTTTAATGAGTGTGTGGCAGCGGGGACGTGGTCAAGCGCCCGTCCGGAGAGGGAAAGCGGTAAGGGCGCTTGCACCTGAGCTAAATTATGTCTAACACCTGTCTCTAATTTCAGTGAGCACGGGGAGAGCGGCATAAAAGAGTCACAGCACCGCCAGTTAAAGAGAGAAATGCCAGTCCAGTGTTGGCCTTGAGAGAGACCTCTGTATAGTTTGTTTCATGTTCACTGTCCTCTATATATTAATTAAAAGCTTACCTTTTTGAGTTACACCCCCGCCTCTGTGTCCACCCTCCTCGTCAGTCGTCTGAACCCCGTTACACTGGTGCCGAAACCCAGGAAACACTTCCAACGATGGAGAAGGGTCACCCCGTAGAGTCCTCCCAGCTGGCCGAAGTCCTCCAGTCCCTCGCTACCCTCCATCAGAGCCACCAACAGTCCCTGCTTGAGCTCAGGCAGGAACAAGATCGGCGGTTCTTCGAGATCATGCGAGCTCAAGCAGAGGATCGCCGCGTCATCCGGAGCCTGCTCAGCCAGGAGGCTTCACCAGTCACAGCCGCGACCCCGGACGCCCGTGCCATGCTGCTGCCGCCCACGTTACAGAAGATGGGGGCGGCCGACGATGTAGAAGCCTTTATAGATTTGTTCGAGAGAACGGCAGAAATCTGGGGCTGGCCGCAAGACCAATGGGCAGCCCGCCTCATTCCTCTCTTGTCCGGGGAAGCCCAACTCGCGGCGCAACAACTGCCGACAACAAGCCTCCTGGCCTACGCCGATTTAAAGAAAACCATCTTGCAGCGGGTAGGTCGGAGCCCTGAGGAAAACCGACAACGCTTCCGGGGCATGAAGATAGAGAAGTCCGACCGCCCGTTTGCTTTTGCCCAGCGGCTCCGTGATGCCTGCCGGAGGTGGCTGTTAGTGGGGGACCGCGACGTCGAGGGTCTTGTCGATCAGGTGGTGCTGGAGCAGTTCATCCAACGCTTGCCCCAGAAAACGGCGGAGTGGGTCCAGTGCCACCGCCCGGCGTCGCTGGAAGCTGCCGTCCAGTTGGCGGAGGACCATATCGCAGTGATCCCGAGGGCAGACGAGCTCACTTTCTCTCTCTCTCTCTCTCTCCCTCTCTTCCCCCTTCCCCTGTGTTTACTTCCGCTCTTCCCCACTCCCCCCAACCCTCTTCCTCTGTCCTCTCTCCAGGTCCCGTTGCTGCCCCACGCAGGCGAGGAGCCTGGCAGAGTTCAACATCCCAGAGGACAGCCTCATCACATTCCCCCTCCATAACCTACAGCTGCTCTCCCCCTCAGGTGGGGGCGTCCGTCGAAGCAGGTACGGGTGTGATGTCTGGGCCGGCCTGTCGGAGGTCCGGGGACCCAAGCCACTTCCGCGAGCGGTGTCCGTTGATGAAGGTGGGGGCGGTGGTCCGGGTCGCCGATCTCCCACATGCTGCCCCCGATCGGGCTGGAGCGTACCGGGTTCCGGTAAAAATCCAGGGGGGTACACACCAAGCTTTGCTGGATACCGGTTGTAATCAGACCACCATCCATCAACGCTTGGTTCAACCCGAGGCTTTGGGCACGGCTAAGCGGGTAAGGGTGAGGTGCGTGCATGGGGATGTACACAGCTATCCGATGGTGACATTGCTGCTTAAATTTCGAGGGGAAAAACATAAAGTGGAGGCAGCGGTTAGTTCCCGCCTCACCCATCCTCTGATTTTGGGGACCGATTGGCCTGCATTTAAGGTTGTTTTGGGGGGAACTGGGAAGGATGGGTCCTGCATTAAAATGGGGAGATGTGCGTTGTGCGATGCTTTGGAAGGGGAGGCGGAGCCGGGGCCATCCTCGGCTGCTCCGAATGGGGATGACGAGGGAAGGGGGGGGCCTTCCGCCCCTCCCCTTCGCAGGGAATTCCCTGACGTAGATTTCCCTTTGGAACAGTCAAGGGATGAAACCCTTAAGCACGCGTTTGATCAGGTGAAAACAATTGATGGTCAGCGTCTCCAGCCGGACATCGCTCTCGCATACCCCTATTTCGCGATTATAAATGAGCGGTTGTATAGAGTGACGTAGGACACTCAGACAAAGGAAAATATAACTCAATTGTTAATTCCACGGAGCCGTCGGGAAATGCTGTTCCAGGCGGCTCATTATAATCCTATGGCGGGTCACCTAGGAAAAAGAAAAACACTTCTCCGTTTAATAGCCCGTTTTTATTGGCTGGGCATTTCCGGCGACGTCCGCAGGTGGTGTGCGGCATGCCGTGAATGCCAGCTGGTAAACCCACCGGCCACCCCAAAAGCGCCATTGCGCCCCCTTCCATTAATCGAGGTTCCCTTCGAAAGAATTGGAATGGACCTCGTCGGGCCATTAGATCGGACAGCACGCGGACATCGCTTTGTGTTAGTCCTAGTGGATTACACTACGCGATATCCGGAAGCAGTGCCTCTAAGCAACATCTCAGCACGCAGTGTTGCTGCGGCACTCTTCAAAATAATCTCCCGGGTGGGGATTCCAAAGGAAATCCTCACCGATCAAGGCACAACATTTATGTCACGCACACTTCGCGAACTTTACGATCTATTGGGCATTAAATCAATTCGCACTAGCGTGTACCATCCGCAGACAGATGGCCTAGTGGAACGATTTAATAAAACGCTCAAGAATATGATATGTAAATTCGTACACGAAGACGTTAGAAATTGGGATAAATGGCTTGACCCCCTGTTATTTGCAGTACGAGAGGTCCCGCAAGCCTCCACGGGTTTTTCCCCGTTTGAGCTGCTGTATGGGCGGCGCCCGCGCGGAGTGCTGGACGTCATCCGTGAAGCCTGGGAGGAAGGACCTTCGAGTAGTAAAAATGAAATTCAGTACATTCTTAATCTTCGAGCAAAACTCCACACACTGGGGAAACTAACACAGGAGAATTTGCTCCAGGCTCAAGCACCCCAACGCCGGCTGGATCTCGATTATGAGGTTAAACGAACCAATAGGGGGGAAGCGCGTCAAATATACCACCTCAATCTCCTTAAATTATGGAGGGAGGCGGTCCCTGTTTCATTGGCTACGGTGGTTCCAGAGAGGGCGGAGCTCGGACCGGAGGTGAATCCAAAGCACGATCACAATGCCCCGGTCATTTGCGGAGACCACCTCTCCCCGTGCCAACGTTCAGAGGTTGCCAAGTTGCAAAAAGAGTTTGCAGACGTGTTTTCTCCTCTACCGGGTCGTACGAACATCATCAAACACCACATCGAGACCGAGCTGGGGGTGGTGGTTCGTAGCCGCCCTTATCGACTCCCCGAGCATAAAAAGAAAATTGTTCGGGACGAATTGGATGCGATGCTCGATATGGGCGTAATAGAAGAGTCCCACAGCGACTGGTCTAGCCCGGTCGTTCTTGTTCCCAAGAGTGACGGATCTGTCCGGTTCTGTGTGGACTATCGAAAAGTCAACGCGGTGTCTAAATTTGACGTGTACCCAATGCCTTGTGTTGATGAACTGCTCGATCGGTTAGGTACTGCTCGTTTTTATTCGACATTGGATTTGACAAAGGGTTATTGGCAGATCCCCTTGACACCAATTTCCCGTGAGAAAACCGCCTTCACCACGCCGTTCGGATTACACCAATTCGTGACACTTCCGTTCGGTTTGTTTGGGGCTCCAGCCACGTTCCAGCGTCTGATGGACCGTATCCTCCGCCCGCACTCCGCTTACGCCGCTGCCTATTTAGATGATATCATTATCTATAGTAATGACTGGCAGCGGCATATACAACACCTGAGGGCGGTCCTAAAGTCGCTGCGGCGGGCGGGGCTCACAGCAAACCCCAAGTGCGCGATTGGGCGTGTGGAGGTGCGGTATCTGGGGTTCCACTTGGGTCATGGCCAGGTGCGTCCCCAAATTGACAAGACCGCGGCGATTGCGACTTGCCCTAGACCTAAGACCAAAAAGGGGGTGAGGCAGTTCCTGGGGCTGGCTGGCTATTATAGGAGATTTGTGCCTAATTATTCGGATGTCACCAGCCCGCTGACTGACCTCACTAAAAAGGGGGCTCCAGATCCGGTCCAATGGTCGGAGCAGTGCCAACAGGCATTTACACAAATTAAAGCCGCACTCTGTGGAGGGCCGCTCTTGTATTCACCCAACTTCTCTCTCCCTTTCTTATTGCAGACGGATGCTTCAGACAGGGGGCTGGGGGCCGTACTCTCGCAGGTGGTGGAGGGGGAGGAGCGCCCCGTGCTGTACGTCAGCAGAAAGCTCTCCTTGAGGGAAACTAAGTACAGCACTGTAGAGAAGGAGTGTCTGGCCATCAAGTGGGCGGTCCTCACGCTCCGCTACTACCTGCTGGGGCGGGCCTTCACTCTCTGCTCGGATCATGCCCCACTGCAGTGGCTCCACCGCATGAAGGATACTAACGCCCGGATCACCCGTTGGTATCTGGCTCTCCAGCCTTTTAAGTTCGAGGTGGTCCACAGACCGGGGGTGCAGATGGCTGTTGCCGACTTCCTTTCCAGGAATGGGGGGGGAGTGGTAGGCAGGCCGGATGACGCCCCGGCCTGAGTCGGGCGGTGGGGGTATGTGGCAGCGGGGACATGGTCAAGCGCCCGTCCGGAGAGGGAAAGCGGTAAGGGCGCTTGCACCTGAGCTAAATTATGTCTAACACCTGTCTCTAATTTCAGTGAGCACGGGGAGAGCGGCATAAAAGAGCCACAGCACCGCCAGTTAAAGAGAGAAATGCCAGTCCAGTGTTGGCCTTGAGAGAGACCTCTGTATAGTTTGTTTCATGTTCACTGTCCTCTATATATTAATTAAAAGCTTACCTTTTTGAGTTACACCCCCGCCTCTGTGTCCACCCTCCTCGTCAGTCGTCTGAACCGCGTTACAGAGTGTAATCTCTCTGATAATCCGTGATCTCGTATGCCAACTACCAGTCTGTCTCATATCATTTCCTCTTGAAGGACTCCATACAGGCAATTGTCTGCTAGTTTATGAACTGCAGTGATGAACATTTCAGATGATTCGCCCTGTTCTTGGCACCTCTTGTTGAATTTAGCCCTCTCGCGGTGTTGCCAACTAATTTTCAGCTGAAGTTGCTAAAGCCAGGTCGATTTGTTGCTAAAAGTTGCTAAATGACGTTATGACGTCATTGCGCTATGACGTCATTACGTAATCCCAACGCAAAACTACGCCATTATGTAATACGTAGATATTATTTGATATATACATATACACAGCATTTGTAAAAGTAATACAAACAACACTTTTTCATGATCAGATTTTTTTTTTTAATACAACATTGATATTGAACAGTTAAACACTTTTGAACCATTACATTAGGCTATTTTCTTATTAACCAGTGAAACACATGAACTGAACAATTAAAGCACTGTGGTAGTTAATATGCTACCAAAATTAACAATTATACAACATAATAACAAGGTGTATCAGTAAATTAACAATGGCTATATTAACAATATTAAACAATTGAACAATTGCAGCTAGCATCTTAACTTAAATGTGTTTGTCTATAGGCACCTCTTTCCAACTCTCTCCATAGAATGGTGTGCCGCTGCACTGGTTAGCAGTGGTTTACTTTTCTCATTCACAGAATTCCCCTTGATTCCCCCAGTTCCAGAAAATCCATTCCTTGATAAATCATAGATTTACAAGCAAATAATTTTCATCTTCACTGTCCAGTGAGCAGGTATCAGCAGAAAAGGATGGCATGACTTTAAAGCTGTATGCTGCTGTGGTGCCAAACTGTTGCAGAACTTCATTAGGTAGTTTATGCTGGTAACAAGTATCACCAGCCAGCTTCAGTCCATACCGCACAAGGAGTATGGAGTTGAGAGTGTGCAGTGACAGTCTATTTCTTAATTTTGACTTGACCACACTCATTTGTCTGAACAGCCGTTCAACCTCTGCATTTGAGTGTGGCAAGGAGAGGGCAGCCAGTGCAGCTTTGCACAGTTTTTCGAATGGTTTTAACCCTGAAGCGTCTGTGTAGTTATACACTTCGCTCCAAAACTCAGTGGAATTTTCAGTTGATTCCCACCTCAATAAATGGATATTTCTCCATTGGGAAACAATTTTGTCAATTGACTGTGGCTGGTATCCCAGTAGCTCAGCTACTTTAATAATTTCATTGGTGCCTTTATTGTGTTTTAGTGTTTCCTTAACACTGAACAGGGTCATGTTTCGTAAGGTTTCGAGATTGTCTGGTAGCCTTCCTTGCAGCTCCTTGCTTAGAGCAACAACATAATTGATGCATCGTTTCCGAATTACTTTTTCGTCCTCTGGTGCAAGGCTGAGTTGGGACATTGTGCTTTCGAAAAGGTACCCAAGATATGGAGCTGGACTGAGATGTCCATCAATGGCATCCTTCAAGACATTAATTTTTGCCATTGGGTTGACTACTCTGCTACAAATTGATGATATGAGGTGTACCAGATTGTCTAAAAGCTTGACAGGATCTGTATGTTCTCCCTCAAATGACTTCACTGCAACTTGAACTTCAGACAGAATTGATTTTAAGAATATAAGGTAGACATAGTCGGTCTTTTCCATGTACATGGCATGGAGCACATCTGCCATATAGCAATGCTCACTGGCCTTGGTCAACTCAAAGTGGAGTTTCAGTTCTTCCCACTGGTCCAATATACGAGTTACCGCAGGCTCAATCGATAGCCAACGTGTGGCACACACTTTGGTGATCTGCAGGGGTTTCTCACCACAATTAATGGTGGCATAGACTGCTTTGTATGCCTCCCGCCATTTTGGGGAAATAGAAAACCAGTTGTAGGTTTCCCTGATTAAGTATTCAACACATCTAGGGATGGTTTCTTTGGATGCTGCACTGACAGCCAATTGTAAAGAATGGCACACACAACGGATGAGTACCAAATTGGGCAAAGCACATTCTTCCTTTAAAATCTTGTGTACGCCATTGTGCACCCCAGTCATCACAGATGCATTATCAGTGCCAATACACTGAAGATTCTCCTTTTTAAGGCTACACTTTTCAAGAAAGTCATCTATTGCCTTTGCTATTGATCTGGCATTGCCCGCCTCCAATTCAACCAGCCCAAGAAATGTGGACACAATTGTTCTTTTTTTAGCACTAAAATACCGAATCACCACACCCAGGTATTTTGAGACACTGACATCAGTGGACTCATCCAAAAGGAGACTGAACCTCTCATCCCCCACATCTGATGTTATGCTTTTCAGAAAATAAGGAGCCAATACTCCCTTAACCATCTCTGTGCACTTGGTGCGGTGCATTTGGAAGTTTGTTGCTGCAACAGAATCTGAAAAGGCAGCTTTGCAAGCCATACCTAAATGGTCGCATGCTAGCAGTGAACAGTGTTCCGCAATGAACATTGCCATAGTAGCTTCTGCACTTTTGCAGTTATCCACTTTCTTAACTAGCTGCAGTAATGTAGACTGCTTTGCGGGGTTATATGGTTTTGATTTATTTACATGCTTTGCTGTAGCACAATGTTTTTTGATGTCATACATTTTTGCAAGCATATCTGATTTGCAATACGCACAGTATGCTCGACAGTCATCCCCAACTACTGGCTTCAGCCACCCTTTAAATTCAGGTAAAGACTCCCACTCTTTTCTGTACTTTTGGCTGTACAGTTTTGATTGAGACATGCTGATAGATTAAATTAAATGCGTGTTACTGCTGCTGCACTCAGCCAACAATTTGTTCTGCTGCCTGCGTGCAGCCTCTGTGCCCTGGCTAAATAGACCTGATGTAGCCCCGCCCCTGCGCTCGTTTTCTTTTGTCTTCCTGTTTTCACAGCGATCTTAAAGGGTAACTAAACTCTAAAACAACTTTTTTTAGTTAATGATCTGTAAGACTGGGGCTTTATTAATGCTGGTCATTTATTCAAGTAATTTTTTTGACATACATTTTTTGACATTTGGGTATAAAGTGTTTTAATTCTACAATATATGGTGTAAAAACCTGGAGAGTGCTGCCCTCTTCAGGTTGAATGGTGGCTACTGCAGTTGAACTTTTCTATTGGAAGTTGTGGTGCCCTCATTGTTGCCAACTTAGCGACTTTGTCGCTATTTTTAGCGACTTTTCAGACCCCTTTAGCGACATTTTTTCAAAAAAGCGACTAGCGACAAATCTAGCGACTTTTTGGACAAACCTTAGCAACTTTCCAAATTCCAAATATCGCCAGTACTGCAAGCGTGAGGTCTTACTTCCCCGCTGAAAATATGTAATTGAGAACCGTTTTACTGGACATTCGGCTATATACTTATATAAAAACAGTATGAGCACGGTTTAGGGGAGATAACCGTTATTATAAACTGAAATAGGCTACAGTACCGACAAATTAGGCAGAATGCAAATACGACGCGATGACGTCATTAATATGCTAATGACACATGACGTCATCTGGCGACATTTAGCTACTTTTCGAGCAGGCTTTAGCTACTTTCCATTGAAAATAGTTGGCAACACTGGGTGCCCTGACGTAAGCAGGTACCAGCTCACCACACCCTTGCAGTGTGTTGTTTGGATTAGACACACTTTCCAAAAGTTGCTAAAAGTTGCCAAATAAATTTTAAAAATTGCTAAATTTGTTGCTAGGTGCTTTTTGAAAAAAAAGTTGCTAGGGTAGTCTGAAAATTTGCTAAATCTAGCAACAAAATTGCTAAGTTGGCAACACTGCCCTCTCGTAGATCACGTTGTGTTTACATAGGAAGTGTTTCTCGAACACTTCTTTAACTTCGTCACATTTTTTTTTTGTCTTCCTCAGAAAGACCCAGCGTGCACATGATATCATCAGCTTTATCTCCCATAGTGTAGATAAGCGAATTAACTTGATATTCTTGGCTTCTTTTACTAATTCCCGCTGCTATACGGAATCTCTCATATCGTCTAATCCAATTTGGCCAGCTGCCAAAATCATTGCAGTCTAAATGTTCAGGCAGGCTTATTGCGAACAAAGTATCCATCTTATATGTTTACCTTGGTGCTGTTTTAAAGTGAATTTGTTTTGTCGTTTTTGTTTTTTCCTTTCTTTTCTCTCGCTTCGTTTATCATATCGGAGCTCACACACTCTGTGTCCGTCTCGCAGCTGCAGCCGTGCCGATCGCCTGATCTCGTTTGATTCCTCCAAACTTCACTTACAGTCATCCTGGTGCGGATGACTGTATCTCTTAGAAAGCGAGGTAAATCCGCTTCTGACACCATGTTAGATTATTCGTAAAAGAACAGACAGGAGACCGCGGGCTCTTAACATGGAGGCTTTACTGAAAACAATCCCTCCGCCCATCACACGCATGCGCACATTACATCCAAAACATCATACCAGTACAGTTTAAATTAACCATGGTTTTACTATAGTAATATCAAGAGTAAAACTGTAGTAACCATGGTTTTGGTTCACATACCACAATTTAACCATGGTTTTCCAGTATTATTACCATGGTTTTATTAAAGTAACTTGTACTACATTTCATCATCGTTAATTATGCAACAAACTTCAAAAAAATGTAAATAACACAATGACAAGTTATTCTACTAAACAGCCTTTATTACAGCAGTTACATCATATTTGAAAGAGAATATAAACCATTAACATAATGTGTAAGAAAGTGTAATATGTGACAATGATTCAGAACAATCTATTACATAAATATTGGTGTTGGAGCCATAGCCTAGTGTGCAGTGTTTCCCCGATCACATTCCCACTCCTCTACCCTGTCATTTCCTGTCCATATTTCTACTGTACAATCCAAATAAAGTCTAAAGGGCATAATAAATATATATATATATATATATATATATATATATATATATATATATATATATATATATATATATAAAATATTGGTAACGTATTGCAGTAGTAAAATGTATTTCAATTGCTAGATTATATATTAAAGAGCACAAAGTAATGTCCAACGGATGAGCAAAAACAGATGTTTGCATTCTATTCTCTAAGCATCCTACATAAACATGTTTTGATTATAAAAACACTTAAAAAAAATGTACATAAAGTTTTTTTCTTATTGAAAAAGCTTTATTATATGCTCTAAATTGTATTAGCAATGTAACGGGGCGGGCAGACAAGGAGTGAGGATCCAAAAGCAGTTTTATTGAAAATAACTCAAGTCAAGCGAACGGTGAATACAGGGACAAATAAAACATCCACAAGGGGAAAATAAAGACATAAACACAAGATATTAACATGGGGAGTCTTCCAAGGAGGGCACAGGCAGGAACACGGACTAAGGCAGGATTCAGATACAACATTTACCAAACAATAACCGACAAGGGACAAGGTAAACATGAGGACTTAAATACAAAACAAGGGGAAACATAGACCAATGGAAAACCAAAACACAAAACAAGATAACAAGACAATAAACTAAAACCAATGATGAACTAGAACTGATAACAAGATAATTAGACAATGAACCAATGAAAATCAGACACACAGACATGGAGGGAAAACAGGACAAGACTGGGAAACAGGAACATGAGTGATTTCAAAATAAGAGTGCATAAAACAAAAGACAATATGGAAGGTAAAAGGTGCCAAAAACTTACAAATAAAAGGTACACAAACAAAAGACAGTGTGGATCGTAACAGAGCCCCCCCTTTAAGGAGCGGATCCCAGACGCTCCTAACAAAAAGGAAGGGCAAAACGACAACGGAGAGCAGGGGCAAACAGGCAGTTCAAGGGGGCACGAGGGGCACAGAGGAACAAGACTAGGACAGGGAGACCATGACAGAACAGGAGGGCGGCCAGGAGACCAAGGAGGCCAGGCAGATGCCCAGGGGACCAAGGGGACGACTTCAAGGTGGGGACCGGGTCGGGAAGTCTGGGAGGCAGCTGCGGGGTCGAGACTGGGTCAGGGGGCCTGATAGATGGCCGTAGGACTGGGTCTGGGGGCCAGGGAGGCAGCCATAGGGCAGGGACCGGGTCAGGAGGCCAGGGAGGCGGCCACAGGTTAGGGACCGGGTCAGGAGGCCTGCGGGGCAGCTGCAGGATCGGGACTGGGTCGGGGGGCCTGGTTGGTAGCCGTAGGCCAGGGAGGTGGCCGTAGGGCAGGGACCGGGTCAGGAGGCCAAGGAGAAGGCCACAGGACTGGGACAGGGTCAGGAGGCCTAGGAGAGGGCCACAGGACTGGGACAGGGTCAGGAGGCCTAGGAGAGGGCCACAGGACTGGGACAGGGTCAGGAGGCCTAGGAGAGGGCCACGGGACTGGGACAGGGTCAGGAGGCCTAGGAGAGGGCCACGGGACTGGGACAGGGTCAGGAGGCCTAGGAGAGGGACACAGGACTGGGACAGGGTCAGGAGGCCTAGGTGATGGCCACAGGACTGGGACAGGGTCAGGAGGCCAAGGAAAAGGCCACAGGACTGGGACAGGGTCAGGAGGTCTAGGGGATGGCCACAAGGCTAGGACAGGGTCAGGAGGCTTAGGGGATGGCCACAGGACTGGGACAGGAGGCCGAGGAAAAGGCCACAGGACTGGGACAAGGTCAGGGGGTCTAGGGGATGGCCACAGGGCTAGGACAGGGTCAGGAGGCTTAGAGGAAGGCTACAGGACAGGGTCAGAAGGCCTGGGAGGAGTCCACAGGACAGGGTCAGAAGGCCTGGGAGGAGGCCACAGGACAGGGTCAGAAGGCCTGGGAGGAGGCCACAGGACAGGGTCAGAAGGCCTTGGAGGAGTCCCAGGGGAAGCAGGCGGAGCCGTGGAAGGCTCTGTTGGCGGAGCCGAGGAGGACTCCAGGGGCGGAGCCATGGAAGGACGAGACAAGGTTGGTTCTGGAGGCTTGGCAGGCTCTGGAGGCGGAGCCGTGGAAGGCTCTGGTGACAGAGCCGTGGAAGGCTCTGGTGACAGAGCCGTGGAAGGCTCTGGTGACAGAGGCGTGGAAGGCTCTGGTGACAGAGGCGTGGAAGGCTCTGGTGACAGAGGCGTGGAAGGCTCTGGTGACAGAGGCGTGGAAGGCTCTGGTGACAGAGGCGTGGAAGGCTCTGGTGACAGAGGCGTGGAAGGCTCTGGTGACTGTGGTCTCGGAGGCTCGAGAGGCTGAGCTCTGGGAGGCTCAAGGGGGCGGAGTCATGGGAGGCTCGGGAAGCGCCGGCGCCGGCTCTTGGACGGTCGAGGCTACAGGCGCCGGCTCTTGGACGGTCGAGGCTACAGGCGCCGGCTCTTGGACGGTCGAGGCTACAGGCGCCGGCTCCAGCTCTTGGACGGTCGAGGCTACAGGCGCCGGCTCCAGCTCTTGGACGGTCGAGGCTACAGGCGCCGGCTCCGGCTCTTGGACGGTCGAGGCTACAGGCGCCGGCTCCGGCTCTTGGACGGTCGAGGCTACAGGCGCCGGCTCCGGCTCTTGGACGGTCGAGGCTACAGGCGCCGGCTCCGGCTCTTGGACGGTCGAGGCTACAGGCGCCGGCACTGGCTCTGAGGACGGAGCCGTGGAAGCGGAGACTGGAGAGTGGAAGCCTTTCCTCTTCTCCTCCTACTCTGGGCGGACGAGGCTGGCAACGCTGGCTCTGGGACGGACGAGGCTGTCAACGCTGGCTCTGGGACGGACGAGGCTGGCAACGCTGGCTCTGGGACGGATGAGGCGGGCTGCTCGTTGGCCGTGGCAGGCGTGGGCGTTGGCTCGTTGGCCGTGGCAGGCGTGGGCGTTGGCTCGTTGGCCGTGGCAGGTGTGGGCGTTGGCTCGTTGGCCGTGGCAGGCGGAGACTGAAGAGCGGAAGCCTTCCCTCTTCTCCTCCTCCTCCTGGCGGATGGGGCTGTCAACGCTGGCCCTGGGACAGACGAGGCTGGGGGCACGTTGGCCGTGGCAGGCGTGGAGGAACGAGTCATGGAAGGCTGGGAGGTGACCACTGTGGGAGGAGAGGTAGCGTCCTCCTCTGCAACACCCACAGTGAAAGGAGAGCCGCAGATCCTCAGGGTCTCTTCGAGGAAGTCATGGAGCGTCCAGCAAGGGTTCGCTGGTGGCAATCGCTCCTTTAGCGAACTGTCAAGATTGGCCCTGAAGAAACCGACCAAGAGAGACTCTGGGAAGTCAGATAAACTGGCCAGCTCGAGAAACACACAGACGTGGGCCTCTATTGGGCGGTCCTCTTGTTTGAGTCCGAGAAGCTGGAGATTCGCCTGCTGGGCTGTCAGGGCTGCTGGATCCATTGTGGGTCGGTTATTCTGTAACGAGGCGGGCAGACGAGGAGTGAGGATCCAAAAGCAGTTTTATTGAAAATAACTCAAGTCAAGTGAACGGTGAATACAGGGACAAATAAAACATCCATGAGGGGAAAATAAAGACATAAACACAAGATATTAACACGGGGAGTCTTCCAAGGAGGGCACAGGCAGGAACACGGACTAAGGCAGGATTCAGATACAACATTTACCAAACAATAACCGACAAGGGACAAGGTAAACATGAGGACTTAAATACAAAACAAGGGGAAACATAGACCAACATAGAACAAACCAAAACACAAAACAAGATAACAAGACAATAAACTAAAACCAATGATGAACTAGAACTGATAACAAGATAATTAGACAATGAACCGATGAAAATCAGACACATAGACATGGAGGGAAAACAGGACAAGACTGGGAAACAGGAACATGAGTGATTTCAAAATAAGAGTGCATAAAACAAAAGACAATATGGAAGGTAAAAGGTGCCAAAAACTTACAAATAAAAGGTACACAAACAAAAGACAGTGTGGATTGTAACAAGCAATAAATGAAAGGCAGCCTTAAGAATGTTTTAAAATGATATTCTTTCACATAAGATAAAAATGCAGTCATATCAGTGTCTTTCATTATGTGATTTTACTCTACATGGAGTGAGTTACCTCCTGGGGGCAGATAAAGGTCGACCAAATATTGCCCAATCTATTTTGGCAACCCCCGTTTTCAAAAACTTTTGCGTGATGCTGCATCCATGCCAGTAGTTGTCAGTATGAAGTATAAGAACACTGTTAGATCTGCCAGTAGGTTACAGACCAGCTTTGATTGTTGGTTGTGGTTGTGTTTTATTGACTTTAATCCCATTTGAATCAGGACCTAAAATGATAAGAATATATACCATATTATTACATGGTCTCTGGAATACTTGATTCTTATTGGTCAATCACATCATCCAATGGTCTGATATTTCTCAATAACCACACATCTGCGGATTAAGTGTTTTTATGGGAATTTTCACAAAAGTGTGTATTTGTGGTGAACACCATGCCAGCTCCAGTGGCTGTTTCCATGTTGATGAAGGTGAAAAATACAATAAAAATATTAAAGGGCTGCACGGTCTGCAAGAATATTTCTTCAACATAAGAAGATTGCTGGCTTTTACTGTTACACACTGTCTCCACTTTTCATTCTTTTATGGCAAGCACTTTTCCTGCATTCCATCACATGTAGGCCCCTTGTGAAATATAGTCTACTACAGATCAGAGTGTCAGAGCAATGCACATACAAAACATACACCACGAGGCTACATATTTCAGAGTGTGCTCCTAAGGGAAATGGTAATTAGTCAGTGACGAACTACCGAAGAGAGAGTGATTGAGATGAAGTTGCAGTGAAAATGGTCTTTTAAAGAGATTATGATTTGATCTATCATCCGTAGACACCACATTCAATGAAAATGAGCAACATTTCCTAACACAACTTGTTGGTAACTTATGCTTGCTAGCTCACTAATATCACAGGCAGTTATACTTAATTCACAGTGAGAGACAGAAATGTTTCAACACTTTAACTTGCATCAATATTTTGTCAAATTATTTACTTGCGTGACAAGTAGCCCTGTGATAAGAATAATGTACATTCAGCTGGCTGTTATCACAAAATAACCCCTGACGGGACCCTGATGTGAAGTGGAATGAATGTTCATTATATGACCAGTTGAATGTACATTATCCCTTACTTAGACACTTGAAAGCTTTAACATAAAATCATCCTTTACTAGTCTCGCGCATAATCACATCATCTGAAAATGGGTTTGCCACAAAGGAAGGAGATTGAGAAGGAATTGGTGTGAGATAAAAGACCATACAGATTTGGAACTACTTGATAGTAAATAAAAGATGACGGAATTTAAATTTTGGGGTGAACTATACTATTCATATTTTATCCCCCCCCCCCCCCCCCCCCCCCATGTATGTAACATAGAAACATAAATGTTCTTCTAATTAAATATGGTTTGCCAAATGAGAAGTTGTCTTGACTATATTGTAAGCCCGTTTATCGGTCCAATGGCGGTCTCCAATAATACGGGTGAAGGTCTCTGCGCGTTACTGTCTTTCTTTTACGCAACACAACCAAATTAAATGAAATACATTTTCTCTCATGTATTACCTCGTTATTTCATCTGACTCCATAAATGAAAAAGGTTTTTAATGATATCCGAGTATCATTAAAAGTGAGAGAAGGTTTGATTATTCTTTTGAACTCCTTTAATTATACTTTACCCGTCCGGATTAGGAAACTATGTCGCTTTGAGGTCCTCGCGTGTTTTCTCTACACTGCGGGTCTCACAATCACAAGCGGTCAGTATTGGATCATCAAACAGAGGTAATTGCTATATACCTGAGATTGGTCACGTTCACGTATACACAATCAAAGATACTTCAGTATAGCCCCCATGGAATTGCATACACTTGAATTTAACTTAACGTTTTCTTCAGTAGAGGTCACGGCCACTATTACAGATGTAAGTTGACCAACATAACTTCTCTCGTAATAGCTTTGGATTGGCCATGTGTGGTTTCCCGCGTACACTTATCTGAAGAAACCTCAAATCAAAACAGAGGTAAGACACACCCGAATTTAGATTGGTCAAGCAGCATTTAGCTGTTCTAAACGGAAACACACTTTCTGTCTTTGCAAACCAAGTACACTTGAACTGATGCCAAATATTATTCGTCACTAATCTGACGCAGACTTGCAGTAACATACGAATCACTCAATCTGTTTGGGAAAACAATTTCAGAGTCAGTCAGAATAAAATCAAATGTTTACAATTTATTGACCAGGTAACAACAAGTTCATCGCAGTTGATATAAACTACACACAGTAAACTGTGTGGGATCGTCTGACTACAGAGAACCACGAACGATGTGCCACATCTCCTTAAATACCCAAATAATTCAATAAGCTAACCAAATGGTGTGTCTGTCATTATAATTAGATTTGGGTGCCCTATTGAGTAGGTTCCTGTACATTTACATATAGAGGATCTGGGGGAGGGCACACCTTTAAGAGGCACACTACATCTCTCATATTCTATAACTTCTTTTAGCTTTTCATTATGGCTGGGAGGATGAGACCAGTTTACCAGGCACACTGAGACACTTAAAATGATACTAAACATGTTATAGTTACTTTTTTGTACACACTTGACATTGTATAGGTTTTTAGTGAGTTCTAAGTGAGGAGGAGAGGGGGGAGTAGGGGGAGATAATCAGACGGTAGAAGTAAGGTGCGAGCCCCTGCTGGCTGCGTCTCGGATGTTGCTGTTACATGTGCAAGAGACGGTTCAAATGTTGATTCTCATGAGAGCCTTTTGTTCTCCCGAGGGGTAGCCCAGACTCGCTGGCACCTTACGGTTTTCCCCGCTTTGGCACCGTGGGCCACTCACAGGGTTTCCTGCGGTGTCACATCAGTCTTTGTAAGGTGGGCAGCTGTAAGGGGCTGAGAGTTAGTGAAAGACCTGAGGAGGCATCTGAAGAAGTCGCAACACTGTGTCTGGTTGAGGTTAGCACATGTGTTCCGTTCATAGAGTCCATCAAGGCTTTTGTGGCTTGTTCAGTGGACATGTCATTCCATCATGGAGAAACATCTGCTTCTGGTTGCACCTTCCCTTTAATGATGATCTGACTCTTTGAAGAATTCTCTGCCACCTCCAGTGGTGGTCTTCTGGGCAGACCTCAATTAGGTGAAGGAGTTCTCTCTGGGAATGCATATACACCTGAACAGCTTCTTAGATGACCATGTAGAGATGAAACTCTGAAGAACTTAATGTTATACTGACATGAGAAAAGGGTTGAGTAATACATAAATACATGATGAAAAGACAAACAATGAATCAATGTCACAAGTGCGAGTGGTAATCCAGGTCTCAAGTGTGTCTTTGAAAATGCAAAGGGGTCTAATTAATCTGATTTTTTATTTTTTTTTTTATATATATAATATGATTTGTGGTAGTGGAGATATATTTAATCTGAATTAATTAAAGGAAAGGTGGCACAGAGTTCAAGGCAATTTGAACATATATCATCAATATACATTATTACAGTGGATAATAGATTAAAGGAAACACACCACAAATTCAGTATAACTAGTATCTTCACCAGTGGCATGCATCATTAAACATATAGTTATAATAACAATTTTATGATTGTAGAATCACAGTTACAGACATGTATACTAATAGCAGAGCTAATTCAAAATTATCTAATGTGTGTGATTTGGTGGCTAAGTCACAATCGATGATATATGCCTATTTTCAAAATGTGTAGTGGATCGATAGAAGTGTCTGCATTTCACATCGTCACTTCTATTTTTATATTGTTATTAGCGATGTGTTGAAAACCAGGGGCCCTCTGGTCTGCAACCATTCCAACAACAATCAATTGGTTTGATTTATATGTAGGTGGAAATGTTGAAATTTGGGTGGCAAGTTTGCTTGCAATTAGTAATTAAATCGTCGATGTGTGACTGTAGCCATGCAATATGTCCCATGTATATTACAGTATTTAAAGGGGAAGTTGTTACGTCCTAAGGGACGTATATTATATCATTGTGATGGTGATATATGTAATGTGGTTTATTGTGTGTTGTGTCTCCGTGTTTTTCCCTATCACTTTTGCTCTCCGTTTAAGCAGGATAATGAGGCCCACCTGTTAATCATCAACCATGATTGGCTCAGCACAGAAATGGAGGGTATAAGAGGCCCACAACTCTCTTCAACGGGGAGAGAGACACTGAGAATGTTTTCTCCTGCATTAATGATTCTAGCTCTTGGTCCCATTGCTTTTCAATTCTGTACAAATGTGAGTAAGACAACAGTCTTGTCAGTTGTCTTTAAATAGAGTTGTCTTACAGAATTGTTATTTGTAGTTGTTTATATTGTGGGTCTATTTAGTAGGGAGGTGGATGCCGTTTACTTTAAAGTGTTTTCTCTTGGTTATTGTTTAGAGAGGGAGTTAGGGAAGTGATATTTGTATTTTCTTTTCTTTTTCCTTTTGGATAGGTAAGTTACACTCTAAACCCTTTTAAGGAAAGATGTCCTTTGTTTGTTATTTTGGCCTGCTCCACTCCTGAAGTCTTCCGTTGATCCCACTGTTTTCTTTAATAAACTTGTTATTTTTACTATATCACATGTTGTTGTGATCTGTGATTTACTCTGGGACCTGGAGACAGGATCACTTCTGCACTCTCTCCAAAACATACGTTACACACCTTCCCATACCCCTAGACCAAGGAGGGTGTGCCGTAACAATTGGGGGCTCGTCCGAGATCGTCTATTGAGACGTAAAGATTGTGGGCTCATCTGTCCAAAACGAAAGCGCTTGTTCTTTTTGAAGCCTGTGACGTGATAACTGGGGGGGCTCTTTGTCCAAATCGGTGAGTACAATTTCTCTTTTCTCTCTTAAACGTCTGTTTTTCACTGTTTTCGCTCTTGTGAGGGGAGAGAAGTCTCTGTGGCGATAGAAATGGAGTTTGATTTGATAATGTTTACTCTTTCTCCCACCACAGAGGTTTTTAATAAGTGTCGCAAAAAGGATCTGCTCTTGATTGCGGATTTCTTTAATTTTGAGGTACCAAGAGAAGCGGCCAAGCGGGTAATTAAAGAGTCTCTTTACGAACAACTGGTGCGCACTGGCATTCTTCCAGGTGGTGAGGAAGTAGAGCGACCTGAAAAGGCAGCAGAGGCTGTGACTGAGGATGTTTTTCCTGGCATAAATGCTATTGAAAAAGCAAGGTTCGATCCTGCGTTAGCCATTCGTTTAAAAGAGATAGACCTCTCAATTAAACAGCAGGAGAATGAAAATTTGCGTTTAAAATTAAGAGTTGTGGAGGTAGAAGCAGATCGAGACATTAAACTCAGCAGTATAAAGTTGCGAGCTGAGGAGATGAGTAGAAAACCTGTTCCTGCTCCGCGCTCTAGACTCTCCTCTGTCGCTGTTTCTCCCTCCACACCTAGACTGGTTACTTCGAATGTAGAGAGAGAAAATCATGAATTCGATGTTAGTAAGTATATCAAGCTTGTGCCTCCCTTTCGAGAGTCAGAGGTTGATGCTTACTTCGTTGCTTTCGAGCGTGTGGCGGGTAAGCTTAGATGGCCGAGGGATATGTGGGCGTTGCTGCTGCAATGCAGTTTCACAGGTAAGGCTCAAGAAATTTGTGCGTCGTTACCAATTGAGCAGAGTCTCGATTATGATGCAGTCAAACCTGCTGTTCTCAGAGCATATGAACTGGTTCCTGAAGCGTACCGCCAAAGGTTTAGAGCACAGTCGAAATCAGTGAAACAGACGTATGTAGAGTTTCCACGAGAGAAAAGAGCATTGTTTGAAAAATGGTGTTTCTCCAGCAAGACCGCTACCTTTGAACAGTTACAGGAATTGCTCTTGCTGGAGGACTTCAAAAGTTGTCTGCCCGAAGGTGTCGTTGTTCATCTTAATGAAAAAAAAGTAAATTCACTGCTGGATGCTGCGGTGTTGGCAGATGAGTTTGTCTTGACACACCGAAATGTATTTCCGTCTATCCGGCCATCGAATGCGTCATTTTCAAATAAAAATACTGTAACACGTGATGCGACGCGTTTATTTTCACGTGTGTCAAAAGACAATGTTCATTCAGACAGTAAGTCTGCCTCAGGTGGAAGAGACAGACGTGTCTGTTTTTACTGCCTTGAACCGGATCATCTGATTGCTGAGTGTCAGGCTTGGAAACGGAAAGGTGCTGATGTGAAGTCTAAGAAAGTTGCACTTGTCCAGACTGTGCCTAGTTTATGTGGGGTAGAGGATGCATCAATGCAGCCTTTTCTCCTGTCTGGAACAGTTTCCTTATCTGACACTGATCATAGACCTGTCGTAATTCTTAGGGACACTGGTTCAGCTCAGTCCTTCATTTTAGAGGAACTGCTGCCCTTTTCTACCAAATCATACACTGGCACCAATGTTTTGATACGTGGAATTGAAATGGGATGTGATAGTGTACCACTTCATAACGTTTATCTAAATTCTGACCTTGTGACTGGTCCAGTTAAGCTTGGAGTGCGTTCACAGTTACCTATTAATGGTGTTGGCCTTCTATTAGGTAATGATCTTGCAGGTGGCAAGGTTTTCCCCCGACCAATAGTAACAAGTGAGCTTGTTACGGATGAATTGTACAAACATTTGCATCAGTTTCCTTTAAGTTTCCCTGCATGTGCAGTCACACGTGCAAAGTCTTTGAAGTTTGGTGATGTTGTTGACCTCTCTGACACGTTTTTAAGCATCCCTTCAGAACCTCTAGAGTGTAAGTTAACAATAGAACCTGAAGTGCTTACTGGCTCTGGTAAGTCACCAGAAGAAACAGAGTTGTTTCTTAAAGTCGGACGAGAGCAGCTGGCTGCTGCTCAGAAGGCAGACCCTTCCTTAGTCAGGTGCATCAATGCGGTGGTAGACATTACACATGTGCCTGAGGCTAGAGTAGCTTATTTCTGGGAAGACGGCATACTCCTGCGTAGATGGAAACCTCAGCTCTCTGACTCCGAGGGACGAGACATACAACAAATTGTCTTACCCTCTGGTTACCGTTCACAAGTCCTAAAATTAGCTCACAAGCATGTATTCTCTGGTCATTTGGGGGTCAGGAAAACATTTCGGCGTGTCTCTAAATATTTTTTCTGGCCTGGTTTCAAGTCATCGGTTTCAGAGTTCTGTAGAACTTGTACGGTATGCCAACTAGCAGGTAAACCAAATCAAAAGGTTCCAGTTGCCCCTTTACAACCTATACCTGTAATGAATGAACCATTTGAAAGGTTAATTCTAGACTGTGTAGGACCGTTACCCAAGTCTAAATCAGGGTATCAATACATATTAACGATCATGTGCACCGCAACTAGGTTCCCTGAAGCAGTTCCATTACGAACAATTAAAGCTCCAGCTGTAATTAAAGAACTAGTAAAGTTTTGTACAATGTTTGGGTTGCCAAGAGAAATCCAAACAGACCAGGGTTCGAACTTCACTTCAAAAAAGTTCAAACAGACTTTGGAGGCATTTGGGGTGTCGCATCGGTTGTCGAGTGCTTACCATCCTGAGTCGCAGGGTGCACTTGAGCGATTCCACCAAACCTTAAAGTCCATGCTTCGTGCTTATTGTGTTGAGACTGGAGGAGATTGGGATGTGGGTCTCCCATTACTCATGTTCGCTGCCCGAGAGTCTGTGCAGGATGCTGTGGGATTTAGTCCTGCCGAACTCGTGTTTGGTCACACAGTTCGAGGACCCTTGAAAATGTTGAGTGAACATATGCTGGCTAAAAACTCCTCGCCCGTGTCTATTTTAGACTACGTTAGCTCCTTCCGAGAACGACTTCATAAGGCCTGGGAGGTTGCTAAGATACATTTAACTAGTTCCCAATCCAAGATGAAAATTCGTTTTGATCGAAAGAGTGTTGAACGAGAATTTAAACCCAGTGATCTTGTTGTTGTTCTTCTGCCTGTACCTGGTTCAGTGTTTCAAGCTAAGTTTTCTGGACCTTATAAAGTCGAGCGAAGACTTAGTGACACTGATTATGTGATCTGTACTCCTGATCGCCGACAAAAAACACGAGTGTGTCACATAAACATGCTAAAGCGATATCTGGTGCGTGCTGACAAGTCTCTTCCTGTAGCTATAGTTTCTGCTGCTACACCCTCTTCTGTTAGCGATTGTCTAGATGATGATGGGTTAACTGACAAAGACCCTCAAAATTCTGATAAACATTTACAAAATTCGGTGATATTGAAAGATTTGCCTAAATATCTTTCTCACTTGTCTGACAGTCAACGAGAGGAGGTGATTAGTTTAATGCACACGTATCCCTCTCTGTTTTCGGATGTGCCAGGTAGGACCAATGTGGTGTTTCATGATATTGTGGTAGGTGAGTGTACTCCAATAAAACAGCACCCATACAGAGTGAATCCCAGAAAAAGAGAAGTTATGAAGGAAGAAGTTGAATACATGTTGCGTCATGACCTTGCGGTGCCCAGCCAAAGCCCATGGAGTTCCCCCTGTCTGCTTGTTCCCAAACCAGATGCCTCTTTTCGTTTCTGTACTGATTACCGTAAAGTAAATAAAATAACTAAGGCAGATTCGTTTCCCTTGCCACGGATGGAGGATTGTGTTGATAGGGTAGGAACCTCAAGGTTTGTTACCAAGCTTGACCTTCTTAAAGGATATTGGCAAGTGCCTCTTACCTGCCGTGCTTCCGAGATTTCTGCCTTTGTAACACAGGATCACTTCATGCAGTATAAGGTACTCGCATTCGGGATGCGTAACGCACCAGCAACGTTTCAGAGACTTATGCAGAAAGTCCTGGCTGAGGTGCAAAATTGTGAAATTTATTTAGATGATGTAGTCGTCTATTCAAAAAAGTGGAAAGAGCATGTGCAAACTCTTAGGTTAGTATTTAGCCGCTTGGCGGAAGCCTCGCTAACTCTGAATCTCTCTAAGTGTGAGTTCGGTAAGGCTGTAGTCACATATCTGGGCAAGCAAGTTGGTCAGGGGTGTGTGAAACCTGTTGCTGCGTGAGTTACGGTGATTCCTGGGAATGACTGGGTACTACAGAGGTTTTTGCAAAAACTTCTCTGTGGTAGTCTCTCCCCTTACTGACCTACTAAGTTCAAATAAAATTTTCACATGGAGTGAGGAATGTACCAAGGCATTTGAAGCTTCAAAAGATCTGCTTTGTAATGCTCCTGTGCTTTCTGCTCCTAATTATGAATTGCCGTTTAAACTGCATATTGATGCAAGCGCTACCGGTGCTGGGGCCGTGTTGTTGCAAGAGGGCTGTCAAAGTGTTGATCATCCAATCTCCTACTTCTCTAAGAAGTTCACTAAATGTCAACAGCGCTATAGTACCATCGAAAAAGAGGCTCTTGCTCTTCTGTTGGCGTTGCAGCATTTTGATGTGTATGTGGGAGGTAGCTCTGTTCCCGTTGTGATCTGTACAGACCATAACCCCTTAATATTTTTGTCTCAGATGTCTAACTCAAACCAACGGTTGATGCGTTGGGCGCTCATTGTTCAGGAGTATAACCTTGACATCCGTCATATTAAAGGTACTGAAAATGTGATTGCTGATGCGCTTTCCAGAATAGACCATGATGAAAGTTAAGGTAGTATCTATCTGCACATTTTCTTTTACTCTTTGTGGTACATTGGTACTAGTAGAATTTACAACCTATGGTTGTAAACTTAATAGTGGGGGTGTTACGTCCTAAGGGACGTATGTTATATCATTGTGATGGTGATATATGTAATGTGGTTTATTGTGTGTTGTGTCTCCGTGTTTTTCCCTATCACTTTTGCTCTCCGTTTAAGCAGGATAATGAGGCCCACCTGTTAATCATCAACCATGATTGGCTCAGCACAGAAATGGAGGGTATAAGAGGCCCACAACTCTCTTCAACGGGGAGAGAGACACTGAGAATGTTTTCTCCTGCATTAATGATTCTAGCTCTTGGTCCCATTGCTTTTCAATTCTGTACAAATGTGAGTAAGACAACAGTCTTGTCAGTTGTCTTTAAATAGAGTTGTCTTACAGAATTGTTATTTGTAGTTGTTTATATTGTGGGTCTATTTAGTAGGGAGGTGGATGCCGTTTACTTTAAAGTGTTTTCTCTTGGTTATTGTTTAGAGAGGGAGTTAGGGAAGTGATATTTGTATTTTCTTTTCTTTTTCCTTTTGGATAGGTAAGTTACACTCTAAACCCTTTTAAGGAAAGATGTCCTTTGTTTGTTATTTTGGCCTGCTCCACTCCTGAAGTCTTCTGTTGATCCCACTGTTTTCTTTAATAAACTTGTTATTTTTACTATATCACATGTTGTTGTGATCTGTGATTTACTCTGGGACCTGGAGACAGGATCACTTCTGCACTCTCTCCAAAACATACGTTACACACCTTCCCATACCCCTAGACCAAGGAGGGTGTGCCGTAACAAAGTTGTAAATAGTGACTGTTTTATGGAAACAGGCTTTTAATGTCCTATGTGTGAGAGGCTGTGTGTATGTGAGAGGCAGGCCAGATCTTCAGTGGATTAGTATTTTCAGAATCTAGGCCATTATTTTGTTCCATGATGAGTAGTAATAAAAGTGTGTGCTCTGTATGTTTAGGAGATGGGTGGAACCTGATCTAGAGCAATTGGTGTTGCACAGTTTTGGTTCCGGTGCTAAACTGGGAGGCCATATAGCTATTTTTTGTTTTTGTAGAGCTGTGAGGTGTGAATGGCCCGTTAGATTTGCTTTCCCACCCATCTCCATCATGGCCAAATTGATGTCCTGGCTTGAAGCAGGGGGATCAGAAACTTTTGGCATCTGTCCCTCGTGAGATTACAACCTGAAATGGGAACAACCACAGAGAGAGAAAACAGTTAATGTTGACCTTTATAACATTTGCATTTAGACATGTGGTACTTTCTTTATTTTCCTCTGATGGTCAAAGCCAAACTGTTATAGACAGTTTTAATCTCTCACTCTATGGGTTGTGTCATCAGGGGGAAGAAGCATTTTGTTTAAAAAACATGTACCATTACAATGTCTAATGCAAATTTTATTTCAGAGATCAAATTAGACTTAACATCTTTGGTGAGATCTGAATAACTGCTGATATTTTAGTGCAGTTTGAAGTGTGAAGCACCTTAAGCTGCTCTCGCAGTTGAGTCTGCACAGTCTGCTGTTGTGAGCAATATAGGCCCCAGTTCTGCTGGGGAACTTTCTGAGCTTTGTTTTATTGCTCCCAACACAACTCTGTGGTCAAGGAATCAGTTCACATTTCTGGTGATGTGTTTTCTGCTTAGCATTTTTTAAGGGTGCTATTCACACGTTCTATCATCTATGATCTCAGTGGTCTGTCAGGGTTATGAAATTTTAGTTTGATATTCAGCATCTGGCATATGTGTCTCATCACCTGACCAGTGAAGTGTGTACCCTGGTCAGATTCAATTTGGATTGGTGCTCCCCAGAGTGGGAGGATTTGGGTCGCTACCACACGTGCCACTGAGTTTGCATTGCCATTGCGAGTAGGAATCGCTTTGAACCATTTGGAAAATGTCAATTATCCCCAGGCAATAAAGATACTCCCCTCTGGCACTGGGTAGTGGGCCTATAAAATCCAATTTGAGTGACTCCAAAGGTCCTTTGGGTGGCTCTGGTCTACACAGTTTTGTACGGCCAGGCTTACCTTGGTTAATGGTGGCACATACGATGCATGTGTCGCACCATCTTTGAATGTCTGATGCCATTTGTGGCCACCAGAAGTTCTTTTGTATCAGCGGTTGTGTTTTGGGAGCTGATACATGTGCATAATCGTGGTACAACTTTATCACTGGTTTCTGGAGGGCTTCTGGAACTATGTGTTTATCGTCTCTTAAAATCATGCCTTCAGCGACCTTGACTGGTTGGTCCTGCTGCAGGTGCGGTGTCAGCTCTCCATCAGAACTCCACAGTTCTTGTTGGTACTGTTTTAAGTCAATAGGAATAGTCTGAACCGCACTCACATCAGGAACAACCAGCCCGTCAGGCTGCCGTTCATCTCCCTTTTGTGCTGCTAATTTAGCTAATTGATCTGCGTTGTTGTCGTTTTTCTTGTTCTCATCTGGATTTTTGTTAATTTGCGCGCGCACTTTGACGACGGAGTGTTTTAATCTCCTGCCGCCATTTACCGTTCGATTTTGGTAATAGTTTCATTGGTTAAGAGTAATGGAATGTATGTGGAGGAGCAAGATGGACCAGAATCAATAAGTACATCAGCTAACCGGCCTCCTAAATTAGCCCTTATTCTGATTCGGTTTCCACTCTTAATTATGCTCCATACGGTGATGGAGGCCACGCGTCTCTATTGCTGATGGTATTCTCCCGTAATTCCGTTCGCGTTGTGGGCGAGCCATTTTGGTTGTTTTGTTTTTTAAACTCAGTAATGAAATTCGTTAATAGTTTCAACAGGTCGCTATAGGGCGTTTTTTGACAATGTTTTGATTGTTTTCTTAAATCTCTTTTTTGGCAATCTCTCATGAGATGGTTAGATTTTTTGCAATAATGGCATTGCATTTTGCTTTGAGATCTTTGGTTAAATTTGTCTGGGCCGTTCCGTTCTGTTAACCATTTTGCAGACGCAACACTACGGGGTTTTGATCTCCACCTTTTTTCTATTCTTGAACCCCAGTCTACTATTGCTCTGAACGTGTTTTCGACCGGGTCGACACCATTGGATAAAGCCTTTTGAACTGGGATGCCAGCATTGTTCTTAACAAGTTGTAGTAATGCGTCATGGTCGCGGTTTGCATTTTCTAGGCCTGAGTGTTCTCTGTATGTTACCCATAACCGTTCAGCGTACGTTTCAAATGACTCATTACTTACTTGTTTGATTTCTAATATTTTTCTCCAATCTTCATGTGTCGGTCCCCTCATGTCTAACAATGCCTGTTTTAGACGCTCGTAGATACTCTCGTCAGTTTCGTTATTGTGTCGGTTCATTATGTTGCCAGATTTCATCTCTGTGGTTAGTTTTGGTCTGAGCTCCTCAGGTATAGTGAGGAGAGCTATTTGCCAAACATCTCTAATTTCTAATTTGTACACCGTGGCCTGTAACATTAATGCTTCCCAGTAGGGTTGAAACGGCCCTTTTCTCGGCATAATTCCTACGACCTGTATATGGCTAGAGCATTCTTCGCATGTTAACGGGCGGCTGATTGATGTGATTTCATCATCCGCATTCGTCATGGTTTTAAGCACAGCGACTTTAACTGATTTCTTTGGCAAGTCATTCGATTTTGTTCGAGTCTTTACTGGGCTTCACAGGTTTGGTTCTTCAGGCCACAGGTTCACAAGAGCTCGTTTACGAGTTTCTCTCTGTGGTCTGTGTCCTAACGCGGCATCGTCATCATCATTTTGAGTCTCTAGCTCAAAAGTTTCATCCAGTGCTGCTCGTTTAACTGCAGCTACTGGAAACCCGGATTTATTACAGCAATCTTCAAGAGCAGATATGTAATTACTGCCGATTTGAAGTTTTCTTTGAAGTTGATACATTTTTGTTGCCATTTCTTCGCGTTGTCTAGCCCACCCCTGTTGCTCGTACGCGAACCCTTCGACTTGTTTTCTTAATTTATGTAATTCGTCAGATCGCAATCTTTCAATTTCTTTGATATTTGCTATTGTTCGTTCATTCGCGGTTATGGTGTTGAGGTCATTACGACGAAGTAAATAAACAATTGCAGCGGGAATTTTCTTGTATTTTGATTGTGATTTCAATTTTGCGCCCTCAGCAGAATACCAGGATATTAGTTCGTTGTTGCTCCACTTTAATTTCAGTCCCTTGTAGCTTAACCGGACAAGGAGGTTTTTTTAATTGCACACCTAGAATCTCCATTATTTCCTCATCTACACTGCTGCTGTGCTGTCCCTGGAAAGTCATGTTTCCCGTCTAATTCTTATGCCCACCGGACTTTTCGGTTCCGGTCTAAACAGAGGGTATTCCGACCCGTACTAAAAATGTGTCTGTATGTGAGGTGCAAACAATCTTTCCCTCAACACTTCTAAAAGGCAAAAAAGATGGACTTACCACAGCAGCTGGAGATAGATGAGAAGTTCAAACCTCATGTCCCGGGCAGGGATCAAGTTGAATGTCGCGCTGGAAAGACGTTTCTCGTCTGGTTGCGAGATCACGTCGGTGTCACCACTTTGTAAGCCCGTTTATCGGTCCAACGGCGGTCTCCAATAATACGGGTGAAGGTCTCTGCGCGTTACTGTCTTTCTTTTACGCAACACAACAAGATTCAATAAAATACAATTTCTCTTATGTATTACCTCGTTATTTCATCTGACTCCATAAATGAAAAAGGTTTTAATGATATCTGAGCATCATTAAAAGTGAGTGAATGTTTGATTATTCTTTTAACTCCTTTAATTATATTTTACCAGTTCGGATTAGGAAACTATGTCGCTTTGAGGTCCTCGCGTGTTTTCTCTACACTGCGGGTCTCACGATCACAAGCGGTCAGTATTGGATCATCAAACAGAGGTAATTGCTATATACCTGAGATCGGTCACGTTCACGTATACACAATCAAAGATACTTCAGTATAGCCCCCATGGAATTGCATACACTTGAATTTAACTTAACGTTTTCTTCAGTAGAGGTCACGGCCACTATTACAGATGTAAGTTGACCAACATTACTTCTCTCGTAATAGCTTTGGATTGGCCATGCGTGGTTTCCCGCGTACACTTATGTGAAGAAACCTCAAATCAAAACAGAGGTAAGACACACCCGAATTTAGATTGGTCAAGCAGCATTTAGCTGTTCTAAACGGAAACACACTTTCTGTCTTTGCAAACCAAGTACACTTGAACTGATGCCAAATATTATTCGTCACTAATCTGACGCAGACTTGCGGTAACATACGAATCACTCAATCTGTTTGGGAAAACAATTTCAGAGTCAGTCAGAATAAAATCAAATGTTTACAATTTATTGACCAGGTAACAACAAGTTCATCGCAGTTGCCTGATATAAACTACACACAGTAAACTGTGTGGAATCGTCTGACTACAGAGAACCACGAACAATGTGCCACATCTCCTTAAATACCCAAATAATTCAATAAGCTAACCAAATGGTGTGTCTGTCATTATAATTAGATTTGGGTGCCCTATTGAGTAGGTTCCTGTACATTTACATATAGAGGATCTGGGGGAGGGCACACCTTTAAGAGGCACACTACATCTCTCATATTCTATAACTTCTTTTAGCTTTTCATTATGGCTGGGAGGATGAGACCAGTTTACCAGGCACACTGAGACACTTAAAATGATACTAAACATGTTATAGTTACTTTTTTGTACACACTTGACATTGTATAGGTTTTTAGTGAGTTCTAAGTGAGGAGGAGAGGGGGGAGTAGGGGGAGATAATCAGACGGTAGAAGTAAGGTGCGAGCCCCTGCTGGCTGCGTCTCGGATGTTGCTGTTACATGTGCAAGAGACAGTTCAAATGTTGATTCTCATGTGAGCCTTTTGTTCTCCCGAGGGGTAGCCCAGACTCGCTGGCACCTTACAATATCAATCACCAAGCTTGAGATGAGATCACAGTCAAGATACTTATTATATCTATATACACTAGATTATGTTTATCCACATTTTATTTGGAGAGAGATTAATTTGAGAAGTTATTTTTTGTTAAATAATCTTACTTATTAATCCAATAGAACTCACTTTTCTTCCAGCCCAATCATTCTTTTTCATGTAGGTATTGTTTGTGCAGGTCCTTATGACAGGCTGTAAAACAAGGTGTGGGATTATGTACCATATACAATACGTCTAGGTTACTATTGTAGTGGTTACAGAAAAGTGAGTTTCTTGATTTGAAAACTTACCTGACATTTGGTAAAGAAGAGCTTGTTTTTTAACTGACTGATTTATATTTTAATCCCTTTAAGTATTTATTTTTAGTCTTTTTATTCCGTTTTTTTTTTTTTTTTTGATTCGTCACTTGTCAGATACAAGCCAATTTAATTTTCAGCACAAATTGACTAATGAGCCAATATTGAATACAACTGTATCCAAAGAATATATATTTATCAAATTTGGTAACTGTGTTATTTTGCATTGTCGCCTTTTCCCATCTGCTTGGACCCCACTGATAGACACTTGAAGTTACATTATATTGAATAAATGACTGTTTTATTATTTTCTTGTTAAAATGGAATGAGTTCAGTGTAACAAAATGTAATGCATTAGACTAGAGTGATAAAATATTAAAACATTAAATTATTGGGTATCCATTTCACAAATGGATTTTGGATAAATGGAGCCTCATTTTGTTAAATTTGCATTATCATGAAATAGGGGACTTTTTTTTTTTTTTTTTACAGGAAACAGAACTCTGCCCGTTCAAATAGTGTCAGATGTGGTGCTTGAAGTGGGCAGGTACGCACGCAGTGAAATTGTATTTGGAGTACCGGGACTTTTTGTTGCATACCTGCAGTGTTTTAAGTGGGCGGTACACACAAGTGGTGTACATAGACAGAGTTACAACCTCCAAAATGCAAAATCCTGTATGGCTTTTGTCTCATGTCTGCGTTGGTCTGCAAGTACACAGCCAAACCACTAATTGGCGACAGGAGCAAAGCGTAGCGGAAGTTACATCCGTGCATCCACCATTGCTGAAGCAGCAAAAATGCTGGCTAGTAGACTGGCATTTAAGCATTTAGTAAATCTAACTATTATGTCACGACACAAGGATGACAAAAAGACAAATTATTATATAGGATGAACAATTCCTTTAAGAAATGTAGAACAACAACCTTCACATTTACATTGATGACCAATTGTGCATGCTTTAAAACAACAACAAAACTTACATCATCCTCGCAAGAGTTCTCTTGGTTGGGTTGAGATGAGTGTGGATGTGCAGGTGTGACTGGATTCTGGTGCTTTGAAGAGGGGCATCTTGCTACTATGCCCCCTTTAAGCTCACACAACATACTTTTCAACTCTGAAAAAGTAATTCACAAAGTTGTGCATTACATATTTGCCATGAAACATCAGTTAGAATATAACTTTATTTAAGAATCACTAATGATAACATTTTAATACACTCAAAAATATATTGGTCAAAATGACCAGTCCACTAATGAATGATAGTCTCCATACAATTCAAATGTTTCTGAAACTTTGTAGAGACTAATCTAATCAGGATTATACTCAAAGTAGTCAATTATTCCAATACAGTATCTTTACATAAACATGAATACAATTCTGAAATCGGCAGATTTACCATTTATGGTGTCCAAGCGAAGAACTAGTCTTCTGTTGTCTTCCTCCATCTGCTTCAGTTTTTCTTTTAAAGCACTGCATGATGTGCATTTTTGTGGAGTACTGTCCTAAACATATATATATATATTTGGTAGTATAAATGGTTGCAATGTTTGTACCTACACAAAATTTGAAAGTTGAGACTTTATTAAATGTTACCTGCTTGGTCTGTCTGTCATCGCATTGTCAGTGTCCTCTATGTATTTTTCACGACATTCATAGCTATAAGCGCATTGTTAATAGCTATAAACGAAAACTTTAGGTGTCGACAACGTATTATAGCCTACTCCAACATCGAGTGTAAAGGGGAGTTGAAAAAAAACTTGCGGTGCTCTGTCATCTGCAGCTGCTCCCGTGTGGCGCCTCTTCAGGTGCTGGTGCATTGCCGTGGTTTTAGAATGGAAGGCCATCTCCATTTTGCAAAAGTACAAGTGTATAACAAAAATGGTACAGCAGATTACAATTATAAGGGTTTCTGTAACTTAATGATCTAATGGACAGCCTCTTCTGTGCCCTTACTTATGCAATAGACTTTCATATGAAACCATCTAAAGCGTTTCTGAAGGATTTACTAAGCTGTAATTGGCCTGTAATTGTTAAGGGCGGGCTTAGCGAATGTGGAGGCGCCTGTGAAGCTCTAAACGACTTTGATCAAAATAGCTGAAAGGTGAACTAATAATTTCTGTTTCCTGTACAGCGCGCCTTCGCGCCTATGCGGTGTTCACGTAAGAAATGAACGAAGGTTGCGCAATGCACATGCGCGGCCAACACTAAGTGAACGAATCACTCTCTGATACTGATCGTTCTTCTGAATCACATAAAAGATTAGTTCAAATGAAGACCCATCACTAATTTGCACCCGGTTGTCTCTTTTCACAAAAGAACGGAAGGTCCTAGAGAAATTTAGCATTAAGGTAAGAATTATTTGCCAATATACTACTCTAAAAATAATAAATATTAACACTTTACTCCCTGGAAAAGTTAATATTAACAGTTATAATAGTTTGAACTGCGTTGGCAAGCTACATAACAGACTTATTGCATAACATTGATTTACTAGTAAGTTTGATTAAAAGGACGAAATTTACTGAAAAATTACCTGACATTTAGAATTTTTGCAGGGTAGAGCTGAGATTGGCCCTTTTTGTTTGCCCATCTCGCCATTATCACGGTCTCTTTGTTCCAGTCTTGTGGGTTTAACTTGTCTACAGACACCCCACAACCACTCAAGTTTACACAATTTAGGTCCTCCACAGCAAATGACTCCTCTTCAAAAAAGTAAAAAAGACAGTGGAGATCTGGCACAGCCATTTTTCACAAACAAATGTGTAACAAGCTGGTACCTCTGTGTATACATAAAGCTAACCGTAACCGTCCATTGCTGTTTAATGCTCGCGAGTACATTTTAAACGTGTTTTTCGCGCTCTTTTTATTCTGCAGTGCAGTGAAAGCTCGTGAGTCAAAATGATTTCAGTGTTGAAGAGCTTAAGTTGTATGTATGATTATATTTTATTATACGAGTATAGTCTATTTTGAATATGCGTTTAAATACATTTGTTTACAAATACCTGTGACTAAATAAGTCGCGCGCGTGTGTGTGTTATTTTAGGGGAATGACATGAGGGTGATTAAATTATGACAAATGTAATCTTGATGTTTAACCATTTATTTATACTGATGTGTATAATTGTGTTACGTGTTTGTTCAGAAACTTTAAACAGTTGCTAAATCAGATTGGACTGAAAGTGGCACAGCGAGGACCATACAAGACGTTTCTGTTGAACGTTGAGGCAGAGATACCTGCAACTACCAAAAGGCGCAGGTTGCAGGTAAGTAACATGTCCATAGAGGGGTATTTAAAGGAATATTCCACATTCAATACAAGTTAAGCTCATTTGTTTAGGCTATGGTGGACTTATACCTTTATATCTTACAACATATTTTAGGAACAAGCAACAGATGCTGAAGCCATAAATGACAATATAGGTTCTGAAAGGGAATCTGAGGTTTGTGTTTTTCTTTAACAAAAGATTTATTCAGAGTAACTCTAATTCAGAGTTCATGCACACATTTTTAATTCAGTGCCCAATAGATATGTCAAGTTTACCGAATCTTGGAGTTGGTTAATTCAATCTTGAAAAACAGGCATTTTGCCTTTGCACATTTTGTTGTAGTGCAGATGTTTTGTTCTGTAAAATAACTCTGCCACCCTTTATATCTCAGCCATGCAATAACTATCCAACTGTCTTAAATGTGGTGAATAGGAATACGCAGATATAGAAGAGATGGATGATTTGGATGAATATCCAGAAGCTGAACCAGAGGTATGCTCCAATAGTTAAATATTACACTTTGGCGGGTTCAAAACATGCTGTCTTTATTTGATACATTGCACACTTATTTGATAACATTGGCTCAAACTATTGCTTTATACTACTTGTCCAACCAGTGGCATACAGTGTTTGGGAAGCCTGTTTGATAACACTTTTTTGTAATTCAATTTGGTGATGGTAATGGTGCAGCCACTGCACACTTCACCATTTTATTGTGTCTTGTGTTGTTGTTCTGTATCTCAATGATTTTTTATTTTTTTTGGTAATAGTACAGGAAAGCAACATTTCATTGGACCCTGAGATGAGTAACTGCTCAGATGATGAGTCTGAGGCATAGTAGAGTTTAAAATTAATAGTTCCCCCACATATAAATTTGATTTACTACAAAAGGAGATTTCAAGAAGATTAAGTTTTCAGAAGCTTGATTTGTCAGATTTATGCTGCTCTCTTCCATACAATTAAAGGTCCCCTGACATGCTGCTTTTTGAAGGCTTTGATATAGGCCTTAGTGGTCCCTAGTACTGTATCTGAAATCTCTCTTCCAAAATTCAGCCTTGGTACAGAATTATAGCCATTACAAGCCAACCCACAATGAGCTTTCCTTCAGACGCAACATTATGAAGCTGCAGACTCGGAGCCTGCATCTACAGTCCCACACCCAGAGTCCCGCATTCTCAGACCCCTCGTTTTTCGAGACAGCACCTCCTGCTAAATGCCATTGAAAACAATAGGATGCAATATTACGGTCGCGTTTTATTTAAAGTTATCCAAATAAATATTTGCGTTCCCTGCTTAATGCATGTGCCAAAAAACTCATTGTTTTCTCTGACTAACAAATTACCCAGTAGTTATTTTTTGTGCATAGGTCTAATTGAAAGAAAATTACTGATGGAAGGGATACAATTACAGATTGAACTATCTTCTGAAAAATATTATGTGACATTATATTGCTACAATGTTTTATTTATTCAAATTCCAATTTTTCTTTCAGTTCAACCTATAATGGTCTAATTAAAATTATACCATGCTAACATTACAAAACCTGTTTTTTGATCATTTGAATGCAAAGCAAAACTCAAATAAGAATAGACAAAACACCAATAATAAACAATTCTGTACTTTATTTAACAATCACCTAAACATCATCTTGCTGTAAACAGGACAAAGCAAAGAAAAAAGGAAGAAAGAATTGTATTAGTGACTTTACTCAATTGCATTAAAAAAAACTCCTCATTTATAAGTCGCTTTGGATAAAAGCGTCATGTAAAATGTAAAAGTAAATGCATAAGGTAAATAATTACTTTCTGGTAGGCGAATGTTCCTTCTTTTTTCATTCTTTTTGCAATCGCTCTGTCAAATTCCTCGACTTCACTAAAATAAAAGATGAATGCCATTGTCAAAAATATTGTGTAATAATAAATAATATATTTTTTTGCAAATGCAAATTACAAGCATACCTAGGGTGATAAGTAGGGCCACAGAGGAAAACCTCCTCAGCCTCCTGCCAGGATAATGCCTGCATCTCACATAGGCCATGAATGATGGCCTGTCCATATAAATAAATAAATTAATTAATATATAAAACATTGCATATATGGCAATAAAAGAAACAATCCAATTCAATTGTTACAAACTATCTTTATAAATATTAAATGGACTGTGTTGGTGTATCGATGAGCTATAAAGTAGTTTGATTAAAAAAGAAATCGAATGATTCGCTAAATACAATTGACGATACTCACGTTTCGGCTTAAGTTCTTCACATGTTTATCCGATCCAATTTGATAGGAGGCGCTGTCTCGAAAAACGAGGGGTCTGAGAATGCGGGACTCTGGGTGCAGGACTGTAGATGCAGGCTCCGAGTCTGCGGCTTCATACTACTCTTCAGACGTGCCGTTTCGGTGTCTGTAGCTTTAAATGCTAATGAGGAGGAGAAAGGCGGGGCAAGGTGTAGGGTGGGTGTGGCCTTGACCATCTTGCGGCAACGGTACCGTGCATGTTTACATTGGATATATTGCAATGGCACGCAGTCGTTCAAGCGTTTCAGTTTGACCCAGAGTCTGATCCGGATGGAGAAGCAACGGATGAAGAAGTTGCAACTCAGCGGCTCCAGCAGGACGTCTCCGAATGGTTAGTTTAAAATATTACGTCTGGATACTGTACTATATTCTGATGTTTTAAGTATGCGGTTACAGTTATCACGTAGCTAACGCTAGTATATACAACTAACGCTGTATTAGCATCTATATCAGTAATATTTCTAGTTTAGAGAAGACTGCAATGTAGCTTATTCTTTAATGACAAAGTCCTCCATGTCCCCGTATACTGAAGTCATGTTACACATAACCAATGATTTACTCCTCAAGAGTTGACTCTACTCAACACCTGTGTGTGTGTGTGTGTGTGTGTGTGTGTGTGTGTATGTATATATATATATATATATATATATATATGCATTATTACATTTACCATTTTGTATAGGTGCCATTGTGGAAAATGTGCTACATGCCCACAGAAGCTGTTAGCTGCATAGCTAATGTTACAGCCACATTCTACGTGTAACAAGCTAGGTAACCATAAATAGTAAAGCAACACAATTATATATCATTAGTTGACTTACTTGTCCGAGGTTTGTAGCTGAGCCAAAGAGAGTTGGTACTGATCCAGACTTTAGTTTCAGACGTTCAGCATGCCCAGCTCTGAATTGACCCATGTTGTGGAAACAGTCGTCCGTGAAATGTTTGGCGCAGACATGCAAAACTTTGGTGTGTTGTGTCGGTGCATTTCCAGAGTAAATTAAATTAATCAATTGATCCTTCTGGGGATTGGATGAAGTAAAAAAAATACTTCGGTGATCATTTGTGCATCCAATTATTGAGCAACTGTTGTGCTTCGCTCGTTTCTCTAGGAAAAACTAAAATCGCGCACGCGCGTTCGTACTTCCTAGCTCGTTTTCTCATGGGCGGGCCAAATTCTCTGGGCGGGGCGGGCAAAGCAGAGAAAGGGGAGGTAACCATACTGAGGAGATTCAAGATCATCCCATCTGAGCTTCATTTTCAAAGATAGCCAAAGCTCGGTTTACACCGATTGAAATTTCTAGACATGAGGGGACCAAATACAGGCTAGGGGAACTAATAGTAATGTTAAAAAACCTCAAAGTGAAAATTTCATGTCAGGGGACCTTTAAAGCATATAGCCATGGCCAAAAGTATTGGCAGTGACAAATTTTGTGTTTTGCAAAGTTTGCTGCATCAGTTGTTGTGGTGGCCGACTACATGACAGCTTCTTCCCACAAGCAATATGACTTCTGAACACATGATCTCTCACGATCAACAATCAGCACTGCACTTTATTAATCCTCATTCTGTCAATATATTCTCGCTCCCAATTCAGTTAGTGTATATATATATATATATATATATATATATTTATACCCTTATCTAGTGTATGTGTATTCTACATTGTGTGTATTGTGTACATTTGATATGTAAATTGTTGTGTAATTATGTGTACATTTGTTATGTAAATTGTGTTGTGTAAATATGTTGTTATTGTAAAGTGGTTTATGTCTCGTCACTGTCATTACTGCAATGTTGCTCGGAACTGCACACAAGAATTTCACCTGCTGTTGCACTCGTGTACACAGTAGTGTGACAATAAAGTGATTTGATTTGATTTGATTCACATTGTTTCTAGATTATTGTGCAGGGTGATAAGATGCATTTAAAATTATTGCAAAAAGCTATATTGACCAAAAAAAAATTTCATTATGAAATGTTTATCATTGTTTTCCAGTACACCATAGAAACTTGTGAAAATACAATCTACAAAATACTGAAGCAGCAAACTTTGCAAAACACAAAATTTATGTCATTGCCAATACTTTTGGCCATGGCTGTACAGTGAAAACGTACCATAAAACTAGTCCTAATTACTTGGGTTTGAATGAAATGATATGGGTTTAGAATGACATGAGAGAGTAAATTTATAACAGTGTTTTTTTGCAATTGTCACACCACAGTTATGAGCATCACAAAATATATTGTTTGAATTTCTGATAATTTGAACACACATTTTTTTTTTTTTTTTTTGTGCATAACTGTCAAAATGAGAGCGCATATTACAAATGTGTCTCTTAGGCTCTAAGCGTATTGACATTCATATCAATAGCAGTTAATAATCAAATTCAATAATTTTTTTTTTTTCATTGTAGGAACAGGATGAGCCACAGAATGCTGAGTGCAACAATGATATACATTCCGAGACTGCACCTATGGTTAGTATGAATTTGGATATAAAATATATGTGGTGTTTGAAATAAAGGGCTTAATGTTTTGCTATTAGCCAGTAAGTTTTGCAATGTAGGTTGGTAAAATCCTGTGTGAGAATGTTCCAAAATTATCACAAAGTTTGCAGATAGCTTACAACTATTTAATTATGGTGGAGTTTAATAATTTGTTTTTATGTTTTAGGATCCTTACACTTGGTTGATGGAGATGAACCTATATATCCAGGAAGTGATGTCACAAGGGCAGAGACTATTTTGATGATGCTCACATTTGTACTGCGCCACAAAATAAGTGGAGAGGGTCTGAAAGATTTCCTATCGCTACTGCACATCTTGTTTCCAAGCATCCTGCCTGCCACAAAATACTTATTTGATAAGTATTTTTAATCAATCACCAATCAGTTTGAAATTCACTTTTACTGTGAGTCCTGCAAAGGATTCATTTGTAAGGAAGAAACAGTACTCAGCAAATGTCCTCACTGTGATCTTCCTTTTAACATGTCATCGAACCTTAAAAATGGGTCTTTCATGATCTATTTGCCATTGTCTTCCTCATTGTAAGATGTCCTTGAAGGTCTTCAAAATGACTCAAAACAGTTAATAAACAAAGCTGAATGGGTATGGGATGACACTATTATTTATTTTTGATGGTGACATCCTGAAAGATCACATTCAGAACAAAACAATTGGGGATTTGATGTTATTGTGGAATTGTGATGGAATTCCTGTCTTTGAATCATCTCAATGTTCTCTCTGGCCTATACAAGTGACGGTCAATGAGCTGCCACCAGCTGAGAGAAAAGAACATATCCTGTTGTCCTCAATTTGGTTTGGTAAGTCAAAGCCAGTCATTCAGACTTTTTTAAAGCCATTTGTTGAAGAGATGGAAGTTTTAAAAGAGACCGGACAACAGTGGATTGATGGTGATGAGATTCGCACTAGTAGAGTTTTTGCAATTGTCAGTGCTTGTGACGCTGTTGCCAGACCAATGCTAAAAGAGAGCACACAGTTCAATGGCAAGTATGGCTGTGATTGGTGCCTTCACCCTGGCAAACGTGTGGCAAAGGGAAATGGCTTTGTGTACATCTACCCTCATGAAGATTCCCCTGCAGAAACAAGGCAACCTCAACAATGGGAGGATGATGCGATCAAGGCCGCACAAGAGGGCTGTCCTGTGAGGGGATTAAAAGGAGTCTCACCACTTCTGTTTTTGCCTCTTTTTTTTTTAATATATATTATAACCGGTTTTGTACCGGAGTACATGCATGCTGTCCTATTTGGTGTTCGTCAGTTCATGACCTTGTGGTTAGACAGCTCTTATCATGGCAAGCCTTGGTATATTGGAACAAGAAAACGAGTCCTTAACACTCGGTTGTTGTCACTTAAGCCCCCCAAAGAAGTCACACATACTCCTAAAAATTTTGGAAAGCTTCAGAATTTAAAAACTGGCTTTTTACTACTCATTTGCGGTTCTTTCAGGCATCTTGCCCTCGCAATACCTAAACCACTGGCTGCTGTTGGTTTATGCTATGTATGTTCTCCTCATGAATAGCATATCATGTCAAGCTATACAGAAAGCTGATCTTGCTTTACATAAATTTGTGATACAGGTTGGAACATTATATGGCAGAGAACACATCAGCTTTAATGTTCATAAGCTAACACATTTAGCTGATACTGTCAAGTTATGGGGTCCTTTGTGGTGTATATCTGCATTTACATTTGAGAGTAATAATCATAATCTCATGCTGTATTTTCAAGGCACCCAATGTGTTCCTGAACAGGTATGCCGCACATTTCTGCTTTGGCGATAAATCTCTAGATGGATTGTAACACAGAGGAATAGTCTTGTGTTGAGTTACTGCAGTAGACTTAAAGGAATGAGAGTGAAAAAACTGTTCGTTTTTAATGATGTGCATATATTTGGTGCTCCTAAATTTCAAGCTCTGACACCAAGGCAACTTGTAGCTATTAACGGAACTTTTAATATCATGATATTGGGTCCTGTGCAGTTCTTCAAAAGATTTTTACATGCAGGCACTTTGTACACGTCTGCAATATGCACACAGATGCGAAAGTGCATTAATTCAGTTGCAATGCTACAAGATGGAAGCTTTTTGCAAATTCAGCATTTAGTCTTGCTGAAGGGTCCATGTCACTGCATTTGGTGATTGTTCTTGTGCTGCAATGCCTGTAATTCTAGGACATCCTCTTCAAAAGAAAGCAAAAGGGCCATTCATAGACAAAGAGCTATTTTGTGACTGAGATAACAGAGCTTTGAAACTATTGCTGTTTCTGTTTCATTACTTAAAACAAAATGTGTTTTCATTAAGATTAGGGAAAACCTGTATGTCATCCCAATTGTCAACACAATTGAAACGGACTGATTTATAATAGAAATGAAAACCTTAAGTAAGCGAAAGATGTATGGAAATGTGTATCTTTTAAATATTGTAAACCTTTTAAACCACACAGTTATTTATATACTTATTTATTATTTTAACAAATTGGGGAAAAAAGATCCTGCACACTATCTTGGCTAGCAAAAAATTTCACATTTTATTAAGCAACGTTTCGGTCACTCGACTTTCATCAGGCATTTACAAACAGAGTGCAACGGCACTGAATTTTAAATCTGTTATGTCCAATCAACACCAATGACAATCAATAAAAAAGGAGAACATCTAGAAAACACTTATAAATACAAAAAAGAGATAAAACATCACATATACAGCAGCTCAAATCCCTATAATAAATTACACCTGTAAGGTAACCCTCGCCATTAAATACAGATTCTTCTACCATTTTTCAGTAGTTTTATACATATTTTAAAGCTTTTCTTTTGAGAATTAAATGACTCCAAGACAAATTCATATGCTGACAGTATGTACATATTTATTTCAAAAGGAATTTTAAAGGTAATTCTAAAGAACAATCATATTATATGACTTCAGTAGATGGTTTTTAGAGATTCACTCTTCTTTGGCCTAAGAAAGTTAAAAAAAAAAGACAAATAATTTTAACAGTCATAAGCTTAATACAACTTCACAACTGTATATATTGTCCTTTTATTTGCATAGAATATTTTTGAATAAGCTGAACTCATGTTCAGGTAAATGTTAGAAAGAATCTAATAAGTACAGACTCTCATATCAGAATATTATTCAATGGACTTTTCCAGCATCACGGCTCTTGGAGTTAGAATTGTTCTCAATGTCAGCTCGCCTCACCAATGAGTGCGTGCAGTCAGTGCTGAAATGCCTCACCTCGTTCAGGCCTCGTGGGTCCCCCTAAAACATTTCCAAAAGCTCCTGGGGCATATGGCATCCTCCATGGCGGTCGTGCCGCTGGGGTTGATGCATATGAGACCACTTCAGCACTGGCTCCAGACTCGGGTCCCGAGACAAGCATGGTGCCGCGGCATGCACCCTGTGTTTATCACCCCCGGCTGCCACCAAATTTTCAAACCCTGGACAGACCTCAGGAGTCCTTTTGCAGCAGGTGTCCCGATGCGTCCTGATCTCCACAGACGCTTCCAAATAGGGTTGGGGCCCCATGTGCAATGGGCACGCAGCCGCGGGCCGTTGGAAAGGGCCCCCGCTGTGCTGGCACATCAATTGCCTAGAGTTGTTGGCTGTACTTCTTGCCCTGCGGAGGTTTCTCCTGCTAGTTCGGGGCAAGCACGTCTTGATCCAATCAGACAGCACCACCATGGTAGTGCACATAAATCGCCAAGGTGGCGTACCCGCCCATCACATGTCACAAGAGACAAGTCGCTGCGTGTCACTCACATCCCGGGCAACCTCAACGTGGTAGCGGACACGCTATTGCGACAGCATTCGCCCAGTGGAGAGTGGAGGCTTCACACCAAGTCGGTCCAGCTGATTTGGGAATGGTTCAGCAAGGCACAGGTAGACCTATTCGCTCCCGAGAGACATCCCACTGCCCACTTTGGTATGCCCGAACGGAGGCTCCCCTCGGGACAGACACTCTGGTACACAGCTGGCCCACGGGGCTGCGCAAGTATGCATTTCCCCCAGTGAGCCGCCTTGCACAGGTGCTATGCAAGGTCAGGGAGGACGAGGAATAAATCACTCTGGTGGCCCCTTATTGGCCCTCTCGGACATGGTTCTCGGATCTCGTGCTCCTCGCGACAGCCCCTCCTTGGTGAATTCCCCTGAGGAAAGACCATCTTTCTCATGGACTGGGTGCTCTCTGGCATCCGTGCCCAGACCTCTGGAACCTCCACATCTGGCCCCTGGACGGGATGCGGAAGATCGAGCTGGCCTACCACCTGCTGTTGTAGACATGATCAAACAAGCCAGAGCTCCTGCTGTCGTAGACATGATCAACCAAGCCAGAGCTCCCTCTACCAGGCAACTTTACGCCCTGAAGTGGCGCTTGTTTGCGAATTGGTGTTCTTCCCCAGTCGAACTCAAGGCCCTCTCCCTGAAAACGACCCACCTGATTGCGCTCACCTCCATTAAGAGGATCGGGGCCCTGCAAGCGTTCTCTGTTAGCGACACCTGCCTGGAGTTCGCTCCGGCAGACACTCATGTGATCCTAATACCACGACTGGGCTACATGCCCAAGGTTCCTACGACTCCCTTTAGAGACCATGTAGTGAACCTGCAAGTGCTGCCACGGGAGGAGGCAGACACAGCCCCTTCATTGCTGTGTCCGGTAAGTGCTTTGCGTATTTATTTGGACCGCACGCAGAGCTTTAGACGTTCTGAGGAGCTCTTTGTCTGCTTTGGTGGACAGCGGAAAGGGAACACTTTCTCCAAACAGAGGCTTTCCCACTGGGTGGTTGACGCCATAGCATTGACCTATCACACCCAGGCTGTGCCCAGCCCCTTGCGGGTTCGAGCACTCTTGACGAGAAGTGTGGCATCCTCGTGGAGCGGCTTGCTCCCATGCTTAGCATGTCGCCTTGTTCCCCCAATATCGGGGTGTAAGGAACCAGAAGGTTTTGCCTATTATTATTATTATTATTATTATTATATTTTTTTATTTTTTTTGGGGGGGGGGCGTCAGGGAAGGGTACGTGCAGTCTGGCTAAGGCTGTCGTTTTGGTACGCAACTACTTGCCCGCACCTGTGTCAGCAGCGCACGTACACGGTTCAGCACATGGCATGATTCAAATTGGAACCCTAGTGTCGCTTCTTTTTCACAACGTCGAAGTGAGCGACAGACGGGGAACGTCTAGGTTACTGTTGTGTCCTCCCTGCCACTGTTGCGGCCGAACCTCATTGTTTACTCCTCAGACAAATCCTGAATGAACAGATGCATTTTCCTCCCTTTATACCCGTAGGTCTGGGGGTGGGACATGCAAATTCTGTCTGCCATTTTCTCATTGGCCTTTTCTCAAAGTTCAGAGATGCATAAGGCTCTCAAGAGAGACCCCTAGTGTTGCTTCTTCGACACATCATCTCATTCCCTCCATCAGGGAACGGAGGTTACAACAATAACCTAGATGTTTTCTTACCTCAGACTTTAGCTTGATCATTAAGATTTCATTAAGACATTGTTCAGTCATCTGTAGGCTTTGCAGGAGCCCTAAATTCCTTTTCATAATTGCTTGTCAAGACGTCCACATGTTTGTTTCCAAAAGGTAAATGCAAATGTGTAAAATGCAACTCATGTAGATCATTACTGCTTATTTACTTCTCTTCAATTATTTCCGCTAATGAGTAATATTTGTTAAGGAAATAATAAAATACATTGATTTGTTTATAGATAAACTGATGTTTTTTTTTAAAAAAAGAAATCAAAATTAATTAGGTAATTATTTTGAGCAAACTTTAGGTGAATCACTACCCGTTTAAAAACTAGATTTTAATGATTTGCTATGTCATTTTAACTGGTCTGTATATGAAAACTTATTAATTTATTGATTTATTAAGTTATTGATTTTAACAAATCAGTGCCACACTGGATTTATGTAGCTGAATAACTCAAAACGCATTTACTTATGTATATATTTATATTATATTTTATTGCTTTGATTTGTTTGCATGCCACAGACAGGCAGATTAGTCTTTTCTAATAACTTCCATATTATTAATGAATATCTTTTGAAAAGCATTAAACAAATTTATATATATATACTGAATTACAACTGAATATATACAACTGAATTTACTAAATTAATTTCTTGAGTTAAAAGATAAGAATATTAAGGTCACATGATTGACAAGGTTGAAAAAAGCCTTAAGAGATCTTGTACTAACATATACTGATGCCTCTGATATTCATCCCTACCCAAATTAACTTTTGAGTGCAAACTCTTTGAGGTAGTGACATGGTCGTCAGTCTATCTTGCCACTTTTCATTTCTTATGTCAGCTGATATTTTATATATATCCACAGCACAAGTGTGCTTTCAATTATTTATATTTCATATGTCAAATACATATTCTGCACAATCAATTAAATAAAATAATATTTAGACTGTTAGCCCAAATAATTCAATGGATTATTTTGTCATTCTGTCCATCAATGAATCCATTATGATCACGTGTATCCTGAAGTCTCACATCAGCAATGAGAAACCCTTATATTGTAAAGATCATGCCGCCAAACTTGTCAATTGATTTCTTTAAGACAATAGAATAATATGATGTATCACAAACTTAGTCCATAGTTTCCATAATGACAATGACAGGTATGAAGTTTGTCATCAATAGCTATATTATTCCAGAGATTATTTAGCAGAATTGGGCCATCCTATTAAAATGATGAATTGGAACGCCCAACGGATGTAGAAATAAAGTCCTGCCTTACAGGTAAAAGAGCCAATCACCTTTTGGATATAGACATTGCCTGTCAATCAACTCGACAACGCATAGGCTATGTGCATTAGCTATACAAGCCAAGAAAATTACATTTTTATTATAATCTGAGGTAAAGCACAATTTATGATACCAGTGTGTCAGATTGTACTGCTGATTTGAATAATAATAATAATCTTGACCAAACGTTTAGGAGATTTCTGTCTTTTCCATTCAAGTAGATAGGAGCTGCACAGTCATTACTGGACATTTTGTGTGTGTGTGTGTGTGTGTTCCCTGAGAATCTAACCCATGATCTTGCTGTTGCTAATGCCATGCTCTAACAATTTAGCAACGGGAACCCTCAGAGGAAAGCAAGCAGTAAAATGAATGGCTATCACCCATTCTAATTAAAAATGTTCCCTCAGCTCGTAGGCTATATCCTCCTAACTGATATCTGTCAACAGTATTTCTGTCAAAATGTGATCAGTAGGGTTTTACGTTTTAATATTTGCAATATTTGTCCAGTGGTTGGACTCTTAGGTTACCATCCTCACACTTTTCCAAATGCATCTGTAAGTGTAATGTAAAAAAAAAAAAAAAAAAAAACATCATAAGAGTGACAATGTGTTCATTTCCTTAAAGGTAAGAGATCAAGTAAAATAAATAAGCAGACTATTGGTGATTATCCCACAATTACTATTGCTCCAGGTGTTGCAATAATACTGTATTGTGCCATGTTTGCTGACTAGCCAGTTTTAATCTGTATTGTGGGATAATATTAAAACTCCTCTCTTGCTACCAAGCTTTAAAAAGACAATTTATTAAAGTACAAGTGAACAATGTTCAGTATTTCTAGGATTTAATAACTGATATCACCTTAGTTTTTATAATTTTATGCTTTACCTTTTAAGCTAATACTTAGTTTAGCATTATGGTTCACAAGAGGATGATTTTTCATCAGAGAGACATGGTTAAATTCACATTTAATTCAAAAGATATCAAAAATGTGATAATGTTTTCGTTTTACTTTCTACTAAATATTTGTGGTAGATTTGTGATATAGAGTATAATATTATTTAAATGTTTTGCTTTGGAAAAAGGCTAATCTTGCTATAGTACGGGGGAAAAATACAGCCCAATTTAAAGAGGACTTGGAGTATTTAGCTCAAACTACTTTTATACATATAGACATATAAACATCTCATGAAATGTTACTATAGTTTATACTGGAGAATAGTGTGGTGTCAACAAAATAAATCAAGAAAAATCAATAAAGAACATTAAGGAAAAGCTGCTGCATTTAAAGCTTTATTTAGTATTAATTTCAGTTTCAGAGACATACATTGTATGTGAGATGTTTTCACTCAGCTGCCTCTTTTCCCTTGGAAAAAAAAAAGATAGTGAGAAAATATATTAGTATTAAAGAAAATAAATGTGCCATTTAAATAAAGCTATACATTTGTGGCTGAATTTTTAAAATACATGCGCTTGAAAAGTTAATTACCTTTCCAGCATCACGGCTCTTGGCTCTGAGTTTGTTGACCTGAGATTCAGCAATGTCGGCACGCTCCTCAGCCTCCTCCAGCTCATGCTGCGACTTCCTCAATTTGGACAGGTGAGTGTTGGCTTGTTCCTCCTAAAACGCCAGGTACATTGTTCTCACAACAGCAAAACATCTAAAAAAAAAAAAAAATGCATTCTCAAATGATGTACTCACAGCTTCTTCAGCCTGCCTCTTGTAAGCCTTGACCTTCAGCTGAAGCTTGTCAACCAGATCCTGCAGTCTGTTGATGTTCTTCTTATCCTCCTCAGTCTGCAGGTAATACACATACATTCAGAATCGAAAAATAATGATATTAATTACACCTGAAATTTTTATTCCTTTACCTGGTAGGTGAGCTCCTTCACTCTCCTCTCATATTTGCGGACACCTTTAACAGCATCAACTCCACGTCTCTGTTCTCCCTCAACTTCAGTCTCAAGCTCACGGACCTAAAAAAAACAGATATTTTAAATTTCATTAAACTTATCCCATTAAAGAAAATCTGTTTTGACAATCCAAAATATTATATACAGTACAATATTAGGACATAACATACATTTCACTCTACCCACATCAAGACGATGAACATTGAAAAAAGACAAGCTTACTCTGGACTCCAGTTTCTGGAGTTGTTTCTTTCCTCCCTTCATGGCCAGATTCTCAGCCTCATCCAGACGGTGCTGCAGGTCCTTCACTGTGACCTCTAGGTTCTTTTTCATCCTCTCCAGGTGAGCACTGGTGTCCTGCTCCTTTTTGAGCTCTTCTGCCATCATTGCAGCCTTATTGACAAAAAATTTATAAGACTCTTTACGACGTTCCAAGAGGTCAATTTTGAATAAAACTTTAGTTTAAATGGATGTCATTTTAATACTTAAAAACTAACATCAGTGATGGCCTTCTTAGCCTTCTCCTCAGCATTTCTTGCTTCCTGGACGATATCATCAACTTCACCCTGAATTTGGACAAGGTCAGCCTCAAGCTTCTTTTTGGTGTTCAGAAGGCTTGTGTTCTGAAATATAGGAAATGGTACATAATAAAGTTAAATCTTATATCTGCATTTGATTTCTATTGTGTTTTAAGAGAAATCTTGTGTAATGATTACCTGAGAGTGCAGCAGTCCAACACGCTCACTGACGTCCACCAGCTCTTGTTCGGCCACTTTGCGGCCTCTCTCTGTCTGCTCCAGAGCTGCTCTCAGCTCCTCAATCTCAGCCTGCATCAGAGTGTTTCTGCGCTCCACCATGGCCACCTGCTCTTTCATGTCTTCCTGTCCTCTCAGGGCATCATCAAGGTGCAGTTGGGCATCCTGTACACAACAATTTTTTTTAGAGCTCCCTGATTTGTTTTTGCTATTAAAATTTTGTTCAGCATACTCTATTATTTGCATTCTTGTAAAACCGAAAGCCAGAGACAGGTCACATACCTTGAGTTGTCCCTGAACATTCCTCAGCTGTTTCTGGGATTCAGCAGCCTGCCGATTTGCATGGCTCAGCTGAATCTCCATCTCATTAAGATCTCCCTCCATCTTCTTCTTGATTCTCAGGGCATCATTCCTGCTCCTGACCTCAGAGTCCAGAGTGCTCTGCATTGACTCAGTGACTCTCTGGCTGTTCCTCTTGATCTGCTCCATCTCCTCATCCTTCTCTGCAAGCTTCCTGTCGATCTCACTCTTGACCTGATTTAGCTCAAGCTGGACACGAAGAATCTTGGACTCTTCATGCTCCAGGGTACCCTGTTAATAGTCATATAAACGATTAAAGAACAAAAGTATTCATAACAAAGTAGTGTGTTATTTCTAGCAAGGTGTTAACAATTTATCTTAATTTTTTTTTACTTTTTGTCTGTGTTGTAAAGGAACGTTGAGTGTAGACATAATCTGACACAATCGAACAATTTAAATCTAAAAATCCAGGTACTCACTTCAGCCTCTTCCAGAGCAGTCTGAATCTCAGCCTTTTCAGTCTCCACTGCCTTTTTGGACTTCTCCAGCTCATGAATGCTCTTACCAGTCTCACCTAACTGCTCTGTCAGATCTGAGATCTCCTCTATGAAAGAGAAATGAAACATGAGCTATCTCTTATGAATAGTACATATACACTGTGAAATATTACAGATTCTGTTTGGAAGAACATTGTTTAAATCTGTCAGAAAATAGCCAATATATGCAAAACTCTAACAGTGTAGATTAATTATTCTATTTATTAATTCAAGAATTGCTTACGCTGCAGATTCTTGTTTTCTCTCTTGAGTGTCTCCAATTGATCCAGACTCTCCTCATAGGAGTTTTTCATCTTGAACAGCTCAGTGCTGAGTGAGCGAGCCTCTTTCTGGGCACCTTCCAGCTCTGCCTGACCTTCCTCATACTTCTGCTTCCATTCTGCCAGGACCTTAGGTTGAGATATTTCAGATTAACCTTAAAATATTATTACTTTCCTAATTTACCTTGTGAGAGAATGTATTATATCACAGAAAGACTTGAATAATTTACCTTGTCAAAGTTTCTCTGTTTCTTGTCAAGGTTGGCAGCCAAAGCATTGGCTCTCTCCACATCAATCATAAGGTCCTCCACTTCACCTTGAAGTCTTTGTTTGGTCTTCTCCAGGGAGGCACATTTGGAGTTCACTGCCTCAATTTGTTCCTCTGCCTCTTGCAGACGCTGAGCCAGCTTCTTCCTGTTATGAATTTGTCAACATTAACCTTATGATGAAATATTTTCACATTTGAACAAGTTTATAAGCTCTTCTGAAGTTCATACTTGGACTCCTCAAGCTCCTCTGTGCGCTGGATGGCATCTGTTTCATATTTGGTTCTCCACTGAGCAACCTCACTGTTGGCCTTAGACATTCCCCGCTGCAGCTCAGCCTTTGCCTCCTGTTCTTCCTCAAACTGCTCACGGAGCAAGTCACAGTCATGACGGGCTGACTGCACAGCATGGGCCAGAGCATTCTTGGCCTAGGAGTCAAGTCATGCTATTAGCTGTACTCTACAGTGGAAAATATGTGGTTTTCCAGATTCGTTTGACATTTTCCAGCCCAATGATTGCTCAAAACCCACCCCAATCCATAAAAAGCCACCCAAATAGTGTATATGAAAATTAAATGAACATTAACCATAATACTACAGCATTGCCTTTACAACCTTGACAACACAATTAAGTGATGCAAAGATAAAGTTTCCAAAATCCTTTCCAGTTACCCATTTTCTTACTTAAACATATAAACAAACACACATGCACAGAAAAGTAACAAATATGCTGCCCTGGGATTTCAGGAAACTTAAATAATGAAAGTATGCCATTATGCTATGATTGCAGTTATGTGTTTGTCATTCAATAGGCCTATTTTTTTATTAATATGTCATATAAAGGTTATATAAAATGTGTCCTACATTTTAACACTGTAATGGCAAATTCCAAGATAACTGTAAATCTTTGTATTAATTTAAGTAAGGTGAATTCGCTAAAACAAAGAACAGTCAAAGTCTCTAGTCAGATGTCATCGTGATTTTCAATCATTCCGTATACCTGTGTGCACATCCATATGCCAAGAAAGAGCAGCAAATTCTAAAGTCACTTTTAAGTTGTGTTACTTTATGATACTACAGTCTATGATCACCATGAGTGCCAACTTCACAAACTATCCTGCAGTGTTCTCAACAACATTAAACTTCTAGTCAAAAGGCATCAGTGGCCTGGTAATGGGAGAAACACAAAGGTGCAATTTCTCCAAGAAAATCTTCATAGATAAGTCCTGGCATTAACCACGACTTGATATCTGGATAATTTCCCCACTTTCAATATGTTCTCTTTTTTACCGCCTTGTCATTGTTAAGATTGTTCAGAACTCACTGGTGGGTGTGGCAACTTGTAGCTCCTCTGAACAGGATTAAACACATTTTCTTTCAATCCGTTTTCTGACTATTTGATTGAATGATTGTGTGTGGAGATGTTTTCTTTATTTTAGCTGCATGGGCAATTGAAATTCTTAATATTTTTAATTTTAAAACCCTCAAAATCATTCCAAAGCAGCCCAAATTTTTACCACCTGCCCAAGCTCATTTTCTCCCATACAAATCTACCGAAAATAGCCCAATTGGGTGGGAACCTGCCCAATCTGGCAACACTAGTCATAATGATTCTGCTGTATTACCTTAACTTCCTCTTCAGTTTGCCTCTTAAGCTCCTCAATTTGTTGAGTGAAAGCTTGTTTGCCTCTGGTGAGCTGAGAAACTAGAGCCTCCTTCTCCTCCAGTTGACGGCCAAACTCACCTGTTGATATTTAGATTCACTGTGTCAGATCTATATCAGTTAATTTTAAACAAAGTCCATGGAGGAAAATTGTTAGAAATCAGTATGTTTGTTTCTTCTAATAAGACTTTGTTAGAGTCAGAAATTCAATTAAAAATTATCTTAATACACCATTCTCAATAATTCTTTACAAACTATTAATTTTTTCACAATTGTCATGTTACCATTTTCAGTTTGAAGTCTTGCTCTTTGAGCACTGATGTCATTTATCTGACGAACATTCTCATCATTCTTGGCCTTTATTTCACTAAGTTGGTCCTCAAGTGTGCGGCACATCTTCTCTAGATTGGCCTGCAAATACAAAGTCATTAGATATTTACAAATCTTAAACACACATTTGATATATTTGTTTAGCTATACAATTCTCAACCTTTGCTTTAGCAACAGCCTCCATGTTGCTGGAGAGATCATCAATCTCCATTTTGTATTCACTCTTCTCCTTCTCAAGCTTTTGCTTGACACGCTGGAGGTTGTCGATTTGCTCTCCCAGCTCAGCCACACTGTCGGCCTGCTTCTTGCGGAGGGCAGCAGCAGTGGCTTCATGCTGGAGGGTGGCCTCTTCAAGATCTCTGCGCAGCTTCTGGAATTCAGCCTCACGCTTCTTATTCATCTCAATCTGTGCAGCAGTTGCTCCTCCAGCCTCCTCAAGCCTCTCACTGATCTCCTCAAGTTCCCTGGAAAGATCAGCTCTCTGCTTCTCCACCTTTGCACGAGCAGCACGCTCAGCCTCAATCTCTTCCTCCAGCTCCTCAACGCGAGCCTACAGGGGCAAGTAATTAATCAATTTCTGATCTTGATTTTTAAATAAATGTAACATAAGAGTCCAAAAAATACCTGAAGCTCCTTGATCTTCTTCTGGAGTTGAGCTCCAAGAGATTGTTCATCCTCAATCTTGCTGAGAAGCTGGCTTATTTCAAAGTCTTTCCTGTGCGAGTTCAACAATAATTTGTTCATAAAACAATAACATACATAACAAATAATAATTTGCTTTTAATTACTTCTTCAGTTTCTCCTCAGATTGCTGCTTGTCATTTTCCAGGTCCATAATGGTCTCCTGGGCCAGTTTGAGGTCTCCTTCGAGCTTTCTCTTGGCTCTCTCAAGGTCCATGCGGAGCTTCTTCTCTTGTTCAAGGGAACCCTCAAGCTATGGGAAAACAAAATATAAATGTTTAAAGATAAATTCTGAATTTCATCTATCAAGGACATGTTGAAATCATCAAATCATCATTAACTCACATCATCAACTTGTTGCTCAAGCTTTGTCTTGGCTTTGGTCAGGGTGTTGACTTTGTCCTCCTCTGCCTGGAGATCATCCAGAGTCTGCTGATGTGCCTCTTGGAGGGCTTTCTTCTCCTTTGTAAGCTTAGCAATGCTCTCGTCCTGTGCTGCCATTTCCTCAGTCAAGTTCTTGACCTGTGCGGTGTTGGATACTAAATTAATTCCTTTTGTCCTAATTAATATTATTTAACAAAAATGTAATATGAAATTAATAATGAAATATTAAATCAACTCTGTCACAAACCTTATTTTCAGTGGCATGTTTCTCCTTTTCCACTTTAGCTAAGGTGAGCTCCAGATCATCAATATCTTTCTTCAGCTCAGAGCACTCATCCTCCAGTTTCCTCTTCTTGGCTGTGAGTTCAGCATTGATTTCTTCCTCATCTTCCAGTCTCTCAGTTGTCTCTTTGAGTTTAGCTTCAAGCTGGATTTTGCTCTTGATCAGACCCTCACACCTCTCCTCGGCATCTGAGAGATTCTCAGCTTCCTGACAGGTAAATAAATAAATAAATATATATATATATATATATATATATATATATATATATATATATATATATATACTACATACTATTGTTCAAAAATATCTATCAAAATGTATAATTTCAGTAAGTTCATTAAAGCAAACTCACAGAGGCTACTTGAAGCTGCAGATCATTCTTCTCTTGCAGCAGTGCTACCATCTTTTCCTCAAGCTCCTTCTTTTTAGCCTCTGCCTTTGCAAGATCTTCTTTGCATTTTGCATAGTCCTCTTTCATGTTTGACAGCTCCTTCTCAGTTTCAGCACTCTTCAGCAGAGGCTTAATCTTGTAGTAAACCTTCATCCATGGCCAGTGTTTGACATTCATGAATGATCGGATGTTGTATTGAATGGTGTAAATAGACTCCCTATAAATCAGTGGTCATTAAATGTCATGAATATCAAAAATGTTTTAAAGTGCTATCTGGAATACTCAATTCTGATTGGTCAATGGTGCCATCTAGTGATCTGATATTTTACAATAACAACCATTCATCTGTGGATTGAGTTATCAGACTAGTCATCCAGGAATTGCCAGTCATTTTTGCTACTTCTCATGTCACAAGCTAATAAAATAATTTCAATTTAAATCAACTTCTTGTCTGTTTTATTTATTTATTTGTTAAGTATTCTTGTACATAGTGGGTGGAATTAAGCTATTGCTAATTTATTTCTTCTCACTTTAAAACATTTTCAATGCAAAATTAATATTTCAAACCCATTTATTTATTTTGTTGTTAGCTGTGTAATAAGTAGGCTAATGAACATTTTGCATTAGGGTCCTGATCACCCTGTCAGGGTTTATTGTGTGATATGGACTGGCTGACTGTACATTATCCCTTACATAACTCACCTCCTCTCCATCATCTTCACAAACTCCCTTCTCATCAGATAACCACGGCAGAGAGCCTGAGTCATTGTGACCAGAGCAGCCAGTTTCTCATCACGCATCTCTTCAAGAGTACCCAGAAGACCAGCTTTGAAGAACACCTGAATATGTGTATAACAAAGAAGTTTGTTTCCAGTGTTATGACTTTAAATCATGAGTATGGAGTCTTTGAAGTGTAATGCAGAATATAAACCTTTGTGTGCCCGAATCTATACTCGTCATGATTAACATCGATGGATCCCAGGAGTTTCTCAGAGGCCTTCTTGTTGTCCATAAACTGTCCCTCAGGAATAACACTGGCATTCAGCACCTTGTATCTATGGAAGATTTATCAAAATGCTTCATATCTTTATATTAAGATAAGCCTCAGTGGAAGTGATATTTTAGTCATAATTACCTCTGTTTAAAGTCACCATAGAGGATTCTGCTGGGGAAGCCCTTTCTGCAAATTCTGATACCCTCCAGTACACCGTTACACCTCAGCTGGTGGATAACCAGGAAGTTCTCCATGAGACCTATAAAAACAGTTTATATCATAAGCTTTGTACATAATTCAAATGAAAACCTCTTAAAGTCCTTCATTACTTTACCTGGAGTCTTGGACTCATTGGGAATCAGACAACGCACAAAGTGAGGATGAGTGCTCCTCAAGTTTGTCATAAGCTTGCCCAAGTTCTCCTATAGAGAATAAAAAATGGTTGTCACTTTTTACAGCAATAATGTTCTTATATCAGCTTCAACATCTTCTGTACATACCCTGAACTGGGAGGACACAGTCTGCATGGAGCCACCCTTCTTCTTGCCTCCCTTCTTGCCAGTTTCTTTACAAACATTGAAATGATTAGCTCAAATTAGCTAATTCAATCATTCTCTATTTAAAATATTTGTAATTTATAATTACCCTCAACAACAGGTGGGTAGAGAGTAGCCAGAAGTTTGACAGATGATTTCTGGTACAGCTGCACCACAGACTCATTCAGTGGATCCTTGTTCTTGTCCAACCAGCCAATGATGTTGTAATCCACAGTTCCAGCATAGTGAACCAGAGAGAAGTGGGCCTCAGCCTTGCCTTTGGCAGGCTTTGGTTTCTGAAAGGCTTGATTTTTGCCAAGGTGCTGATCATACAGTTTGTTCTTGAAGGAAGTGTCTGAAGCCTTGGGGAACATGCACTCCTCTTCAAGGATGGAGAAGATACCCATGGGCTGTTTGTAAATGAATAATGAATATTACAAAAAAAATCACAGATTTTGTGAATAGAAAATGGTAGAAATTAAAAAGTTTATAAACCAGTAAAAACCTTCTCAATGAGCTCAATGCAAGCAGCCAAGTCCATGCCAAAGTCAATGAACTCCCAAATAATGCCCTCCTTCTTGTACTCCTCTTGTTCCAGCACAAACATGTGGTGGTTGAAGAACTGTTGCAGTTTCTCATTGGTGAAGTTGATGCACAGTTGCTCCATACTGTTGAACTGAAGAGAGAAACTTTTACTGAACACTGAACTTAAGTCAACTTGCATTCAAATTAGGTAAAAATAATTTTTACATCAAAGATCTCGAAGCCAGCAATATCCAGCACGCCAATGAAGAACTGTCTGGCCTGCTTTGTGTCCAACATCTGATTGATACGAATGACCATCCACAAGAACATCCTCTCATAGATAGATTTGGCTAAAGCACTAACAGAGTTGTACACCTGTGGATAGAATACATTGTAATTTTTATTCCAATGTCCTTCTGCTTTAATAATAGTCAGATTCACACCTAATTTTTAGGTCTACCAAATCTGTAGGTTTAGGAGGTTTCAAATACAGGAATCCATTAAAAATACAGATTACTTAGTAAAAATGTAATCAGTAACATAATCAGCTACCTTGATAAGTAATGTAATCAGATAAATTTTTTGATTACCTCAAGATCGCATTTGTGAATAAAGTCGAGAAAGAGAATAGAAATATGTTCTCAATGACTTTTAATCATATCTTCTGAAGCAAACAAACAGTGTATGAATAATGTTATGAGTGATGTAGCTATTATTATAGAGTTTAATAAACTCAAGGTTGTGGTATTTAAAAGAAAGGGGCAGGGTTTAAGTGGACTAAATAATTGGAGAAGTCCTGCATACGTCACCAGAGAGAAGTCTGTTGTTTCACTGCAAGATCGAGTTATGAAATTTAGATTTAAGATTACGAGGTCAAAAAAATAAATAAAACATAAGCATGGATGAATCGTTCACAATAAGACCAAAAACATGCATTTAGAAAATAGCTAGGGTGAATTTTTATTTCATGCTGACTTTAATGGTTTGACCACGTTTGCCTCGAGAGTGCAGTGTTGATGTAAGACAGGTGTTATTTACACGTGACAGTAATTGGTGCCAGATTCACTTAAGTCAAGAGAGAGAACCAGAAGAGATCTCCATCGCGCATCTGATCATATATATACCACTATAAAGCAATATAAATTATATATCTTCATAATTTTATGTCTGGAGGATATTTTCTGTATATTTTATATATTGAAAATTGGAATCCTGCTAATAATCCCAATTTTGACCAAATGTAACTGTAATTTGAATACTTTGAGTTTTTATGTGACTAATGTCACATAAATTTTTTGTATCTTGATTACGTAACGCCTTTACAAGTATTCTGTTACTCCCCAAGCCTGCACATACATAGCAGGACATACTATATAATATACTGTTAATACATACCTGTGGCACAGTTTGACCTTTGGTAACAAACTCATTTCCGACCTTCACTCTGGGGTAGCACAAAGCCTTCAGCATATCAGCAGAGTTCAAGCCCAGAAGGTAGGCGACTTTGTCAGCCTCTGCAATTTTTTTGTTAAAAATGTAAAAAATCATCCCATATCTTTCACTGAAAGCTATAGGAAAAAAAACTATTTCTTATATGATAATAGAAAGGGATCTTTCAATCGAAGCATTCTTAAATGGGATTACAAATTAAAACTATTTATTCTCACCCTCTGTGCCATCAGGCTCAGCTTGCTCCTCACGCTGCTTCTGCTTGAACTTCATGTTACCATGATGCAGCACAGCTCCAGTAAACTTGTAGATGCCCATCTTCTCCTCAGCACTGAAGCCCAGAATGTCAATAGCAGTCTGGATATTACACACACACACACACACACACACACACACACACACACACACACAAAATAGCACTAAGATCTGCCATATTTACATGGAATAAATCAGTTTTCAAATAACAATGTCTCACATCAGTTGCAACCAACTCCTCTTTATCATCAATGCTTGCCACAGTGATCTGACCCATACTGCACATGGGGAAGTCATAGGGGTTGGTGGTTATGAGCGTCATTTCTGTAAAACACACAGAGCATTTTTGACAGAGTATTTTATGATACTATTTTGAATTTAAAAAATGCTTTGATTTAAATGTTTTCCAATTACCAATCAGCTCAGGCTTATGGTTGGTCATCATCTGGTAAAAGATGTGGTAGCCTCTCTCATCTGGAAGCTGGAATGTCACTCTAGACTTCTCCAGCAGATCTGTTGAGAAAATGTAATGAAGTCATGTTCTGAAGAGTGAAAGACAAAGAAAAATGTACAGATTGATCAATTAAAAGCATGTCCACCTACATGTCTCAATATCAGCACTAGCCAGTTTTCCAGTTGTGCCAAAGTGAATTCTGATGAATTTACCCTGTTTATAACAAAATAACATTATTGCTACTGTGCAATAGAAAAAAGTCCAGCATAACTGCATTCAAAAAACATATGCATGGATGAATCGTTCACAATAAGACCAATAACTTGCATTTAGAAAATAGATAAACAAAGCTCTCTGTAAATAGAAACTGGTGAACTTACAAATCGAGATGAGTTGTCATTTCTCACAGTCTTGGCATTACCATAAGCCTCAAGCAGAGGGTTGGCAGCAATGATCTGGTCTTCAAGAGATCCCTGTAGTGTAAGGGGGTACATTTTAAATGTCTCTTGTAAAGATCATTTGCAAAAAAAATGTAAACATTGATATAAATATATTTTATATCTCATTTCAAACCTGCATTTTGCCAGGAGCTTGATCTTTCTTCTTGTCACCCACCACTGCAACTGTGGCAAAGTACTGAATGACACGTTTGGTGTTCACAGTCTTTCCAGCACCAGATTCTCCACTGGTTTATGAGAGATGATAAGACAGAAGATGATCAGACATGTGCAATTTCCATGAGAAGAAAATAAAACCATTCTTAGCATCTCTATACAGTAGATACATACGTAATCAGGACAGACTGGTTCTCTCTGTCTGTAAATTCAAAGATAATAATTTAGAATTTTTGTTTTATGAAAACTAAAATCAAGAATTCCAAAAATCTAAATTATTTAAAAATTAAGATCTTACCAGTAAGCATGAACTGATAGGCATTGTCAGAGACAGAGAAGATGTGGGGTGGGGCCTCCATACGCTTTTTGCCTCTGTAGGCAGCCACCACTTCTGCATCATACACTGGGAGCCACTTGTAGGGGTTCACAGTAGCACAGAACAGTCCAGAGTAGGTCTGAAATGAGCAGATAAGTTGTCCAATTAAAGCATTGAAATCAAATTGAACAGTAATGCTATTTTACGTAGCTTCTTAACTCACATAGATCATCCATGCTGCATAACGTTCTTTGAGGTTATAAAGCACAGCTGGTTCATTGAGATGGGTCATCATGGCCATGTCCTCTATCTTGTCAAACTTGGGAGGATTCATTGGGTGGACATCATCCTCCTTAGCAACTCTCTCCTATAATGGTCATTTATTAGTTTTACCAGGTAAAAATTGCAATGATTAATGTATTGAGCTTCTAGTTTACATGGAATACGGAAAATTCACCTCCTTAGTGTCAAGCACAGTAACGGTGACTTTGCCACCATCTCTGCTCTTGATTGTTCCTTTGACATACAACTCTTTGGTATCAACCACATAGCAAGCAGTCTTAGCATCAAAGGGCTTGTTTTGAGCCTCAATTCTCTCCTTCTCAGGCTTACGTAGATATATGGCAGCCTTGCCATAAACGGCCATCTCCGCGTCTGTACTCATGGTGGCGGCTTACTGGAAATCATAAAGGGAAATTGTTTTGTATTGAAATAATAACCTAGTGGTTCAACATTACACCAAGCACAACAGTAACAAACTGATTTTTCAATGTAGTACCTACATTTTCATTTCAGCTCAATATCTGCTTTAACTATGTCAACTAACAACAATACATAGTGCTAAAATAACATTAATAAAAATTCAATTTTGTTTCAAAACAAGTCTGATAGTGTTAATAAATGTTTGATAAACTCTGATATTAAGATATTCTATCTCTGTACTGTATCTAATGCCCCCACAACAGTATGAAATGATCGACCCGGCACAAATGATATTTTCTTGTGTGTGACAAAATGTCCAGAGCAAACAACACAATCTTAACCAAGGTATCAAAACAAACTCTGGCTTCACTTAGAATAAGCTACATAAATATAATCACAGGAGTCAATACACCAACTAATTCAACACACTCATTACATTAATGTAGGGACATTTGCCTACCTTCCCTTTTTTTGAGACCAGATGAAATTTCCTGCAAAATAATTCAGTTACAGTTAAACATCCATGATTTTTTTTATTGATAATGCTTCATTACAAACAAACAGGATCATATATATATTATCAGTTTATCTCGTTTTGCTTCTCCTGCAGGTTTGAAGTGGTTAACAAAAATCTTGACAAGTGTATGCCAACAACCATGCAAATCAACTTACCACCAGCTGGAACCCCTCCAGTCTTCTGTTCAGCTGATCATGTCCTCCTCCACACTTATATTAAGAGTAACTTGCACACTAAGCAGATACTAAATATGGAGAGCCATTAGAGTTTAAATTACTGTATATAGAAACTGTCCATTCACAGAATATCCATCCCACCAATGGATGTAACAGCCATATTAGAAACCAGTACCAGAAAAGGCAATAAAGCAGTTGTATTAAATAGAGATATCAGGTAGAATCATAATCAGTGGATCATTTTGATTTATATTGCTCTTATAACTTATCTTGATAAGGGCATATAATGGATTGCTGTGTATGTTTCAGGAACACGTTTTTATTTTCATGTGGAACTTGAATAGCTACGATTACAATGCGATTTTAAAGAGACAAGTATTGCTACTCGGCAAGATTATCATATTGTTCATAATAAATATATCTTGCATCAAAACAGATACTGTACATATTGAGTTAAATCCATGACAAGGTGACCACTGTATACTTGTTTCCAGTGGCGGTTCTAGCTTGTATGGCGCCCTGGGCGAAGAAAGAAGATTGACGTGACGTGCAAATGAGCGAAAGAAAATTGAATGCACAAACGTCACCATTCCGACCGGCATTTCCGGCAAGATGCCGCCCTGGACGCTTGCCAATGTCGCCTATACCTAAATCCGCTAGTGCTTGTTTCAAATAATTTATATTTACGCCACGAGCAAGTTGATGTGAGGGCATATTGCCAGATGGGGTGGTAATTGACTCTATCATGAGCGCTCATGCTGACTGTCACAATTCCTCTGTGAGTTCATGGATACATTATCCGTGCAGCTTGTTAACAGTCGTGTGTATGAAAGTTTAAATCATTTTCTACATAATTTCAGATTAAACTGTCAATTTGATAATATATGCCTATGTTTTCATTAGCGTACTTATTTTCTTTCCATTTATCATTTTTGTTTATATAGTTATAGACCTGTGTTACCCTTCTTTTCTTTTTTGCTTTCCCCCTCTCCATAATTTATATGCCATATATTTCAGTAAACAGAAGCTGCGGGAGGGAGCTCATTCGTTCATACCATAATGAAATTTCAGTTAAAATGTCGTTGTTGTATACTCACTGACATGACAGGCTAATAACCTCTAGTTCAGATAATGAAGCCAGTCTATTTTTTTTATTTTTTTATGTTGCACTTATTCCCGATCTGTGTGGTGCAACAATCAGTAAGCCCAGTGAGCCATTCAAAATGTATACATTATAAATTAAGAAATTAAGACGTTTATGTAGTTATTCTTTTTCCCGGACATTAAAAACAGCGTCCGGCCGGAATTTCTACATTTGCTAAAATGTCCGGGATTCTGCTTAGTTGCATTATGGTGTGCATCTGGTCTAATATTATATTGTGTGCGCGCGCATAATTTTATTGCTTTAACCCCTTTTTGTAAGTCCCGCCTTCTCGCACACTAAATAGTATAATAATTATTTTTGAGTCTTTATCCATCCATGGAAGAACCTGAGCAGACTAACCTGAAAAGCTATGTAGTCTTTTAGTGCCTTCATAGCTGTAAATTTGGACATGTTTTGAGAACTGTAGATTGTTATGGTTATTTTAAAGCACATATTGTGTCTAGTCTGAACCTGAAGACTATGTGATGCCAAGATGTTCTTACTGCAGATACAGGTGAGGTCCAGACAGCAGGATGCTCATGTATTACAGGGCGATTTTTCAGATAAAATATAATAATTTTGTGGGAGCTGAATTTGTAGTAAACTCAAACTAGCTTTATAATTGTTAGTTTAAATACATAATCTAAATGCTAAAACCAACATTAAATATTTTAGTGTTGAATGAACAACTGATCCTGTTGATAGATTGAATTTATTGTTCTTGTGTTGGAAATAACGATGCATAGCAGTCACACAATAAACTTCACTGTACAAAAAGAACTACATGCAATACAAATAAACATATTTATTTGGACATACATTATAAATATTGTACACAAAAGTTAAATGTTCTCTGTAAAAGAACTACAAACGGTCTGTTTTATTAAAAGCACTGTGCAAATACATTTAATTGATACTGAATAAATGTCCACACTGTTTTCCAAATCACCTTAAGGAAAGACAAGCACATTCTGCATAGACACTCAAAGTGAATAGCAGGTAGCAAAAATGGAAGAAAGAGGAAAATCAGAATCCAGTTCATTTAAAATGTGATAAAACATCTTACTACTGTACATATCTGTTAGGAATATTATGGATCTAGTCACGATCCCCAATTCCCCGGTCCCGTCTTTCTAAATGTCTGTGCCCAGTGAGACGCAGTCGTGAGTCTGTGTCTCTGTAGACTTCGCGAAGGAAGTAGAAAGAACAACACCACACAGTTGGTCTGTATCCAATCTACTCAACGTTTATTATAGCAAGCATGGTATTTATATTCTTTATGAGACAAGGAACAGCCAATAATAAAGCGACAACAAGGCTTATGATCAAGGGGTAGCAATTGGGTATCCTGGAGTAATACAGGAACAAGGCCATATAAAGATGCCCTGGACGTTCAGCCACTTGTCCACTTGTTCACCCCACGAGGACAAGTGCGATCTATTCAACTTACAGAAATAAGTATTCTTCATGAAGTGCGGAACATTATAAAGAGGAAGAGAGAATTTGACTCAGTATCTTACTCACACATTAAAAGGCATGCAACTGACATTTGGGGTGAAATGAGCACACATACAGAAAAGGCGAGAAACACACACATACATATAGAGCAGAACATCATGTACATTGCATGTTCCTCACAATGTCTCATCTAATAATGATGGTCTGTCACTGTAGAGTTGATCAATTTAGCATCACAGCATTAAAACATTATCACTACTCACAGAGAGTTTACGTAAAGCACTGTTTCGTTATATACCATTTCAAAACACGTGAAGCATTCACAAAGGCCAGACTGCCCTGGTGAAAAAAAAATATGCTAAGTATACTTGAAGCCAGAATAATTAGTATGATTCAAGTGTGTTAATGATTAGTTAACTTGAAGTGTGCTATTTTGGAACAACTAATTTTGTACTAAGTATATTTTAGTTGTAATTAAATTGTAGTAAAGCATAACTTTAAGTGTATTTAGTGTACTTTTGTGTGCTAAATTGGAACAACTTCAAGTATACTTAGTATACTTAAAGTATATGCCAGTGTAGGGTAATTACATGCTTGATTAGTGATATTAAAGTGTACTTAGTGTTACAAGTACATCACAAATGAATTGCAAGTGTCTTCGAAACAAGCAATATACCATAAGTGTATTATATTTGAGTAAAAAGTATATGCTCAGTAACACCTTTGGCTTATTCAAAATTCTACAAATTGCACACTTTGTCTTCAATAACAAACTGTTATTACTTAGCTATACTTTGTACAATATACTTTAAACATTACATCGTCTTACACAAGACAGTATTTTAAATGTGTTACCTGCATAAACTAAAATTTGACATGTTTGTCAAATTTTGAATTTGAATTTGAATTTGACATACTAGCTAAAAATTAAGTTATATTAATGTTTGCAAGTAATGTCAACTTGTTATTGTTAAACTTAATAGTAAATTTCTAGTTAACTTTACTTGCATTTACGTGCTTGTTTATTGTTCATTACTATAAATTAATTAGTAACCTTACAAATGATTTATTAGTAAGATTACTCCATTAAGTCAATTATCTTAAAATTAATACAATTTGTTCACTTTACATCTGAAATACCACTAATCTCAACATGAGTTTACTTTAAGTTGTGTACACTTAAAATACTATGTGTAATCGGTTTTCACATTCTCTTTAAGTAAACTGAACATAATTTTCTATTTCAAATAACGCACTTAACAAGATTGAATTTCTGATCTGTTTATTTGTGTAATAAACAGCTGAAACTCTTTAAGAACAACACAATAACCAAAAAACTGCCTTTAAAACAATCTGTTCTCAAGACCTCTTACAGCACTCTGCTGCATGACAACATAATATCTGGACCTAAAACAAGGTATAGAGCATTTGCAGAACAAGCACTGTGCAAACCCAAAAAAAGTATTAAAAAAAAAAAAAAAAAAAAAAAGACCCTTTAAAATTTGGAAAAACCTGCATGTGTCTTTGGAAAGATTCTTAAACTGAACTGCAATTACAGCAAAATATGCCAGAAACAAGTTCAGTTCAAAAGACGATTTAAACGCTGAATAAAACCAAATGTGTTCCTCATTGTCTTTGGATGGTCTAAATTTAGATCATAGATCAAAGTAAATGGAGACATACAGAATGTGGCAAATTTAGGACATCATCCATGACAATTCTTCCCTTCATTGCATCCATGTTGAGGGCATGTGGACGTTTGGCAGGCATGCCTTCAGGTAAAACTGTGCAGTCCAACATCTAATTCACTGAAGCCTGCATCTACATCTGAATCCTATAAGAGAATGAAAAATAGGAAGTGTGAATTTCTTATTCATTGCAACAGTGCTGGATATATTCTAGTGACCAGTGGCTGTTCATTAACCAAAAAAATTAAAACTTGATAACCACAGCAGGTGTACAGTGATCAATGCAATCATCAAGCACAAGGAAATGTAATCAAGCTTTAGATATCTCTCTTTTAAAATATCCCGGCTCTTCCAAGCTTTATAATGGGAGTGAATGGTACCTTCGATTTTGAAGCCCAAAAAAGCACATCCATCCATCAAAAAAGTAATCCATACGGCTCCAGGGGGTTAATAAAGGCCTTCTGAAGTGATGTGTTTTTTTAAGAAACATATCCATATTTATAACTTTATAAACTAATATCACTGGCATCCAGTAACGGCCATCCGCACGTTCACAAAGGAGTCGAGTTCCGCCGTATGACGCAGGTGTAGCATAAACTCCGGTGATAAGTGACAAATGCGAAAGAGCAGTGGATAGAGGAAGCCAGTGATTATAGTTCATAAAGTTATAAATCTGGATATTTTTCTCACAAAAATGCATTACTTCACTTTAGAAGGCCTTTATTAACCCCCTGGAGCTGTATGGATGATTTTTGTGATGGATGGATGTGCTTTTTTGGGCTTCAAAATCGAAGGTACCATTCACTCCCATTATAAAGCTTGGAAGAGACAGTGTTTGTGTTTGGCTGAAAGAAGAAAGTCATATACAACTAGGATGGCTTGAGGGTGAGTAAATTATGGGATAATTTTTATTTTTAGATGAACTATCCCTTTAAGAACACAGAATTGAATTTATAGTATATTTTGTTGCAGGAATTGAAATCACCAATGTCACAAATCAGAATTTTTTCACAAGAGACAAATACAGTATCCACTGTAAAAGTACACCCAGAACTTTTTCATAACCTAATCTATAACATCATGTAATAAAGCAAATTGACAATTAAAAAAAAAGTAGAAACAGCGATAAAAATACTTACGAAGCTCATCCCGAAAGATTCCTCTGGGTCATCCCCCAGGAGGATTGGAAGTCCCTGAAGTACTGCAGTACTTCATATTCATATTCATATGTTACATCAGATGACTACGAAAAAGTAGAGACAGGTAGACATGAGGGTAACAATCATAGTCAATATGATGCATAATATGTGTTCTTCCCTGATTTCCTAATTTTCTCTGAAAATTTTCAGTCAAACGTGTAGAATGCGTGTCCAACGCTGCATAGAACTCCAATGCATAGAAATCAGATCTCAGATTTTCCCCAGATATGTAATTGAATTCTGCAAAGGCCTAAGAAAAAATATGTGGTTATTAACGTTCAAATACACAATTCATAGAAAAAAGTAACTCTGGGATTTGGAGGAGGAAAAAAAACCTGGCTTTCTGTGAAAAGTGCTGGCCACTTCTCCAAGATGTCACTGTCATGCACAATACCGTGAAGTGTCATCGACATGGCAAACTAAAATTACAAAACAAAGAAAAAAGGATATTATAAGCTGCCAAAGGGAAGGAGTCATTTATTAGAGAAGGCTGAACAACTTGCAGTGAATGCAAACTGCACAACTCATAAAAGAGCAAATGCTCAACCATGCAGTCTGTGGTTTGCATAGGAACATTAGGTCAGTGTTGATTGCCAAGATTTTCTCAATATATATAAATAAAATCAAGTTTTCCCTTGAAAACCCTACTTTTTGCATTTTTTTTTTTTTGGTGCCTACAGACTACCGTAATAATCATAATAAGCAATCATATTTAATATATATTGTCTGGTAGAAAGTAAAAGTAACAAAAAAAAAAAGGTTGCATTTTATTACAATTAAATTAAGACCATCATGTCGTGATGGTACCATCTGATGGTAAAGAAATAAAAAACAACAACAACAAAACCCCCCTGTAACGAATTCACACAAAGGAGGACATGGGAACAGGGTTCAACACAAAGGTAAGGGCTTTTTAATTGCGGGTAGTAGACAGACAGGGGGTAGTGCAAAACGTGTTATACATAATTTAACTCAGGTGCAAGCGCCCTTACCGCTTTCTCACTTCGGACGGGCGCTTGACCACGCCCCCGCTGCCACATACCCCCACCGCCCGACTCAGGCCGGGGCGTCATCCGGCCTGCCTACCACTCCCCCCCCATTTCTGGAAAGGAAGTCGGCGACAGCCATCTGCACCTGTGGACCACCTCGAACTTAAAAGGCTGGAGAGCCAGATACCAACGGGTGATCCGGGCGTTAGTATCCTTCATGCGGTGGAGCCACTGCAGTGGGGCATGATCCGAGCAGAGAGTGAAGGCCCGCCCCAGCAGGTAGTAGCGGAGCGTGAGGACCGCCCACTTGATGGCCAGACATTCCTTCTCCACGGTGCTGTACTTAGTCTCCCTTAAGGAGAGCTTTCTACTGATGTACAGCACCGGGCGCTCCTCCCCCTCCACCACCTGCGAGAGTACGGCCCCCAGCCCTCTGTCTGAAGCGTCCATCTGCAATAAGAAAGGAAGAGAGAAGTTAGGTGAATATAAGAGCGGCCCTCCACAGAGTGCGGCTTTAACTTGTGTAAATGCCTGTTGGCACTGCTCCGACCATTGGACCGGATCTGGAGCCCCCTTTTTAGTGAGGTCAGTCAGCGGGCTGGTGACATCCGAATAGTTAGGCACAAATCTTCTATAATAGCCAGCCAGCACCAGGAACTGCCTCACCCCCTTTTTGGTCTTAGGTCTAGGGCAAGTCGCAATCGCCGCGGTCTTATCAATTTGGGGACGCACCTGGCCATGACCCAAGTGGAACCCCAGATACCGTACCTCCACACGCCCAATCGCGCACTTCCTGTGGTTTGCAGTGAGCCCCGCCCGCCGCAGCGACTTCAAGACCGCCCTCAGGTGTTGTATATGCCGCTGCCAGTCATTACTATAGATAATAGGCAGCGGCGTAAGCGGAGTGCGGGCGGAGGATACGGTCCATCAGACGCTGGAATGTGGCTGGAGCCCCAAACAAACCGAACGGAAGTGTCACAAATTGGTGTAATCCGAACGGCGTGGTGAAGGCGGTTTTCTCACGGGAAATTGGTGTCAAGGGGATCTGCCAATAACCCTTTGTTAAATCCAATGTCGAATAAAAGCGAGCAGTACCTAACCGATCGAGCAGTTCATCAACACGAGGCATTGGGTACGCATCAAATTTAGACACCGCATTGACTTTTCTGTAGTCCACACAGAACCGAACCGATCCGTCACTCTTGGGAACAAGAACGACCGGGCTAGACCAGTCGCTGTGGGACTCTTCTATTACCCCCATATCGAGCATCGCATCCAATTCGTCCCGAACAATTTTCTTTTTATGCTTGGGGAGGCGATAAGGGCGGCTACGAACCACCACCCCCGGCTCGGTCTCGATGTGATGTTCGATGATGTTCGTACGACCCGGTAGAGGAGAAAACACGTCTGCAAACTCTTTTTGCAACTTGGCAACCTCTGAGCGTTGGCACGGGGAGAGGTGGTCTCCGCAAATGACCGGGGCATTGTAATCGGGTTTTGGATTCACCTCCGGTCCGAGCTCCGCCCTCTCTGGAACCACCGTAGCCAATGACACAGGGACCGCCTCCCTCCATAATTTAAGGAGATTGAGGTGGTAAATTTGATGCGCGTCCCCCCTATCGGTTCGTTTAACCTCATAATCAAGATCCCCCACTCGTCGTGTGACCTCAAAGGGCCCTTGCCACTTGGCGAGTAATTTGGAGCTCGATGTAGGGAGTAATACAAGAACTTTGTCTCCCGGTGCAAACTCCCTTAGCTGAGTACCCCTGTCATACAGCCGGCGTTGGCGTGCTTGAGCCTGGAGCAAATTCTCCTGTGTTAGTTTCCCCAATGTGTGGAGTTTTGCTCGAAGATCAAGAACGTACTGAATTTCATTTTTACTATTCGAAGGTCCTTCCTCCCAGGCTTCACGGATGACGTCCAGCACACCGCGCGGGCGCCGCCCATACAGCAGCTCAAACGGGGAAAATCCCGTGGAGGCTTGCGGGACCTCTCGTACTGCAAATAACAGGGGGTCAAGCCATTTATCCCAATTCCTAGCATCTTCGTGCACGAATTTACGAATCATATTCTTGAGCGTTTTATTAAATCGTTCCACTAGGCCATCCGTCTGTGGATGGTATACGCTAGTGCGAATTGATTTAATGCCCAACAGATCGTAAAGTTCGCGAAGTGTGCGTGACATAAATGTTGTGCCTTGGTCGTTGAGGATTTCTTTCGGAATCCCCACCCGGGAGATTATTTTGAAGAGCGCCCCCGCAACACTACGTGCAGAGATATTGCTTAGAGGCACTGCCTCCGGATATCATGTTGCGTAATCCACCAGGCCTAATACAAAACGATGTCCGCGTGCTGTCCGATCTAATGGCCCGACGAGGTCCATTCCAATTCTTTCGAAGGGAACCTCGATTAATGGAAGGGGGCGCAATGGCGCTTTTGGGGTGGCCGGTGGATTTACCAGCTGACATTCACGACACGCCGCACACCACCTGCGAACGTCGCCGTTAATGCCCGGCCAATAAAAACGGGCTATTAGACGGAGCAGTGTTTTCCTTTCCCCTAGATGACCCGCCATGGGATTATAATGAGCCGCTTGGAAAAGCATTTCCCGACGGCTCCATGGAATTAACAACTGAGTTACATTTTCTTTTGTATGAGTGTCCTGCGTCACTCTATACAACCGCTCATTTATAATTGCGAAATAGGGGTATGTGAGAGCGATGTCTGGCTGGAGACGCTGACCATCAATTGTTTTCACCTGATCAAACGCGTGCTTAAGGGTTTCATCCCGCGACTGCTCCAAAGGGAAATCTACGTCAGGGAATTCCCTGCGGAGGGGAGGGGCGGAGGGCCCGCCCCTTCCCTCGTCATCCCGATTCGGAGCAGCCGAGGATGGCCCCGGCTCCGCCTCCCCTGCCAGAGCATCGCACATCGCACATCTCCCCATTCTAATGCAGGACCCATCCTTCCCAGTTTCCCCCAAAACATCCTTAAATGCAGGCCAATCGGTCCCCAGAATCAGAGGATGGGTGAGGCGGGAACTAACCGCTGCCTCCACTTTATGTTTTCGCCCTCGAAATTTAAGCAGCAAGGTCACCATCGGGTAGCTATGAACATCCCCGTGTACACACCTCACCCTTACCCGCTTAGCCGTGCCCAAAGCCTCGGGTTGAACCAAACGTTGATTACAACCGGTATCCAGCAAAGCTTGGTGTGTACCCCCCTGGATTCTTACCGGAACCCGGTACGCTCCAGCCCGATCGGGGGCAGCATGTGGGAGATCGGCGACCCGGACCACTGCCCCCACCTTCATCAACGGACACCGCTCACGGAAGTGGCTCGGGTCCCCGGACCTCCGACATGCCGGCCCAGACACCACACCCGTACCTGCTTTGACGGACGCCCCCACCTGAGGGGGAGAACGGCTATAGGTGGTGGAGGAGGGATGGACTGATGTTGATGATGGTGGTGTTGGTCTCAACCAGGCTCCTCGCCTGCGTGGGGCAGCAACGGGACCTGGAGAGAGGACAGAGCGAGAGGGTTGGGGGAAGTGGGGAGGAGCGGAAGTAAACATAGGAGGGGGAAGAGAGGGAGAGAGAGAGAGAGAGAGGGCTCGTCCGCCCTTGGGATCGCCACCATGTGGTCCTCTGCAAACTGGACGGCAGCCTCCAGCGACGCCGGGCGGTGGCACTGGACCCACTCCGCCGTTCTCTTGGGCAAGCGTTGAATAAACTGCTCCAGCACCACCTGATCGACGAGTCCCTCGACGTCGCGGTCCCCCACTAGCAGCCACCTCCGGCAGGCATCACGGAGCCGCTGGGCGAAGGCAAACGGGCGGTCGGACTTTTCCAGCTTCATGCCCCGGAAGAGCTGACGGTTTTCCTCGGGGCTCCGACCAACCCGCTGCAGAATGGCTTTTCTTAAATCAGCGTAGGCCAGGAGGTTCGTTGCCGGCAGATGTTGAGCCGCGAGTTGGGCTTCCCCGGACAGAAGAGGAACAAGGCGAGCTGCCCACTGATCCTGCGGCCAGCCCCAAATTTCAGCGGTTCGCTGGAACAAATCTAAAAAGGCTTCTGCATCATCCGCCGCCCCCATCTTCTGTAACGTGGGCGGGGGTAACGTGGCACGGGTGTCCGGGGTCACGGCTGGGGCTGGAGCGACCTCCTGGCTGAGGAGGCTCCGGATGACCTGTCGATCGTCTGCTTGAGCCCGTACGATCTCACAGAATCGCCGATCTTGCTCCTGTCTGAGCTCAAGCAGGGACTGTTGGTGGCTTTGATGTAGAGCAGCGAGGGACTGGAGGACTTCGGCCAGCTGGGAGGACTCTACGGGGCGAGCTTTCTCCATGGTAGAAGATCCAATTTAATAATCCCGGGTTTCGGCACCAGTGTAACGAATTCACACAAAGGAGGACACGGGAACAGGGTTCAACACAAAGGTAAGGGCTTTTTAATTGCGGGTAGTAGACAGACAGGGGGTAGTGCAAAACGTGTTATACATAATTTAACTCAGGTGCAAGCGCCCTTACCGCTTTCTCCCTTTGGACGGGCGCTTGACCACGCCCCCGCTGCCACACCCCCTTAGTAGCAAATGGACTGTTTAGTTGAAAGTTAATTCTCAAGTTTTCCTTTCCTTGTTTTTATTTTTTATTGTCCAGAAAGCTTGTAACCAGTGATGGTCCTCTTGCCTATGCAGAACTCCCTGGTGTCATTCTGCCGCAGCCTCTGCTCCAGCTTATTCCTGTATTCATTTATATTAATTATTAATAATAATAATAATAATAATGCATTCTATTTATATGTGCCTTTCAAGACAGTGACACCTTAAGCACAGTATTGAATGATAATGAAAATAATGCAACTCAAACTAAAGCAATTTAAACAAGAGTGTTATGACATGTCACAGTATGCAAATATGTAATTTTTAACTAATAAGACAAAAACTTAATATGAGAAGCTAATGTTATTAGGTGTGTGTGTCAGTGTGCATCAGTGTATCAAAAAAATCCACAGGTGCAGAAGACACAGTAGACACTGTTGTGCATTCTGATGGGTTGTGCATGAGTACAACAGCTTGCCGAAAGTGCGGTTGTACTTTAAGATGCACATGGCTGTTATGTGAATAAAGAAAATAAATAATTTATAAAAAATGTGATCATTTTCAAACATGACACTGCATCGCTTTGATATTTCTGTGTCACCAACTCTCTTTCCTCATCTCTCTGATCTGTCACTTGTTGTATCTTGATTTTCATTTAAATAGATAATTTTAAAGTTAATCTCAATACCATTTAAAACATAAAATGTAAGAAGACATTCTGTGTATGATGTCAGGAGATTATTTCCTGGTAATTTTGTCCAATACTACATTAAATGAGTTTAAATTTAATATGTTAATAAGCATGGTATGTTTGAACAAGAACTCAAAAATGAATGAGTGTTTGAATATGAGGATCTGATCCACGTGCCTGGACAAAATTAGATTTTTAGGGTGATTTTGCCTTAAATTATATTAATAACAACCTATAAAGCAAATCTTTTCATGAGTGTTTGAATGTAAGGAAATTATCCAAGTTCTAGGATGCACTTAGAATTGTGGGGTGAATTTGTCTTTACAATTTTAATTGACCTACAGGATTTACAATTTAAAGTTTATTATAAGGTACATATGAATGGCAATGAGAGATCCTTGACAGAAAAGTAAAATTAATTATATGTAATATGTAAATGCAATGTTATTTAATTCAGTAAATTTTGGTTATAAATTATTTACATAATAATAAACACCAGCACGTCACAAACACGAAATAAACGCGTTTTCATCAATATAGTAAGACTTGCTATCTTCTGCACTCAACAGGAGTCAGAAAGCAAGTCTTTCTGTTCTTTCTGCAAATTACCATTATTACTGCAATATGCGCCCACTCAGATTTATGGAAGTAATTTGTTTTCCCCTATTCGTTCGGGTGCCATGTTTCGCCAACGGTGAGGCGCCCAAACTATCCATATTTTACAGATATGTGGTGCGAAAGGGAAAGCGTGCGAAAGACAGTGTTTGAGACTTGTAGCAGCAGATTCAAGCAGTTGTAGTTATGTACTTATGTTTGTGCTAGAAAAATGTCCAAGAAAAAATAAAATATTTGTCAGAAAATATTCTACAAGTGTGCAACTCTCATTGATGAATTCACATACTGATTACAAAACGTGTCAGTGACTTCACATTTTTTGATGCGGGTGTGTGAATGCATTTTTGTAACAAGGCTGCCATAGGCAGGGATCAAACCCTGGTCTGTAGTGCATGAGTGTATGGTGTTCTACCACTGAGCTAACTCCCTGATACTTGAACTCAAGAGCAGAAGAGCAAAGAGTCTGGAAACTTGTGTTTCTTCCAAAAAAGAAATACTCTTTTAATTGTAGAGAAAACAAAGTACAAATAAAACAGGAAAGCCAAGCTTCCATAAAACTGAGAAACAAAAGAGACACAAGGGTCAAAAAGGTACTAAAAAGATGAGACTTAACTTCAGATCTGGAAACAAGAGGAACACGGAACTAAGGCTCAAGACTGAACACATGGGTGAGAAACAAGCAGGCTTATATAGGACTATGTACAGGTGAAGGGAATGAGGGTTGATGAGCAGATGGTTAAACCAGGTTAGGGGCGTTGGTGCCATCTGCAGGAGAGGAGAGGAGCATGGCACGGGAGGTCCAGGGCGAGCACCTTCTGTTGGTCTGGAGGAGAACAACACCCCAAAGAGGAGATCCTTACAGGAGTCCCTCCCCTAGGAACAGCTCCTGAAGTTCTCCAATAAGTTCCCTCTGGACCGGTGAAACTCCACAATGAGAGACGGATCGAGGATATCTCGATCGGGGACCCAGGCCATAACCCTCCCAGTCCACCAGATATTGGGTCTTCCCCCAGACCTGGCGAGAATCCAGCAGTCTATGGACAGTGTACGCTGGTTGGCCATCAATGATACGAGGTGCTGGGGCGGGCTTCCTAATTGGAGACAGAGTGGAGCAAACAACAGGTTTTAATCTTGAAACATGAAAAATGGAGTGAACCTTCATGGACCTGGCCAGACGGAGACGACAGGAGACTGGGTTGATTGTCTTGAATGGGCCAACGTAACGTGGGGCTAGCTTTCGGGACTCCACCCGCAGAGGAAGATCTCGGGTTGATAGCCATACTCTTTGTCCTGTGCGTAGCGTGGGTCCAACCCTCCGGCATCTGTTAGCCTGCCTCTGTTGTTGCCGGGAAGCTCTCAGTAACGTCGCATGTGCTCAGGATCCATCTGGAGGCAGCCCTTGGATACGCAGAAGCCGAGGAATGAGACTGATGGGACGTGAAATTTACTCTTCTCCAAATTCACAAAGAAGCTGCTCTAGGACCTGCCGAACATGTTCTTGGGAATTGTGGGAGAAAATGAGAATATCATCCAGTGTAAAGCATTTCCCTGAGCGCATCATTAATAAAGGCCTGGAAGACGGCTGGGGCATTCACCAGGCCGAATGGCATTACCTGGTATTCATAGTGGCCTGTCGGGGTGTTGAATGCTGTCTTCCACTCATCTCCCTCACAGATTCTGACCAGGTGATATGCATTCTGGAGGTCCAGTTTGGTGAAGATGGTGGCACATTGCAGGATCTCAAAAACCGTGGACATGAGGGGGAGGGGATACCGGTTCTTGATGGTGATACGGTTGAGGCCACTGTAGTCTATGCAGGGTCGGAGGCTGCCGTCCTTCTTTTCAACAAAGAAAAACCCGGCTCCTGCTGGTGAGGTGGAAGGGCGGATGAATCCACTGTCCAGAGATTCCTTGAGGTACTTCTCCATGGCTAATCTTTCAGGACCAGAGAGGGAATAGTCTTCCACGATGTGGGCAGGTGCTGGGAAGCAGCTCAATAGCGCAGTCATAAGGTCTATGAGGGGGCAGCGAGGCAGCCCTGTCCTTACTAAAGACTTTGTGGAGGTCTGCATACTCCGGGGGTACTCGGGATAACTCTGGAAGAAGGGTTAGAGACTTGGGTTTCTCCGGCTCCATCTTAAGAGGAGCCAAGACTTCAGCGGACAGGGTCTCGGGAGCAGAGGTACAACTCCGCCTGGAGAAATCAGATTTAGGAGCATCTGGGAATGCTCCTATTGGATCTGGGACACAGCAGAAGGCAGAATCAGAGACACGGCAGTTGGTTCCCCATGTTCTAACAACACCTCAGGACCAGTCAATGTGAGAGTTATGGGCAGTCAGCCATGGGAAGCCGAGAATTAGAGAAAGCTTAGGAGAGTGGATCAATAGGAACTGTATCTGTTCTTGGTGTTTGCCCACCCTTAGCTGGAGTGGGAGGGTGCTTTGACTAACCTGTCCAGAACCCAGAGGGCTGCCATCTACGGCTGTAATATTAAGAGGCCTAGGTAGGGTAACAGACTGAATAGAGAGGCTCCTGGCCAACTTGAAATCCATAAATCCACCGCAATTCAGATTCTCTGACAGAACCTGGTCACGGCTCTGTCAGAATCCGTTCGAGGTTAGATGAAGACTCTTCCACTGGGATCGCTTCCAAGGTTCAGTCTTGATGTAAGGTTCAGTGGTGTTCTACCACTGCGCTAACTCCCTGATACTCGAACCCAAGAGCAGAAGAGCAAAGAGTCTGGAAACTTGTGTTTCTTCCAAAAAATAAATAATCTTTTAATTGTAGAGATAACAAAGTGCAAATAAAACAGGAAAGCCGAGCTTCCATAAAACAGAGAAACAAAAAGAGACATAAGGGTCAAAAGTACAAAATAAATGGGAGAGCTGAGCTTCACCAAAACTGAGAAACAAAAGAGACACAAGGGTCAAAAAGGTACTTAAAAAGGAGACTTAACTTGAGATCTGGAAATAGGAGGAACACGGAACAAAGGCTCAAGACTAAACACATGGGTGAAAAACAAGCAGGCTTATGTAGGGGTATGTACAGATACAGATCAGGGAATGAGGGTTGATGAGCAGATGGTTAAACCGGGTTAGGGGCATTGGTGCCATCTGCAGGAGAGGAGAGGAGCATGGCACGGGAGGTCCAGGACGAGCATCCTCTGTTGGTCTGGAGGAGAACAACGCCCCAAAAAGGAGATCCTTACAGCATCATTACACTCTGTACTGTATCTAATACCCCCACAAAAGTATGACATTATCTACCCAGCACAAATATTGCTATATTTTCATCTGTGTGACAAAATGTCCTAAGCAAACAACACAATCTTAACCAAGGCATCAAAAACAAACTCTGGCTTTACAAAGAACCGCAGGAGTCAATACACCTAATTCAACACACATTTTCCTACCTTCCCTCTTTTTGAGACCAGATGAAATTTTCTGCAAAATAGTTCAGTTACACCCATTTTTAACCAAATAATTAATTTAGTAAACAGAGAATACTTTATTGATACTGCTTTATTACAAACTAAACAGCATTCTAGATGTATGATCAGTTTATCCTGTTTTGCTTCTCCTGCAGGTTTGAAGTGGTTAACATAAATCTTGCCAAATGTGTGCCACATCCATGCAAATCAACTTGCCACCAGCTGGAGCGCCTCCAGTCTCTTATAGGGCTGATCATGTCCTCCTCCACTATTATTTTAAGATTTATTGCACACTAATTATTTACTAAATATGGAGAGCCAATAGAGTTCAAATTACTGTATATAGAAACTGTCCATTCACAGAATGTCCATCCCACGAATGGAAGTAACAGCCATATTAGAAACCAGTTCCAGAAAAGGTAATAAAGCAGTTTGTAAAACAGTTCACGCTCACGGGCAAGGAAGAAGCGAGAAACCAGCTTAACATATAAATGATAGTTTTAATGGAAAACTCAAAAAACAAACACATAGGACGACGGACATGTCCGTAAGGATCTCTCTCTCTCTCGCACCGCCCTCTGCAGTTGGCCCTTATCCCTCTCGGTGGCTTGATTAGCCTAATACGGGACCGGGCGTGTTGAGTCACGACCCGGCCCTGCCCTCCACTGTGCCACACAGTTGTATTAAATAGAGATATCAGGTAGAATCATAATCAGTGGACCATTTCGATTTATATTGCTCTTATAACTTATCTTGATAAGGGCATATAATGGATTGTATGTTTCAGGAATAAATGTTTATTTTCATGTGGATCTTGAATACGATTACAATACGATTTTAAAGAGACACGTATTGCTACTCGTCATGATTATCCTATTGTTCATAATAAACATATCTTGCATCAAAACAGAGACTGTACATATTGAGTTAAATAAATCCATGACAAGGTGACCACTGTATACTTGTTTCATAGAATTTCTATTTACAAGTAGATGTGAGGGCATATTGCCAGATGGGGTGGCAATTGACTCTATCATGAGCACTCATGCTGACTGTCTCAATTTACGGAGAAATTATCCATACAGCTTGTTAACACAGTCGTGTGTGAACGTTGAAATCATTTTCTACATAATTACATATTAAACAGTCCATTTGAAATGAAGATATTTTCAGTAGCATATTTATTTTTCTTTCCATTTATCGTTTTTGTTTACAAAAGTAGGCTAAATGACAGAGCAAACTTATCTCAATTATTATAATTTTTAAGATATTCGAGAAATATGTACAGTAAGGTTATGAAGCGATATAGTCATAGATCTGTGTTACCCTTCTTTTCTTTTTTGCTTTCCCCCTCTCCCTCCCTCCACATACTAGAGCAGAGTGAAAAGTTGATCCCAATATATTTCAGTAAACAGAAGCTGCGGGAGGGAGCTCATTCGTTCATACCATAATGCAATTTAAATTAAAATGTCATTGTTGTATACATTTACTGACATGACAGGCTAATTAATCCCTAGTTCAGATAATGAAGACAGTCTATTTTTTTTTTTCTCATGTTGCACTTATGTTCCCCCTACATTTACAAAATGGGCAAGATCCATGAAATGCAAAAATCAGTAAGCCCAGTTTGTCATCCAAAATGTATACATTATAAATTAAGAAGTTTATGATTAAGTTCAGTGATTAGCAATCACATCATGAATATGCATAAACAATTTCATTCTAAGTTAATCGTTCCTTGCAATTACGATGCAATTATATTACAATAACATTTCAATTAAATTGTTTCTCGTTACAGTGGGGGTGTTGTTGGAATTTGGCAAACATTTCCCTGTTGAAAATCTAACAAACAATAGAAACCCTCACAGAAATTATAATGCCGTTAACGGTTATAATGCTAATTATATTGGTTTTAATGGAAACTATAATGGTCTGGATGGCTCTGTACTGGTAATGTCCCAGATAGCACAGGTACATCTCAGAGATGTCTGTTTTAGATCTATTTCATCTGGAAAGCATCACAATCGAAATAACATAAAAATAAATAAATAACTGCTAAACATCTTAAAAAGATCAGATTTACAAACATTCTAAATCATAAACGTCTCAAAGATATCTGCTTAATGTCTTATTGACATCCCAGACACATTTAATGACATGTCTTATAAATCAGCAAACAACCTAAAAAATATGTCTTCCAGATATTAAAACACACACATCAAATATACGTCTGGGGGATGTACGTGTGCTATCAGGGGGCATTGGCTTCAATTGGTGGCATGTTATGTCAATACTATAATGGGAAACCAATACATACCATTAAATCTTAATGGAATATGACTCAAAAACACAATAGACTTGTAATGGTATTGGAAACCATTAGAATTTCTATAGTTTTTTCTGCACGGTTGGATTTCTTATGTTTGACTGCAACAACTAATCGCTGAAATTGATAATGAAAATATAAAATTTCATATGAATCTAATTTGATTTCATTTTACATTAGTCAGGTCTATTCTGTGCATGGAGAACCTCTGCCAGTTACTTTTTTTTTTAAACAATAGCGGAGGATAGACACATGGAGCTGAAAGTTGTCCAAGAAGTTGTCAAAGCACGGGAGGATTTTATATTAAACACAAGTGTAAAGGTTGTTGTAAAAACTGCTGTTCACTTTTGATTCTAACTCTGGTTCGGAGTAATTGAACGGTTAAAAGATGTCTGGTTAGAACATTAAGTCTCACACCAGGGTGTACTTGTGGATGATTTATTGTGTGTGGTTAATTAGTTGCATGCACACATATAATCCACAAATTCCTTAGCTGGCAACACTTCTGGGGGGCCAGTGGTAGCTCAGCAGTTAAGGCTCTGGGTTACTGACCGAAAGGTCGGGGGTTCAAGCTTGCAAGTTGAAGAGCTGCAAGTTGAAGAGCTGCAAAGACATCCCGAAGTTCTTTATCCCCTCCTTTGAAATTTGTTCCTTGATCTGATAGGATTTCAAAGGGTTTCCCTTGCCGAGCAATGAAGCGACGAAACCCCATAAGGAATGAATTACTGTCCATACTTGCGAGGAGATCTATATGCACTGTGCGGGTGGTTATACATTTGAAAATGATCCCCCATCTTTTCTCATTCCCACCTTTATGAGATTCAGGCCGAAGCAATCTATACCAGTTGAATAGAAACTGGCTGGTGAATTCTCAACCTGGCGGGTGGGAGGTCTGCCATTCTTGGGGGATATGGTTTGGCCCGCCATTTTTGGCATTCAGTGCATTGGCGTTGAAGATGTCTGACTGCTGCTCGTCCTCTTAATATCCAGTATTTCCTCCTGAGCTCTGTAAACACCCTCTCTGGTCCAGGGTGATGCAAACGATCATCGTAGTCTTTGATGATCAGCTTGGTGAGCGGGTGATGTGGGTCAAGGACAATGGGATGAATGGTATCTTCTTCTAGCTCACTGAACTGTCAGAGATGACCACCAACATGTATGAGCTTTGTAGTTCAGGGGCTAGGCACAGCAGTTGACTGTTGCTTGGCAGAGGGTTACCAGATTTCAAGTGGGACACCTCTTCAGGAAATGACTCCTTCTTTATAATCCTTCTTTATAATCCTCTACAGTTGCGATGTAGGGAGAGCTCCAGTTGTTTCCTTGGTATGAAAATGAACAGTTAAAGACCACCCTATTCTTCCTATTATGTTCCAGAGAGGGGATATACCAGGCCTCTCTGGTTCTGTCCACCTGCTCCTGGCTTAGCTTCACTACATAACCAGCTTGCACTAGCTTGGCCAGCTCCTCTTGGTATGCAGCAGCTAAGTGAGGAAGAAGAGTGGCAGTCAAAAAGCACCCTGGAGAAACTCAACAGCAGTGCAAAATATGAAAAGACAATGCAGAAAAGCAGAGCGCATTTGGCGGAAGACAAAACTTGTAGTCCATTATAATATCTACAAAGACAGCATCCATGCTTTTAATATGGAACTAGGCAAAGCTAGACAGTCTTTCTTCTCGAATATTATAAACAGCAACTTAAACAACACACGCACTCTATTTGCGACTGTAGAGAGACTGACAAACCCCCCAAGCCAGATTCCCTGTGAACTGCTCTCAGACAGCAAGTGCAGTGAGTTTGCTTCTTTCTTCTCTGAGAAAATAAATAATATCAGAAAGGTGATCAGCACATCCTTGAGTTGTGCTGGGGTCAGACAAATCAAACCACAACCTGAGAAAGTGGTTACTTTGTCTGACTTCAAAGAAATTGATGGCAAAATTTTGGAAGAAACCGTACAGCACCTTAAAACATCAACCTGCGCCCTTGATGCACTTCCAACATCTTTTTTCAAAAGTGTGTTTAACTGTTTAGAAGCAGATCTCCTAGAAGTGATAAACTCCTCACTTCTCTCTGGGAGTTTTCCAAACTCCCTGAAAACTGCAGTTGTCAAGCCCCTCTTGAAAAAGAGCAATCTGGATAAGACCATATTAAGCAACTATAGACCGATCTCAAATCTTCCTTTCATAGGCAAGATCATTGAAAAAGTTGTCTTCAATCAACTGAACAAATTCTTGAACTCGAATGGATACTTTGACAATTTTCAATCTGGTTTCCGATCACATCACAGCACAGAGACAGCGCTCATAAAGATAATAAACGATATTCGCTTAAATACTGATACAGGCAAATTATCAGTACTGGTACTACTCGACCTCAGTGCTGCATTTGACACTGTCGATCACAACATACTTCTGGAAAGGCTGGAAAACTGGGTGGGGCTTTCTGGGATGGTCCTAAAATGGTTCAGGTCATACTTAGAAGGGAGAGGTTATTATGTGAGTATAGGAGACCATAAGTCTGAGTGGATGCCCATGACATGCGGAGTCCCTCAAGGCTCAATTCTTGCTCCACTCTTGTTCAACCTGTATATGCTCCCAATTAGCCAAATAATGAGAAAGAACCAAATGGCTTACCACAGCTATGCAGATGACACACAGATCTACTTAGCCCTATCGCCTAACGATTACAGCCTCATTGACTCCCTGTGCCAATGTATTGATGAAGTAAACAGTTGGATGTGCCAAAACATTCTTCAGTTAAACAAAGACAAAACTGAAGTCATTGCGTTTGGAAACAAAGATGAAGTTCTCAAGGTGAATGCATACCTTGACGCTAGGGGTCAAACAACTAAAAATCAAGTCAGGAATCTTGGTGTGTCTCTAGAGTCAGACCTTAGTTTCAGTAGTCATGTCAAAGCAATAACTAAATCAGCATATTATCATCTGAAAAATATTGCAAGAATTAGATGCTTTGTTTCCAGTCAAGACCTAGAGAAACTTGTGCATGCTTTCATCACCAGCAGGGTGGATTATTGTAATGGACTCCTCACGGGCCTTCCCAAGAAGACCATAAGACAGTTGCAGCTCATACAGAACGCTGCTGCCAGAATTCTGAGCAAAACCAGAAAATATGAACATATCACACCAGTCCTCAGGTCTTTACACTGGCTCCCAGTTACATTTAGGATTGATTTTAAAGTATTATTACTGGTATATAAATCACTCAATGGGCTAGGACCTCAATATATTGCAGACATGCTCACTGAATATAAACCCAACAGATCACTCAGATCATTAGAATCACATCAGCTAGAAATACCAAGGGTTCACTCTAAGCAAGGAGAGTTTGCTTTTAGCTATTATGCCAGCCGCAGCTGGAACCAGGTTCCAGAAGAGATCAGATGTGCTCCTACAGTAGTCACATTCAAATCCAGACTCAAAACACATCTGTTTAGCTGTGCATTTACTGAATGAGCACTGTGCCACTGTGTGTCCGACTGTTTGTACTGTGTTTTATTAGATTTTTTTTTTTTTTTTTTTTTAATTTTTTTATTCTAAACTGTTTTAATTATTCTTATTTTATTATTCTTGTTTTTTCTTTCTTTTTAATTTCTACTATGTAAAGCACATTGAATTACCATTGTGTATGAAATGTGCTATATAAATAAACTTGCCTTGCCTTGCCTTGCCTTGCCTAAATCAGGATCTCTCTCCAGACGTTTTTAAATTCCCCTCAGCTGTGGTAAGACAGCTTCCTTACGTGCATAGAGATGAGTCATGTTCCTGACATGAAGCAGAGGAGTAGCATACTGCTGGACAATGTTCTCTTGGAGGAGTTGAATGGATTCTTTGTCTTGGCGTGAGCTGATGATCACCTTTTCACTCTGGTAATGTAGAACATCCATTTGCCACAATCTGTCTACATTTGCAAAAAGGTCATTAATGGGTCACAGCGAGGTGAAGAGGCATTGTTTAGGGGTAAGATGAATGTTCATATCTTGAGCTGGATCCTGCAGTGTCCATGCCAGACATGTCCTCACTGCCGCCAGTCCACCAGGGGGACCCAGTCTGACTGGCTGTATGGGTGTAATGAGGTGGGGGCAATCAGAGCCAATGAGAAGCACCGGATGTACATAGTCCAGCTGTTGTAGAGGTAGCCCAGCAAGATGCTTGAATTTCCTTTGCAGGACACTGACTGGGAGTGTATGTTCTGCCAGACCCAGTGCCCAGTGTGAAGGTGTTACGGATCTTATAGGCTTTACTGGGATTAACAGTTGAGGACACAAAGGTCACAGCCGCCCCATGAAGGACCTGGGTATCCTGTCTCACCGTGCGGAGTACAAGATCCTCTGGTTCTCCCATGAGTCTTAATTTCTGCACTGCATCATGCAGAATGACGGTGCGCTCTGATCCATCATCTAATACTGCAAAGGCCTCCATTGCTATGTTGTCATATCTGATCAGAACCTTAGTCACTTTGAGCAGCAATTTACTGCCAGAGGTTGGGTGGTCAACATACAAAACTGCACTGGAAGGAACTGTACTCTGCTGAGGTGGTTTGCTTTGGTCATTGACAATATGCAGTACCAAAAGGTGCTTCTGTTACATGTTGGGCAGAGATGCTTTAGCATGCAGTTGGCTGCTTGATGTCCACGAACACAATGCCAGTATCTTTTTTTTTGTCTTTATCCAGTCTGTCTTCTGGTCTTTGCTGAGAAGCTTAAAGTTGTCATAGCCATTAAAATAATGCTTATTATTGTCACAATAAGGACAAAAAGCTCTCAGCTTCTCCTGTCTAACTGTAACTGGTTTAGACATGGCTGACAACATAGGTGTGGACTTTGACTTTTCAGTTCCAAGCAGAATAGTCAGTTTATGAGGCTGCTTAGACTCTCTTCTAACCTATCTGCAGCTTACTGAGGATTCCTGCCTTGGGTGACAAGCATACTTGCTATTGTCTTCCTGTACTTGAAGCTCATATTCCACCCAATCAGCAAAGTCCAGCAATGTGGGAATAGTAATTTGCAGAGGGTGGGTGTACCGCTTAAAACTAGACCTGAGGTCATGTGGCAGTTTACTCCGGAGTCGAGACACATGTGATCCACATTCCAAATCTACACTACCTTTGTGGCCCAGCTGTTGCAACATACTGACAAGAGAGCGCACCTGCAGCCCAAACATCCTGAAGGCTTTTACATCTCCACTCCATATGTTAGGTCCATCCATCAGCTCAGCAATTCATTGCAGGGCTAATTGGTGAGGTTGACCATACATTTTATTAAGAGCTATCATGGTGTTCATGGAAGGAAACCTTGCATTGCTGTAAGAGTCCGCCACCAGGAGTGCCTCCTCCAATTTCAGATGGTCTGTGAGGATTTGAAACTTGAAATGTTCTGTGGCATCATCAGGCAGGATGTTCTCCAAAGCAATTCTCAGCCTTGAAAACTCCCTAGGTTCAGGAGACTTAAAGGGAATGTTCGGGACTGGACCTCTGTAGGGTTTCTCATGGGTAGAGATGAGGTTAGAGAGGGTAAGAGATGCTCTGAACTATATTCTGTGTGAAACATTCATGTTTCTCAGGTCCTCGATCAGCTCTGGGCTTTCCACTATCACTGCTGGGCATGGCTGTCTCTTAGTGGCGGGTGGTGGCAGCCTGGAGCCTGGGGCTGGTATTGGGCGGTATGGCTGTGGAGTCTGAATGTGGACTGCTGGAGAATGAGAGCATGCTGATGTCATCGGTGAAGTGACTGACTCAGGTGGAGCTCTCCACTAAGATTTTAGGCTTTGAAGCTTATGACTAAGTGCAACATTAAGTGGACGCATCTCTTGGAGTGCTGAGCTGATCTCAGGGAGCTGGCTGGCTTGCCGTTGCAAGGCTGCGTTCTCCCGCTTCATTTCCTCTAACATAACTGCAAGCTCTGGTAGCTGTTTCACTGGCCGTTGCAATACAGAATTCTTTTCTCTCAGCTTTTCAGAAGTGCTGTCCCATTGGTCGGTCATTATCCATTCTGAACACTCTGATGTTTGGCTGATTGGTGAAGTGGATCTTGAATAACTTGTAGTATTAGTGGTTCATCCTCCAGTACACCCCAGTAGGCAGGCAACCGTGGTTGCTGTCGACGAGGCCCAGGTATGCTGAGCTCATAGTCTTCGAAGTAAGCTGGAGGGTTAACTCGTCTCCTTGGTCGCACAGCAGGGCTTCTCTATCTGTGTGAGACATGTCTGTAACAGTCCACTATCTGGCTTGAAGGACCATGTAAAAACTGTTGTTCACTTTTGATTCTATCTCTGGTTTGGAGTAATTGAACAGTTACAGGATGTCCGGTGAGAACATTAAGTCTCACACCAGGGTGTACTTGTGGATGATTTATTGTGTGTGGTTAATTAGTTGCACGCACACATATAATCCACAAATTCCTTAGCTGGCAACACTTCTGACTAATTTAACTATTATTCACTATTAACAAGCACATCTACACATTCTCTCTCCTTAACATCTTGTTTTCCAACTCCCTGAAAAGTTTTTGAAATATCAAAATCTCGAACAGAGGTGGGGGATTCAGAATAGTCCATTTCTGAAGGGTGGCCTTTTTTACAGTTGTTGTAACAGGTGTTTTTCTGAGCGAGCACACATGTGTCAATCAAAGAAAGGGATCACAGTCATTTTAAGTAAAATATTAGGATTAGGATTTTGATGGGCCCAAAATTTTGATTGAGCCTTATTTAATTTTAATCCTACATGTTATTCAAACAATAATATTTTTATTAGAACAGTAATTTAATGGGACTATGATTGAGTCGTTGATATTTAGATCCCTAAAGGAAAATGTAAAGCAGAACATTATAAATCATACCAGTAAACACTTCAGTTCCCTAACGATTCAGTTCACTTGACATTGCCTCACTAAGCTGTCGCTATGGAGAGTGTCCTGCTACACAACCTACTGAAATCCTACAATGATGCCAATTTTAAGATTAACTATGGTGTTAAGCCCTGCCCTTTTAGGTGCAAAGCTGTCTAGAATAAAAACTACAAGCAAACACCATTTCTCAGAATTTTCTTCCTTCAAGACTGCAAACATCTCTATTGTCTAGTACCCCTCTACAATTTCGGCGTTGACATCATGAGGGCGGGATCTTCACAGCATTGATAAGACTCTGCTCTCCTGCAGTGTACCAAACATTTACTCCAACTTGCTGCTTGAAGCTTCAATGTAAATGGGCTGCTTCAGCATCCTTTGGCATGCGTTTTGTATCCTTATAAGCTATTGTTGATGTTGTGTATATATGTCACAAAAAAGCTTTTTTTATTTTTAAAAACGTCATTCCGCAAGTGTTCCAAGCGGCACATCTAGTTGTCAGACGGTCATAAGATGGTCATAACATAAGAGTTTGTTGCTTGGCCCGTGGCCACTCCGACATAGCTCATAAAGAGACAGATTGCCCTCACTGTGAGAGCATGAGTTTCAATACTCTTCACTCTCAGACTGATCTCATTCTGAGGGACGATTCCACCTCAACAGCTCTGCCACTTACCCCTTGTGTGACTCCCAAGGGATCACATGAGGGGGCACGGCGGGGCTGTCAGATTGAGCTAGATAAGTGGTTTTCAAAGTGTGGGGTGAGCCTCCCCAGTGGGGCGCTAGAGCATGTCAGGGGATGCCCGGAGAGAGAGAGGTAACAAATAAATAATGAATATATGCATATATACCACAGTTAGTTCCGGTCCTCGAATCTGTTTGGACGAGAGATGCTCCATGAGCACTGATGGTGTGACAGCATCAGCACTCAGACCCTTCAGTGTATCACTCCGCTTGTGTTCGTGCTTTTCTAAACTAAAGTGTAAGCATAGTGCATATGTTAGGAGTCACTGTCTTTATTTTTGAAATTACATATGTTAGCCAGCAGGTGGTGGCAAAAGATACATTTTGTGTGTAATATGAGCCAGTTGGTGACATAAAGTGAATCTGTTAGTCATTGTTTACATAGAACAGTGCTCTGCGAGTTTCCACACTGGATACATACTGTTTAAAATGGCAGAGGACATCGCTGTTTCTATAGTGAATGACATTTGACATTTGACCGGCTACCCCGAAATAGAGAGGAACACCCCGGAATACCCCGCTTGGACATCTATATTCCACTGAGACAGCTGACCTTCTGAAAGCTGTAAGCATCTCTGATTGGGTGTAGCAACAGGTGATTGCACACCCTCCGTCTCTCTCTCTCTCTCTTTCTCTCTCACACACACACACACACACACACACAGACAAACACACACACATCCGTCCAGCTACCCTTGTTTATCCAATGACTTGTTAGAAACAGCACAAGCCGTGATACTATTTCTGAAGTGAACATTTTGAATTACTAATGGAGGCTCGGCCGCATCATTTGATTTGAACCAACAATTCTGATCGGTCGCGTAATTAAGTAGTTCCATGCACAAATGCGTTTTTATGACCGTACTCAGTTTTTTAAAATGATCTTGTTCATTGAACTGTTGTATATAAGCAATATCACACTCGCAATCTTGCTATATGGCCCTGCATCAGAACTGCAATAATTACCCGAATCACAGCAGTGCTGATGTAGGGCCATATCGCACTCTTGCTCATGTGATATTGCTTATATATATACAGTATATATACAGTGAGGAAAATAAGTATTTGAACACCCTGCTATTTTGCAAGTTCTCCCACTTGGAAATCATGGAGGGGTCTGAAATTGTCATCGTAGGTGCATGTCCACTGTGAGACATAATCTAAAAAAAAAAAATCCAGAAATCACAATGTATGATTTTTTAACTATTTATTTGTATGATACAGCTGCAAATAAGTATTTGAACACCTGTCTATCAGCTAGAATTCTGACCCTTAAAGACCTGTTAGTCTGCCTTTAAAATGTCCACCTCCACTCCATTTATTATCCTAAATTAGATGCACCTGTTTGAGGTTGTTAGCTGCATAAAGACACCTGTCCACCCCATACAATCAGTAAGAATCCAACTACTAACATGGCCAAGACCAAAGAGCTGTCCAAAGACACTAGAGACAAAATTGTACACCTCCACAAGGCTGGAAAGGGCTACGGGGAAATTGCCAAGCAGCTTGGTGAAAAAAGGTCCACTGTTGGAGCAATCATTAGAAAATGGAAGAAGATTAACATGACTGTCAATCTCCCTCGGACTGGGGCTCCATGCAAGATCTCACCTCGTGGGGTCTCAATGATCCTAAGAAAGGTGAGAAATCAGCCCAGAACTACACGGGAGGAGCTGGTCAATGACCTGAAAAGAGCTGGGACCACCGTTTCCAAGGTTACTGTTGGTAATACACTAAGACGTCGGTTTGAAATCATGCATGGCACGGAAGGTTCCCCTGCTTAAACCAGCACATGTCAAGGCCCGCCTTAAGTTTGCCAATGACCATTTGGATGATCCAGAGGAGTCATGGGAGAAAGTCATGTGGTCAGATGAGACCAAAATAGAACTTTTTGGTCATAATTCCACTAACCGTGTTTGGAGGAAGAAGAATGATGAGTACCATCCCAAGAACACCATCCCTACTGTGAAGCATGGGGGTGGTAGCATCATGCTTTGGGGGTGTTTTTCTGCACATGGGACAGGGCGACTGCACTGTATTAAGGAGAGGATGACCGGGGCCATGTATTGTGAGATTTTGGGGAACAACCTCCTTCCCTCAGTTAGAGCATTGAAGATGGGTCGAGGCTGGGTCTTCCAACATGACAATGACCCGAAGCACACAGCCAGGATAACCAAGGAGTGGCTCTGTAAGAAGCATATCAAGGTTCTGGCGTGGCCTAGCCAGTATCCAGACCTAAACCCAATAGAGAATCTTTGGAGGAAGCTCAAACTGCGTGTTTCTCAGCGACAGCCCAGAAACCTGACTGATCTAGAGAAGATCTGTGTGGAGGTCCCTCCTGCAGTATGTGCAAACCTGGTGAAAAACTACAGGAAACGTTTGACCTCTGTAATTGCAAACAAAGGCTACTGTACCAAATATTAACATTGATTTTCTCAGGTGTTCAAATACTTATTTGCAGCTGTATCATACAAATAAATAGTTAAAAAAATCATACATTGTGATTTCTGGATTTTTTTTTTTAGATTGTGTCTCTCACAGTGGACATGCACCTACGATGACAATTTCAGACCCCTCCATGATTTCTAAGTGGGAGAACTTGCAAAATAGCAGGGTGTTCAAATACTTATTTTCCTCACTGTATATATACTGTATGTATACAAATATCTTAGAATCTTCACAAAGATTTTTGATCTATATATATATATATATATATATATATATATATATATATATATATATATATATATATATATAGATCAAAAATCTTTGTGAAGATTCTAAGATATTTGTCAAGCCCGCCAATATAAAAGACGTGATGTAGCCCCTCGCGTGGTTTCTGAGACCACCAAATGCAAATCCTTCAGTTTCAGGGGTAAAACCCAAAAGACAACAATGCGATGAGCAGTATGTAAGTTAAGTATTTACATGGACAGGATCAGTTAATGCACCACAGCCTTTATGTGTTGTTTGTAAGGAGATTTTAGCTATTGACAGCATGCAACCTGCTAAATTAGGAAGTCACCTTGACACAAAGTATGCCGAGGTTCGACGAATCCACTGATGTGGCCAGCAGCGCATTGCTGTTAACATATCGTAGGGTTGCCACCTGTCCCGTAAAATACAAGATTGTCCCATATTTAAAAATTACATTATATATCGAATCAAAAAGTGACGCGTATTTAAGCTGGTCAGATGGCGTCACGGTGAAATCGTTCCTGATTGCTAATTTAACGTTGATATAAGTTGCAAATTTTGTCTATGGTGGGTAAGGAACCATCTGAAAATTTCACATTGTGCTAAAACTGTGGAGGTTGTGGTATGGGATCATCTGAACAGTCCACACATTGTGCTAAAACTGTGTATATAAAGGTACAATAAGATGTACAAAATTACACAGATCGAACAATATATGAATACTATCATTTGAGTTATAAAGACAAGAAGTACAGGTAAAGGGGGGAAATAAATAAATAAAAATATTATAAAACCAACCAAAATGTATACATACTGTAAATAAGATAAAGTAGATAAATAATCGAATATAGTTGAACTCAGAAGTTTAAATGCTCTAAGGTTGAAGTCATTAAAAAAAAATTTTAACCACTCCACAGATTTAAAATGATCAAACTATAGTTTTGGCAAGTTGTTTAGGACATCTACTTTGTGCATGAAACAAGTAATTTTTCCAGTTGTTATACAGACAGATTGTTTCACTTTTAATTGACTATATCACAATTCCAGTTGGTCAGAAGTTTACATACACCAAGGGTACGTTTGCATGACAACAATGTTCTAAAAACGGAAACGTTTTTCCTTTGCGTTTTTGAAAAGTTTCGCGTATAGACGACAACATTGTCAAAACGATCCCCGTTCACACGGATCCACAAAAAACGACAAATAACACTGTATTATGCATTCCATGCCAGTAGTTGGTGGTCATGTTGTAAAGAAACTACGCGCCTGCGCACATAAGCATTCTTCCACAGAGCGGTGAATACAAATAATGAAGATAAAGTATCAAGCAGTTTTGTCTGGACGGATGACGAGGTTGCTTTATTACTGTGATCCTGGACTATAAAGCATGCCACCTTTGTAAGGACTCCAACTGGTGATACCATATTGGTCTGTTCGCCCTGGAGGTAAGGACGAATTTCTCAAATTTCATGCCTGTAGACTGAACATGTATTACCCATGCGAATGACTTCATCGTTTTCACAAATTCGTATGTTTACACAGAGACGATAACGGTATAGTTTTCAAAAACTTGCACTTTGAAACCCGTTTTCAAAAGTTTGCATTTTCAGGCCCCAAAACTTTGTTGTCGTCTGTCTAACAGCCAAAATGCATAAAACGTTTTACATTTTTAGTTGAAAACTTTGTAGTGTAAACAGCTCCTATGTTAACTGCGCCTTTGCAGCTTGGAAAATTCCAGAAAATGATGTCAATCCTTTAGATCAAAGGTTCCCAAAATTTTACAGTGGCATACCCCTTCAAACATTCAACATCGCGTATCCCCTCTCTAACGCATACAATTCACACAAGGTCATTTGAAAATATGTCTGTTTAACACAATTATCTTTGTAAAACAACAACATACTAAACATGTAATATTACATGATATAATAATCATATACGTATACTGAATAAATGGCTAACCGATTGAGATGGGAATGCTAGATATTTATAACTGCATAACTTGGAAAATACCCCTCATCACGTCGCGGTATGCAAGAGTAGCATTCAGTTCTTTGACTTAAACTGCGCATCATTGCAGGTACGGAATTGCCGGTGTTGTGCCGAAAATGGAATCCCTGCCAGAATCTGAGTGCCCCTCGCGTGCACGCGCATGACGTCATTTGACGAAACAGCGGTGCAGCGAGTGTAAACTCTTCCGTCTACAAAGCGTTTATAATCAATCTTTTTCACACAATTAAACCAAAGGCAACGTAGGAATTAGTTACTTAAATGCATTAAATTGTGAATTAAAAAAATATTCAGGCTATCACCGGCCTGTGTGGTCTGTGACATCCAATTTATTTTCCTTCCTCCGGGACCAGGATGTTACACAGTGTCTTTCTGTGTATTGCGTTCAATTAGAACATTCTCACAAAAGAACAAAGCATTCATTGCACGAGTCACACACATTCTGCTACACGCTCCAATATGGAATGGCAAAAGAGTCATATTTCACCAATGGTGTCCTATCATCCACAGTCCCATTATAAATGGGCTGTGATGGTGCAGTGTGCAGAAAATGTGCAATCTCTTCACAGAAAATGCAATCGAGATTGTTTAGAACTGTTATAACTTATGGTGTGTCTCTAACTGCTCACACATTCACAAAGTGCATCAATTTGGCACTCGCCCCTAAGAAAAAGAGCTGCTTACACATTTTGAACTACCTCGATGATTGGCTATTAATGGCCCAATCAGAGGCTCTGTTATACCAGCACAGGGACTTATTGCTCCAACATCTGAACAGCCTGGGCATCAATGTCAACTGGGACAAGAGCACGTTCTCCCCCAGCCAACATATCTCCTTTTTTGGAGTCCGTCTTGACTCCATGAACAAGTGTGCACATCTCACGAGCGAGTGCATTCAGGCCATTCACCAGTGTCTGACTTAGTTCAAACTGGGGAGAGCGCTTCCACTAAAGCTGTTTCAAAAAGCATTGGGGCTTATTAGGGCGGCATCCACGGTCATTCCATTAGGTTTTTTACACATGAGACCTCTTTAGTACTGGCTCAAGCACCGTGTGCCACAACATGCCTGGAACCAAGGGTGCATGAGCATCACTATATCTCATCACTGTCTAGCTGATTTAGCACCTTGGACAGCTCCTGCCTTCTAGGTGTCATGCTGGGGCAGATTTTTAGCCAGAAAATGGTGACCATCAATGCTTTAACATAGTTTGGGGTGCAGTGTACGACGGATGTCTGGCTTTCGACACCTGGACAGGTGCAATGAGGACATGGCACTTCAACTGCCTGGAACTTTCGGCTGTTTTCCTAGCATTGAAGGCTTTTCAATCCAAAATTGCAAATTTTTGGAATTGTCATGTTCTGATTCACTGAGAGTTTTGACGTGCATAAACCGCCAAGGTGGAATTCGTTCCCTGCCAGTGTCACCTCCTCCTGTGGAGTTAGCGACATCTTCTCTCCCTGCAGGTGACATATGTCCCAGGACGACTGAATTACAGTGCGGACCTATTATCATGCCAAGGAGCGATGCCAGGCAAATGGAGACTTCATCTTCAGATGGTTTGTGAAATGCAAATACGCATTTCCCCAGTTGTGCCTCCTTATCTCTGTCATATGGATGTCATCTGTCATATGCATAAGTCTGAGAGGACAAGGAAACTATTCTGTTGGTTGTGGCGAAGTGGCCCAATCAGTTCTTGTTTCTAGAAATGATTGAGATTCTGGATGGCCCTCCATGGGAAATCTCCTCTCTAAAGCGCAGGTCACAATCTGGCATCCCCAGCCCAAACTGTGGAACCTGCATGTGTGGCCCCTGAACAGAATGTGCTAAAAGTGCCAGAACTGACTCATTTGGTTATGAACACCATTTCACAGGCTAGAGCTCAGTCTACAAGACGCCATATGCACTGAAATGGAATGTGTTCACTGATTGGTGCTTTGGTAAAGACCAAGTGAACTTTGAAAAGCCACTATCAAATTCAAAAAAGATTTTAACCACACCCTATAGGATGCAGGTGGTTTTTGGGATTCAAGCCTTTTTTCCCTCCAATTAATTCAGATGAGGAACAGTCCCTGCATTTGTTATGCCCTGTGTGAGTGCTTCACACACATACTTTGAGCACACCTGCCAGTTCAGACTGTCTGACCAGCTTTTTATATGCTATGAAGGATGCATGAAAATAATGTCCATCACCAACCGGAAACTTTCTCACTGGATCGTTGATGCAATCGCCCTGGCCTTCGAGTCGCAGGGTGCGAATTGCCCGATTGGTGTTAAAGCACACTCAACTAGAGGCATGGCCTCTTCATTAATGGTTTGCCCTTACAAGACATATGTTTTGCAGCAGGATGGTCTTCTCAAAACACATTCACAAGGTTTTACAATCTAGACGTAATGTCGCTCTCATTGCAAGTTCTCTCTGTCTTGAGCGCTTGCTATGAGAGAGACGTTACGTATCATTTTACATAACTGCCTGAATTCAGGCCTTTGTAATTGCACAAGTAACAAGCACTTAATTATAAATAAAGCTTCCTTCTCAACTGGGTTCGTGAAGGGGTTTATTCGTACCATATAACTATAATTTTATATATCCATTCTGAGTGTTCCCCTCCTGGCTCACCATGAGGGTCATTCACTTGCGGCATACTCATGTCGGTCGCTGTCCCGCAGAACTGCGGCATCATGTTTTCCTCAGCTTAGTGACGCAATTTAAAGTGATCTGAATTGTAAGGGAGTGTATCGGTTCACTGAGATGAAGTTTTTTGATGTGTTAATGATGCACTCTTTGTCACAAACTGTCTTCTGATGTCTGATTTCGTAGCTGCACCAAACCAGACAGTTAATGAAGTGCAGAGGACATGACTGCTGACTCGAACTGTATCAACAGCACCTGTGGCAGTTTGAACTTCCTCAGCTGGCGTAAAAAGTACAACCTCTGCTGGGCCTTTTGCACAATGGAGTCAATGTGTGTCTCCCACTTCAGATCCTGTGAGATGGTAGTGTACAGGAACCTGAATGACTCCACTGCTGCCACAGTGCTGTTTAGAATGGTAAGGGGGGGTCAGTGTTGGGATGTTACTCTTAAAGTCCACAATCATCTCCACCGTTTTGAGCATGTTCAGCTCCAGGTTGTTATGATTGCACCAGTCAGCCAGCAGTTCAACCTCCTTTCTGTATGCAGACTCATCATCATCTTGTATGAGGCCGATGACAGTGGTGTCATCAGCAAACTTCAGGAGATTGACAGAGTGGTCCTTGGTGGTGCAGTCATTGGTATAGAGGGAAAAGATTAGTGGGGAGAGCACACAACCCTGAGGGCACCAGTGCTGATTGTACAGGTGCTGGAAGTGAATTTCTCCTGTCTCACAACCTGCTACCTGAAAACTACAAAAAAAAACCTAATTACAGAAAACTGGTAATCCACTGACAGATAGACATGGGAACATGGAATTGGTATAACATTCCGGAGAATAGCTGGGATGATGTGTTGAAAGCGAACTGAAGTCCACAAAAAGGATCCTTGCATGTGTGAAGTCTCTCAAATGACTTCATGACCACAGACGTCAGGGCGACAGGTCAGTAGTCATTAAGTCCTGTGATTTTTGGTTTCTTAGGGACAGGGATAATAATTGAGCATTTGAAGCAGAATGGGACTTCACACTGCTCCAGTGATCTATTGAAGATCTGTATGAAGATGGGGGCCAGTTGTTTAGCACAGGATCGAAGGCATGCTGATGAGACGCCATCTGGGCCTGAAGACTTCCTCGTCATTTGCTTCCGAAAGACTCAGCACACATCATCTTCACAGATCTTGAGTGCAGGTTGAGTAGCAGGAGGGGGGCAGAGGGGGGTTGCAAGAGGTGTTGGTGTGTAGTTCAGAGTGGGAGTGGGGTGTGAGAATGGGCCTTTCGAATCTGCAGTAGAACACATTCAGGTCGTCGGCCAGTCATTGTTCCACCACAGGGTAGGGGGTAGGAGTCCTGTAATTAGTAAGTTGTTTTAGGCCACTCCACACTGATGCAGGGTCATTAGCTGAAAACTTGTTTTCCAGCTTATCAGAGTAACTAATTTTAGCCACTCTGATTTCCTTATTTAGTGTGTTCCTGGCCTGATTGTACAAGACTTTATCTCCACCCCTGTAAGCATCCACTTTGGTATGACGAAGCTGTCTGAGTTTTGCTGTGTACCATGGTTTATCATTGTTGAATGATAAAAATGTCCTAGTTGGGATGCACATGTCCTCACAGAAACTGATGTATGATGTAACAGTATCCGTGAGCTCATCCAGGTCTGTAGTTGCATCTTCAAAAACACTCCAATCAGTGCATTCGCAGCAGGCTGGCTTTGCTGATTTAAATTTCTGCCTGTAGGTTGGAAGAAGATGAACCAGACAGTGATCAGAGAGTCCCAAAGTGAATAATGGATTGTAGGCTACTGTACTGACGTCTTTCCGCGGTTAAAACATCAGTCCTTCTGATGTAGGCTACTGTAACAAGTAGAATTAGGTACTGCGCCTTTAAAATGGAACGTACTCTGTTACTCCCTCGCTCAGAGTGGGCAGTTGATATGGGAAGAGCGAGCTGTGAACATCGCATGTATGCGTGTAAGCCCGTTTTGTGTTTTTATTGCTCTTATTCTGTTTTTATTTCTAACCAGTAACGCAGTTGTTGTTAGCTGTGTGTTTTGCAAACTGCCCATGTGTACGTGGGACCGACGACAGCTGATAATAAATCACCACGGTGGAATATCAGTTACGTCTTGTGTGTTTTTGCTTACACCTGACTACAACCATTTAGGCAAGCTATCCGGCCCCTTTTGATCAAGAGCGTTACGCTACATGTTTAGCCTATTTGATGCTATAAATTAACCAAGAAAAAGATGATCGGTTCACGAGCAGCTTTAACTGAGGCAATCTGTCACGACACATAGAGCCACAAAATAGTAGGCCTATTTATGGTTTCATTTTCTTTGACTGACCAAATTTGAAAGTTGAGACATTATTAAATGTTACCTGCTTGGTCCTGTCTGTCAGCGTGTTGTCAGTGTCCTCTATATATTTTTCACGACATTCATAGCTATAAGCGCGTTATTAATAGCTATAAACGAAAAATTTAGGTGTCGACAACGTATTATAGCCTACTCCAACATCGAGTGCGAAGTGGGGAGTTGGAAAAAAAAAACTTGCGGTGCTCTGTCATCTGCAGCTGCTCCCGGGTGGCGCCTCGCCGTGGAGCTAGAATGGAAGGCCATCTCCATTTTGCAAAGACGACATATCACGGAATTGTTTCCTTTTAAATTAAAGAATTCCCATACTTTAGAGGAACAAGTGCGTGCCGCCTTGCACTTCTGATAGTCTGAGCAGCCACTCGAGTTGTTAATACTCTCTGGCGCCGCCATCTTTGTTTTGGGTCTGACGAATCAACGCAAATATTTTGCGTCAATGACTTCGACGCGTCGTCCCAGCCCTAGTGGTTACCTTTCCATTTGCCATCACCCTCGCCAGTTCTGTGCCCAGTTCCTGTGGAGAAGAATTCCTAAATCTCTGTCTGTCTCGAGTGAGTAGATCTTCTGGTCTTTGCTTCGCACCACACCAACTGTGCAGTCTTGTGTTTCGTTGCGAAATGATCCGGCGGATAGGTCAACAGTGCCGTTGGTGTACCATGACTGGATGAGGGTTGTGGAGGTGAGGGCATGGTCGAGCTCCCGTCTGGAGAGAGAGAAAGCGGTATGACATCCACCTGATAGGGTAGATAAAAAGATGGCCAGTTCACAGAGGAGAGAGACAGGCAGACCAGAGTCTTCGTGAGAGTCTTGTGTTGTGTGAAGCTGAAAAGCGGACTGTTTATTTGAGTGATGTTGAAAAGCCATCTTATGTTTTGAGTGAGGCTGTACAGTGATTGCTGGATATTTGTGAAGGTGTTGGAGCAGACCTCACACATCCCTCTCAATTAGATCAGTCAAGTCAAGTGGTGTTTATTGTCGTTCAACAATATACAGTAAAGTTAGTACAGTACACAGTGAAACGAGACAACGTTCCTCCAGGACCGTGGTGCTACATAAAACAACATAGGACAAACACAGAACCACATGAGACTACACAGACTAAATAACATACCTATATAAAGTGCACTTGCAAACATGTGCAAAAAGTATGGGACAGTACAATAAATTACTAAAAATTAACAGGACAATAGGCACAGTGAGAGACAGTGCAGCGCCGACCAGTACACAGAAGTACAAAAAGATGAAAGTTTCTAAAAATGCCAAATGTAAACATAACATACTATGAGATGGTGTTCTATGCACATAGCAGTTATTGAGGTAACAGCCAGGTATAAAGTGACAATAATTAAAGTGCAAATTAGGACACGTGTGTGTGTGTCAGTCCAGTCTCTGAGTATTGAGGAGTCTGATGGCTTGGGGGAAGAAGCTGTTACACAGTCTGGCTATGAGGGCCCAAATCCTTCGGTACCTCTTGCCAGATGGCAGGAGGGTGAAGAGTTTGTGTGAGGGGTGTGTGGGGTCATCCACAATGCTGGACACTTTGCGGATGCAGTGTTTGTAAATGTCTTAAATGGAGGGAAGAGAGACCCTGATGATCTTCTCAGCTGTCCTCACTATCCTCTGCAGGGCTTTGCGGTCCAAAACGGTGCAAGTCCCAAACCAGGCAGTGATACAGCTGCTCAGGATGCTCTCAATAGTCCCTCTATAGAATGTAGTGAGGATGGGGGGTGGGAGATGTCCTTTCCTCATCCTTCGAAAAGGTAGAGATGCTGCTGGGCTTTCTTGGTAATAGAGCTGGTGTTGAGGGACCAGGTGTGGTTCTCCACCAGGTGAACACCAAGGAATTTGGTGCTCTTGACGATCTCCACAGAGGAGCCGTCGATGTTCAGTGGTGAGCGGTCACTCTGTGCTCTCCTAAAGTCAACTACTATCTCTTTTGTTTTGTCCACATTCAGAGACAGGTTGTTGGCTCTATACCAGTCTGTTAGCCACTGCACCTCCTCTCTGTATGCTGACTCGTCCTTCTTGCTGATGAGGCCCACCACGGTCGTGTCATCGGTGAAGATGCAAAGATGCATCCATATGCGTTTTTTTTTTTTTTTTCTCCACACCAGTTGGCTCCAGCAGAGTGGAATTATGATGTCGATAACCAGGAATTACTGGCTGTCCGGTTGGCCTTGGGCAAGCCGCGTCATCGATTAGAGGGTTCAGGGATACTGTTCGTTGTTTGAACTGATCACAAGAACTTAGAGAGCATCTGTAGCTCTAAACATCTTAACTCATGGCAGGCTCACTGTGTGCTGTTTTCATTCATTTTAATTTCACTGTCTTGTATACCCCAGGCTCCAAAAACATCAAGCCTGATTTCTTATCTTGATCTTTCGAAATCAAGTCCTCTACTGCCCCAACGGATACCATCTTCCCTGCTCCTCGAGTAGTGGAGGCTACAAAACACAGTGCCCCCCGCACTTGCCCAGTGGGAAAACTTTTTTGCATGATCAGTTTGTACGCACGTCTTTCAGTGTGGTCACTTGTCTAACGTCAACTGCCATCTGGGGGCTGCTCGTACCCAAATGCTTATTAGACAACGTTTCTGGTGGCCATCGCTTGCACGGGACATTCGCCAGTTTGTTGCCTCTTGCCCTATTTGCGCAACAAATAAGATGTCCTGTAACCCCCCAGCGGGGCTCCTCCAACTGCAGTCAGTTTCTTCGAGATCCTGGTCACACATAGCCATGGATTTTGTTACTGGTCTCCACCTTCCCATGACAACGTAGTCATTTTGACTGTAGTGGACTGGTTCTTGTAGGCGGCTCATTATATTCCTCTTCCCAAATTACCCTCAGCGAGGGAGACCGCGGTAGTGGTCATTAATCACTTCTTCTGTATTCATGACCTCCTGGTCAATGTGGTTTCTGACAGAGGCCCCCAGTTCATGTCTTGATTTTGGGCAGAGTTCTGTCGACAGCTGGGGGCTACTGTGAGTTTACCCTCTGGGTTTCACCCCCAGACAAATGGGCAGGCTGAGTAAGCTAACCAAGAACTGGAAAAGACCTTGCAATGTATGGCCTCCCGTAACCCTTCATCTTGGAGTGAAAATTTAGTTTGGGTCAAGTATGCTCAAAACCCATTGCCGTCGTCATCTACAGGGTTATCACCCTTCCAGTGTAGCCTCGGCTACCAGCCCCCACTGTTTCCTGCCCAAGAGCCCGTTGCTCAAGTTCGGTCCGTTCACGCATTTTGCAGAGGTGCCGGCGTACCTGGTAAGTTGCCAGAGAAGCCCTCTTATGGAATGCGCTCGTGTTAAGAGGTCAGTGGACAGACATTGGTCTAAGCCCTCAACTTATGTGTGCAGATAGGTTTGGTTGTCCTCCCAGGACATCCCTCTCCATCTCTCACATAGGCTGGTTCCCAAGTTTATCGCCAAGTTCATTAGTCTGCCTCAAATTATCTAAACTTTGTTGCATACACGCTGTTTTCACATTTCTAAAGTCAAGCCCCTTTTACATTCTAATTTGCACTCTGTCACTCCCATCTTCACACCACACCAGCTTCAACAGACTCTCTTCGGATTGCTCCTGACTTCCACAAAGCACACACCCATCATACGAACAAACTCTTCATTAGCCCATAGTGGCTCGCTTGAATTTTGCCTTCTGCAGCCGGCGCCAGGCATGCCTTACCTTTGCCTTGTGAACTTTGTGTTAATAAATCCAGTTGAACTGTTATCTCTGCATTTGGGTCCCTTGTCTCTCCTCACCCCTGTGACATGTTAGGTTAAAATGTATATGAAAGTACAATTGAAAGTGTGTATTTTAGGTGCTGTGACAAGTCAGCATTCCTTCAATGTTTTTAAAGACCTTAATCAGCTTTCAACTTTTTTCTAGAAGTGCAAATAAACAATTGTCTTAGTTAATGAGGTTGTGGAAACAACAATAATAATAAATAATAATAATAAATTATATATTTATAAAATGTTGTTAAAAATATTTAGATAAAGTGTCACACAGCAGGACACTGATGACAAGGCTAATGTTGTCAATTACTTGCATACATGTTTAAACATTCATTTTTTTTAAAATCAATGGAAAAAAGTTGGCCAGAATATTTAAATATATAAATATATGTAAAACAAAATAAATGTACTCCTCTTCCCAAATTACCCTCAGCGATGGAGACCGCGGTAGTGGTCATTAATCACTTCTTCTGTATTCATGACCTCCTGGTCAATGTGGTTTCTGACAGAGACCCCCAGTTCATGAGGAAATAATACATGATGAAGTAAAGATCTTACATCTGCATTTTATTGCTATTGTGTTTAAGAGAAATCTTGTGTAATGATTACCTGAGAGTGCAGCAGTCCAACACGCTCACTGACGTCCGCCAGCTCTTGTTCAGCCTCTTTGCGGCCTCTCTCTGTCTGCTCCAGAGCTAATCTCAGTTTCTCAATTTCAGAGTGTTAGGGCCCTATAAAATCTGTTTTATTTTTTCCCAAATTCCGTTTTATTTTTTCCCAAATTCCGTTTTTTCCGTTTTAATTTTTGCAAATTCCGTTTTTTTCCATTTGAATTTTTGCAAATTCCTTTTTTTTACCCTTTACTGTTATTTTAGTCGTAAAAAGAGTGTGCTTTTAATGTTAATGATTAAAATATACACAAATAAAATAGGAATGACCTTAAATTTATTGAGGTAACAAACATATGAGGACAAATACTGCACAATGCAACATAATACTGCACTCTAAGTAACAACAAAATATGAATGGTTATGAACCAATGGTTATAAATAAAAGTGCTCCATTTAGCTTTTTCTTTCAAGTAAACAAAAATTGGACCAAAATAAAAAACTCTCAATTTCAGAGTTGTACCTAAAGTAATTTCCCATACAGTACATTAAAGTGCATCAAAAACAAGGCAAAATACAGCAAGTACTCCCTGAGTTATAAAACTAAAGTTGACTTTGTCATGTAACAGACAAAAACATTTGATCAAAAAAACTTTAAACAAGTATTCAAGTTGCAGGTCTAACTTTCTTAATTTAAGCTTCCCACCTATCAGAGACATCACCATTGAAATACATGATTGCCAGCCTCTTTGTGTTGAGTTCAGTGAGTGTCTCTCTCTTGTCTGTGAGAAGAGTTTTGTATTTGCTGAAGCTCCGCTCACAGTCAACTGAGCTGACTGGGAAGTAGATGAAGGCCACAGCCACCTCTGCAACTCTTGGGAATCTTGCACTCAGGCCTCTCCAGTAGTTTGCAAGCTCCACATCAGTTGGCAGGGGGTCCCTGGAAACACATTGCTGATAGGCCAACCACTGCTCACTGAGCTCTGCTGATGGGTTAGCCAGGGGCTTCAGTGTTGAGTAGGCTTCAATCTGCTTTTTCATTGCTGGAGCCTGTCTGGGATCAAACACCCTGGCCATCCTGTACACATCTCTGGCTGGATGTGTGTCCCAGTGCTTTGAGAACTTTGCGAAAGCCAAATGAAAAGCATCATGGAGATTGTCCAGCACGTCCTTCTTCTCTCGAAAACCCATTTTTATCAGTAGCTCATCTGTCTTGGGCCCATAACCACATGTTTTTGCTGTTCCATTAACTAGGTAGGACCCAAGATCCTCCATGATATTGTATGCAGACACTGCTGTGGGTCTGTGGGTCCCTTCCAGGATGGTCAGGGCTGTCATCAGTTTGGAGCAAGTCTCTGAGATGAAGGTTAACTTGAGAGTGAGGGTCTGCACCTTCTCCTCTGTTTCCAACTGGCTGAGGATGTTCTTGACTGCCATGCCTGTTGACTCCTCTGACAAGAAGAACGGTCTGTACAGGTGAACATGCTCTGCATGGTATTTGACAGCCTCAAACCAACTATTCCACCGGGCACACACAGCCTCAGGAGGAACCTTGGCCTGCACAGCCTCCTTGTTGATGAGGAAGGCCATCCATCTTCGCTTTCTGGCAGGCTTTTTGAAGAACACAGATCTCATCCATGTGACAAGTGAGGTAGCATCAGAGAAATATTTGTAATGCTGCCAGGTCTCACCCACCAGATTTATGATGTGGTAGAGGCAGGTAACATGGACGCTGTTTGGCATCACTCCTTTCAGGACCTCCCTGTATGCTTTAAGACAGTAGGCAGCATTATCTGTGACCACTGCCCAGGCATCATTCAGATCTAGATCGTTGCTGTGGAGGGAGGCTAGTATTGCTTGGGAAACTGTTGAGTAGTTGCATCTATCCATAAAGATGACATCCACAAGAAAATATTGGTTTGCAACTCCTGTGATGAAAGAAGAAAAAAACATTAGCACTTACATGTAGTTTTAAATGTCCCTTTCATTTAATTCATTAATATTAATTGTTACGTCCCGTGACGTAATATTTAGTGTGTATGTTGTGCTGGTGATATTTTCTCCCCTCCTGTGTTTTTTCTCTTTCTTTCTGACATGCAGTGCTCCAAACCATCCACAGCTGATACTTATTAGCAGGAGCGTGGCTTTTCTGTTGGCAGAGATAAAAGCAGCAAGGAAACGGTGTTCAGCAGGAATCCCTCTTCAGCTATCCCAGACAAATTGTTGTGTGAACTATAGTTGTAAAACTTCTCTGTGAAATCAGTTTCCTTATGTGATTAGGTGTGAATCAAAGGGTGTTGTGTAGATCTTTTGAATATAAATGTGAAAGACAGGTAGAGCTGGGATAGAGGAAAAGGAGATTTCTCACGTTTAATTACTTATATCTTTTGTTACATCTTTTATTTTATTGTTACTCCCTCTTTAAAACCCCTAGACTGGAGAGGGAACGTAACATTTGGGGGCTCGTCATTTGCGTCGTTCTGTGTAATACTGTGGGTCCCTTTTGCACAATACATAATATTGTCCGGTAACAATTAGCTCATTATTACTAATTGTGAGGATTCGTTACTCGTTTGCAAGCAACTCTACAGTGAATACTACCTTTTTCTTGATTGCTGGCTGTTTTCTTCTTTGGGTGAAAGAGGAGAGTGTGGTAGGGGGATTAAAAGATGGAATTTGATCTACTCTCGTTTTCTCTTGCGCCAACTATTGAAGTCTTTAATCGCTGTAAAAAGAAAGATCTTATTCAGATAGCTGAGTTTTTTAACGTCCTCATTGTCAAGGAAGCTACCAAACAGGTCATTAAAGAAAAGTTGTATGACAAATTAGTAAGCGATGGAATTTTGCCGAGACAAAGCGATGAAGAAGAGGAGGTAGACCAACTTGAAGCAGCAGCAGGTAAAAAGGTGGATAGTGTAGGTCCATCTGACACTGACTTTTTTGCTTTTCAAGACCCTAGGTTAGCAGTGAGGTTAAAGGAGTTAGATCTGGAAATAAAGAAACAGGAGTGTGAAGCTCAGATGATTAAACTGAGAACCGTTGAAGCGGAGGCTGAACGGGATATTGAGTTGCGGAAATTGGCTTTAGAAGCTCAGCTTGCTGCTGGACAACCAATCCCGTTTCCGCGTACCAAAACCTCTTCAATTTCCTCTCCTACATTGACGGCAAATAGTCCTTTGGCTGAAGGGCATAGCCATGTATCTTCTGCTGTTCCTTTTGACCCCAGTAGATATATTAAACTAGTACTGCCGTTCAGAGAAGCAGAAGTAGATTCCTACTTTGTCACGTTCGAGCGAGTCGCGGGAAAGTTAGGGTGGCCGAAAGAGATGTGGGCTCTATTATTGCAGTGTAGTCTGACTGGTAAAGCGCAGGAGGTCTGTTCTGCTCTGCCAATCGAATCTTCTCTGGACTATGACTTAATTAAGGCAGCGGTTTTACGCGCGTATGAACTTGTCCCTGAGGCGTACCGGCAAAAATTTCGGCGACATGTGAAAACAACCAGACAGTCTTACGTAGAGTTTGCAAGGGAGAAAAAAATTCTCTTTGATAAGTGGTGTCTCTCTAGCAAGATAACAACTCTAGAACAGTTGCAGGAGTTAATCATGCTAGAAGACTTTAAGAATTGTGTGCCAGAGAATGTGGTGGTTCATTTGAATGAACAAAAAGTTGCTTGCTTGTCTAACGCTGCTGTTTTGGCTGACGAGTTTGTATTAACGCATCGCACTGTTTTTGCTGCCGCACGGCAACCAAAGTTTGCCACGCCGTATACAGTCGATACATTGAACATGATTCCTCATGTAAAATTTCCCAAAGAGTGCTCGGAAATTTAAGTCGACAAATAGTGAGAGACGAGAATGTTTTTACTGTCTAAGCCCTGAACATTTGATTGCGGACTGTCATCAGTGGAAGCTGAAGAGTTCGAAAACTAAGAGTGTAGCACTTGTTCAGTCCTTACCAAAACTAAGCCCAGCTGATGTAGAAAGTTACCAGCCATTTCTTCTAGAGGGCATGGTTTCTATATTCCCTGATGCTGAGTTTAAGCCAGTAGTCATGCTTCGAGATACTGGAGCTGCGCAGTCCTTCATTCTTGAGCGTAGCCTACCATTTTCTGCTGACACGTACACAGGAAATGATGTATTGGTTCGTGGTATTGAAATGTGCTGTGCTAATGTTCCTTTACATAACGTTCACTTAAAGTCAGGTCTTGTTAGTGGAGCTGTTAAGATGGGTGTCCGCAAACAGTTACCTGTAGAGGGTATAGATATAATAATAGGTAATGATTTAGCAGGTGGCGAAGTTTTTCCCCTTCCAATTGTAACATATACCCCAGGTGTGGAGAAGTCTAATCTTGTTACTCGGTACCCTTCAGTATTCCCAGCATGCGCAGTGACCCGTGCACAAGCACAAAAATTCAAGGAAGTGGTGGATCTCGCTGATTCTTTTCTAGTCCCTGATACTAACCCATGTGAGTATACGCTGACCACAGAGCCTGAGCTTACGCCTGATCCTAGTTCAGAGACAAAAACTGCCTTGAAAGTGAGTCGAGAACATTTGATAACTGCGCAGAGAGAAGACCCAACGCTAGCTAAGTGTGTTAAAGCTGCAGATCTTGGGCAAGCCCCTAAGTCGGGCGTTATGTATTTCTGGGATCATGAACTGCTGATGCGTAGATGGAAACCAGACGAAGATGATGAGAACTGTCAGTTGGTACAGCAAATTTTTTTGCCTATTGGCTATCGCACGAATGTGTTGAAGCTGGCTCATGAACACATAATGTCCGGTCATCTAGGAGTGAGGAAGACCTACTATCGAGTTTCCAGATACTTCTACTGGCCTGGTATAAAGTCTGCTGTGTCTGCCTTTTGCAAAGCTTGCAAAGTTTGCCAACTCACGGGAAAACCGAACCAGCGACTTCCTGTCGCTCCTCTTATGCCAATCCCTGTGATGTGTGAGCCCTTTGAACGACTTATCATCGATTGTGTGGGTCCATTGACCAAGACCAAGGCAGGACATCAATATATGTTAACTATTATGTGTGCTGCGACACGCTTTCCCGAAGCAGTTCCATTACGCAACCTAAAAGCCAAAGCGGTTGTGAAAGAGCTGATCAAGTTCTGTTCCACTTTCGGCTTGCCAAAAATAATCCAGACTGACCGTGGCACAAATTTTACATCAAGAATGTTTGGACAGATTCTAAAGGAGCTGAACATAAATCATCAGTTATCCAGTGCTTACCACCCAGAGTCACAAGGTGCGATTGAGAGGTTTCATCAAACTCTTAAAACGATGCTGCGCAGCTATTGTGTTGAGACGGGAAAAGATTGGGATGACGGTCTCGCCTTTCTTCTGTTCGCTGTGAGAGAGACAGTACAAGAGTCTCTGGGATATAGTCCAGCAGAGCTTGTCTTTGGTCATGTGGTGCGAGGACCGTTAAAGTTGTTGAGTGAGCAGCTGTTGACTGAACATCCAACACCTGTGGCTATCCCTGACTATGTCCAGTCTCTCCGTCAGAGACTTCAGAGCGCTCGTGATGTGGCAGCTAAACACCTTGAATCAGCACAAGGCAAGATGAAAGCACGCTTTGACCAGAAGTCTGTTAACAGATCTTTCCAGCCTGGTAATTTGGTTCTAGCTTTGCTACCCACACCTGTTTCTGTGTTCCAGGTAAAGTTTACTGGTCCCTACGTTATTAAGAAGAAAATGAGTGACACAAATTGCGTCATTGATACCCCTGACCGCAGACGTAAAAGCCGTTTGTGTCACATCAACATGCTTAAAAGGTATGTGACTACACTTTGTGAAAATGAGACAAAGAGTGACAAACCCACAGAGGAAGCGAAGTGTGAGTCGGCAAGTGTGCCAACCTCCGCTGTTGCTATGGTTACTAATTATACCATGAAAGACGACGGATTGTGTAACAGAAACTTTCAAGTTTCCTCCACACGTTTACAGAACTCTGCCATTCTAAACGACCTTGAGAGTTATTTTGCTCATCTCTGTGAAAGTCAAGCTAAAGAACTGGCTGACTTGCTGCATAAGTTCCCTAGTCTATTCTCGGATGTGCCTGGAAAGACTGCAATGTGTTCCCATGACATTGATGTTGGAAATGCATCCCCCATCAAACAGCATCCTTATCGAGTCAATCCCCAAAAGCGTAACATAATGAAGGCTGAAGTGGAGTATATGCTGCAGAATGAAATTGCTGTGCCAAGTCAGAGTCCCTGGAGTTCACCCTGCTTACTCGTACCAAAACCAGACTCCACCTATCGCTTCTGCACTGACTTTCGCAAAGTTAACAGCATTACTAAAGCTGATTCCTTCCCGCTTCCTAGAATGGAAGATTGTGTGGACAGGGTGGGCAATGCTAAATTTGTAACAAAGCTAGACCTCCTGAAAGGATACTGGCAGGTCCCTCTGACACTGCGGGCGTCAGAAATATCAGCTTTTGTCACCCCAGACAGTTTTCTGCAGTATTCTGTCTTAGCTTTTGGAATGCGAAACGCTCCTGCTACATTCCAACGTTTAATGAATAATGTGTTAACAGGTGTGGAAAACTGTGAAGTGTACTTGGATGATGTGGTTGTCTACTCGCATACCTGGACAGAACATCTATCCACGATTGAGAATGTTTTTCATCGCTTTGCTGATGCCTCATTGACCTTGAACCTTGCCAAGTGTGAGTTCGCAAAGGGAATGATCTGTTATTTGGGTAAGCAAGTGGGACAGGGAATAGTGAAGCCTGTCGAAGCCAAAGTTGCAGCAATCCTCGAATACCATATTCCCTCTAATAAACGTGAATTGCGCAGATTCCTTGGAATGTGTGGATACTACCGTGCTTTCTGCCCAAACTTTTCCTCCGTTGTCTCGCCACTAACTGATCTACTAAGCACTACCAAGGAGTTTATCTGGACACCTGGTTGTGAGTATGCTTTCAACGCAGCGAAAGATTTGCTCTGTAGTGCCCCGATACTTAAAGCCCCTCAATTTGATGCCCCATTTAAATTAGAAGTTGATGCCTCAGCTACAGGAGCTGGTGCGGTCCTGTTACAGGAGGATAAATTCTGTGTAGAGCATCCAGTTTCATACTTCTCTAAAAAGTTCTCAAGGTGTCAGCAGAACTATAGTGTTATTGAGAAGGAGGCACTGGCAATGTTGATGGCCCTACAACACTTTGAAGTATATTTAGGTGGTAGTGTAGCTTCAATAATAGTGTACACAGACCATAACCCGTTAATTTTTCTTGAGCGCATGTCTAATGCTAATCAGCGGCTTATGCGGTGGTCTCTCGCCATTCAAGAGTTTAATCTTGACATCCGTTACAAAAAAGCCTCAGAAAATGTTGTTGCGGATGCATTATCTAGGTCATAAATGGTTTAACAAATTTACGATTATGTGAATCGTAATGTAAAGATGTGAATGCAATTTATTTTTAATAGTAAAAATGAATTGGTGACTGTTTATTATAAATAACTTGTTATTTATAAATCTTATCGGTGGGGGTGTTACGTCCCGTGACGTAATATTTAGTGTGTATGTTGTGCTGGTGATATTTTCTCCCCTCCTGTGTTTTTCTCTTTCTTTCTGACATGCAGTGCTCCAAACCATCCACAGCCGATACTTATTAGCAGGAGCGTGGCTTTTCTGTTGGCAGAGATAAAAGCAGCAAGGAAACGGTGTTCAGCAGGAATCCCTCTTCAGCTATCCCAGACAAATTGTTGTGTGAACTATAGTTGTAAAACTTCTCTGTGAAATCTGTTGTCTGAGTACAAGGAGCATTTAAACTGTGAGTTTAAAGTGTTAAACTGTGTAGGGAGACGGGCGCTAATTTGTTTTGGAGTATCCACTCCTGAACTTTTCTCCTGTTTATTTATTGTTAGTCAGCGAGAGAGGTAAGATAACTGTCTTTATTTTTACTTCTTTTTGTTAGGGAATGGGTTTAAAATTTAGGAAGCCTCTGTTTTGTTTGTTATTTTGGCCGGCCCTCTCCTGACGTTTTTTTTGTAAATATTCAAACTTATCTCTATTACCTGATCTTTGTTTGTTCTTTTTTTTTTTGTAAATACATTGGTAAAGCCTTTGAGTAAATAAAAACTAATTAAGAATACTCTTTCAGTTTCCTTATGTGATTAGGTGTGAATCAAAGGGTGTTGTGTAGATCTTTTGAATATAAATGTGAAAGACAGGTAGAGCTGGGATAGAGGAAAAGGAGATTTCTCACGTTTAATTACTTATAAAAGATGTAACAAAATATATTTTATTGTTACTCCCTCTTTAAAACCCCTAGACTGGAGAGGGAACGTAACATAATCAAAAGGCAACAGTGGCTGTACTGACATGATTTTGAGTTAATTATTTTATTTTGGACATGTACATACATCTAATAATAATAATAATAAATCAGTTAAAAAAAGGAAAAATAATGAGAAAGGAGATTATTTTCAACTGTATTACCATTTAACATCCTGATTTACATGTCCAAAAAAGAGTAATAAGAAGTAACTAAGTTTGTTTTTTAACTGCTATATTCGAATTAACCATTTTTAATTTTATTTAATGTGCATGTCACCCAGATTCCCCTGTGGGCATCAGTTGTTTTCTAATTCTTACACAGCTATAAATTATTATGTATTTTGAATTACCAGTTAATTCAGTTATCCCATTACATAGTTGCAATGATATGTTATTAATGACTGAACACAAAAAAAATAAGGGGGTGCATCAGTTAATGCATTCACACATTTCTATATTAACTTAGTGTTGACCATTGTACAGTACAGGCTGTTAAATTCACACTAACTTACCAATGACGATGTTTAGGACGCTGCAGTCTCTTGCATCAGTAGTCTCATCCACAACAACGAAGTACTTTTTCCCACGGATCTTTTGTAGCACAGAGGAGATATGTTGCTCGAACACTCGGGGTAGGTGAAGTTGGCGAAGGCTGCTTACATTTTCAGGTAGGGCTCCTCCCTGTATGCAGTGCTTCTTTAGAAACGGACGCAGTTTTGTCATCTTTTCCAAAGGAATGTCAGCCTCAGCACACATAGCGACAAAATCCTCAAACTCTTTTCTTGAGTCCGAAGACTTGAATGCAGCAGCAGTAATGCACATCTGTAGGGACGTTGTGGCCTTGCTAGCGTTATCATTGTACTAATTCTTGTTCTTCACATGGCTTTTGAATAACAGGTGGTCAGTGCATGTATTTTTGCGCTTCCAGTCAACAGAATGTTGACAAAACTTGCAAAACTATAGTTCACCTGACACCTAAAAGTCACTGGGGAACTGCTCGACTCGGTATCGAGGGCTTAGCGTCGAGTTTCTCAACTTTTTCGCCGTAAGCAGAGCTGTGGAGAGCCGCTTCGCCATTTTTTCATTGTTTTGATGGGGAGGGGAAGCTGAAATGACGGGAGGGGTTGTGTCGCCCAGATTTGCATCCCCCGGTCTGCATTTTCCCCAGACATACGTTCTTCTACCACACAAAAACAGAATTTCATTCCAAATATGTAAAATTCCGCGAAATTCCGCGTTAACACTAGATTCCGCGTTAATTTGCCAATTCCGCAATTCCATCCGCGATTCCGTGATCGCGGAAATTATAGGGCCCTAGAGTGTTTCTGTGCTCCACCATGGCCGCATGGCATCATCAAGGTGCAGTTGTGTGTCCTGTACACGACATGTAGTGCTCTGCATGGACTCAGTGACTCCCTGGCTGTTCCTCTTGATCTGCTCAATCTCCTCATCCTTCTCTGCAAGCTTCCTGTCAATCTCACTCTTGACCTGGTTCAGTTCAAGCTGGACACACAAAATCTTGGACTCCTCATGCTCCAGGGTGCCCTGTTAATAGTCATATAAACGTTTTAGAACAAAACCCTTCATCACAATGTAGTTTAAGGGTTTTTATATCTTTATTTTTTTGGCATTTTGCCTGTGTTGTATAGGAAAGTTGAGTGTAGATATAGAAGTTGATGTGAGGGAGTGAATGACTCAGGTCAGTCTCAGAGAAGTGTCCTCATGAGCCAACAGCTCTTATGTCCTGAAAATGTGCACAGCCCACTGTACCACAGCTCTGACACAATCTAAATTTGAAAAAAAAAAATGTAAATCTAAATCTTCAGGTACTCACTTCAGCCTCTTCCAGAGCAGTCTGAATCTCAGCCTTTTCAGTCTCCACTGCCTTTTTGGACTTCTCCAGCTCATGAATGCTTTTACCAGTCTCACCTAACTGCTCTGTCAGATCTGAGATCTCCTCTATGAAAGAGAAATGAAACATGAGCTCATCAAGGCCTTTTGCAGCGCAAGCGCCGATCTGAACGGTGTCTAGCATGCCGTCTTTCTGTGCAGAAACTGGTGTAAGCATGACAGGACAGAGTCGTGCCCTCTGTCAATGCAGACCGCCAAGCTGCCCGATCTTCCGCAAGGTGATGCCATTTGTTAGGGTTGATGTTGAAAACATTCATGTCCCGCTTGATGACATCCTTAAAGCGGAGCTTTGGTCGGCCACGAGGGCGGTGTCCCACAGCTAACTCCCCATGGAAGATGGACTTTGAGAGACGTTCATCAGGCATACGACGTACATGGCCGATCCATCTGAGTCGCCTCCTCCGGAGCATGGTGTACATGTCACTGCTGTTAGTGAGCATCAGCACGGTGGTGTTCGGGACCCGATCCTGCCATGACATGCCGAGGATCTGTCGTAAGCAACGGAAATGAAAAGCATTGAGCTTGTGCTCCTGCCGCAGGTATGTAGGCCACGTTTCGCTTCCATATAGCAGGACAGAAAGCACACAGGACTCATATACGCGCACCTTTATTTTGAGAGAAAGGTGGCTGTTATTCCAGACGCGAGACTGAAGCCGCCCAAAGGTTGTTGAGGCACGACCGATCCTGGTATTCAGTTCAGCATCAAGGGTGTTGTTTGCTGTCAAGGTTGAGCCGAGGTAGGTGAATTTCTCGACAGCCGACAGCAGTGTGCCATTGATGGTAACGTAAGGGGAAACAGGAACATTTTGAGCCATCACCACTGTCTTCTTGAGGCTTATGGTAAGTCCGAACTCTGTGCAGGCAGCAGCAAAAGAATTGCACATCTCCTGAATTTCTTGTTCAGTGTGAGCCAGGAAGGCAGCATCATCTGCGTAGAGCAACTCGTGCACAAGGACGCATTTCACCCTGGTTCTGGCCCTCAGACGAGCCAGGCTGAAGAAGTTTCCATCATACCTAGTGTGCAGCAGAACCCCAACCGGATCAGGAAACGCCCGTCGCAGCACGGCCGAGAAATAGATGCCAAACAAGGTGGGAGCGAGGACACACCCCTGCTTTACTCCACAGCAGACATCAAACTCATTTGAGCGGGCACCGTTGAACTGTACGGTTGCCCGCATCCCATCATGGAAGCCTTGGAGTATTGCCAAAAGAGTTGGTGGACAACCGAGTCGCTGTAGAACATGGAAGAGACCAGAGCGACTCACATAATCGAAAGCCTTAGTCAGATCGACAAACACCATGTACAATGGGCGTTGCTGTTCCGCGCACTTTTCCTGAAGCTGGCGTACCGAGAAAATCATGTCCAAGGTTGAGCGACCAGCACGGAAGCCGCACTGACTCTCTGGCAGCACCTGGTCAGCAATGTGCTGCAGTCTTGGAAGGATTACGCGGGCAAGGCATTTACCCGGAAGGCTAAGGAGCGAAATACCTCGGTAGTTGTTGCAGTCCTGCCTGTCACCCTTATTTTTATAAAGAGTGACAATGTTGGCATTCTTGAGTTCACTAGGGATGCATTTGTTCTGCCAGCAGCATCGAAACAGGCAGTGAAGCCGCCTGACCAGCACTGGCCCACCACACTTCAGCAGCTCTGCTGGAATTCCATCGCTGCCCGGTGACTTGTTGTTCTTAAGAGCTGCAATTGCGTGCTCTATTTACATTGCTGAGATCTCCGTATCCAGTTCGTTAAGGACAGATAGTTGTGGTACAGCAGCAGAAACAGCATTCAAGTCGGCGTCCACAGGAGTGCCATACAGTAAGCTGTAATGCTCTACCCATCTACCAAGCTGGCCTGGGAGGTCGTTGACAACAGAGCCATCAGTGGCTCGCAAAGAAGCTGTTTTTTTCGCTGTAGGACCCAGAGCCTCATTGATGCCGCCATACATGCCGCGTATGTCCCCAGTACTTGCACACCGTTCTACCTTCTCACTGAGGTCCTGCCAGTACTGCTCATAGGCCTGGCGTGTAAGATGCTTGACGTCATTTCTGACCTTACGATAATGAGCAATGGTGGAATCATTACTGTCTTGGAGAGCACTGAGACGGGCAGCACGCTTGTCAGCTAGGGCCGGGAGCAGAATAGCAGAGCTAGCAAGGAACCAATCCGGCTGTTTCCTTCTACAAAGGCCGAAGACCTCAGATGCAGCCTCCATCATGGAAACTCTTTTCAGGTGTTTTCAGGAGTGCCGTCAACTCTGAAGGGAAAACCCTCCATACGCGCACGGAAACTTGACACGTATTCATGTTTCCGCATCAGCTCAATATTTAGCTTTGGAGTAGGCTTTGGAGTTGCACTGTGAATCTTCTTTGGGGTGAGTTTTAGAGTGCAGTGGACAAGGGCGTGGTCGGTGTCACAGTCTGCAGAGTGCATACTCCTGTACCTCTTGACAGCATTGAGCTGGCTCCTCCTGACAATAATGTGATCAAGTTGGTGCCAGTGTTTGGACCGGGGATGCATCCAGGTAACCTTGGATCTGATAGTCCCAGATGAGAAGGATCCTGGTAAGCATAGGCCATAAGCAGCGCACAACTCAAGGAGACGTTGGCCGTTGTCATTGATGCTACCAATCCCAAAATGACCCAAGATTGGCCTCCAGGCAGTGACATCCCCTCCAACTCTGGCATTGAAGTCCCCAAGCAGAACTAAATCCTCCCCGGCCGGAACAGAACGAATGACCTCACTAACGTGGGCATAAAAAGCTTCCTTGTCCTCAGAGGTCGTGCCAAGAGTGGGTGCATAGGCAGAGAGGAGAGTGAGAAAGCCAGCTGAGTGTGACATCCGCATGGACATCAGGCGTGGAGAGCAAGCAGTTGGTTGAGAGACGGTGGGCAGCAAGGTGTTCCGCACAGCAAAGCCGACTCCATGCATCGGACGATGGTCGTCTGGGTAACCACACCAAAAAAAGGTGTAGTTTCTCTCGCGCACAGAGCCACTACCCAACAGCCAAGTCTCACTTATAGCAGCAATATCCACTCTGAGGCGAAATAGTTCGCAATCAATAATGGCTGATTTCCGAGGAGCGCTGTTGAGGTCAGAGTGCACACCAAGACCTCTGATGTTCCAGCACGCCAAATTGAAACATGAGAAATGAAACATGAGCTATCGCTTATGAATAGTACATATACACTATGAAATATTACAGATTCTGTTTGGAAGAACATTGTTTAAATCTGTCAGAAAATAGCCAATATATGCAAAACTCTAACAGTGTAGATTAATTATTCCATTTATTAATTCATTTGATTTCTATTGTGTTTTAAGAGAAATCTTGTGTAATGATTACCTGAGAGTGCAGCAGTCCAACACGCTCACTAACGTCCACCAGCTCTTGTTCATCCACTTTGCGGCCTCTCTCTGTCTGCTCCAGAGCTGCCCTCAGCTCCTCAATCTCAGCCTGCATCAGAGTGTTTCTGCACTCCACCATGGCCACCTGTTCCTTCATTTCTTCCTGTCCTCTCAGGGCATCATCAAGGTGCAGTTGGGCATCCTGTACACAACAATTTTTTTTAGAGCTCCCTGATTCGTTTTTGCTATTAAATGTTTGTTCAGCATACTCTATTATTTGCATACTTGTAAAACCAAAAGCCAGAGAGATGTCACATACCTTGAGTTGTCCCTTAACATTCCTCAGCTGTTTCTGAGATTCAGCAGCCTGCCGATTTGCATGGCTCAGCTGAATCTCCATCTCATTAAGATCTCCCTCCATCATCTTCTTGATTCTCAGGGCATCATTCCTGCTCCTGACTTCAGAGTCCAGAGTGCTCTGCATTGACTCAGTGACTCTCTGGCTGTTCCTCTTGATCTGCTCCATCTCCTCATCCTTCTCTGCAAGCTTCCTGTCAATCTCACTCTTGACCTGATTTAGCTCAAGCTGGACACGAAGAATCTTGGACTCTTCATGCTCCAGGGTGCCCTGTTAATAGTCATATAAAAGTTTAAAGAAAAAAATTCTTCATAACAAAGTAGTGTGTTAGTTCTAGCAAGGTGTTAACAATTTTGTTTTTTAATATCTTTATTTTTTGGCTTTTTGTCTGTGTTGTAAAGGAACGTTGAGTGTAGACATAATCTGACACAATCTAACAATTTAAATCTAAAAATTCAGGTACTCACTTCAGCCTCTTCCAGAGCAGTCTGAATCTCAGACTTTTCAGTCTCCACTGCCTTTTTGGACTTCTCCAGCTCATGAATGCTCTTACCAGTCTCACCTAACTGCTCTGTCAGATCAGAAATCTCCTCTGTGAAATGAAAATAAAAATATTATCTACCATCAATAAACAGTACATATACTGTAAATGATTACAGACATTTAAAAAAAAAAAAAACGAATACCTCTGGCTCTGAATTTTTCTTTGGATGAACCATGTTCAGATCATTAATAAAATTTATTTATTAATGTGGGTAATTTACACACACATCTGACCACACAGCAATTTAAGTGTGTGTGTGTGTGTGTGTGTGTGTCACTAACATTACAGTAGCACAAATCTGTATAGTTTTAATGGATTTGTTGCAACTTCCTGCAAAGAACTAATATTATTTTACGCTGTTTGACATCTTTCCAAACAATGTAAAAATCGTTAACACATTCCCTGTTTTATTGTAGTGATTATTCAAATAGCAATTTAATACAGTCAATTCAAATTCAGTTGTTCTGTATTTAAAATATTCTCTTGTAATCCATACACACTTTTTCTGGTACAGCTGCACAACAGACTCATTCAGTGGATCCTTGTTCTTGTCCAACCAGCCAACGATATTGTAATCCACAGTTCCATCGTAGTGAACCAGAGAGAAGTGGGCCTCAGCCTTGCCTTTGGCAGGCTTTGGTTTTTGGAAAGCTTGATTTTTGCCAAGGTGCTGAACATAGAGTTTGGTCTTGAAGGAAGTGTCTGTAGCCTTGTGGAACATGCACTCCTCTTCAATGATGGAGAATATACCCATGGGCTATTTGTAATTGATTAAAGAGTATTATTTAAAAGTTTCATATTTTATGAACAGCAAATTATAATAATTTATAAGTAAAACCATAAAAACCTTCTCAATGAGCTCAATACAAGCAGCCAAGTCCATGCCAAAGTCAATGAACTTCCAAATAATGCCCTCCTTGTACTCCTCTTGTTCCACCACAAACATGTGGTGGTTGAAGAACTGTTGCAGTTTCTCATTGGTGAAGTTGAGGCACATCTGCTAGAGAGAGAGAGAGAGAGAGAGAGAGAGAGAACACATTTATTTAACATTGAATTTGAGTCAGCTTGCATTTAAATTACATAATAGAAAAATCTTACATCAAAGATCCCAAAGCCAGCAATATCCAGCACACCGATGAATAACTGTCTGGCTTGTTTTGTGTCCAACATTTGGTTGATACGAATGACCATCCACAAGAACATCCTCTCATAGATGGGTTTGACCAAAGCACTAACAGAGTTGTACACCTGTGGATAGAATACTGTGCATGTTTTTTATTTCAATTCTTCTGCATTTGCCAGATTCACTCATTTTCAGGTGTATTCGCAGGGATGCAAACTACTCACCTTTTTATGATAATTTGCCCAAATTGTTTGGTAAAATGTATAAAATTTTCCTTATTAAAATGTGAAAGTGATAGTTTAAACTTAAACACTATAAGAGCTTTAATTGCAGACAAAAAAAAGCTTTAAATGCAACAAACAAATCAACAAAAAATCTATATATAGAACTATGACTTTCTCACCTTTTTCACCTCTGAGTTTGCATACCTGATTCCTCAGCTCCGATCTCCACTCTGGGGTAGCACAAAGCCTTCAGCATATCAGCAGAGTTCAAGCCCAGAAGGTATGCGGCTTTGTCAGCCTCTGTAATTTAATACGTTTCAAGAGATCTATCCTATTACTTGACAGTTACAACACAACTTTTTTTCATGCAAATAGAAAGTTATCTCTCAATCAAGGATAACACACATTTAAACTATTTTGTTTTACCCTCTGTGCCATCAGCCTCCACTTGCTCCTCACGCTGCTTCTGCTTGAACTTCATGTTACCATGATGCAGCACAGCTCCAGTGAACTTGAAGATGCCCATCTTCTCCTCAGTAGTAAAGCCCAGAATGTCAATGGCAGTCTTGATATTACAGTAGAGGATGGGTTCTAGGATCTGACTTATTTATATAGCTAATGTCAATAATCAGATTAGCAATGACTCACATCAGTTGCAACCAGCTCCTCTTTATCATCAATGCTTGCCACTGTGATCTGACCCTGACTGCACATGGGGAAGTCATAGGGGTTGGTGGTGATAAGCGTAATTTCTGTAAAATACACAGAGCATTTATGACAGTAGTTTTTACAATATTATTTTGAAATGAAAGAAGAACTTTGAAATATGTCCACCTACAAATCAGCTCAGGCTTATGGTTGGTCATCGTCTGGTAGAAGATGTGGTAGCCTCTCTCATCTGGAAGCTGGAATGTCACTCTAGACTTCTTCAGCAGATCTGTTGAGAGAATGTAAGAAAGTCATGTTCTGAAGAGTGATAGACAAAGAAACATATGCAGATTGATCAATTAAAAGCATGTCCACCTACATGTCTCAATATCAGCACTAGCCAGTTGTGCCAAAGTGAATTCTGATGAATTTACCCTGTTTAAAACAAAAAAATTTTTTGCTATTAAGCAAAAACAACAAGCTTTATAAAACATTAACAGGCATCTTAAGGAACTGTTTATAGGAAAAACCCAACTGACCAATTGCATTTTATGTAAATAATAACTGGTAAGTTGAGTTGTCATTTCTCACAGTCTTCGCATTTCCATAAGCCTCAAGCAGAGGGTTGGTGGCAATTATCTGGTCCTCAAGAGATCCCTGTGTTTTGTGAAGGGGTTTAATGTATTAAATGTCTCATGTCTAAACCTTTGCAGAAAATACTTTACAAATTGTACATATACATATTTTACAAATTCAACTAGTAATTTTCAATATTGTAGTCAAATATTGTGTGAGATGATTGTAACTCTCTATTATTATTATTATTATTATTATTATATTTATTGTTATTATTTAACATATGAACATAGATTTATTTCTCATACTATACCTGCATTTTGCCAGAAGCATGCTCTTTCTTCTTTTCACCCACCACTCCAACTGTGGCAAAGTACTGAATGACACGTTTGATGTTCTCAGTTTTTCCAGCACCAGATTCTCCACTGGTTTATGAGAGTTGATAAAACATGTACAAGTTCCATGAAAAGAAAATGTAGTTCTTTGCATCACATAACAGAAGATGCATACGTAATCAGGACAGACTGGTTCTCTCTGTCTGTAAAGTCAAATGTAATAATGTTTATGAAATTGTTTTTTTTTTTTTATCTGGATTCAACAAATCAAAATCATCTTGTTAAAATTATGATTTTACCAGTAAGCATGAGACAGAGAAGATGTGGGGTGGGGCCTCCATATGCTTTTTTCCTCTATAGGCAGCCACCACTTCTGCATCATACACTGGGAGCCACTTGTAGGGGTTCACAGTAGCACAGAACAGTCCAGAGAAGGTCTGAAAGGAGCAGATATGTTGTCAGATTACAGTATCATGTACCAATTTAATTTGTATGTTTGCTGAAGAAACTATTTGAAAGTGCAACGACACTAAGTGCAAAGACTCACTACATCATGGCTATTGATTATCTTCTAAAAAGTGTGGGGTGGAACAAACATAATAACCCCAGTTATAATTGTTTCTACGCCACTGATTTAGATGCTGATTAACATGAATTCATAACTTACGTAGATCATCCATGCTGCATAATGCTCTGAGGTTATAAAGCACATAGGATTCATTGAGATGGGTCATCATGGCCATATCCTCAATCTTGTCAAACTTGGGAGGATTCATTGGGTGGACAACATCCTCCATAGCAACTCTCTCCTATAATGGTCATTTGTTAGATTTGCCAGAGAAAATGTGCAATGAGTAATGTATTGAGCTTCTAGTTTACACAGAATAAGGACAATTCACCTCCTTAGTGTGAAGCAAAGTAACGATGACTTTGCCACCATCTCTGCTCTTGATTGTTCCTTTGACATACAGATCTTTATCATCAACCACATAGCAAGCAGTCTTAGCATCAAAGGGCTTGTTCTGAGCCTCAATTCTCTCCTTCTCAGGCTTACGTAGATATATGGCAGCCTTGCCATAAACGGCCATCTCCGCATCTGTACTCAGGATGGCAGGTTTCTGCTGCAATTCAAAGATGGTCACAGCCATGCGTAAACAGGAGATAACATTCTTCTTTAAATGACAAAATTTCTACTGCATCATCTTCAGTGAGTAAGGTAGGAATGATTTGAAAAGCCATATTACACATATTGAGGTGGGGGTATTACAACATTTTTACCCCAGTTACTGTATAATGGTTACTACACTTCTGCCTTCAGTGTAAGCGCAGTGTTATGCTGCTTTGTTCCTCTTAGGAAATATCCCAGAATGATTCAGAATGATTAACAACAGTGCACCTACTCTGTAATAAACTGATAACTTATCAAAAACATAACTACAAATTTAATTGTCACTTTTTACACAACTTTTTTTTGAAGGTTTTTCACAAAGTGTTTGTAAAATATGTCAGTGAATGGTTTTGGGATAACTGACCTATCTGTCTTTTTTGTTTTTACCATTTTATGTTTATAGAGTTATTGGTAACACTTAACAATAAGGATATATTTGTTAACATTAGTCAACACATTAGTGAACATGAATTAACTATGAACAATACGTTTATTTACTACATTAATAAATACAAGTATTTATTTATTTTTGCTTATTTATTTTAATCTTAGTTGATGTTTGTTTCAACCTATACTAATACATTTGTAAAATCAAATTATGTGCTTATTAACATTAATGCACTATGAACTGACATAAACCAAAATTGAACAAATTCAAGAATTTCACCTACTGTTGCACTCGTGTACACAGTAGTGTGACAATAAAGTGATTTGATTTGATTTGATTTGAACAATTGTATTTTTTATCAACTACCATGAACAGATTAATTAATGCTGTAAACAATGTATTGTTTATTGTTTGTTCATAATAGTAGTTATTTGCATCTTTACCTTCCCACACTCCTACAAGCTCTGATGATGGTCCTCAACAATGTAATACACATAAGAAGGTTACCTTCTACCTGAAAACCATTTTAATGAAAGCCTAAATTATAAAACTATTACAATTACATGTTTTAGGAATGCATAAATTAGATTACAATTGCTGTTGCAGTTGAGATATTTATGCTTTCTCATGCAATTAACTAACTTTAATTGTTGTCATCTAGGAATAACCTGTTGTGGTTCTGTTTATTTTTAAAAGCTATGTTCTGCTCATAATTACAAATTCAACTCACCTCAAACAAGCCTGGCCGGTCTTCTGAGCGCAAAGGTTTGCACGACAGCCCCTGCTCTTTATACTACATTTGCTTTGCCAGCATTGCAGAAGTTAAATGTGGCCAACACCAAATATGGCTCAAATGTGAGTTACGAAATTGATCAGCTGGGCCATTTGGTGCTAGCCAGAGTTGGAAATAGCAAATATGGAAATAACTAATAATTTAGGATAACTTGTTAGAAAGTTCCCCCCGTCTGTCGCTCACTTCAACGTTGTGTAAAAGAAACGACACTAAGGGTCTCTCTTGAGAGCCGTATGCATCTCTGAACTTTGAGAAAAGTCTAATGAGAAATTGGCAGACAGATTTTGCATGTCCCGCCCTCGGACAAATGGGTATAAAGGGAGGGAATTGCGTCTGTTCATTCCGAAATTTTCTTCAGAGCCGACCGGTTGTGTGAGCAGCGAGCTGCGAGTCACAGTCTGATTCCTCTCATCTCTGAGCGTATGCTGTTGGATCTGTGGTGCATATCAGCGGCTTTCTCCTTCTCTGCACGGCATTGCTGCTTTGCCCCAGGGCGCTTCGACAGCGTTATTAAAAGAGAAATTTTCCTAAAAGAGTGTTTTTCTATAAAAGAGCAAATGGGCGCCTTTGAACATCCTTTTCAGGACGCGTCTTTATAAAGATGCCTTTCCTCCCCTGTGTAGTTCCTGGATGCGGTCGAGTTCTCTCCGCTCCTGATGGTCACAGGCTCTGCCTCGTGTGTCTGGGCCGCGATCACATCGAGGCAGCGTTTGTGGATGGTTCGTGTTCTCACTGTGAGAACCTTACCATGTCAACATTGCGGTCGTGGCTTTCCTTCCTAAAAAGGAACGCCACTCCAGCTGCCCCCCGTGTCGCTCCTTCTTCCCACAGGATGACCCGGCTGGTGATGGAGGCGATTTGGGGATGGCAGCGGGCTTGGTTTCGCCAGGTATGTCCCCACGAACCTCCCGGCACGCTCTTTGACTTCCGCCCAGGCTCGGGGTGAGAGCAGCTCGCCTCATGGCCAGTCTGCCTATCCTCTTGATTCCCCTGAGCTGGATGATGAGCTCGCCGCTGCATCGGAGAGTGTTCCGGCATCTGACGCGGAAGACTCGATTGGGCTGCCACCTTTGGGTCAGCACGCCCAGTCAGAGGCTGACGACCAGATGGCCGACATGCTTGCCCAGGCCGCCATCAGCGTGGGGTTGGACTGGAATCCTCCATCCTACCCACAGCCTTCGCGGCTGGATGATTGGTTCAACCAATTTCTTTCTTCCCGGAAGTGCATGATGAGCAGACGATATCGTGGAGGGCACCTTTCACTGCCCATAATCAATCCTCTTGCTCATCCGCTCTCACTACCCTCGACGGCAGAGCGGTCAACAGGTTCACGGCGATCCCCCAGGTGGACATTGCGGTTGCGATTCACCTATATCCCGAAAACACCACGACCTGGCAGGATTGCCCGGTGCTCCCCGGGGTTGATGCATATGAGACCGCTTCAGCACTGGCTCCAGACACGGGTCCCGAGACAAGCATGGCGCTGCGGCATGCACTGTGTGTTTATCACCCCCGGCTGCCGCCAAATTTTCAATCCCTGGACAGACCTTAGGAGTCCTTTTTCAGCAGGTGTCTCGATGCATCCTGATCTCCACAGATGCTTCCAAACAGGGTTTGTGCTCCGTGTGCAATGGGCATTCAGCCACGGCCTGTTGGAAAGTGCCCCCGTTGCATGGCACATCAATTGCCTAGAGTTGTTGGCTGTACTCCTTGCCCTGCTGAGGTTTCTCCTGCTAGTTCGGGGCAAGCACGTCTTGATCCAATCAGACAGCACCACCACGGTAGCGTACATAAATCGCCAAGGTGGCGTACCCGCCCGTCATATGATCGACCAAGCCCCAGAGCTCCATCTACCAGGCAACTTTATGCCCTGAAGTGACGCTTGTTTGCGAATTGGTGTTCTTCCCTGTCTGAAGACCCACAGAGGTATGCATTCGGGTCAGTGCTCTCATTCCTGCAGGAGAGGTTGGAGGGGAGGCTGTCCCCCTCCACCTTGAAGGTGTATGTAGCCGCTATCGCAGCCCACCACGATGCAGCTGACAGCAAGTCTTTGAGTAAGCGCGACTTGGTTATCAGGTTCCTAAGAGGCGCCCGGAGATTGAATCCCTCCCGGCCAAGCCTGTTCCCCTCCTGTGATCTCTCAGTGGTCCTCTCGGGCCTTCAGAGACCCCCCTTCGAGCCACTAGAATCAGTAGAACTCAAGGCCCTCTCCCTGAAAAACGGCCCTCCTGATCGCGCTCGCCTCCATCAAGAGGGTCGGGGACCTGCAAGTGTTCTCTGTCAGCGACACCTGCCTGGAGTTCGGTCCGGCAGACACTCATGTGATCCTAATACCATGACTGGGCTACATGCCCAAGGTTCCTACGACTCCCTTCAGAGAACATGTAGTGAACCTGAAAGCGCTGCCCCGGGAGGAGGCAGACCCAGCCCCTTCATTGCTGTGTGCTTTGCATATCTATTTGGACCGCACACAGAGCTTTAGACGTTCTGAGGAGCTCTTTGTCTGCTTTGGTGGACAGCGGAAAAGGAACGCTGTCTCCAAACAGAGGCTTTCCCACTGGGTGGTTGACACCATAGCATTGGCCTATCACTCCCAGGCTGTGCCCTCCCCCTTGCAGGTTCGAGCACATTCGACGAGAAGTGTGGCATCCTTGCGGGCCCCAGCCGCTTTAACTCTATGCGAGAAACATAGAGAGAGAAAAGGTGCAGCTGGTGCGGCTTGCGCCCATGCTTGGCATGTCGCCTTGTTCCTCCAATATCGGGGTGTAAGGAGCCAGAAGGTTTTGATGATTTTTTGGGGGCTTTGGGGAAGGGTACGTGCAGTCTGGCACAGTCTGTCATTTTGGCACGCAAACTACTTGCCCGCACCTCTGTCAGGAGTGCACGTACACGGTTCAGCACATGGCATGATTAAAATTGTACCCCTAGTGTCGCTTCTTCGTCACAACATTGAAGTGAGCGACAGACAGGGAACGTCTAGGTTACTGTTGTGTCCTCCTGGCCACTGTTGCGGCCGAACCTCATTGTCGGCTCCTCAGACAAATCCTGAATGAACGGTCGCATTTTCCTCCCTTTATACCCGTAGGTCCGGGGGTGGGACATGCAAATTCTGTCTGCCAATTTCTCATTGGCCTTTTCTCAAAGTTCAGAGATGCATAAGGCTCTCAATAGTGCCACTTCTTCGACACAACGTCTCATTCCCTCCATCAGGGAACGGAGGTTACAACAATAACCTATATGTTTTCTTACCTCAGACTTTAGCTTTATCATTAAGATTTCATTAAGACATTGTTCAGTCATCTGTAGGCTTTGCAGGAGCCCTAAATTCCTTTTCATAATTACTTGTCAAGATGTCCACATATTTGTTTCCAAAAGGTAAATGCAAATGTGTAAAATGCTAGTCATGTAGATCATTACTGCTTATTTACTTCTCTTCAATTATTTCTGCTAATGAGTAATATTTGTTAAGGAAATAATAAAATACATTGATTTGTTTATAGATAATCTGATGGTTTAAAAAAAAAAAAAAAAAAGAAATCAAAATGAATTAGGTAAATATTTGGAGCAAACTTTAGATAGTTGAATCACTACCCGTTTAAAAGCTAGATTTTAATGATTTGCTATGTCATTTTAACTGGTCTGTATATGAAAACTTATTAATTTATTGATTTATTAAGTTATTGATTTTAACAAATCAGTGTCACACTTGATTTATGTAGCTGAATAACACAAAACTTATTTACTTATGTATATATTTATATTATATTTTATTGCTTTGATTGATTGGTTTGCATGCCACAGACAGGCAGATTCAAGGATCAAATTTTATGGTCATCCTTATACGTCTGAAAGACTTGGACCTGTGTATGGCTGCTGTTAGATTGTTCTAATATTAGCTCCGGTACAACTGTCTGATGTTCTGGTGTTTACTAATATAAATTCTAAATAATGATAGGCATGATATAGCTTTCTCTTCATTTAAATTCAATGTTTTAAGTTAATATTTGTAGCTGAATTTGCTAAATTTGTTTTTCAATTAGTCTTTTCTAATAACTTCCATATTATTAATGAATATCTTTTGAAAAGCATTAAACACATTATATATAATAATTTTAAAAAAAATTGCCTTATTAGATCATTATGTGCTTATTTTTTTTATTTAGTTTTATTTATTATTTGGAGATTTATCTTTTTTATTACATTTCAGAAAACAAAGACAAAACAAACAACAAAAGAACTAAGACTATATTTTGTGCTTATTTATTTAACTTAATTTCTTTCAACTGAATTTACTAAATTAATTTCTTACTTGAGTTAAAAGATAAGAATATTAAGGTTGAAATGATTGACAAGGTTGAAAAAAAACTTAAAAGAGATCTTGTACTAACATAAACTGATGCCTCTGATATTCATCCCTGCCCAAATTAACTTTTGATTGCAAACTCTTTGAGGAAGTGACATGGTCGTCAGTCTATCTTGCCACTTTTCATTTCTTATGTCAGCTGATACTTATATATATATATCCACAGCACAAGCGTGCTTTCAATTATTTATATTTCATATGTCAAATACATATTCTGCACAATCAATTAAATAAAATAATATTTAGACTGTTAGCCCAAATAATTCCGTCCATTCCGTCCATCAATGAATCCATTATGATCACATGTCGTATCCTTAAATCACACATCAGCAATGAGAATCCCTTATATTGTAAAGATCATGCCGCCAAACTATTGCTATTCAAAGTGACTTACCATACAGCACATTCAAATATACATTTATCAGGGGGGTTTTTTTTGTGTTCCCAGAGAATCTAACCATGATCTTGCTGATGCTAATGCCATGCTCTAACAATTTAGCAACAGGAACCCTCAGAGGAAGGTAAGAAGTAAAATGAATGGCTATCACCCATGCTAATTAAAAATGTTCCCACAGCTAGTAGGCTATATCCTCCTAACTGATATCTGTCAACAGCATTTCTATCAAAATGATAGGTTACCATCCTCACTCTTTTCCAAATGCATCTGTAAGTGTTATGTAAAAAAAATACATCATAAGAGTGACAATGTGTTCATTTCCTTAAAGGTAAGAGATCAAGTAAAATGAATAAGCAGATTATTGGTGATTATCCCACAATTACTATTGCTCCAGGTGTTGCAATAATACTGTATTGTGCCATGTTTGCTGACTTGCCAGTTTTAATCTGTATTGTGGGATAATATTAAAACTCCTCTCTTGCTACCAAGCTTAAAAAAACAATTTATTAAGTGAACAATGTTCTCTATTTCAGTATTTCTATGTTTTAATAACTGATATCACCTGTTTGTATTATTTTATGCTTTACCTTTTAAGATAATACTTAGTTTAGCATTATGGTTGATAAGAGGATGACTTTTCATCAGAGCGACATGGTTAAATTCAAAAGATATCAAATATGTGAAAATGTTTTCGTTTTATTTTCTTCTAAATATTTAAATATAGAGTATAATATTATTTAATTGATTCGCTTTGGAAAAAGGCTAATCTTGCTATAGTACGGGGGAAAAAATACAGCCCAATTTAAAGAGGACCTGGAGTATTTAGCTCAAAAACGTCTCGGGTTACTTGTGTAACCCTTGTTCCCTGAAAAAAGTGGAACGAGATGCTGCGCTGCTAAGCGCTATGGGGAAACAATCTTATTGTGAGCTGCTCTGAACATGTGTGTGACACGTCAATGAAATTGACTGGAATTTATAGCCTCGGTTGGTGAGATCATTGGACGCACCTGTGGCCAGGCTATAAATAGGAGGCATCACCAGAGTGTCATCAGATTATTTTTCTGAAGAGCGGTCCTGGGACGTCCCAGTGTGGCAAAAGAAGCGCAGCATCTCGTTCCGCTTTTTTCAGGGAACAAGGGTTACACAAGTAACCCGAGACGTTCCCTTTACAAAAAGCTTCACTTTGATGCTGCGCTGCTAAGCGCTATGGGGAACGAAATGCCCACGCCGCCGCACTGGGTCTGTCCGGACCCCTGATCGTTGTGAAGTGTTTTCACAGAACGCGAGAGGTTCCAGACATGAGCTTAAGATGACGACTCAAGGGCATAAGCCCGGAGTAGCAGAACATCTAACACCATAAAATCCGAAGAGTGTGTGTGGAAAGGACTAGCCTGCCGTATCACAAACCTGGTTAGACATGAGCTTGAGATGTCGACTCAAAGACATAAGAGTCCGGAGTAGCGGAGCATCTAGCCCCCAAAGTCAAAAGATGAGTTTGAGAAGCCAATCCAAGGGCTCTAACACAAAAGTTTGTACCATGAACTTGGATTTGGCATGAGCCTGGGATGTCGACCCAAGGACATAGTCCGGGGCAGCAAAACATCCAAGCCCATGTAGAAAATTGTAGAATGTGCATGGAGAGGACCAGCCCGCCACGTCACAAACTTGTTCCTGCATGAGTTTGAGATGTCGACTCGAGGACGTAAGAGCCCGGAGTAGCATGAACATCCAAACTATAGAATTTAATGAATGTGTGCGGAGAGGACCAACCTGCCGCATCACAAACTTGCTGCAGAGGGACCCCTCTAGCCAAGGCTTTAGAGGAAGCGACCCCTCTGGTGGAGTGAGCCCTGACACCTACTGGCGAAGCTTGACCGCACGCCTCATAGGCCAGGGCAATAGCATCCCTCACCCAATGTGACATAGTCTGCTTAGTAGCGGCCGCCCCCCTGTTGCGGCCCCCATAGCAAACAAACAATTGCCCTGATTTACGCCACTGGCTTGTGCGGTGGACATAAATCTGAAGGGCACGGACTGGGCAGAGTCTGTGAAGTCTTTCCTGCTCCGGCGTTAAAAACGGCGGGGAGCAGAAGGCTTCTAAAGCGACAGGATGTATTGTCGAAAAAGGAACTTTAGGAAGGTAATCAGGGTGAGGATGCAAAATTGCTTTGGCCATACCGGGGGCAAATTCTAAACAGGTCAGCAGAATAGACAGAGCCTGTAGATCCCCAATCCTCTTAAGAGAGGTAATAGCCATAAGGAAGACCATCTTGAGAGTCAGAAGTCTGTCAGACGCTGACTCCAGAGGTTCAAAAGGGGTCTCGACCAGAGCCTCCAGGACTATTGTTAAGTCCCACGAAGGAGTTCTGGCCCTAACGGGAGGCCTCAGTCGCCTGGCTCCACAAATGAAGCAGGCGAGTAGAGGATGTCTCCCTAAAGGCACCCCGTCAATCAAGGCGTGGCAAGCCGAAATGGCGGCCACATAAACCTGAGAGTAGTGGGGCATATGCCTGCTGACAGTTTTTCCTGCAGAAACTCCAGAACTGAAACAATTTGGCAGTTAACTGGATCTGCATCATGTGAACTGCACCACCTTTCGAAGACACCCCATTTATTGGTGTAAATTTTTCTGGTGGAGGGAGCCCTAGCACTAAGAATGGTTTCAATAACCCCAAGCGACAGCCCTGTGTCCCTCAGTTGGTACCCTTCAGGGGCCAAACGTGAAGTTTCCACAATTCGGGCCGGGGATGAAATATTGTCCCCTGTGCTTGAGACAGAATGTCCCTCCTGTCCGGAATCGCCCACAGCGAGCCGTCTAGGAGAGACATCATCTCTGAGAACCAAACCCTGTTCGGCCAGCGAGGCGCTATCAATAAGAGGCAAGACCCTTGCTGGCGAACTCTGGCCAGGACTCCCGGGAGCAGAGAAACCGGAGGGAACGCATACAGGCGCATTCTGGGCCATGTATGCGCCATCGCGTCCAGACCCAGGGGGGCTGGGTGACTCAGAGAGAAGTAGAGGGGACATTGCGCTGTCTCTTGAGAGGCGAAGAGGTCCACTTCGGCTCTGTAAAATCTCTCCCAAATCTGTTGTACTACCTCGGGATGGAGTTTCCACTCGCCCGATGGTCAGTTTTGTCTGGACAGAAAATCTGCTCCCACATTCAGGCGTCCAGGGATATAGACTGCCCTGAGTGACAGTAACTTGCCCTGGGCCCAAAGGAGAATCCGACGTGCCAGCAAATTGAGGTGGCGAGAACATAGGCCTCCTTGATGATTTATGTAGGAGACTGCTGCTGTGTTGTCCTCCCGCACAAGGACATGGCAGCCTCTCAAATGTTGGAGAAAGTATTTCAGGGCCAGAAATACTGCCATCAGCTCAAGGCGGTTTATGTGCCAATCGAGTTGATGACTCTCTCATTCCCCTTGGGCTGGACGACCACTTAAGACCGCACCCCAACCCGTCAGGGAGGCGTCTGTCGTAAGCATCCTGCGACGACACAACGCACCAAGAGTGGGACCCAAGGTGAGAAACCGGGGTCTGAACCACATAGAAAGGGAACGAAGCACTGGGCGCGTAACCCTTATTTGCCTGAGGGGACTGGCCCTTGGATGAAACCCCCTGGCTTTTAGCCACAGCTGAAACGGTCTCATATGGAGAAGGCCCAAAGGAATCACCGTGGACGCAGACGCCATGAGACCTAATATTCGTTGGAACTGAAGAACAGTGCAACCTTGACCTAGCCTGAGAATGCTCAGGGAGTTCTGAATGGAGATGACACGAGCGGGAGACAACTGTGCCTGCATCGTGATCGAATTCCATATAACCCCTAGATAGGAAATTTTCTGGGTTGGGGAAAGAACGCTCTTTTTGGCGTTGAGTCTCAGACCCAGAGAACCTAGATGAGCCAAGACGATATCCCTGTGCTGAACTGCCAGTTCTTGAGACTGGGCTAGGATCAGCCAATCGTCTAGATAATTCAGAATGCGGATGCCCTGGAGTCGCAACGGAGCCAGTGCTGCATCCATGCATTTCGTGAATGTGCGGGGTGATAGGGCTAGGCCGAATGGAAGAACCCGATACTGGAAGGCTTTGTCCCCGAAAGCGAACCTCAGGAACTTCCTGTGCTGTGGCAGAATTCCAATATGAAAGTATGCGTCCATGAGGTCGATCATGACCAGCCAATCGAAACGTTGGAACTGAGACACGACGGACCTGACTGTTAGCATCTTGAACTTGAGCATCTTGACCGAGCGGTTCAAGGCACGAAGATCTAAGATGGGACGCAAGCCCCCCCCCCCCCCCCCCCCCCCTTTCTTGGGGACCAGGAAGTATCTGCTGTAATAGCCAGACTTTTTCTCTGGAAGGGGAAAAACCCACATAGAAATACCTGGCAGAAGTTTCCACGCTGCCAGGTTCTCTGAGATGGGAACTAATTTCAAGACTTCCTGTCGAGCGGTGTCGAATGTTCCGTGTCCTGGATTATGGCAGGGAGCAACGGTACATTCAACATTTTGTTGGAAACCCCTGTCACCCGAAAAACCAAGGGTGGCGGGAGTGAAGAGGTTTCGTGAGGGTATCGGGAGGGCCGAAGTGAATGATACACGCGCCCCGTCCCGAAGGGAACTACCCTCATAGGGTTGGATACAAGACCGTCAGGGCTTCTTTCTCTTGGAGATACAAGCCCTGAGGTCTTGTTTGGGAGGTTGCTGAGGGCGACGAGCCTGTCCCCAATCTCTGCGAGGGGGAGCACGACTTGCCACGCTCTGTTTCTGAACCTCCCTCCTAACAGAATCAGGGCGAGACTGGGTGACCGATGGCCTCGCCCCCTGAGTGCGACGAGGAAGGAATTGCCCAAAGGCTTCCTCATGGCTTTTCACCTCCTGGAATCTGGAGATAACCGTGTTCATGGCGTCTCCAAAGAGACCAGAAGGCGAAACTGGGGCATCAAGGAGGAAAACTCTGTCCTTATCCTTGATGCCGGATAGATTAAGCCATAAGTGCCTCTCAGTGCTAACCAAAGCGGACATAGACCGGCCAATAGCACGGGCTGACTTCTTGGTGGCACGGAGAGACAAATCCGTAGCTCGACGAAGTTCAGAAAAAGCTTCGTCGTCGAGGCCTCTTCCAGCACTCAAATCTTTTAGTAGGTCAGCCTGGTACGCCTGCAAGACAGCCATGGTGTGCAGCGCAGCACCAGCCTGACCCGCCGCTTGATATGCTCTCCCTACCAGCATGGAGGTTACCCTGCATGGTTTAGAAGGGAGAGCAGATTTATTAAGCGATGATGCCGAACCCGGCGAGAGATAACCCGCAAGTGTCTCTTCGACCGGTGGCATCTTTAAATATACTCGCGCCTCAGCGCCCACGATAGTCGAATATATTGACGTCGAGGGCACGTGAATGCGCGAGGTATAAGGTTTATTCCAAGAACGAGAAAGCTCGTCATGGAGATCATCAAAGAAGGGAAGGGACTGATGAGGTGTTCCCTTCCCTTGGTCACCAGACAGAAATCTGTCCTCTAACTTAGAGCGCTTGGGGGGAACTTGGTCACGTGGCCAGTCTATTTGAAGCCTGGCCACCGCGCGAGTAACCACATCGAGCAGCTCCTCCGAAGATTTAGAATCGCAATTGGAGCGCTCAGATGCGGTTAACTCGGAATCTGACCCAAGGGAATGGAGGTCCCCCTCGTGAACTGAAGAGGCGCCGAAGCATGCTTCAGGATCACGGGAGGGACCAGCAGGATCTGGGGAGAGAGCGAGCGAAAGGGGCGAACCCATCTCTCGCTCCTCAGCCAGATCCATGCGAGAGCCCCACGAATGAAGTGTGGGTGCCGGCTCTCGGAAGTAAGCAAGGCGAGCGCGAAGCATCCCGACCGAAAGTAGGTCGCAATGTGCGCACCCGCCCTGTTCCAACGCGAGAGTAGCGTGCTCTTCCTCCAAGCAAACAAAGCAAAATTGATGCGTGTCCCTGTCAGACTTAGAAAGCTGACAAGGAAACACGCATTGTTTGCCCTGTTTTTCCGCCATTTTCCCCTTTTTCTTTTCTTTTTTATATATATATATATATATATATATATATATATATATATATATATATAAAAAGAGAGAAGGAAGGAAAAGACTTAGATTTTTAAACAATTTTTTAACAAGAGTTTTGTGAAAACACACAGAGAGAAAGCTCTGAAGAAATGTCTGACGACACTCTGGTGACGCCTCCTATTTATAGCCTGGCCACAGGTGCGTCCAATGATCTCACCAACTGAGGCTATAAATTCCAGTCAATTTCATTGACGTGTTACACACATGTTCAGAGCAGCTCAGATTGTTTCCCCATAGCGCTTAGCAGCGCAGCATCAAAGTGAAGCTTTTTGTAAAGGGAACAACTTTTATACATATAGACATATAAACATCTCATTAAATGTTTCTATATGAAATGTTTTTATACTGAAGCACAGTGTGGTGTCAACACATCATAAACAATAGTGAGTACACAACAAAATAAATCAATAATGAACATTAAGGAAAAGCTGCTGCATTTAAAGCTTTATTTTGTTTTAATTTCACAGTTTCAGAGACATACATTGTATGTGAGATGTTTTCACTCAGCTGCCTCTTTGCCCTTGAAAAAATAAAACAAGATTGTGAGAAAATATATTAGTATTAAAGAAAATAAATGTGCCATTTAAATAAAGTTATACATTTGTGGCTGGCATTTTAAAATGCATGCACTTGAAAAGTTCATTACCTTTCCAGCATCACGGCCCTTGGCTCTGAGTTTGTTGACCTGAGATTCAGCAATGTCGGCACGCTCCTCAGCCTCCTCCAGCTCATGCTGCGACTTCCTCAATTTGGACAGGTGAGTGTTGGCTTGTTCCTCCTGCAACGCCAGGTACATAGTTCTCACAACAGCAAAACATCTAAAAAAAAATTTATTCTCAAATGATGTACTCACAGCTTCTTCAGCCTGCCTCTTGTAAGCCTTGACCTTCAGCTGAAGCTTGTCAACCAGATCCTGCAGTCTGTTGATGTTCTTCTTATCCTCCTCAGTCTGCAGGTAATATACATACATCAGACTCGAAAAATAATGATATTAATTACACCTGAAATGTTTATTTCTTTACCTGGTAGGTGAGCTCCTTCACTCTCCTCTCATATTTGCGGACACCTTTAACAGCATCAACTCCACGTCTCTGTTCTCCCTCAACTTCAGTCTCAAGCTCACGGACCTAAAAAAAACAGATATTTTAAATCTCATTAAACATATCCCATTAAAGAAAATCTGTTTTGACAATCCAAAATATTATATACAGTACAATATTAGGACATAACATACATTTCACTCTACCCACATCAAGACGATGAACATTGAAAAAAGACAAGCTTACTCTGGACTCCAGTTTCTGGAGTTGTTTCTTTCCTCCCTTCATGGCCAGATTCTCAGCCTCATCCAGACGGTGCTGCAGGTCCTTCACTGTGACCTCTAGGTTCTTTTTCATCCTCTCCAGGTGAGCACTGGTGTCCTGCTCCTTTTTGAGCTCTTCTGCCATCATTGCAGCCTAATTGACAAAAAATTTATAAGAGTCTTTACGACGTTCCAAGAGGTCAATTTTAAATAAAACTTTAGTTTAAATGGATGTAATCTTAATACTTAAAACTAACATCAGTGATGGCCTTCTTAGCCTTCTCCTCAGCATTTCTTGCTTCCTGGACGATATCATCAACTTCACCCTGAATTTGGACAAGGTCAGCCTCAAGCTTCTTTTTGGTGTTCAGAAGGCTTGTGTTCTGAAATATAGGAAATGGTACATAATAAAGTGAAATCTTATATCTGCATTTGATTTCTATTGTGTTTTAAGGGAAATCTTGTGTAATGATTACCTGAGAGTGCAGCAGTCCAACACGCTCACTGACGTCTACCAGCTCTTGTTCAGCCACTTTGCGGCCTCTCTCTGTCTGCTCCAGAGCTGCTCTCAGCTCCTCGATCTCAGCCTGCATCAGAGTGTTTCTGCGCTCCACCATGGCCACCTGCTCCTTCATGTCTTCCTGTCCTCTCAGGGCATCATCAAGGTGCAGTTGGGCATCCTGTACACAACAATTTTTTTTAGAGCTCCGTGATTCGTTTTTGCTATTAAAAGTTTGTTCAGCATACTCTAATATTTGCATACTTGTTAAACCGAAAGCCAGAGAGAGGTCACATACCTTGAGTTGTCCCTGAACATTCCTCAGCTGTTTCTGGGATTCAGCAGCCTGCCGATTTGCATGGCTCAGCTGAATCTCCATCTCATTAAGATCTCCCTCCATCTTCTTCTTGATTCTCAGGGCATCATTCCTACTCCTGACTTCAGAGTCCAGCGTGCTCTGCATTGATTCAGTGACTCTCTGGCTGTTCCTTTTGATCTGCTCAATCTCCTCATCCTTCTCTGCAAGCTTCCTGTCAATCTCACCCTTGACCTGATTTAGCTCAAGCTGGACACGAAGAATCTTGGACTCTTCATGCTCCAGGGTACCCTGTTAATAGTCATATAAAAGTTTAAAGAACAAAATTCTTCATAACAAAGTAGTGTGTTTAGTGTTTAACAATTTAGTTTTTTAATATCTTTATTTTTTGGCTTTTTGTCTCTGTTGTAAAGGAACGTTGAGTGTAGACATAATCTGACACAATTTAACAATTTAAATCTAAAAATTCAGGTACTCACTTCAGCCTCTTCCAGAGCAGTCTGAATCTCAGCCTTTTCAGTCTCCACTGCCTTTTTGGACTTCTCCAGCTCATGAATGCTTTTACCAGTCTCACCTAACTGCTCTGTCAGATCTGAGATCTCCTCTATGAAAGAGAAATAAAACATGAGCTATCTCTTATGAATAGTGCATATACACTGTGAAATATTACAGATTCTGTTTGGAAGAACATTGTTTAAATCTGTCAGAAAATAGCCAATATATGAAAACTCTAACAGTGTAGATTAATTATTCTACTTATTAATTCAAGTATTGCTTACGCTGCAGATTCTTGTTTTCTCTCTTGAGTGTCTCCAATTGATCCAGACTCTCCTCATAGGAGTTTTTCATCTTGAACAGCTCAGTGCTGAGTGAGCGAGCCTCTTTTTGGGCACCTTCCAGCTCTGCCTGACCTTCCTCATACTTCTGCTTCCATTCTGCCAGGACCTTAGGTTGAGATATTTCAGATTAGCCTTAAAATATTATTACTTTCCTAATTTACCTTGTGAGAAAAATGACTTGAATAATTTACCTTGTCAAAGTTTCTCTGTTTCTTGTCAAGGTTGGCAGCCAAGCCATTGGCTCTCTCCACATCAATCATAAGGTCCTCCACTTCACCTTGAAGTCTTTGTTTGGTCTTCTCCAGGGAGGCACATTTGGAGTTCACTGCCTCAATTTGTTCCTCTGCCTCTTGCAGACGCTGAGCCAGCTTCTTCCTGTTATGAATTTGTCAACATTAATCTTATGATGAAACATTTTCACATTTGAGCATGTTTACAAGCTCTTCTGAAGTTCATACTTGGACTCTTCAAGCTCCTCTGTGCGCTGGATGGCATCCGTTTCATATTTGGTTCTCCACTGAGCAACCTCACTGTTGGCCTTAGACATTCCCCGCTGCAGCTCAGCCTTTGCCTCCTGTTCTTCCTCAAACTGCTCACGGAGCAGGTCGCAGTCATGACGGGCTGACTGCACAGCATGAGCAAGAGCATTCTTGGCCTAGGAGACCAAGTTAGATGACGTTAGCTTTGTTGTTTTGTAAGTAGTAACTGGCAAGTATATGTTTCCAATTATTACATTCTATTACCTTAACCTCCTCTTCATTCTGCCTCTTAAGCTCCTCAATTTGTTGAGTGAAAGCTTGTTTGCCTCTAGTGAGCTGAGAAATTAGAGCTTCCTTCTCCTCCAGCTGACGACCAAACTCACCTTTTGAGATTTTGATAATAATATGTCAGGTTGTGGCATATCTATGTAATTTTAGTTCAAATGGAACTGTTTACTGATGCCATCAGAAGAACAGTTGTCATATATTACCACAAATAATCATCAGTGGACATTGGTGTTCATTTATATATTTTTATAATGGCTTACCTATTGCTACCAATGATGTATAAACAAAAAGTGGCCACTGTAATTTTAATTTCCAGTCAAGGCATTCCTTAATGGATGAAAGTAAATGCTAAATAATCTTGTTTCATATTAATATATCATGTACAATATTTTACCATTTTCAGTTTGAAGTCTTGATCTTTGGGCACTGAGGTCATTTAACTGGCGAAGGTTCTCATCATTCTTGGACTTAATTTCACTGAGTTGGTCCTCAAGGGTTCGGCACATCTTTTCAAGATTAGCCTGCAAAGACCAAAGTCATTAGATCTGTGGTAATCCTAAAAATATGACATATTCATTTAAAGTTATAGCTCTCAACCTTTGCTTTGGCAACAGCCTCCATGTTGCTGGAGAGATCATCAATCTCCATTTTGTATTCGCTCTTCTCCTTCTCAAGCTTTTGCTTGACACGCTGGAGGTTGTCGATTTGCTCTCCCAGCTCAGCCACACTGTCGGCCTGCTTCTTGCGGAGGGCAGCAGCAGTGGCTTCATGCTGGAGGGTGGCCTCTTCAAGGTCACGACGCAGCTTCTGAAATTCAGCCTCACGCTTCTTATTCATCTCAATCTGTGCAGCAGTTGCTCCTCCAGCCTCCTCAAGCCTCTCGCTGATCTCCTCAAGTTCCCTGGAGAGATCAGCTCTCTGCTTCTCCACCTTTGCACGAGCAGCACGCTCAGCCTCGATCTCTTCTTCCAGTTCTTCAATGCGTGCCTACAGGGGCAATTAGTGAAAAGTTATAGATCTTGATTTTACTATTTTCAACAATGCTACAAAAGAGACCAATTAAATACCTGAAGTTCCTTGATCTTCTTCTGGAGTTGAGCTCCCAGAGATTGTTCATCTTCAATCTTGCTGAGCAGCTGGCTTGTTTCAAAGTCTTTCCTGTTGAAATTAAGCAAAAACATGTTTGCAATATGTCAAGAAAAGTTATAATGTTGTCACATTTTTTGTTTCATGTTTTGTTTGTTTTTTGTTGTTTTTTTAGATTCCCACTTTTTCAGTTTCTCATCTGATTGCTGCTTGTCATTCTCCAGGTCCATGATGGATTCTTGGGCCAGTTTCAGGTCCCCCTCTAGCTTTCTCTTGGCTCTCTCAAGGTCCATGCGGAGCTTCTTCTCTTGTTCAAGGGAACCCTCAAGCTATAGTTCAACAACATGTCAAATGTTTTCATGTAAAAATTAAAAGGACATATGGAATTTATTAAACAAGAAGCATGTTTGTATAATAACTTACGTCATCAACTTGCTGCTCAAGCTTTGTCTTGGCTTTGGTCAGGGTATTGACTTTGTCTTCCTCTGCCTGGAGATCATCCAGAGTCTGCTGATGTGCCTCTTGGAGGGCTTTTTTCTCCTTTGTAAGCTTGCCAATGCTCTCATCCTGTGCTGCCATTTCCTCAGTCAGGTTCTTGACCTGTGTGATTTGTGGTACCAAATTATCTTATATTTTTCAATTTATATTCTATACCAAAGTATAAAGACAGAAATAAAATTGCATGTTAAACCAACTCAATCTCAAACCTTATTTTCAGTGGCATGTTTCTCCTTTTCCACTTTAGCCAAGGTGAGCTCCAGGTCATCAATGTCTTTCTTCAGCTCAGAGCACTCATCCTCCAGTTTCCTCTTCTTGGCTGTGAGTTCAGCATTGATTTCCTCCTCATCTTCCAGTCTCTCAGTTGTCTCTTTGAGTTTAGCTTCAAGCTGGATTTTGCTCTTGATCAGACCCTCACACCTCTCCTCGGCATCTGAGAGATTCTCAGATTCCTGAAAGGAATTTACATATCATTGTTAAAAATATGTATACTTTTTAAAAGGAACTTTCAGTAAATTAATTAGTGCATACTCACAGAGGCTACTTGAAGCTGCAGATCATTCTTCTCTTGCAGCAGTGAAACCATCTTCTCCTCAAGCTCCTTCTTTTTGGCTTCAGCCTTGGCAAGATTTTCTTTGCATTTTGTATAGTCCTCTTTCATGTTTGCCAGCTCCTTCTCAGTCTCAGCACTCTTCAGCAGAGGCTTAATCTTGTAGTAAACCTTCATCCATGGCCAGTGTTTGACGTTCATGAATGAGCGGACGTTGTATTGGATAGTGTATATGGCATCCCTGTTAAAACAAATTAAAATGATTAAATATATGCATTTTTTTTTTGTTCATTTACTATATTTTCACCGGTCAACCCAGTGCTCCTGAATCTAGTATTCAGTGTTTTTTATTTTACTCAGATGAATGAATCTGACATTTATATTTCTTAAATATTTTGTTTCCAAGATGACAATATAATGAAATACAATTATTGGTCATGAATGGGTATTGATACAGACATACAGATATTTATACCATGTGTTTTCTAATTTTATTCCATTAGCACTGCTAGCTCATGGCATATGATTCATTGGAGTAAACAGGCCACTGTGTAAGGACCAGAGGTCATTGTCCTGTTTCATGACACTACTGACCTCCTCTCTGTCATCTTTACAAACTCCCTCCTCATCAGATAACCACGGCAGAGAGCCTGAGTCATTGTGACCAAAGCAGCCAGTTTCTCATCACGCATCTCCTCAAGAGTACCCAGAAGACCAGCTTTAAAGAACACCTGAATTTATGCACAATAATGCAGAGTATGTTTAAATCATAGCTGAAAAATGCAGTATGGTTATTTAATTTCTTAATTGTTTTATTGATGAATATAACCTTTGTGTGGCCAAATCTATACTCGTCATGATTAACATCAATGGATCCCAGGAGTTTCTCTGAGGCTTTCTTGTTGTCCATAAACTGTCCCTCTGGGATAACACTGGCATTCAACACCTTGTATCTGTAGAGGATTTATTAAAATGCTTCATATCTTTACATTGAAATAACCCTCCAAGAGGTAGTAGTATTTTAATGCAGTCATATTTACCTCTGTTTGAAGTCACCATAGAGGATTCTGCTGGGGAAGCCTTTTCTGCAGATTCTGATACCCTCCAGTACACCGTTACACCTCAGCTGGTGGATAACCAGGAAGTTCTCCATGAGACCTATAAAGAACAACTTACATATTGAGCTCAAAACATGAACATTTCACATGGCCATTATCATCCATTGTGCTGATGTCAGAATATATGTAAGCCTTTCATTACTTTACCTGGAGTCTTGGATTCATTGGGAATTAGACAACGCACAAAGTGAGGATGAGTGCTCCTCAAGTTGGTCATAAGCTTGCCCAAGTTCTCCTGTGGAGAATAAAAAATGCTTCTCAGTTTTTTCTAATGAATTAATATTGTTTTTATATCCATTTCTGATTCCTCTTACATACCCTGAACTGGGAGGACACAGTCTGCATGGAGCCACCCTTCTTCTTGCCTCCCTTCTTGGCAGTATCTTTAGACACATTGAAACAATGAGCCAATTTCCTAATTCAAATGAGCAAATTCAATCATTCTGTATTTATAATATTCACTTGTAATACATACAATCACTTACCCTCAACAACAGGTGGGTAGAGAGTAGCCAGAAGTTTGACAGATGATTTCTGGTACAGCTGCAGAACAGACTCATTCAGTGGATCCTTGTTTTTGTCCAACCAGCCAACGATGTTGTAATCCACAGTTCCAGCATAGTGAACCAGAGAGAAGTGGGCCTCAGCTTTGCCTTTGGCAGGCTTTGGTTTCTGGAAGGCTTGGTTTTTGCCAAGGTGTTGATCATAGAGTTTGTTCTTGAAGGACGTGTCTGTAGCCTTGGGGAACATGCACTCCTCTTCAAGGATGGAGAATATACCCATGGGCTATTTGTAAAAAGATGAAAAAAAAAATACTAAATGTTTCAAATTTTGAGAAGAGCAAATTACAACAATTTATAAGTAAGCCAGTAAAAACCTTCTCAATGAGCTCAATACAAGCAGCCAAGTCCATGCCAAAGTCAATGAACTCCCAAATAATGCCCTCCTTCTTGTACTCCTCTTGTTCCAGCACAAACATGTGGTGGTTGAAGAACTGTTGCAGTTTCTCATTGGTGAAGTTGATGCACAGCTGCTCCATGCTGTTATACTGGAGAGAGAGAGAGAGAGAGAGAGAGAGAGAGAGAGAAAGATAGATATTTACTGAGCACTGAATCTGATTCAGCTTGCATTTAAATTATATAATAGAAAAATTCTTACATCAAAGATCTCAAAACCAGCAATATCCAGCACACCAATGAAGAACTGTCTGGCTTGTTTTGTGTCCAACATTTGGTTGATACGAATGACCATCCACAAGAACATCCTCTCATAGATAGATTTTGCTAAAGCGCTAACAGAGTTGTACACCTGTGAATAGGATTTAGTGTAAATATTATTGAAACTTTCTTTGCTTTTGCAATGATTTGCCTTAGCTGGCAAATCTTGCTTCTTGACACTTTTTACTACTGCTTACCTGTGGCACGGTTTGACCTTTGGTCACAAACTCATTTCCGACCTTCACTCTGGGGTAACACAAAGCCTTCAGCATATCAGCAGAGTTCAAGCCCAGAAGGTAGGCGACTTTGTCAGCCTCTGCAAATTAAAAAGTTTAAGAAAATCTATCCTATTACTTGACAATTAAAACAAACCCTTTCACCATGCAAATAGAAAGGGATCGCTCAATCAAGGAATAGAATACATTTAGACTATTTTGTTTTACCCTCTGTGCCATCAGGCTCAGCTTGCTCCTCACGCTGCTTCTGCTTGAACTTCATGTTACCATGATGCAGCACAGCTCCAGTGAACTTGAAGATGCCCATCTTCTCTTCACCACTAAAGCCCAGAATGTCAATAGCCGTCTGGATATTACAGTAGAGGATGAGTATTAGGTTCTGACATATTTATATATCAAATTTCAATAATCAGATTAGCAATGACTCACATCAGTTGCAACCAGCTCCTCTTTATCATCAATGCTTGCCACTGTGATCTGACCCTGACTGCACATGGGGAAGTCATAGGGGTTGGTGGAAATGAGTGTCATTTCTGTAAAATACACAGAGCATTCATGAGTTTTTTTGTAATCTTATTTTGCATTTTAAAAAGAGCTTTGATTTAAATGTTTTCCGATTACCAATCAGCTCAGGCTTATGGTTGGTCATCATCTGGTAGAAGATGTGGTAGCCTCTCTCATCTGGAAGCTGGAATGTCACTCTAGACTTCTCCAGCAGATCTGTTGAGAAAATGTAATGAAGTCATGTTCTGAAGCGTGCAAGACAAAGAACAATATACATATTGATCAATTAAAAGCATGTCCACCTACATGTCTCAATATCAGCACTAGCCAGTTTTCCAGTTGTGCCAAAGTGAATTCTGATGAATTTACCCTGTTTAAAACAAAATAACATTGTTACTATTGAGCAAAAACAACAAGCTTTATAAAACCTTAACAGGTGTCTTAAGGAACTGTTTATAGGAAAAACCCAACAGACCAATTGCATTTTATGTAAATAATAACTGGTAAACTTACAAATCGAGATGAGTTGTCATTTCTCACAGTCTTGGCATTACCATAAGCCTCAAGCAGAGGGTTGGCAGCAATGATCTGGTCTTCAAGAGATCCCTGTTGTTTGAAGGGTTTTAATTTATTTTCCGCCTCACGTCTATTTTTTGCAGGAAATATTTTACAAAATTGTACGTGTATTTTACAAATTCAACTAATGTTCAATGTAGTAGTCATATATTGATTGTAACTCTCTGATATTATTAGTATTATTTATTTTTTTATTTTACATATGATCATAGATTTAGTCTCATACTATACCTGCATTTTGCCAGAAGCTTGCTCTTTCTTCTTGTCACCCACCACTGCAACTGTGGCAAAGTACTGAATGACACGTTTGGTGTTCACAGTCTTTCCAGCACCAGATTCTCCACTGGATTTTGAGAGATGATAAGACAGAAGATGATTAGACATGTACAAGTTCCATGAGAAGGAAATATAACTGTACTTTACATCGCATAACAGTAGATACATACGTAATCAGGACAGACTGGTTCTCTCTGTCTGTAAAGTCAAAGGTAATAATGTTTAAGTAATTGTTTTATAAAATCTAGGTTCCTGAATTTCACAGATCAATATCACTTTCTTAAATTTAAGATCTTACCAGTAAGCATGAACTGATATGCATTGTCAGAGACAGAGAAGATGTGGGGTGGGGCCTCCATACGCTTTTTGCCTCTGTAGGCAGCCACCACTTCTGCATCATACACTGGGAGCCACTTGTAGGGGTTCACAGTAGCACAGAACAGTCCAGAGTAGGTCTAAAAGGAGCAGATAAATTGTCAGAATACAGCATCACAGATAAATGTAATTTTATATATACATGAATATTTAGTGAAGAAACAGTTTGAAAAGAGCAACGACACACTACATCATGGCTATTAAGTATCTTCTAAAAAGTGTGGTGTGTTCATATAGCATATAACCCCAGTTATAATTGTTTCTATGCCACTGATTTAGACTCTGGTTTACATGAATTCATAACTTACGTAGATCATCCATGCTGCATAACGCTCTTTGAGGTTATAAAGCACAGAGGGTTCATTGAGATGGGTCATCATGGCCATGTCCTCAATCTTGTCATACTTTGGAGGATTCATTGGGTGGACATCATCCTCCTTTGCAACTCTCTCCTATAATGGTCAATTGTTAGATTTACCAGAGAAAATTTGCAATGATTAATGTATTGAGCTTCTAGTTTACATGGAATAAGGAAAATTCACCTCCTTAGTGTCAAGCACAGTAACGGTGACTTTGCCACCATCTCTGCTCTTGATTGTTCCTTTGACGTACAGATCTTTAACATCAACCACATAGCAAGCAGACTTGGCATCAAAGGGCTTGTTCTGAGCCTCAATTCTCTCCTTCTCAGGCTTACGTAGATATATGGCAGCCTTGCCATAAATGGCCATCTCCGCATCCGTACTCATGATGGCGTCTTACTGCTGCAATTCAAAGATGTTCACAGCCATGTGTAAAAACAATTTTTTAAATGACAGCATAAAGATCATTCAAAACAAAGTTATCATGATTACTACACCCCAGTCTTCAGTTGAAGCACAGTGCATTTTTGTAAAGTATTTTGACTATAAGGCTGCTGTCTACCTCTTATTATATCATTATTTATTCTGGTAATACCCCATGATGCAGAATAACTACCAATAGTGAACATAATAAACTATTATTCCACGGATATGTTGAATGCTTGATTCTGATTGGTTCATGGTCATTCCAAGGTGTGGGTTTTTTCAAGGAAATCCACTGCTATAAAGTAGTTCCAGTTCTTGATAAATTTATTCAAATTTTCCATATCACTTTGCCTAGTTATTTCAAAGAGCCCTACAGGCTACCACAACAAAATAACAAATTCAAACAAAGTTATAGGTTAAAGTAAATCGGTTAAGAAAACCAGAAATATCTTAACCCAAATTATGTCTTAAGGTGTGACATAATTGAATTGTTGAGAAATAATGCACACCCAAGGGTCTCTCTGCTGCGCATCATGACTGCATTACCACCTCACGTGTGCATTATTTTTCAACATTTCAGGTCCGTCGTCAATTGTTCCTTACATAACTTAATTGTTACTTTCTAGACAACCCTCTATGATGATTTTCACTAAATGTTTGCGTAATATGTCAGTGAATGGTTTTGGGATAACTGTGTGTCTTTTTTTCTTTCTTTTTTTTCTTTTTTCTTTTTGTACTGTTTTGGTTGTTTGAGCTGGTCTTAAGAGTAGTTATTAGCATCTTTACCTTCTCACACTTCTACAAGCTCTGATGATGGTCCTCAACACTGTAATACACATAAGAAGGTTACTTTCTACCTGAAAACCATTTTTATGATAACCTAAATTATAAAACTAGTAAAATTACATGTTTTAGGAATGCATAAATTGCATTACAAATTATGTTACAGTTGAGATACTCCAGTTACTCATGCACTTAACTAACTTTAATTGTTGTCATCTAGTAATACCCTGTTGTGGTTCTGTTTATTTTTAAAAGCTATGTTCTGCTCATAATTACAAATTCAACTCACCTCAAACAAGCCTGGCCGGTCTTCTGAGCGCAAAGGTTTGCACGACAGCCCCTGCTCTTTATACTACATTTGCTTTGCCAGCATTGCAGAAGTTAAATGTGGCCAACACCAAATATGGCTCAAATGTGAGTTAAGAAATTGATCAGCTGGGCCATTTGGTGCTAGCCAGAGTTGGAAATAGCAAATATGGAAATAACTAATCATTTAGGACATCTTGTTAAAAGCATTTCTTACCTCAGACTTTAGCTTGATCATTAAGATTTCATAAAGACATTGTTCAGTCATCTGTAGACTTTGCAGGAGCCCTAAATTCCTTTTCATAATTGCTTGTCAAGACGTCCACATATTTGTTTCCAAAAGGTAAATGCAAATATGTAAAATGCTAGTCATATAGATCATTACTGCTTATTTACTTCTCTTTAATTATTTCTGCTAATAAGTAATATTTGTTAAGGAAATAATAAAATACATTGATTTGTTTATAGATAAACTGATGTTTTTTTTTTAAAAAAGAAATCATAATTAATTAGGTAATTATTTTGAGCAAAATTTAGATAGTTGAATCACTACCCGTTTAAAAACTAGATTTTAATGATTTGCTATGTCATTTTAACTGGTCTGTATATGAAAACGTATTAATTTATTGATTTATTAAGTTATTGATTTTAACAAATAAGTGCCACACTGGATTTATGTAGCTGAATAACACAAAACGCATTTACTTATGTATATATTTATATTATATTTTATTGCTTTGATTGATTGGTTTGCATGCCACAGGCAGATTCAAGGATCAAATTTTATGGTCATCCTTATACGTCTGAAAGACTTGGACCTGTGTATGGCTGCTGTTAGATTGTTCTAATATTAGCTCCGGTACAACTGTCTGATGTTCTGGTGTTTACTAATGTAAATTCTAAATAATGATAGGCATGATGACTGTTTCTCTTAATTTAAATAAAATGTTTTATGTTAACATTTGCTAAACTAGTTTTCATTTAGTCTTTTTTAATAACTTTCATATTATTAATGAATATCTTCTGAAAAGCATTCAACACATTATATATATATATATATATATATATATATATATATATATATATATATATATATATATATATATAAACTAAATAATTTGGCCTTAGATCTTTATTTGCTTATTTATTTAGTTTTATTTATTATTTGGAGATTTAGCTTTTTTTATTACATTTCAGAAAACAAAGACAAAACAAACAACAAATTAACAAAAGAACTAAGACTGTATTTTGTGCTTATTTATTTAAATTAATTTCTTTCAACTGAATTTACAAAATTAATTTCTTACTTGAGTTAAAAGATAAGAATATTACGGTCACATGATTGACAAGGTTGAAAAAAACCTTAAAAGAGATCTTGTACTAACATAAACTGATGCCTCTGATATTCATCGCTGCCCATATTAACTTTTGAGTGCAAACTCTTTGAGGTAGTGACATGGTCGTCAGTCTATCTTGCGCCTTTTCATTTCTTATGTCAGCTGATATTTTATATATATCCACAGCACAAGCGTGCTTTCAATTATTTATATTTCATATGTCAAATACATATTCTGCATAATCAATTAAATAAAATAATATTTAGACTGTTAGCCCCAAAAATTAAATGGATTATTTTGTCATTCTGTCCATCAATGAATCCATTATGATCACGTGTCGTATCCTGAAGTCACACATCAGCAATGAGAAACCCTTATATTGTAAAGATCATGCCGCCAAACTTGTCAATAGAGTTTGAATAATAGAATAATATGATGTATCACAAACTTAGTCCATAGTTTCCATAATGACAATGACAGGTATGAAGTTTGTTATCAATAACTATATTATTGCAGAGATTATTTAGCAGAGATGGACCATTCTATTAAAATGATGAATTGGAACACACAACGGATGTAGAAATAAAGTCCCGCCTTACAGGTAAAAGAGCCACTATATCACCTTTTGGATATAGACATCGCCTGTCAATCAGCTTGACAACGCACATGTGCATTAGCTATACAAGCCGAGAAAATTGCATTTTTTGCATAATCTGAGGAAAAGAAGCACAATTTATGATACCAGTGTGTCAGATTGTACTGCTGATTTGAATAATAATAATAATCTTGACCAAACATTTAGAAGATTTCTGTCTTTTCCATTCAAGTAGATAGGAGCTGCACAGTCATTACTGGAAATAGCCTCTCAAGGGCATTCCAAAGATGAATGACAGTGGACTGACTTGCTAGAAAGACTTTGATTATTATCAATTTTCCTGCAGAGGATTTATATGTACATTTATGCATTTGGCAGATGCTATTCAAAGTGACTTACCATACAGTACATTCAAATATACATTTTATCAGGTTTTGTTTTTTGTGTGTTCCCTGAGAATCTAACCCATGATCTTGGTGATCTTGCTAATGCCATGCTCTAACAATTTAGCAACAGGAACCCTCAGAGGAAAGCAAGCAGTAAAATGAATGGCTAATTAATCACCCATGCTAATTAAAAATGTTCCCACAGCTAATAGGCTATATCCTCCTAACTGATATCTGTCAACAGCATTTCTATCAAAATGTGACCAGAAGGGTTTTACGTTTTAATATTTGCAATATTTGTCCAGTGGTTGAACTCTTAGGTTACCATCCTCACACTTTTCCAAATGCATCTGTACGTGTAATGTAAAAAAAAATAACAAAAAACATCATAAGGGTGACAATGTGTTCATTTCCTTAAAGGTAAGAGATCAAGTAAAATAAATAAGCAGACTATTGGTGATTATCCCACAATTACTATTGCTCCAGGTATTGCAATAATACTGTATTGTGCCATGTTTGCTGACTAGCCTGTTTTAATCTGTATTGTGGGATAATATTAAAACTCCTCTCTTGCTACCAAGCTTTAAAAAGACAATTTAAAGTACAAGTGAACAATGTTCTCTATTTCAGTATTTCTATGTTTTAATAACTGATGTCACCTTAGATTTTATTATTTTATGCTTTACCTATTCTTTTAAGCTAATACTTAGTTTAGCATTATGGTTGATAAGAGGATGACGTTTCATCAGAGAGACATGGTTAAATTCACATTTAATTCAAAAGATATCAAATATGTGATAATGTTTTCATTTTATTTTCTTCTAAATATTTGTGGTAGATCTGTGATATAGAGTATAATATTATTTAAATGTTTCGCTTTGGAAAAGGCTAATCTTGCTATAGTACGGGGGGGAAAATACAGCCCAATTTAAAGAGGACTTGGAGTATTTAGCTCAAAAACAACTTTTATACATATAGACATATAAACATCTCATTAAATATTACTATAATTTATGCTGAAGCATAGTGTGGTGTCAACACATCATAAACAATAGTGAGTGCACAACAAAATAAATCAAGAAAAATCAATAAAGAACATTAAGGAAAAGCTGCTGCATTTAAAGCTTTATTTAGTATTAATTTCACAGTTTCAGAGACATACATTGTATGTGAGATGTTTTCACTCAGCTGCCTCTTTGCCCTTGAAAAAAAACAAAAAGATAGTGAGAAAATGTATTAGTATTAAAGAAAATAAATGTGCCATTTAAATAAAGCTATACATTTGTGGCTGACATTTTAAAATGCATGCACCTTTCCAGCATCACGGCTCTTGGCTCTGAGTTTGTTGACCTGAGATTCAGCAATGTCTGCACGCTCCTCAGCCTCCTCCAGCTCATGCTGCGACTTCCTCAATTTGGACAGGTGAGTGTTGGCTTGTTCCTCCTGCAACGCCAGGTACATAGTTCTCACAACAGCAAAACATCTAACAAAAAAAATGCATTCTCAAATGATGTACTCACAGCTTCTTCAGCCTGCCTCTTGTAAGCCTTGACCTTCAGCTGAAGCTTGTCAACCAGATCCTGCAGTCTGTTGATGTTCTTCTTATCCTCCTCAGTCTGCAGGTAATATACATACATCAGACTCGAAAAATAATGATATTAATTACACCTGAAATTTGTATTTCTTTACCTGGTAGGTGAGCTCCTTCACTCTCCTCTCATATTTGCGGACACCTTTAACAGCATCAACTCCACGTCTCTGTTCTCCCTCAACTTCAGTCTCAAGCTCACGGACCTAAAAAAAACAGATATTTTAAATCTCATTAAACTTAAAGAAAATCTGTTTTGACAATCCAAAATATTATATACAGTACAATATTAGGACATAACATACATTTCACTCTACCCACATCAAGACGATGAACATTGAAAAAAGACAAGCTTACTCTGGACTCCAGTTTCTGGAGTTGTTTCTTTCCTCCCTTCATGGCCAGATTCTCAGCCTCATCCAGACGGTGCTGCAGGTCCTTCACTGTGACCTCTAGGTTCTTTTTCATCCTCTCCAGGTGAGCACTGGTGTCCTGCTCCTTTTTGAGCTCTTCTGCCATCATTGCAGCCTAATTTACAAAAAAAGACTCTTTACGACGTTCCAAGAGGTCAATTTTGAATAAAACTTTAAGTTTAAATGGATGTAATTTTAATACTTAAAACTAACATCAGTGATGGCCTTCTTAGCCTTCTCCTCAGCATTTCTTGCTTCCTGGACGATATCATCAACTTCACCCTGAATTTGGACAAGGTCAGCCTCAAGCTTCTTTTTGGTGTTCAGAAGGCTTGTGTTCTGAAATATAGGAAATAGTACATAATAAAGTGAAATCTTATATCTGCATTTGATTTCTATTGTGTTTTAAGAGAAATCTTGTGTAATGATTACCTGAGAGTGCAGCAGGCCAACACGCTCACTGACGTCCACCAGCTCTTGTTCAGCCACTTTGCGGCCTCTCTCTGTCTGCTCCAGAGCTGCTCTCAGCTCCTCAATCTCAGCCTGCATCAGAGTGTTTCTGCGCTCCACCATGGCCACCTGCTCCTTCATGTCTTCCTGTCCTCTCAGGGCATCATCAAGGTGCAGTTGGGCATCCTGTACACAACAATTTTTTTAGAGCTCACTGATTCGTTTTCACTATTAAAGTTTGTTCAGCATACTCTATTATTTGCATAATTGTAAAACAGAAATCCAGAGAGAGGTCACATACCTTGAGTTGTCCCTGAACATTCCTCAGCTGTTTCTGGGATTCAGCAGCCTGCCGATTTGCATGGCTCAGCTGAATCTCCATCTCATTAAGATCTCCCTCCATCTTCTTCTTGATTCTCAGGGCATCATTCCTACTCCTGACCTCAGAGTCCAGAGTGCTCTGCATTGAGTCAGTGACTCTCTGGCTGTTCCTCTTGATCTGCTCAATCTCCTCATCCTTCTCTGCAAGCTTCCTGTCAATCTCACCCTTGACCTGATTTAGCTCAAGCTGGACACGAAGAATCTTGGACTCTTCATGCTCCAGGGTGCCCTGTTAATAGTCATATAAATGTTTAAAGAACAAAATTCTTCATAACAAAGTAGTGTGTTAGTTCTAGCAAGGTGTTAACAATTTAGTTTTTTAATATCTTTATTTTTTGGCTTTTTGTCTCTGTTGTAAAGGAACGTTGAGTGTAGACATAATCTGACACAATCTAACAATTTAAATCTAAAAATTCAGGTACTCACTTCAGCCTCTTCCAGAGCAGTCTGAATCTCAGCCTTTTCAGTCTCCACTGCCTTTTTGGACTTCTCCAGCTCATGAATGCTTTTACCAGTCTCACCTAACTGCTCTGTCAGATCTGAGATCTCCTCTATGAAAAAGAAATTAAACATGAGCTATCTCTTATGAATAGTACATATACACTGTGAAATATTACAGATTCTGTTTGGAAGAACATTGTTTAAATCTGTCAGAAAATAGCCAATATATGCAAAACTCTAACAGTGTAGATTAATTATTCCATTTATTAATACAAGTATTGCTTACGCTGCAGATTCTTGTTTTCTCTCTTGAGTGTCTCCAATTGATCCAGACTCTCCTCATAGGAGTTTTTCATCTTGAACAGCTCAGTGCTGAGTGAGCGAGCCTCTTTCTGGGCACCTTCCAGCTCTGCCTGACCTTCCTCATACTTCTGCTTCCATTCTGCCAGGACCTTAGGTTGAGATATTTCAGATTAGCCTTAAAATATTATTACTTTCCTAATTTACCTTGTGAGAGAAATTTATCATATCACAGAAAGACTTGAATAATTTACCTTGTCAAAGTTTCTCTGTTTCTTGTCAAGGTTGGCAGCCAAGCCATTGGCTCTCTCCACATCAATCATAAGGTCCTCCACTTCACCTTGAAGTCTTTGTTTAGTCTTCTCCAGGGAGGCACATTTGGAGTTCACTGCCTCAATTTGTTCCTCTGCCTCTTGCAGACGCTGAGCCAGCTTCTTTCTGTTATGAATTTGTCAACATTAATCTTATGATGAAACATTTTCACATTTGAACACGTTTATAAGCTCTTCTGAAGTTCATACTTGGACTCTTCAAGCTCCTCTGTGCGCTGGATGGCATCCGTTTCATATTTGGTTCTCCACTGAGCAACCTCACTGTTGGCCTTAGACATTCCCCGCTGCAGCTCAGCCTTTGCCTCCTGTTCTTCCTCAAACTGCTCACGGAGCAGGTCGCAGTCATGACGGGCTGACTGCACAGCATGAGCAAGAGCATTCTTGGCCTAGGAGACCAAGTTAGATGACGTTAGCTTTGTTGTTTTGTAAGTAGTAACTGGCAAGTATATGTTTCCAATTATTACATTCTATTACCTTAACCTCCTCTTCATTCTGCCTCTTAAGCTCCTCAATTTGTTGAGTGAAAGCTTGTTTGCCTCTAGTGAGCTGAGAAATTAGAGCTTCCTTCTCCTCCAGCTGACGACCAAACTCACCTTTTGAGATTTTGATAATAATATGTCAGGTTGTGGCATATCTATGTAAGTTTAGTTCAAATGGAACTGTTTACTGATGCCATCAGAAGAACAGTTGTCATATATTACCACAAATAATCATCAGTGGACATTGGTGTTCATTTATATATTTTTATAATGGCTTACCTATTGCTACCAATGATGTATAAACAAAAAGTGGCCACTGTAATTTTAATTTCCAGTCAAGGCATTCCTTAATGGATGAAAGTAAATGCTAAATAATCTTGTTTCATATTAATATATCATGTACAATATTTTACCATTTTCAGTTTGAAGTCTTGCTCTTTGGGCACTGAGGTCATTTAACTGGCGAAGGTTCTCATCATTCTTGGACTTAATTTCACTGAGTTGGTCCTCAAGGGTGCGGCACATCTTCTCAAGATTAGCCTGCAAAGACCAAAGTCATTAGATCTGTGGTAATCCTAAAAATATGACATATTCATTTAAAGTTATAGCTCTAAACCTTTGCTTTGGCAACAGCCTCCATGTTGCTCGAGAGATCATCAATCTCCATTTTGTATTCGCTCTTCTCCTTCTCAAGCTTTTGCTTGACACGCTGGAGGTTGTCGATTTGCTCTCCCAGCTCAGCCACACTGTCGGCCTGCTTCTTGCGGAGGGCAGCAGCAGTGGCTTCATGCTGGAGGGTGGCCTCTTCAAGGTCACGACGCAGCTTCTGAAATTCAGCCTCACGCTTCTTATTCATCTCAATCTGTGCAGCAGTTGCTCCTCCAGCCTCCTCAAGCCTCTCGCTTATCTCCTCAAGTTCCCTGGAGAGATCAGCTCTCTGCTTCTCCACTTTTGCACGAGCAGCACGCTCAGCCTCGATCTCTTCTTCCAATTCTTCAATGCGTGCCTACAGGGGCAATTAGTGAATAGTTATAGATCTTGATTTGACAATTTTCAACAATGCTACAAAAGAGACCAATTAAATACCTGAAGCTCCTTGATCTTCTTCTGGAGTTGAGCTCCCAGAGATTGTTCATCTTCAATCTTGCTGAGCAGCTGGCTTGTTTCAAAGTCTTTCCTGTTAAAATTAAGCAAAAACATGTTTGCAATATGTCAGGAAAAGTTATAATGTTGTCACATTTTTTGTTTCATGTTTTGTTTTTTCATGTTTTGTTTTTTTTAGATTCCCACTTTTTCAGTTTCTCATCTGATTGCTGCTTGTCATTCTCCAGGTCCATGATAGATTCTTGGGCCAGTTTCAGGTCCCCTTCTAGCTTTCTCTTGGCTCTCTCGAGGTCCATGCGGAGCTTCTTCTCTTGTTCAAGGGAACCCTCAAGCTATAGGTCAACAACATGTCAAATGTTTTAATGTAAAAATTAAAAGGACATATGGAATTTATTAAATAAGAAGCATGTTTGTATAATAACTCACATCATCAACTTGCTGCTCAAGCTTTGTCTTGGCTTTGGTCAGGGTATTGACTTTGTCTTCTTCTGCCTGGAGATCATCCAGAGTCTGCTGATGTGCCTCTTGGAGGGCTTTCTTCTCCTTTGTAAGCTTGCCAATGCTCTCATCCTGTGCTGCCATTTCCTCAGTCAGGTTCTTGACCTGTGTGATTTGTGGTACCAAATTAGCTTATATTTTTCAATTTATATTCTATACCAAAGTATAAAGACAGAAATAAAATTGCATGTTAAACCAACTCAATCTCAAACCTTATTTTCAGTGGCATGTTTCTCCTTTTCCACTTTAGCCAAGGTGAGCTCCAGGTCATCAATGTCTTTCTTCAGCTCAGAGCACTCATCCTCCAGTTTCCTCTTCTTGGCTGTGAGTTCAGCATTGATTTCCTCCTCATCTTCCAGTCTCTCAGTTGTCTCTTTGAGTTTAGCTTCAAGCTGGATTTTGCTCTTGATCAGACCCTCACACCTCTCCTCGGCATCTGAGAGATTCTCAGATTCCTGAAAGGAATTTACATATCATTGTTAAAAATATGTATACTTTTTAAAAGGAACTTTCAGTAAATTAATTAGTGCATACTCACAGAGGCTACTTGAAGCTGCAGATCATTCTTCTCTTGCAGCAGTGAAACCATCTTCTCCTCAAGCTCCTTCTTTTTGGCTTCAGCCTTGGCAAGATTTTCTTTGCATTTTGTATAGTCCTCTTTCATGTTTGCCAGCTCCTTCTCAGTCTCAGCACTCTTCAGCAGAGGCTTAATCTTGTAGTAAACCTTCATCCATGGCCAGTGTTTGACGTTCATGAATGAGCGGACGTTGTATTGGATAGTGTATATGGCATCCCTGTTAAAACAAATTAAAATGATTAAATATATGCATTTTTTTTTGTTCATTTACTATATTTTCACCGGTCAACCCAGTGCTCATGAATCTAGTATTCAGTGTTTTTTATTTTACTCAGATGAATGAATCTGACATTTATATTTCTTAAATATTTTGTTTCCAAGATGACAATATAATGAAATACAATTATTGGTCATGAATGGGTATTGATACAGACATACAGATATTTATACCATGTGTTTTCTAATTTTATTCCATTAGCACTGCTAGCTCATGGCATATGATTCATTGGAGTAAACAGGCCACTGTGTAAGGACCAGAGGTCATTGTCCTGTTTCATGACACTACTGACCTCCTCTCTGTCATCTTTACAAACTCCCTCCTCATCAGATAACCACGGCAGAGAGCCTGAGTCATTGTGACCAAAGCAGCCAGTTTCTCATCACGCATCTCCTCAAGAGTACCCAGAAGACCAGCTTTAAAGAACACCTGAATTTATGCACAATAATGCAGAGTGTGTTTAAATCATAGCAGTATGGTTATTTAATTTCTTAATTGTTTTATTGATGAATATAACCTTTGTGTGGCCAAATCTATACTCGTCATGATTAACATCAATGGATCCCAGGAGTTTCTCTGAGGCTTTCTTGTTGTCCATAAACTGTCCCTCTGGGATAACACTGGCATTCAACACCTTGTATCTGTAGAGGATTTATTAAAATGCTTCATATCTTTACATTGAAATAACCCTCCAAGAGGTAGTAGTATTTTAATGCAGTCATATTTACCTCTGTTTGAAGTCACCATAGAGGATTCTGCTGGGGAAGCCTTTTCTGCAGATTCTGATACCCTCCAGTACACCGTTACACCTCAGCTGGTGGATAACCAGGAAGTTCTCCATGAGACCTATAAAGAACAACTTACATATTGAGCTCAAAACATGAACATTTCACATGGCCATTATCATCCATTGTGCTGATGTCAGAATATATGTAAGCCTTTCATTACTTTACCTGGAGTCTTGGATTCATTGGGAATTAGACAACGCACAAAGTGAGGATGAGTGCTCCTCAAGTTGGTCATAAGCTTGCCCAAGTTCTCCTGTGGAGAATAAAAAATGCTTCTCAGTTTTTTCTAATGAATTAATATTGTTTTTATATCCATTTCTGATTCCTCTTACATACCCTGAACTGGGAGGACACAGTCTGCATGGAGCCACCCTTCTTCTTGCCTCCCTTCTTGGCAGTATCTTTAGACACATTGAAACAATGAGCCAATTTCCTAATTCAAATGAGCAAATTCAATCATTCTGTATTTATAATATTCACTTGTAATACATACAATCACTTACCCTCAACAACAGGTGGGTAGAGAGTAGCCAGAAGTTTGACAGATGATTTCTGGTACAGCTGCAGAACAGACTCATTCAGTGGATCCTTGTTTTTGTCCAACCAGCCAACGATGTTGTAATCCACAGTTCCAGCATAGTGAACCAGAGAGAAGTGGGCCTCAGCTTTGCCTTTGGCAGGCTTTGGTTTCTGGAAGGCTTGGTTTTTGCCAAGGTGTTGATCATAGAGTTTGTTCTTGAAGGACGTGTCTGTAGCCTTGGGGAACATGCACTCCTCTTCAAGGATGGAGAATATACCCATGGGCTATTTGTAAAAAGATGAAAAAAAAAATACTAAATGTTTCAAATTTTGAGAAGAGCAAATTACAACAATTTATAAGTAAGCCAGTAAAAACCTTCTCAATGAGCTCAATACAAGCAGCCAAGTCCATGCCAAAGTCAATGAACTCCCAAATAATGCCCTCCTTCTTGTACTCCTCTTGTTCCAGCACAAACATGTGGTGGTTGAAGAACTGTTGCAGTTTCTCATTGGTGAAGTTGATGCACAGCTGCTCCATGCTGTTATACTGGAGAGAGAGAGAGAGAGAGAGAGAGAGAGAGAGAGAGAGAGAGAGAGAGAGAGAGAGAGAAAGAAAGATAGATATTTACTGAGCACTGAATCTGATTCAACTTGCATTTAAATTATATAATAGAAAAATTCTTACATCAAAGATCTCAAAACCAGCAATATCCAGCACACCAATGAAGAACTGTCTGGCTTGTTTTGTGTCCAACATTTGGTTGATACGAATGACCATCCACAAGAACATCCTCTCATAGATAGATTTTGCTAAAGCGCTAACAGAGTTGTACACCTGTGAATAGGATTTAGTGTAAATATTGTTGAAACTTTCTTTGCTTTTGCAATGATTTGCCTTAGCTGGCAAATCTTGCTTCTTGACACTTTTTACTACTGCTTACCTGTGGCACGGTTTGACCTTTGGTCACAAACTCATTTCCGACCTTCACTCTGGGGTAACACAAAGCCTTCAGCATATCAGCAGAGTTCAAGCCCAGAAGGTAGGCAACTTTGTCAGCCTCTGCAAATTAAAAAGTTTAAGAAAATCTATCCTATTACTTGACAATTAAAACAAACCCTTTCACCATGCAAATAGAAAGGGATCGCTCAATCAAGGAATAGAATACATTTAGACTATTTTGTTTTACCCTCTGTGCCATCAGGCTCAGCTTGCTCCTCACGCTGCTTCTGCTTGAACTTCATGTTACCATGATGCAGCACAGCTCCAGTGAACTTGAAGATGCCCATCTTCTCTTCACCACTAAAGCCCAGAATGTCAATAGCCGTCTGGATATTACAGTAGAGGATGAGTATTAGGTTCTGACATATTTATATATCAAATTTCAATAATCAGATTAGCAATGACTCACATCAGTTGCAACCAGCTCCTCTTTATCATCAATGCTTGCCACTGTGATCTGACCCTGACTGCACATGGGGAAGTCATAGGGGTTGGTGGAAATGAGTGTCATTTCTGTAAAATACACAGAGCATTCATGAGTTTTTTTGTAATCTTATTTTGCATTTTAAAAAGAGCTTTGATTTAAATGTTTTCCGATTACCAATCAGCTCAGGCTTATGGTTGGTCATCATCTGGTAGAAGATGTGGTAGCCTCTCTCATCTGGAAGCTGGAATGTCACTCTAGACTTCTCCAGCAGATCTGTTGAGAAAATAATGAAGTCATGTTCTGAAGCGTGCAAGACAAAGAACAATATACATATTGATCAATTAAAAGCATGTCCACCTACATGTCTCAATATCAGCACTAGCCAGTTTTCCAGTTGTGCCAAAGTGAATTCTGATGAATTTACCCTGTTTAAAACAAAATAACATTGTTACTATTGAGCAAAAACAACAAGCTTTATAAAACCTTAACAGGTGTCTTAAGGAACTGTTTATAGGAAAAACCCAACAGACCAATTGCATTTTATGTAAATAATAACTGGTAAACTTACAAATCGAGATGAGTTGTCATTTCTCACAGTCTTGGCATTACCATAAGCCTCAAGCAGAGGGTTGGCAGCAATGATCTGGTCTTCAAGAGATCCCTGTTGTTTGAAGGGTTTTAATTTATTTTCCGCCTCACGTCTATTTTTTGCAGGAAATATTTTACAAAATTGTACGTGTATTTTACAAATTCAACTAATGTTCAATGTAGTAGTCATATATTGATTGTAACTCTCTGATATTATTAGTATTATTTATTTTTTTATTTTACATATGATCATAGATTTAGTCTCATACTATACCTGCATTTTGCCAGAAGCTTGCTCTTTCTTCTTGTCACCCACCACTGCAACTGTGGCAAAGTACTGAATGACACGTTTGGTGTTCACAGTCTTTCCAGCACCAGATTCTCCACTGGATTTTGAGAGATGATAAGACAGAAGATGATTAGACATGTACAAGTTCCATGAGAAGGAAATATAACTGTACTTTACATCGCATAACAGTAGATACATACGTAATCAGGACAGACTGGTTCTCTCTGTCTGTAAAGTCAAAGGTAATAATGTTTAAGTAATTGTTTTATAAAATCTAGGTTCCTGAATTTCACAGATCAATATCACTTTCTTAAATTTAAGATCTTACCAGTAAGCATGAACTGATATGCATTGTCAGAGACAGAGAAGATGTGGGGTGGGGCCTCCATACGCTTTTTGCCTCTGTAGGCAGCCACCACTTCTGCATCATACACTGGGAGCCACTTGTAGGGGTTCACAGTAGCACAGAACAGTCCAGAGTAGGTCTAAAAGGAGCAGATAAATTGTCAGAATACAGCATCACAGATAAATGTAATTTTATATATACATGAATATTTAGTGAAGAAACAGTTTGAAAAGAGCAACGACACACTACATCATGGCTATTAAGTATCTTCTAAAAAGTGTGGTGTGTTCATATAGCATATAACCCCAGTTATAATTGTTTCTATGCCACTGATTTAGACTCTGGTTTACATGAATTCATAACTTACGTAGATCATCCATGCTGCATAACGCTCTTTGAGGTTATAAAGCACAGAGGGTTCATTGAGATGGGTCATCATGGCCATGTCCTCAATCTTGTCATACTTTGGAGGATTCATTGGGTGGACATCATCCTCCTTAGCAACTCTCTCCTATAATGGTCATTTGTTAGATTTACCAGAGAAAATTTGCAATGATTAATGTATTGAGCTTCTAGTTTACATGGAATAAGGAAAATTCACCTCCTTAGTGTCAAGCACAGTAACGGTGACTTTGCCACCATCTCTGCTCTTGATTGTTCCTTTGACGTACAGATCTTTAACATCAACCACATAGCAAGCAGACTTGGCATCAAAGGGCTTGTTCTGAGCCTCAATTCTCTCCTTCTCAGGCTTACGTAGATATATGGCAGCCTTGCCATAAATGGCCATCTCCGCATCCGTACTCATGATGGCGTCTTACTGCTGCAATTCAAAGATGTTCACAGCCATGTGTAAAAACAATTTTTTAAATGACAGCATAAAGATCATTCAAAACAAAGTTATCATGATTACTACACCCCAGTCTTCAGTTGAAGCACAGTGCATTTTTGTAAAGTATTTTGACTATAAGGCTGCTGTCTACCTCTTATTATATCATTATTTATTCTGGTAATACCCCATGATGCAGAATGACTACCAATAGTGAACATAATAAACTATTATTCCACGGATATGTTGAATGCTTGATTCTGATTGGTTCATGGTCATTCCAAGGTGTGGGTTATATTATTTTTCAAGGAAATCCACTGCTATAAAATAGTTCCAGTTCTTGATAAATTTATTCAAATTTTCCATATCACTTTGCCTAGTTATTTCAAAGAGCCCTACAGGCTACCACAACAAAATAACAAATTCAAACAAAGTTATAGGTTAAAGTAAATCGGTTAAGAAAACCAGAAATATCTTAACCCAAATTATGTCTTAAGGTGTGACATAATTGAATTGTTGAGAAATAATGCACACCCAAGGGTCTCTCTGCTGCGCATCATGACTGCATTACCACCTCACGTGTGCATTATTTTTCAACATTTCAGGTCCGTCGTCAATTGTTCCTTACATAACTTAATTGTTACTTTCTAGACAACCCTCTATGATGATTTTCACTAAATGTTTGCGTAATATGTCAGTGAATGGTTTTGGGATAACTGTGTGTCTTTTTTTCTTTCTTTTTTTTCTTTTTTCTTTTTGTACTGTTTTGGTTGTTTGAGCTGGTCTTAAGAGTAGTTATTAGCATCTTTACCTTCTCACACTTCTACAAGCTCTGATGATGGTCCTCAACACTGTAATACACATAAGAAGGTTACTTTCTACCTGAAAACCATTTTTATGATAACCTAAATTATAAAACTAGTAAAATTGCATTACAAATTATGTTACAGTTGAGATACTCCAGTTACTCATGCACTTAACTAACTTTAATTGTTGTCATCTAGTAATACCCTGTTGTGGTTCTGTTTATTTTTAAAAGCTATGTTCTGCTCATAATTACAAATTCAACTCACCTCAAACAAGCCTGGCCGGTCTTCTGAGCGCAAAGGTTTGCACGACAGCCCCTGCTCTTTATACTACATTTGCTTTGCCAGCATTGCAGAAGTTAAATGTGGCCAACACCAAATATGGCTCAAATGTGAGTTAAGAAATTGATCAGCTGGGCCATTTGGCGCTAGCCAGAGTTGGAAATAGCAAATATGGAAATAACTAATCATTTAGGACATCTTGTTAAAAGCATTTCTTACCTCAGACTTTAGCTTGATCATTAAGATTTCATAAAGACATTGTTCAGTCATCTGTAGACTTTGCAGGAGCCCTAAATTCCTTTTCATAATTGCTTGTCAAGACGTCCACATATTTGTTTCCAAAAGGTAAATGCAAATATGTAAAATGCTAGTCATATAGATCATTACTGCTTATTTACTTCTCTTTAATTATTTCTGCTAATAAGTAATATTTGTTAAGGAAATAATAAAATACATTGATTTGTTTATAGATAAACTGATGTTTTTTTTTTAAAAAAGAAATCATAATTAATTAGGTAATTATTTTGAGCAAAATTTAGATAGTTGAATCACTACCCGTTTAAAAACTAGATTTTAATGATTTGCTATGTCATTTTAACTGGTCTGTATATGAAAACGTATTAATTTATTGATTTATTAAGTTATTGATTTTAACAAATCAGTGCCACACTGGATTTATGTAGCTGAATAACACAAAACGCATTTACTTATGTATATATTTATATTATATTTTATTGCTTTGATTGATTGGTTTGCATGCCACAGACAGGCAGATTCAAGGATCAAATTTTATGGTCATCCTTATACGTCTGAAAGACTTGGACCTGTGTATGGCTGCTGTTAGATTGTTCTAATATTAGCTCCGGTACAACTGTCTGATGTTCTGGTGTTTACTAATATAAATTCTAAATAATGATAGGCATGATGACTGTTTCTCTTAATTTAAATAAAATGTTTTATGTTAACATTTGCTAAATTAGTTTTCAATTAGTCTTTTCTAATAACTTCCATATTATTAATGAATATCTTTTAAGATAATAAGCATTTAACACATTTTATATATATATATATATATAAAATGTGTTAAATGCTTTTTATCTTAAAATATTTAAGATTAATTTAAAAAGATTAATTTAAATAAATAATTTGGCCTTATTAGATCTTTATTTGCTTATTTATTTAGTTTTATTATTTGGAGATTTAGCTTTTTTTATTACATTTCAGAAAACAAAGACAAAACAAACAACAAATTAACAAAAGGACTAAGACTGTATTTTGTGCTTATTTATTTAAATTAATTTCTTTCAACTGAATTTACAAAATTAATTTCTTGAGTTAAAAGATAAGAATATTACGGTCACATGATTGACAAGTTGGAAAAAAAAATTAAAAGAGATCTTGTACTAACATAAACTGATGCCTCTGATATTCATCGCTGCCCATATTAACTTTTGAGTGCAAACTCTTTGAGGTAGTGACATGGTCGTCAGTCTATCTTGCGCCTTTTCATTTCTTATGTCAGCTGATATTTTATATATATCCACAGCACAAGCGTGCTTTCAATTATTTATATTTCATATGTCAAATACATATTCTGCATAATCAATTAAATAAAATATTATTTAGACTGTTAGCCCCAAAAATTAAATGGATTATTTTGTCATTCTGTCCATCAATGAATCCATTATGATCACGTGTCGTATCCTGAAGTCACACATCAGCAATGAGAAACCCTTATATTGTAAAGATCATGCCGCCAAACTTGTCAATTGATTTCTTTAAGACAATAGAATAATATGACGTATCAATAACTTAGTACATAGTTTCCATAATGACAATGACAGGTATGAAGTTTGTCATCAATAACTATATTATTGCAGAGATTATTTAGCAGAGATGGACCATCCTATTAAAATGATGAATTGGAACACACAACGGATGTAGAAATAAAGTCCCGCCTTACAGGTAAAAGAGCCAATCACCTTTTGGATATAGACATTGCCTGTCAATCAGCTTGACAACGCACATGTGCATTAGCTATACAAGCCGAGAAAATTGCATTTTTTGCATAATCTGAGGAAAAGAAGCACAATTTATGATACCAGTGTGTCAGATTGTACTGCTGATTTAAATAATAATAATAATCCTTTGATATTAGTCTTGATCAACCATTTAGGAGATTTCTGTCTTTTCCATTCAAGTAGATAGGAGTTGCACAGTCATTACTGGAAATAGCCTCTCAAGGGCATTCCAAAGATGATTGACAGTGGACTGACTTGCTAGAAAGACTTTGATTATTATCAATTTTCCTGCAGAGGATTTATATGTACATTTATGCATTTGGCAGATGCTATTCAAAGTGACTTACCATACAGTACATTCAAATATACATTTTATCAGGTTTTGTTTTTTGTGTGTTCCCTGAGAATCTAACCCATGATCTTGGTGATCTTGCTAATGCCATGCTCTAACAATTTAGCAACAGGAACCCTCAGAGGAAAGCAAGCAGTAAAATGAATGGCTATCACCCATGCTAATTAAAAATTTTCCACAGCTCGTAGGCTATATCCTCCTAACTGATATCTGTCAACAGCATTTCTGTCAAAATGTGATCAGTAGGGTTTTACGTTTTAATATTTGCAATATTTGTCCAGTGGTTGGACTCTTAGGTTACCATCCTCACACTTTTCCAAATGCATCTGTAAGTGTGTTCATTTCCTTAAAGGTATGAGATCAAGTAAAATAAATAAGCAGACTATTGGTGATTATCCCACAATTACTATTGCTCCAGGTGTTGCAATAATACTGTATTGTGCCATGTTTGCTGACTAGCCAGTTTTAATCTGTATTGTGGGATAATATTAAAACTCCTCTCTTGCTAACAACCTTTAAAAAGACAATTTATAAAAGTACAAGTGAACAATGTTCTCTATATCAGTATTTCTAGGTTTTAATAACTGATATATTATATATAGTATAATATTATTTAAATGTTTCGCTTTGGAAAAAGGCTAATCTTGCTATAGTACGGGGGAAAAATACAGCCCAATTTAAAGAGGACTTGGAGTATTTAGCTCAAAAACTACTTTTATACATATAGACATATAAACATCTCATGGAATGTTACTATAGTTTATACTGAAGCATAGTGTGGTGTCAACACATCATAAACTATAGTGAGTGCACAACAAAATAAATCAAGAAAAATCAATAAAGAACATTAAGGAAAAGCTGCTGCATTTAAAGCTTTATTTAGTATTAATTACACAGTTTCAGAGACATACATTGTATGTGAGATGTTTTCACTCAGCTGCCTCTTTGCCCTTGAAAAAAAAAAAAAAAAACAAGATAGTGAGAAAATATATTAGTATTAAAGAAAATAAATGTGCCATTTAAATAAAGCTATAAATTTGTGGATGACATTTTAAAATGCATGCACTTGAAAAGTTCATTACCTTTCCAGCATCACGGCCCTTGGCTCTGAGTTTGTTGACCTGAGATTCAGCAATGTCGGCACGCTCCTCAGCCTCCTCCAGCTCATGCTGCGACTTCCTCAATTTGGACAGGTGAGTGTTGGCTTGTTCCTCCTGCAACGCCAGGTACATAGTTCTCACAACAGCAAAACATCTAAAAAAAAAATTGCATTCTCAAATGATGTACTCACAGCTTCTTCAGCCTGCCTCTTGTAAGCCTTGACCTTCAGCTGAAGCTTGTCAACCAGATCCTGCAGTCTGTTGATGTTCTTCTTATCCTCCTCAGTCTGCAGGTAATATACATACATCAGACTCGAAAAATAATGATATTAATTACACCTGAAATGTTTATTTCTTTACCTGGTAGGTGAGCTCCTTCACTCTCCTCTCATATTTGCGGACACCTTTAACAGCATCAACTCCACGTCTCTGTTCTCCCTCAACTTCAGTCTCAAGCTCACGGACCTAAAAAAAAACAGATATTTTAAATCTCATTAAACTTATCCCATTAAAGAAATTCTGTTTTGACAATCCAAAATATTATATACAGTACAATATTAGGACATAACATACATTTCACTCTACCCACATCAAGACGATGAACATTGAAAAAAGACAAGCTTACTCTGGACTCCAGTTTCTGGAGTTGTTTCTTTCCTCCCTTCATGGCCAGATTCTCAGCCTCATCCAGACGGTGCTGCAGGTCCTTCACTGTGACCTCTAGATTCTTTTTCATCCTCTCCAGGTGAGCACTGGTGTCCTGCTCCTTTTTGAGCTCTTCTGCCATCATTGCAGCCTAATTTAAAAAAAAAGACTCTTTACGACGTTCCAAGAGATCAATTTTGAATAAAACTTTAAGTTTAAATGGATGTAATTATAATACTTAAAACTAACATCAGTGATGGCCTTCTTAGCCTTCTCCTCAGCATTTCTTGCTTCCTGGACAATATCATCAACTTCACCCTGAATTTGGACAAGGTCAGCCTCAAGCTTCTTTTTGGTGTTCAGAAGGCTTGTGTTCTGAAATATAGGAAATAGTACATAATAAAGTGAAATCTTATATCTGCATTTGATTTCTATTGTGTTTTAAGAGAAATCTTGTGTAATGATTACCTGAGAGTGCAGCAGGCCAACACGCTCACTAACATCCACCAGCTCTTGTTCAGCCACTTTGCGGCCTCTCTCTGTCTGCTCCAGAGCTGCTCTCAGCTCCTCAATCTCAGCCTGCATCAGAGTGTTTCTGCGCTCCACCATGGCCACCTGTTCCTTCATTTCTTCCTGTCCTCTCAGGGCATCATCAAGGTGCAGTTGGGCATCCTGTACACAACAATTTTTTTTAGAGCTCCCTGATTCGTTTTTGCTATTAAATGTTTGTTCAGCATACTCTGTTATTTGCATACTTGTAAAACCAAAAGCCAGAGAGATGTCACATACCTTGAGTTGTCCCTGAACATTCCTCAGCTGTTTCTGGGATTCAGCAGCCTGCCGATTGGCATGGCTCAGCTGAATCTCCATCTCATTAAGATCTCCCTCCATCTTCTTCTTGATTCTCAGGGCATCATTCCTGCTCCTGACTTCAGAGTCCAGAGTGCTCTGCATTGACTCAGTGACTCTCTGGCTGTTCCTCTTGATCTGCTCCATCTCCTCATCCTTCTCTGCAAGCTTCCTGTCAATCTCACTCTTGACCTGATTTAGCTCAAGCTGGACACGAAGAATCTTGGACTCTTCATGCTCCAGGGTGCCCTGTTAATAGTCATATAAAAGTTTAAAGAAAAAAATTCTTCATAACAAAGTAGTGTGTTAGTTCTAGCAAGGTGTTAACAATTTTGTTTTTTAATATCTTTATTTTTTGGCTTTTTGTCTGTGTTGTAAAGGAACGTTGAGTGTAGACATAATCTGACACAATCTAACAATTTAAATCTAAAAATTCAGGTACTCACTTCAGCCTCTTCCAGAGCAGTCTGAATCTCAGCCTTTTCAGTCTCCACTGCCTTTTTGGACTTCTCCAGCTCATGAATGCTCTTACCAGTCTCACCTAACTGCTCTGTCAGATCTGAGATCTCCTCTATGAAAGAGAAATGAAACATGAGCTTATGAATAGTACATATACACTGTGAAATATTACAGATTCTGTTTGGAAGAACATTGTTTAAATCTGTTAGAAAATAGCCAATATATGCAAAACTCTAACTGTGTAGATTAATTATTCTATTTATTAATTCAAGTATTGCTTACGCTGCAGATTCTTGTTTTCTCTCTTGAGTGTCTCCAATTGATCCAGACTCTCCTCATAGGAGTTTTTCATCTTGAACAGCTCAGTGCTGAGTGAGCGAGCCTCTTTCTGGGCACCTTCCAGCTCTGCCTGACCTTCCTCATACTTCTGCTTCCATTCTGCCAGGACCTTAGGTTGAGATATTTCAGATTAGCCTTAAAATATTATTACTTTCCTAATTTACCTTGTGAGAGAAATTATCATATCACAGAAAGACGAATAATTTACCTTGTCAAAGTTTCTCTGTTTCTTGTCAAGGTTGGCAGCCAAGCCATTGGCTCTCTCCACATCAATCATAAGGTCCTCCACTTCACCTTGAAGTCTCTGTTTGGTCTTCTCCAGGGAGGCACATTTTGAGTTCACTGCCTCAATTTGTTCCTCTGCCTCTTGCAGACGCTGAGCCAGCTTCTTCCTGTTATGAATTTGTCAACATTAATCTTATGATGAAACATTTTCACATTTGAACACGTTTATAAGCTCTTCTGAAGTTCATACTTGGACTCTTCAAGCTCCTCTGTGCGCTGGATGGCATCCGTTTCATATTTGGTTCTCCACTGAGCAACCTCACTGTTGGCCTTAGACATTCCCCGCTGCAGCTCAGCCTTTGCCTCCTGTTCTTCCTCAAACTGCTCACGGAGCAGGTCGCAGTCATGACGGGCTGACTGCACAGCATGAGCCAGAGCATTCTTGGCCTAGGAGACCAAGTTAGATGACGTTAGCTTTGTTGTTTTGTAAGTAGTACCTGGCAAGTATATGTTTCCAAATATTACATTCTATTACCTTAACCTCCTCTTCATTCTGCCTCTTAAGCTCCTCAATTTGTTGAGTGAAAGCTTGTTTGCCTCTAGTGAGCTGAGAAATTAGAGCTTCCTTCTCCTCCAGCTGACGACCAAACTCACCTTTTGAGATTTTGATAATAATATGTCAGGTTGTGGCATATCTATGTAAGTTTAGTTCAAATGGAACTGTTTACTGATGCCATCAGAAGAACAGTTGTCATATATTACCACAAATAATCATCAGTGGACATTGGTGTTCATTTATATATTTTTATAATGGCTTACCTATTGCTACCAATGATGTATAAACAAAAAGTGGCCACTGTAATTTTAATTTCCAGTCAAGGCATTCCTTAATGGATGAAAGTAAATGCTAAATAATCTTGTTTCATATTAATATATCATGTACAATATTTTACCATTTTCAGTTTGAAGTCTTGCTCTTTGGGCACTGAGGTCATTTAACTGGCGAAGGTTCTCATCATTCTTGGACTTAATTTCACTGAGTTGGTCCTCAAGGGTGCGGCACATCTTCTCAAGATTAGCCTGCAAAGACCAAAGTCATTAGATCTGTGGTAATCCTAAAAATATGACATATTCATTTAAAGTTATAGCTCTAAACCTTTGCTTTGGCAACAGCCTCCATGTTGCTGGAGAGATCATCAATCTCCATTTTGTATTCGCTCTTCTCCTTCTCAAGCTTTTGCTTGACACGCTGGAGGTTGTCGATTTGCTCTCCCAGCTCAGCCACACTGTCGGCCTGCTTCTTGCGGAGGGCAGCAGCAGTGGCTTCATGCTGGAGGGTGGCCTCTTCAAGGTCACGACGCAGCTTCTGAAATTCAGCCTCACGCTTCTTATTCATCTCAATCTGTGCAGCAGTTGCGCCTCCAGCCTCCTCAAGCCTCTCGCTGATCTCCTCAAGTTCCCTGGAGAGATCAGCTCTCTGCTTCTCCACCTTTGCACGAGCAGCACGCTCAGCCTCGATCTCTTCTTCCAGTTCCTCAATGCGTGCCTTCAGGGGCAATTAGTGAATAGTTATAGATCTTGATTTGACTATTTTCAACAATGCTACAAAAGAGACCAATTAAATACCTGAAGCTCCTTGATCTTCTTCTGGAGTTGAGCTCCCAGAGATTGTTCATCTTCAATCTTGCTGAGCAGCTGGCTTGTTTCAAAGTCTTTCCTTTTGGAATTAAGCAAAAACATGTTTGCATTATGTCAAGAAAAGTTATAATGTTTTCACATTTTATTTTTATATTTTTTATTTTTTCATGTTTTGTTTTTTTTAGATTCCCACTTTTTCAGTTTCTCATCTGATTGCTGCTTGTCATTCTCCAGGTCCATGATAGATTCTTGGGCCAGTTTCAGGTCCCCTTCTAGCTTTCTCTTGGCTCTCTCGAGGTCCATGCGGAGCTTCTTCTCTTGTTCAAGGGAACCCTCAAGCTATAGGTCAACAACATGTCAAATGTTTTAATGTAAAAATTAAAAGGACATATGGAATTTATTAAATAAGAAGCATGTTTGTATAATAACTCACATCATCAACTTGCTGCTCAAGCTTTGTCTTGGCTTTGGTCAGGGTATTGACTTTGTCTTCCTCTGCCTGGAGATCATCCAGAGTCTGCTGATGTGCCTCTTGGAGGGCTTTCTTCTCCTTTGTAAGCTTGACAATGCTCTCATCCTGTGCTGCCATTTCCTCAGTCAGGTTCTTGACCTGTGTGATTTGTGGTACCAAATTAGCTTATATTTTTCAATTTATATTCTATACCAAAGTATAAAGACAGAAATAAAATTGCATGTTAAACCAACTCAATCTCAAACCTTATTTTCAGTGGCATGTTTCTCCTTTTCCACTTTAGCCAAGGTGAGCTCCAGGTCATCAATGTCTTTCTTCAGCTCAGAGCATTCATCCTCCAGTTTCCTCTTCTTGGCTGTGAGTTCAGCATTAATTTCCTCCTCATCTTCCAGTCTCTCAGTTGTCTCTTTGAGTTTAGCTTCAAGCTGGATTTTGCTCTTGATCAGACCCTCACACCTCTCCTCGGCATCTGAGAGATTCTCAGATTCCTGAAAGGAAAAAAAAGGATTTTACATAACATTGTTCAAAATATGTATACTTTTTTAAAGGAATTTTCAGTAAATTAATTAGTGCATACTCACAGAGGCTACTTGAAGCTGCAGATCATTCTTCTCTTGCAGCAGTGCTACCATCTTCTCCTCAAGCTCCTTCTTTTTGGCTTCAGCCTTGGCAAGATTTTCTTTGCATTTTGTATAGTCCTCTTTCATGTTTGCCAGCTCCTTCTCAGTCTCAGCACTCTTCAGCAGAGGCTTAATCTTGTAGTAAACCTTCATCCATGGCCAGTGTTTGACATTCATGAATGAGCGGACGTTGTATTGGATAGTGTATATGGCATCCCTGTTAAAACAAATTAAAATGATTAAATATTGCAATTTTTTTGTTCATTTACTATATTTTAACTGGTAAACCCAGTACTCCTGAATCTAGTATTCAGTGTATTTTTACAGTTTATTTTAGTTTATTCAGTTTATTTTACTCAGAGGAGTGAATCTGACATTTATATTTCTTAAATATTTTGTTTCCAAGATGACAATATAACGAAATACAATTATTGGTCATGAATGGTTATTGATACAGACATACAGATATTTATACCATTTTATTCCATTAGCACTGCTAGCTCATGGCATATGATTCACTGGAGTAAACCAGGCCACTGTGTAAGGACCAGAGGTCATTGTCCTGTTTCATGACACTACTGACCTCCTTTCTGTCATCTTTACAAACTCCCTCCTCATCAGATAACCACGGCAGAGAGCCTGAGTCATTGTGACCAGAGCTGCCAGTTTCTCATCACGCATCTCCTCAAGAGTACCCAGAAGACCAGCTTTAAAGAACACCTGAATTTATGCACAATAATGCAGAGTATGTTTAAATCATAGCTGAAAAATACAGTATGGTTATTTAATTTCTTAATTGTTTTATTGATGAATATAACCTTTGTGTGGCCAAATCTATACTCGTCATGATTAACATCAATGGATCCCAGGAGTTTCTCTGAGGCTTTCTTGTTGTCCATAAACTGTCCCTCTGGGATAACACTGGCATTCAACACCTTGTATCTGTAGAGGATTTATTAAAATGCTTCATATCTTTACATTGAAATAACCCTCCAAGAGGTAGTAGTATTTTAATGCAGTCATATTTACCTCTGTTTGAAGTCACCATAGAGGATTCTGCTGGGGAAGCCTTTTCTGCAGATTCTGATACCCTCCAGAACACCGTTACACCTCAGCTGGTGGATAACCAGGAAGTTCTCCATAAGACCTATAAAGAACAACTTACATATTGAGCTCAAAACATGAACATTTCACATGGCCATTATCATCCATTGTGCTGATGTCAGAATATATGTAAGCCTTTCATTACTTTACCTGGAGTCTTGGATTCATTGGGAATTAGACAACGCACAAAGTGAGGATGAGTGCTCCTCAAGTTGGTCATAAGCTTGCCCAAGTTCTCCTGTGGAGAATAAAAAATGCTTCTCAGTTTTTTCTAATGAATTAATATTGTTTTTATATCCATTTCTGATTCCTCTTACATACCCTGAACTGGGAGGACACAGTCTGCATGGAGCCACCCTTCTTCTTGCCTCCCTTCTTGGCAGTATCTTTAGACACATTGAAATAATGAGCCAATTTCCTAATTGAAATGAGCAAATTCAATCATTCTATATTTATAATATTCACTTGTAATACATACAATCACTTACCCTCAACAACAGGTGGGTAGAGAGTAGCCAGAAGTTTGACAGATGATTTCTGGTACAGCTGCAGAACAGACTCATTCAGTGGATCCTTGTTCTTGTCCAACCAGCCAACGATGTTGTAATCCACAGTTCCAGCATAGTGAACCAGAGAGAAGTGGGCCTCAGCTTTGCCTTTGGCAGGCTTTGGTTTCTGGAAGGCTTGGTTTTTGCCAAGGTGTTGATCATAGAGTTTGTTCTTGAAGGACGTGTCTGTAGCCTTGGGGAACATGCACTCCTCTTCAAGGATGGAGAATATACCCATGGGCTATTTGTAAAAAGATGAAAAAAAAAAAATACTAAATTTTTCAAATTTTGAGAAGAGCAAATTACAACAATTTATAAGTAAGCCAGTAAAAACCTTCTCAATGAGCTCAATACAAGCAGCCAAGTCCATGCCAAAGTCAATGAACTCCCAAATAATGCCCTCCTTCTTGTACTCCTCTTGTTCCAGCACAAACATGTGGTGGTTGAAGAACTGTTGCAGTTTCTCATTGGTGAAGTTGATGCACAGCTGCTCCATGCTGTTATACTAGAGAGAGAGAGAGAGAGAGAGAGAGAGAGAGGGAGAGATATTTACTGAGCACTGAATCTGATTCAACTTGCATTTAAATTATATAATAGAAAAATTCTTACATCAAAGATCTCAAAACCAGCAATATCCAGCACACCAATGAAGAACTGTCTGGCTTGTTTTGTGTCCAACATTTGGTTGATACGAATGACCATCCACAAGAACATCCTCTCATAGATAGATTTTGCTAAAGCGCTAACAGAGTTGTACACCTGTGTATAGGATTTAGTGTAAATATTATTGAAACTTTCTTTGCTTTTGCAATGATTTGCCTTAGCTGGCAAATCTTGCTTCTTGACACTTTTTACTACTGCATACCTGTGGCACGGTTTGACCTTTGGTCACAAACTCATTTCCGACCTTCACTCTGGGGTAGCACAAAGCCTTCAGCATATCAGCAGAGTTCAAGCCCAGAAGGTAGGCGACTTTGTCAGCCTCTGCAAATTAAAACGTTTAAAAAAATCTATCCTATTACTTGACAATTAAAACAAACCCTTTCACCATGCAAATAGAAAGGGATCGCTCAATCAAGGAATAGAATACATTTAGACTATTTTGTTTTACCCTCTGTGCCATCAGGCTCAGCTTGCTCCTCACGCTGCTTCTGCTTGAACTTCATGTTACCATGATGCAGCACAGCTCCAGTGAACTTGAAAATGCCCATCTTCTCTTCACCACTAAAGCCCAGAATGTCAATAGCCGTCTGGATATTACAGTAGAGGATGAGTATTAGGATCTGACATATTTATATATCAAATTTCAATAATCAGATTAGCAATGACTCACATCAGTTGCAACCAGCTCCTCTTTATCATCAATGCTTGCCACTGTGATCTGACCCTGACTGCACATGGGGAAGTCATAGGGGTTGGTGGAAATGAGTGTCATTTCTGTAAAATACACAGAGCATTCATAAGTTTTTTTGTAATCTTATTTTGCATTTTAAAAAGAGCTTTGATTTAAATGTTTTCCGATTACCAATCAGCTCAGGCTTATGGTTGGTCATCATCTGGTAGAAGATGTGGTAGCCTCTCTCATCTGGAAGCTGGAATGTCACTCTAGACTTCTCCAGCAGATCTGTTGAGAAAATGTAATGAAGTCATGTTCTGAAGAGTGCAAGACAAAGAACAATATACATATTGATCAATTAAAAGCATGTCCACCTACATGTCTCAATATCAGCACTAGCCAGTTTTCCAGTTGTGCCAAAGTGAATTCTGATGAATTTACCCTGTGTAAAACAAAATAACATTTTTACTATTGAGCAAAAACAACAAGCTTTATAAAACCTTAACAGGTGTCTTAAGGAACTGTTTATAGGAAAAACCCAACAGACCAATTGCATTTTATGTAAATAATAACAGGTAAACTTACAAAACGAGATGAGTTGTCATTTCTCACAGTCTTGGCATTACCATAAGCCTCAAGCAGAGGGTTGGCAGCAATGATCTGGTCTTCAAGAGATCCCTGTTGTTTGAAGGGTTTTAATTTATTTTCCGCTTCACGTCTATTTTTTGCAGGAAATATTTTACAAAATTGTACGTGTATTTTACAAATTCAACTAATGTTCAATGTAGTAGTCATATATTGATTGTAACTCTCTGATATTATTAGTGTTATTTATTTTTTTATTTTACATATGATCATAGATTTAGTCTCATACTATACCTGCATTTTGCCAGAAGCTTGCTCTTTCTTCTTGTCACCCACCACTGCAACTGTGGCAAAGTACTGAATGACACGTTTGGTGTTCACAGTCTTTCCAGCACCAGATTCTCCACTGGTTTATGAGAGATGATAAGACAGAAGATGATTAGACATGTACAAGTTCCATGAGAAGGAAATATAACTGTACTTTACATCTCATAACAGTAGATACATACGTAATCAGGACAGACTGGTTCTCTCTGTCTGTAAAGTCAAAGGTAATAATGTTTAAGTAATTGTTTTATAAAATCTAGGTTCCTGAATTTCACAGATCAATATCACTTTCTTAAATTTAAGATCTTACCAGTAAGCATGAACTGATAGGCATTGTCAGAGACAGAGAAGATGTGGGGTGGGGCCTCCATACGCTTTTTGCCTCTGTAGGCAGCCACCACTTCTGCATCATACACTGGGAGCCACTTGTAGGGGTTCACAGTAGCACAGAACAGTCCAGAGTAGGTCTGAAAGGAGCAGATAAATTGTCAGATTACAGCATCACAGATGTAATTTTATATATACATGAATATTTAGTGAAGAAACAGTTTGGAAAGAGCAACACACTACATCATGGCTATTAATTATCTTCTAAAAAAAAAAAGTGTGGTGCGTTCATATAGCATATAACCCCAGTTTTAATTGTTTCTATGCCACTGATTTTGATGCCAATTTACATGAATTCATAACTTACGTAGATCATCCATGCTGCATAACGCTCTTTGAGGTTATAAAGCACAGAGGGTTCATTGAGATGGGTCATCATGGCCATGTCCTCTATCTTGTCATACTTGGGAGGATTCATTGGGTGGACATCATCCTCCTTAGCAACTCTCTCCTATAATGGTCATTTGTTAGATTTGCCAGAGAAAATTTGCAATAATTAATGTATTGAGCTACTAGTTTACATGGAATAAGGACAATTCACCTCCTTAGTGTCAAGCACAGTAACGGTGACTTTGCCACCATCTCTGCTCTTGATTGTTCCTTTGACGTACAGATCTTTAACATCAACCACATAGCAAGCAGACTTGGCATCAAAGGGCTTGTTCTGAGCCTCAATTCTCTCCTTCTCAGGCTTACGTAGATATATGGCAGCCTTGCCATAAATGGCCATCTCCGCATCAGTACTCATGATGGCTGCTTTCTGCTGCAATTCAAAGATGTTCATAGCCACGTGTAAAAACAATTTTTTAAATGACAGCATAAAGATCATTCAAAACAAAGTTATCATGATTACTACACCCCAGTCTTCAGTTGAAGCACAGTGTATTTTTGTAATATGTTTTGACTATAAGGCTGCTGTCTACCTCTTATTATATCATTATTTATTCTGGTAATACCCCATGATGCAGAATGACTATCAATAGTGAACATAATAAACTATTATACCACGGACATGTTGAATGCTTGATTCTGATTGGTTCATGGTCATTCTAAGGTGTGCTCTTTTTTTTCAATGAAATCCACTGCTATAAAATAGTTCCAGTTTTTGATTGCATAGATTTTCCATATCACTTTGCCTAGTTATTTCAGTTATTTCTAAGAGCCCTACAGGCTACCGCAACAAAATAACAAATTATGTTAAGTTATTGGTTAAAGTATATCGGTTAAGAAAACCAGAAATATCTTGAGATAAAATGTGCATTCAGGGGCGCAACTACCCAGTGTTAGAGGGGTATGCAGCAACAATTTTGGCGCCCCCCCCCCCCCCATAAATAAATAAGTGTGCCGGACATCATCATGTATGGGCTTCAAATAAGAAAGGTTTATTTTAAAGTATATCAGACAGCCACTGTAGGCCTACCATAATTATATGGTGTACATGTACACATAGATATATATTATTAACAATGTTAACAAATAATAAACAGTTACAAACAGAATAAACAGTTAGAACTAGTCAGTCACCGGTTCTCGATGCCCAATCCCAATATGTAATTACAGGGTCACATCTCTCTCTCTTTAAAGGTCTGTGCTACATACATACATACATTATATATATATATATATATATATATATATATATATATATATATATATATATATATATATATATATATATATAGAGCAGATCTTTAAAGAGCGAGAGATGTGACCCTAATTAATTACAGCTTCCATGTCACCCAGCAGATGTAACTATAGCCTGTATGTCTGACAGCACAGCTAACATGAACAGCTAATGGTAAAACAAAATCTATTTGTTTCCATGATAAACCAGCCTTATGGCACAAGTAATGTTTTCCAGCTCCTAGTCATTTATTGTGCATTCTACCTTATATTTACCAGTTGTTATTTTACTTTAATAAAATTGAGGTATGTCATGCATGGGATTGGTACCATAGGGTTTAACCAACATCTAAATGTAGATATCAGCAATATTATTTTGCATTAAGTTAGCAAACACTTGCCAGTCTGTTAACATTAATATTGGCAAGCCTCCAAGTTTGGTAGCAAATCTATGCATGATTCCATGGTAAACCAGATATTGCATTCGTTTTCCAGATTCTTTTTAATTTATTGTACATTCTACCTTATATTTTTCAGCTCAGCAACCTCGGATTTGTATATTCTAAGCTAGCTAGCTACATATTCTGGCAGCTACATTCCCAGTGTTAGCAAACGCTAGTCTCTTAACATGAATATTTGCAAGCCTCCTCGACGACGTCACACTTTAAATCCTACCTGTTGCCTTTCACCACCATCCACTTATTTAGCTGCTGTCACATCCCTTGACATGCCATCTCCTTTTCCCTGTTTCTTTTTCTATTTTTAGCCCCCGAAAGCTTTTTTGCTTTATCCATCTTTTTCGAGATTCAACGACAACTCACTTCTGTGCTGCTCACGTCACTCAGCGCTCACGGCGCCCCCGCGCGCTCGCGATATTACCCTTCTATGTCAAAATAAATTCTATGATGGAATCTTACGAGGGCGCCGGCGCCTACTCTAGCCTGTTATTCCTCTAAAATGTATATAACTTTTTTATATTTAACTTGTATAACTTTCATATAAATTTATATAACTTATAATTTTTTTTTAATTTATTTATTTATTTATTTTTTTTGTAACCATCGCTTTGGCGCCCCCATGATGCGGCGCCCCTATGCGCCGCATATAGCGCATACCCACTTTTTGCGCCACTGTGTGCATTATTTTTCAACATTTCAGGTCCGTCGTTAATTGTTCCTTACATAACTTAATTGTTACTTTCTAGACAACCCTCTATGATGATTTTCACTAAATGTTTGTGTAATATGTCAGTGAATGGTTTTGGGATAACTGTTGTGTCTTTTTTTCTTTCTTTTTTTTTCTTTTTTCTTTTTGTACTGTTTTGGTTGTTTGAGCTGGTCTTAAGAGTAGTTATTAGCATCTTTACCTTCTCACACTTCTACAAGCTCTGATGATGGTCCTCAAAACTGTAATACACATAAGAAGGTTACTTTCTACCTGAAAAACATAAATGATAAAACTAGTAAAATTACATGTTTTAGGAATGCATAAATTGCATTACAAATTATGTTACAGTTGAGATACTCCAGTTACTCATGCACTTAACTAACTTTAATTGTTGTCATCTAGTAATACCCTGTTGTGGTTCTGTTTATTTTAAAAGCTATGTTCTGCTCATAATTACAAATTCAACTCACCTCAAACAAGCCTGGCCGGTCTTCTGAGCGCAAAGGTTTGCACGACAGCCCCTGCTCTTTATACTACATTTGCTTTGCCAGCATTGCAGAAGTTAAATGTGGCCAACACCAAATATGGCTCAAATGAGAGTTAAGAAATTGATCGGCTAGGCCATTTGGTGCTAGCCAGAGTTGTAAATGGCAAATATGGAAATAACTAATCATTTAGAATATCTTGTTGAAAAGTTTTCGTACCTCAGAATTTAGCTTTGAAATGAGTGAATTTAAAATGAAAAAGGGTAACACATTATTTTACAGTGTGTTACTATTATTTATTACAAAAATAAGAACAAGCAACTCCACAAAATAATAATACAGAAGGTACATTGTGTATTTCATTGGTATTACTTTTAAATACATAGTAACTTACTAAAATAAAGTGTGACCTAAAATGTTGCCAGTTAATAGATTTCATTAAGACATCGTTCAGTCATCTGCAGACATTGCTTGAGTCTTAAATTCCTTTTCATATGTCCCATTATTGCTTGTTAAGATTTGTTGATTTCACATATTTGATTCCAAAAGGTAAATTCAAATGTTTAAAATGCTGGTCATATCATCCTGCTAATTTGCTTATCTTTAATAATTTCAACTAATGAATAATAACTGTCAAGTAAATCATTAAATACATGGACTGATGTTGTTTTAAAAAAAGAAATAATAAATTTGGTAATTATTTTGAGCAAACTTATTTTTATATAGAAAAAACTATAATGTACTTATTTGCTATGTCATTTTAACTGGTCTGTATATGCAAACTATTATTGATATTAACAAATCAGTACCACAGTGGAATTATGTAGCCTAGATATTTTCTATTGACTTAAAAATGATTATGATGACATCAGAATAACACAGCATTTGCATATACGTATGTCTATATTTATATGATATTTAAATGCTTTGATTGATTGGTTTGCATGCCACAGACAGGTGGATCAAATTTCTCGGTCTTCCGTATATGCCTAAAAGACTTGGACCTGTGTATGGCTGCAGTAAAGATTGTTCTAATACTGGCTCCAGTACAACTGTCTTTTCTTATGTTTACTAATATAAATTGTAATGATATGCATATTGTATAACTTGTGTTTAAGACTGTTGCAATTTTTTTTTTAAATAAATCTTGTTATGCTTACATTCATAGCAAAATCATGTATTTGCTATTTTCCAATGAGTCTTTTCCTACTACACATATTGATAAAGATTGTTCATTTATTACTTTAATTTAAAATATTAAAATATTATGGTCACATGATTGACAAGGTTGGAAAAAACCTTAAAGGAGATAATGTAATAACTTAAACAGATGCCTCTGATATTCATCCCTACCCAAATTAACTTTTGATTGCAAACTCTTTGAGGTAGTGACATGGTCATCAGTCTATCTTGCCACTTTTCATTTCTTACCCAGTGTTGTATTTACTTAAAAAATAGTAAGCCACTACAACTTACTATTATTTTTCCTCTAAAACTGTAATCAGATTACTTTACTAATTACTTAACTGAAAAAGTAGTCACGTTACTAATTACTTTACTCTCTAAAACACATTTCTGCTCAACAATTTCAAAATAACATCTATATTTCTAACTTATTTCTTGTTACACACAAGTCATACCCTCACAACCTTACATTTCTCCTTCACAATGGCTTGTTTCTGGGCCATAATTAATGTATTCTACATAAATAATGTATTTGAAATAAGCATATCCCTATAATGTAATGTACTTAAAATTAAATTAATTGAAAGTCAGTAAATGTAATCTGATTACAATCATTTAAATGCTATGCTTTACACTACTTTTTTGCTTAAAAGTAATTTGATTACAGTAACTATTTACTATGTAATTGGATTACACCCAACACTGTTCTTATGTCAGCCCATATTTTATAAAACCACAGTACAAGCGTGCCTTAATTATTGCCATTTGTCAAATATACTGTCTATTCTACACAATCAGTTAAATTAGAGAATATTGAGACTGCTAGCACATTTAATTCAATTTATTATTTTGCCGTATTGTCTATCAGTGAATGGCAATTTAAAGTGATGTTTTGGTGTTACTCAGAGGTCAGGAAATAAGTTTAAATCTTTTGAAACGAAAATGCTTAATATTAAATCATCAGATATAAATAAAAAATTGTCGTCTTTTGCTCTTGTGACAGTACATTCCCTGAGCACTTTATTAGGAACACCTGTACACCTACTTATTCATGCAATTATCTAATCAGCCAATCATGTGGTAGCAGTGCAAAGCATAAAATCTTGCAGATACGGGTCAGGAGCTTCAGTTAATGTTCACATCAACCATCACCATGGGGAAAAAATGTGATCACAGTGATTTCGACATTGGAATGATTGTTGGTGCCAGACAGGCTGGTCTGAGAATTTCTGTAACAGCTGATCTCCTGGGACAGGGTCGACCTGGCCATTGGGTGAATTGGGAGATTTTCCGAATGGCCAGTCAAAGCAATGGCCTCATTATGCAGAACGGGCCATAAAACGGCACCATGATATGACGAAAGGGGGCAGCGATATGCAGAAAAGGACAACTCTGTTGGGGTCAGACAAAATGTAACAGGACCTACTCATCGCATGATCATATGCTAGATTTAATTCTGTCATATGGAGTTGATGTTGACAATATAGCAATTCTGCCGCAAAGTGATAATATTTCAGATCATTACCTTGTCTCTTGTATGCTGTGCTTTGCTAGGGTCACTCAATCTACACTGCATTATCAATCAGGTAGAAAAACATTATTTTACCACTAAAGATAGCTTCACTAATAATAATCCAGATTTGTCTCAAATACTCAGTAAGCCAAAAAATTAAGAAGAACTTGTAGTCACAGAACATTATACTCTAAAAACACTCTAGATAGTGTGCCCCAACGCATGTTATTCACGCCTACGGAGACATGAGTGTTCACCGACGCAGTCACAAAATAAGGGTTACAGACTGGTGGCAGCAGTGTCAAGTTCATGTACTTTGAGAAGTTTATACGGCCAATGCATCCAACTATGACGGCACATTACTGAATGCACCGCGAAGCAGCGTGGTGAGTGAACTTTGACTCGTGAACTTTTCGGCAAAAGAGACTTGCTTCGTTCTACGTTGAACAGAAGTCAAATCAGCTAAAATGGATGCCACAGGCACTTTGTCTTCAGACAAGAGGGATTCTGTTGAACTTGATGATTCAGAACATCGTGCAGAGCACATGGTATACCGCACTATAAAAGTGTTACACTTCAAAGTTGATTTGCCATCATGTTTTCATGGAGACGGTAGGGATGAAGACAGTTCCCCGTCTGTCGCTCACTTCGACGTCGTGTCGAAGAAGCAACACTGGGGGGGGGGGGGGGGTCTCTCTTGAGCGCCGAATTTGCCCCTGATCTATGAAAAAAGGCCAATGAGAAGTTGGCAGACAGTATTTGCATACCCCGCCCTGGACATACTGGTAAAAAAGCGGGTAAATACATGCGCGTAAATGCAGATGGTCATGTATGCAGCCAGCTGCGAGTTATACTCCAGATTCCTGCTTCTGTTCCTCTGACGCTCTGTCTGCTGTTGGATCTACGGTGCACTCTGAAGTGCACCGTAGATCCAACGGCTTTCTCCTTCTCTGCACGGCAATGCAGTTTGCCCCTGGGCGCATCGACAGCGCAGAGAACTGAAAGAGTTTATTTAAAAGAGTGATTTTTCTCTATAAAAGAGTTTATTTCTCTAAAAGAGCATTACACAGCGGCTTTGAACATCCAATTCAGGACGCATCTTTTTAAAGATGCCATTCCGCCCCTGTGTAGTTCCTGGATGCGGTAGAGTGCTCTCTGCTTCAGACGGCTACAGGCGTTGTCTCGTGTGTCTGGGCAGCGATCACACCGAGACAGCGTTTGTGGATGGTTCATGCTCTCACTGCAAGGGCATGACCATGGCAACGTTGCGGTCGCGGCTTGCTTTCAATAGAAAGCACACCACTCCAGCCGCCCCCCATGTCGCTTCTTTCCACGGGATTGAGGATGATACGGCTGGCGATGGAGGCGATTTGGTGGCCCCCTCGGACCACCCGCCCCCCGGCACGCTCGTTGACTCCCGTCCGTGCTCGAGGTAACAGCAGCTCGCCTCACGGCTGGTCTGCCTATCCTCTAGAGATCGAGGTGGATGAACTCGCCGCTGTATCAGAGAGCGCGGCGTCTGACGCTGATACCTCCCCTTGGCTGCCGCCTTAGGGACAGCATGCCCAGGCTGAGGCTGACATGCAGATGTCCGACATGCTTGCCCGGGCCACCGTCAGCATGGGGTTGGACTGGAACCCTCCATCCTCCCCACAGCCATCGCGGTTGAGTGACTGGTTCCTGGGGTCTGCGCACCGCTCACAGCCTCGCCCCCCCCCCGGTCCTGTTTTTCCCAGAGGTGCATGATGAGCTGACGTCTTCGTGGAAAGCCCCCCTCTCCATTCGTCACAAACCCTGTTCATCCGCTCTCGCTACACTCGACGGCAGAGCGGCCCACAGGTATACGGCGATTCCCCAGGTGGATAGGGCTGTTGCGCTCCATTTATGCCCTGGAAACCCTACCACCTGGCGGGGTTGCCCTGTGCTCCCTTCCAAGGCCTGCAGGACGACATCCTCGTTTACCACCAAAGCCTACAGCGCCGCTGGACAGGCCACTTCCGCCCTGCACGCCATGGCCATCCTGCAACTCCACCAGGCCAAGGTGCTCAAGGATCTGCACGAGGGTAACCCTGATCCCGTCGTGTTGCAGGAACTGCGCTCAGCGGCCGACCTCGTCCTCAGGGCCACGAAGGTCACAGCGCAGGTACTCGGGCAGGCGATGGCCACGCTTGTGGTCCAGGAACGTCATCTGTGGCTGAACCTGGTCGAGATGCGTGAGGCCGACAAAGCTTGCTTCCTCAACGCCACCCTCTCCCAGGTTGGCCTCTTCGGAGACACAGTTGAGGACTTCGCCCAACAGTTCTCCGCAGTGATATCATGCCCCGACGCTACGGGCCCTGCCCTGTCTGCCCGCTGAGGGCATCCTCCTGCAGCCAAGAAACACCCTGCTCCGCCTCAACCCGGGCCCAGCTCTCAGCCCTAGCGTCGAGCACACCGCAGGAAGCAGACGCCCCCGTCTCCCGGACCCCCTCGAGGACCCGTAAGGCTCCCAGGCGCTCCTGAGAAGTTCGACCCAGGGACCAAGATGTTAGCTCCGGAGATGGTAAGACCACTCCGTCCCCCGGTGGAGGGCTGGGAGGAGAATCTTTTGTTCAATTTTCATTTGCCATACCCCCCCAGGGCTGCGGTACCCACATTTTCAATAAAAGAGCTATTTCCTTTGTCTCTTGGTCACCTGGCCCGCAAATGCCGTTCTCACGGCACTCTGCCGCCAGATCTCAACAGTCCCGGCTTCCTGGACATGGACCACCCGTCTCCAGCCCCACGACTGTTCCCTAGCCGGTCGGTTCCGACGAGTCTAGAAGACACCTACCCTGGACCTCCTCCTCAGTCATTAACCCGCCCCCTGCCGGGTGTGCAGAGCAAGGTAAGTGCTTTGAGTCTTTTCTCAGCACCAGAGCCTCGGGACGCATCACCGCCTCCCGACGCTGCCTTACCTGCTCCGCCCGCTGCGAAGCCCCGCCGGGTATGTCGAAAATAATCGTCCCCTTGGTGCCTCACCAACGAGCGTGCGCAGTCAGTGTTGAGGTGCCTCGCCGCTTTCAGGCCGGGCACAACGGTCCCCTTAAAACTTTTACAGAGGCTCCTGGGGCATATGGCATCCTCCATGGCGGTCGCGCCGTTGGGATTGATGTACATGAGACCGCTTCAGCACTGGCTTCAGACTCGAGTCCCGAGACGAACATGGCACCGCGGCACACACCGTGTGACGATCACCCCCGCCTGCCGCCAAACACTCAAACCATGGACAGACAGAGAGTGCCCTTACAGTGTTGGAAAGGGTCCCCACTCCGTTAGCACATCAACTGCCTGGAGTTGTTGACTGTCTTCTTTGCCCTGTGGAAGTTTCTCCCATTAGTTCGAGACAAACATGTCCTGTCAGGTCAGACAGCACCACTGCGGTAGTGTACATAAATCGCCAATGCGGCGTACGCTCCTGCCACATGTCACGACTCGCCCGTCGTCTCCTCCTTTGGACTCAAGTCGCTGCGTGCCACTCACATCCCCGGTGACCACAATGTGATAGCGGACGTGCTGTCACGACAACGCTTGCCCGGCGGAGAGTGGAGGCTTCACCCCCAGTCAGTCCAGCTGATTTGGGAACGGTTCGGCAAGGCACAGGTAGACCTGTTTGCCTCCCGAGAGACCTCCAACTGCCCGCTCTGGTATGCCCGCTCAGAGGCTCCCCTCGGGGCAGACGCACTGGCACACAGCTGGCCTGTGGGGCTGCACAAGTACACATTTCCACAGTGAGCCTTCTTGCACAGGTGCTGTGCAAGGTCAGGTAGGACGAGGAACAAGTCACTGGTTCTCGAACCTCGTACTCCTCGCGACAGCTCCTCCCTGGCGAATTCCCCTGAGGAAAGACCTTCTTTCTCAGGGACGGGGCACGCTCTAGCATCTGCACCCAGAATTTTGGAACCTCTACGTCTGGCCCCTGGACGGGATGCGGAAGATCTAGCTGGTCTACCACCTATGTTTGTAGCCATGATCAACCAAGCCAGAGCCCCCTCTACCAGGCAACTTTACACCCTGAAATGGTGTCTGTTCACAAATTGGTGTTCTTCCCAGTGCTCTTGTTCCTACAGGAGAAGTTGGAAGGGAGGCTGTCCCCTTCCACCTTAAAGGTGTATGTTGCCGCTATTGCAGCTCACCACGACCAAGTAGACGGCAAGACACTGGGTAGCAATGATTTAATTATCAGGTTCCTAAGGTTAAATCCCTCACGGCCAAGCCTGTTCCCCTCCTGGGATCTCTCGGTGCTCCTCACCGGTCTTCAGAGATCCCTCTTCGAGCCGCTAGAATCAGTTGGACTCAGGACCCTCCCTCTAAAGACGGCTCTGCTGATCGCGCTTGCCTCCATCAAGAGGGTCGGTGACCTGCAAGCGTTCTCTGTTAGCGGCACCTGCCTGGAGTTCGGTCCGGCAGACACATATTTGATCCTAAGACCCCGACCGGGCTACATGCCCAAGGTTCATACCACGCCCTTTAGAGACCAGGTAGTGAACCTGCAAGCAGAGGCAGACCCAGCCCCTTCATTGCTGTGTCCGGTACGTGCCTTGCATGCCTACTTGGACCGCACTCAGAGCTTTAGGTGCTCTGAGCAGATCTTTGTCTGCTTTGGGAGACAGTGGAAAGGGAAGGCTGTCTCCAAACAGAGGCTTTCCCACTGGATGGTGGATGCCATCCTACTGGCCTATCGCACCCAGGCCGTGCCCGCCCCCTTGCGGGTCCGAGTGCACTCAACAAGGAGTATTGCATCCTCATGGGCACTGGCTAGGGGCACCTCCCAAGCAGACATTTGTAGGGCAGCGGGTTGGGCAACACCTAATATCTTTGTGAGATTTTACAATCCCAGGGTTGAGTCAGTCTCGTCCCGTGTTTTCTCAGGTCTGAGCGGGTAGAACTCGGTACACGCTGACGTTCTGACCAGGTGAATCGCTTGCGTCCAGCGCCCTTTTCCCTCAGCTGAGGTAAAACAGTGTGCCTTCTTTCCCAGGAGATCCCACCCACAAGGCTCCCTGGTCGATTCCTCCCTAGCCCTTTTGGGTCCGCAGTTCAGCGGAGGAACTTGCCGACCCAGTCCACTATGGGTATCCTGGGCTACCCTGCACTGGAATAGGTGCTCCACAGGTCAGGCCTCCTACACGGACTCCTCCTGTGTGTATTCCCGCGGTACGGTCACCTTACAAGCTGACCCACGTCTCCCTTAGGCAGTTTTGATCGCCGTGTTGTAGCAACTCCCCCTTCCTCGAGGCTGGATCTACCCCTGTGTCATTCTTGAAGCCATGTGATGTATTTCACCACCTATACCTCCCCTTTCGGGCAGGTGTGGCCTCCGCAGGGTCTTTTCCCCCTCAAAGAATAGGAAACTGGGTGCGGTAAGGGACCCGGCTGCTCTTGCTCTATGCCGAGAAATATAAAGAGAAAAGAGGCCCAGCCAGGCTTGGCCCATTCCCAGGTTGGCAAGCGTCGCCTTGTTCCCCTCTAGGGTAACCAGAAGGATTCAGCCGACTCTTTTGGGGCATTGGGGAAGGGTACTTGCAGTCTGAAACACAGTTGGTCGCTTGTGTACGTGAAAAGCCTGCCCGCTCCTGTGTCAGCAGTACACGTACACGGCTCAGCGCATGGCGTGATTTAAAGTGGACCCCTAGTGTCGCTTCTTCGACACATCGTCGAAGTGAGCGACAGACGGGGAACGTCTCGGTTATGTATGACGTCTCGTTCCCTCCATCAGGGAAAGTAGGTTACATATGTAACCGTGACGTTTTTCTTTATGGAGAGCACATTTGGAACTTGTTGTTAATGCATGTGCTGATACACACAGACAAAATTTAGCTGCCATTTTGCATACGAGGTTGAATGGAGATGTACACTCACCTAAAGGATTATTAGGAACACCATACTAATACTGTGTTTGACCCCCTTTCGCCTTCAGAACTGCCTTAATTCTATGTGGCATTGATTCAACAAGGTGCTGAAAGCATTCTTTAGAAATGTTGGCCCATATTGATAGGATAGCATCTTGCAGTTGATGGAGATTTGTGGGATGCACATCCAGGGCACGAAGCTCCCGTTCTACCACATCCCAAAGATGCTCTATTGGGTTGAGATCTGGTGACTGTGGGGGCCATTTTAGTACAGTGAACTCATTGTCATGTTCAAGAAACCAATTTGAAATGATTCAAGCTTTGTGACATGGTGCATTATCCTGCTGGAAATAGCCATCAGAGGATGGTACATGGTGGCCATAAAGGGATGGACATGGTCAGAAACAATGCTCAGGTAGGCCGTGACATTTAAACGATGCCCAATTGGCACTAAGGGGCCTAAAGTGTGCCAAGAAAACATCCCCCACACCATTACACCACCACCACCAGCCTGCACAGTGGTAACAAGGCATGATGGATCCATGTTCTCATTCTGTTTACGCCAAATTCTGACTCTACCATCTGAATGTCTCAACAGAAATCGAGACTCATCAGACCAGGCAACATTTTTCCAGTCTTCAACTGTCCAATTTTGGTGAGCTCTTGCAAATTGTAGCCTCTTTTTCCTATTTGTAGTGGAGATAAGTGGTACCCGGTGGGGTCTTCTGCTGTTGTAGCCCATCCGCCTCAAGGTTGTGCGTGTTGTGGCTTCACAAATGCTTTGCTGCATACCTCGGTTGTAACGAGTGGTTATTTCAGTCAAAGTTGCTCTTCTATCAGTTTGAATCAGTCGGCCCATTCTCCTCTGACCTCTAGCATCAACAAGGCATTTTCGCCCACAGGACTGCCGCATACTGGATGTTTTTCCCTTTTCACACCATTCTTTGTAAACCCTAGAAATGGTTGTGCGTGAAAATCCCAGTAACTGAGCAGATTGTGAAATACTCAGATCGGCCCGTCTGGCACCAACAACCATGCCACGCTCAAAATTGCTTAAACTGCTTAATGAGAAATTGAACAGGTGTTCCTAATAATCCTTTAGGTGAGTGTATTTGCATACTGGCTCTCCCTGTCTCCTGAGATGCAGCAGGACTATGAACTGTGTGTTGCTGCTTTAAATTACATTTTTGGAAGGAAACAATTTTTACTGCACTTTCAAACTTTTGTAAATGCCCAAAGAGCCGCTGGAGATATTTGCTGCACACTTTTTTTGGAGGCATTTCCAAATTATGGTGAGTTAGCCATTGCGATGGAAAGGTTCAGACAGTTCATAGCTTGCCTTGAACCTGTTCTTCAAGCTAAATGTTATGAACATGGTTTACCAGCCTCGATAAAGAATTAGCTATTGCATGTAAATGGGAACGAGCACAGGAAGTTCTCAGGCTTGCATCCTCTTTCCCTTTCTAATCAACACGCTACTCTAATAACTATTTATCTACAACTATGTACTCATCCAACATGGATTCGCTTTCAGCGATGGTGTCCACAATGACTGTTTCGACCTCAGCGGACTCCTCTGAACTTTTGTCAGTGTTTAAATAGCTAACTGTTAAGACTCTCTGGATAGAGGTCAGTCAATTAAAGAGACAGTATGAGCATGCACCACATGGTTTTCAACGTGATTCCTCTAGACAGATATGTTACTCACCTGAGCGTGGTAGAGATAATCACTGCCATTCTCCACACTCATCCCCAAGGAGGTTTTCACACTCATCTATGTCTCCTTGGCATTGCTCCTCCTCCCGTGCTGGCTACTCTGCCAGTGGTCCTCCACTGATTATACTAGATGACGCTACTCAACTTCACCTGCATCCTCTCCACATCATAGAGACTACCTCTATTCCTCCATCCATCAGGATGCCGACAGATATCAGAGCAATGACCACCATCACGTCAGCCCAGCTCTTCGTCATTGACATCGCCACATCAGTCCGACCTCCAATCAGTATGATCGTCGCTGCACTTCCAATCAGTAGGATCATCAAAAGGCAGGCTGGCACTTCAACAGGTTATCCAGAGAGTCACACAACCTACAGATTTCCAATAATCATTTGCCATCGCCCAGTGATCGTCAACACGTCAGTTTTGTCGATGAGGACATAGATCTTCAGGGAAATGTCTAGTAGCAGCTACTACGGGCCAAGTGTCTGCTGAGCCTGAGAGTGGGCCTAAACCAACTGAACTGGTAACATCTGACATTCCCACACCTTGTGTTTTTGCTGTCATTGAGAACACTGCCATACAGTCTTTTGTAGACACAGTTTCAGAAATTTCATTGATTAGCGAATTAGTAAATTGGTCTAAATCCGAAGCTTTGGCTCTGACAGCGTAACAATAACGGCTTTTCAGCAGGGTGCCTTCCAGTAGCCCAAACCAGCATTAATTATTTGGGCATTTTATTCCCAGCAAATTTGTCTGATTTAGTTGGAGTTAATTTTGACCCCTTAATACAAAGGTTTTTGAGTAATATAGGCAGGTGGGCTTCATTATATTTATCTATGATTGGGAAGGTTAATGTTATTAAAATTAATTGTTTTTTATTTTTAAGCATCAGACTGATCTGGGCTTGTGTCATGGTTGGTGGAAGCTTCCCATTCTTTAACCCTCTGGGGTCTGAGGGTGTTTGAGCCCTGGAAAAATTTTGACATCCTTGACATTTGTGCCTTTTTCAGTTGCTTAAAAACATATTAATGTCTAAAGTCTGATAACACTGTATTCAGCACAAACTGGGCTACAATAATATGTGAGCAACATGTATGTACATGTTTGTATTTTTGAGAAAATATTGTTTATGCATGGTTTTTGAAAAAACAAAAATTGCTACAAAATGATGTGAAAACCATCCTGACCACTCGTTCATACAAAACAGATTAGTCATTTAACTTTTTTAAGACACTTTTAGTGTTAGAATAGTCATATGTAAGGAGTCGTGAATGATCATGAATATTGATTGTAATTCACACCTGAGGAGACAAAGACCCCTCCCCTGTGCCTATCACTGAGGAATGTGACAGAAAGATAATGAATGTGAGGAGACTTAATGATAAAAAAAATCAAGTTTTAAGTTAAAAGAAGTAATCTGCTATACATTTTCTTTACATAAAGACTACTTAATTTTAGACCTACACTACTGTCTCTTCTGCTCACCAAGACTGCATTTATTTGATCCAAAATACAGTAAAAACAGTGATATTGTGAACACTTTTTACAATTTAAAAGAACAGTTTTCTATTTGAATATATTGTAAAATGCAATTTGTGATCAAAGCTGAATTTTCAGCATCATTACTGCAGTCTTCAGTGTCACATGATCCTCCAGAAATCATTATAATATGCTGATTTTCTAATATGGGCACATCACATCACATTTGACACATTTACACCTGAACAGATATTTGCAAGCACAAGCCTTGTTGATAATGATGTAACATAAACACTAGTATAATATTAAGTAAAATATTATCTATATTCATATTATTTTTATATCAAATTATATCTCATATTTATATCATACAGCAAACAATTTAAATGCCTGCTTTAGCCAAAACAACATTTACATGCAACTGAAACTTGCTTGTTAGGAGTCATATTTCAATACTGACTTATATATATATATATATATATATATATATATATATATATATATATAAATCTATTCTAGATTAAATCTTAAGGACCAGATGGGTTCAAAAGTCTCCAAATATCTGTAAGACAAAGATTTTACACATCCTGTGAAGCGTCAGTGTTGCTCTAGGGGGCTTACATACATTTTGCTTCACTATGATCAAGCACTAAGTCCATCAAAAGATTAAAGTTTCATCCCAGTATTGTATCATTTGTGGTGCCAGTGGCTTGTAACATCCCTTCAAGGTATATAAAAAAGCCCTGATCATCAGCGTAAGGTGTGTAAATATTTTCCAAAATCACCCTTTGCCCCTGAAATTCTGCTAAAACAATAATAACTCTTACTAATTTATCTTTAATATGTTTGAGACATTTGAATTGTATATGTTTACTTATCAATTTAATGACTCCCCTGTTCTAACTTGAGGTAGCACTATTTTTTTTTTTTTAAATGTCCACCCCAAATTTTTCATCTTCTTGTGGGAAAAGATTAATTTCTTGAAGAAACACTATCATATTTCTTATGCTTAAAAAAAAGAAGTAACCTTCCTTTTTATGGGGTGCCCCAACCCATTCACATTCCATGTGGAGAGAGACAATCCGCTCATATTATCATTTGACATTTTGACATATGAAAAAAAAATTATTGTGTGTCAAAAATAAAATGATAAAGACCACATTCCAACATTGGTGTAACAATCAACCACCGAACATCCTCCAGAATATAAAACAAAAAAAGAAAACACATTAACTCAGCAATTTTTGTGAGACAGAATTACACAACAGAAAATAATCTATAAAACAAACTCCAGCCAATAGGCGAAATAAGCACAAAGAATGTGTTCATTCATCTACATAACTGTCCCAAAGGTGTGTTTCTCCACAAAACAAGCTCCAGCCACTAGTGGAATCAGCACCAAATTTAAAAAAAACCCTTCAGTTTCCTCGGACAGTCAATCGAATATTCAATGTGCCGGCCCATCCGACTGTTACATGAGTGTAACAAATGCCCTAATCACTCTAATGATTTGCAAGAAATATTACACTAAACAAACTCCATCCAATAGGAGGCATAAGCACAAAGAACATTCAGACTCATCCACAAACTGTCCTGAAGGAGTGTTATTTCACAAACAAACCTCAGCCTCTGGCGGAACCAACACAAAAAGATACACACAAGGCGCTCAGTTTCCTTGGACAGTCAAGTGAATGTTCAGTGAGTCAGGCCCACTCGGCTGCTTTGAGAGCATCACACATTGACTTATTCATTCTATTGACTTTATAAAGGATATCGCTTTCTGTGCGCATGTAAATATTTTGCAACCATCCTTAGTATCTATTCTCAATTTAGCCAGGAACATCAGTACAAAGGCGTTTCTTGCATTCCTTGAATTGATTACGTTTCTCTCTTCTCGAATTTGCAAAGCCTGGGAACAAGAAAAACTGTGATTCTTCCAAGAAAGCCTTCCTTTACTCCACACCTCGCGTAACACAAGATCTTTATCGGATGATCTCAGAAATTGGCCAGAATTGATCTGGGCCTGTCTCCCTCCATGGACCTCCGAGCAGAAACTGTGAGCTCGCTTGATTTCCAGCTTATGACCTGTTATGTGGAGCAGACTCAAGAAGAGCTTGTCTAGGAATTTCACCATATCTCAGCCTTCTTCGTCCTCAAGAATTACAACAATTCGGATGTTGTTTCAACGGTTACAATTCTCAAGGTCTTCCAACTTTTCCCAGATGTGCTCCAAGTATGTCTTGGTCGCTACCGGGTTATCAGCTAATTTCCTCTCCGATGACTACAGATAATCGATCAGTTTCTCAACATCTGCCACTCTTGTAACCAACTTAGTGAATTTCATTTACATGGCAGTGATTGATCAACAGCAAGATCCTTCAAATCAGCAACAACCTTCGTCAGCATTGCCGACACGTTCACCAGTTGACACTGAGTCTCTTTCACGTCAATGACCAAATTGAGTCCTGGGCTTTCGGCCTACTGCTCAGGGGCTTCAGCTTGAGCACGCAAGTGTCTTTTAATGTCTCCAGAGCCAGATGATTCTGAATTCTTTGACAAATTGTCTGGTATTCTATCACTGGTTTATGGCACAAAAAGTATTAAAACTAGCAAAGTGCACAGAGCTTGCCATTCACGCATCTGAACCTCACGTGGTGCCACGCGACTGATCATTTTCATTTTTGGGCGAACTATCTCTTAAAGATGAATCGCTTATATTGTATCCTTTCTCATTTTGTAATTTGCTTTGGATAAAAGCATCTGCTAAATGAATAAATGTAAATGTAAAAAATGTGTGTTGTGAAAAGTGCTATATAAATAAACAATTCTTGTATTTACATAAATCCATGTACTAATAATTTCTTCCCAGTGACTTTTGATCATGTGTCATACCCTGAAGTCTGCTCACACGTCAGCAATGGGCTGTACATTTTCCATAATAGCAACATTAGCCTTTATCCAAAGTGAAACATTTAAATGATATGATACTGTATATCACAAAACTACCACAAAAATGTAGTAAAAATTAAAGCTAAAACAAGAACACAAATGTTATATCTTTTGAATTAAATGTGAATTTAACCATGTCTCTCTGATGAAATGCCACCCTCTTAGGCACTGGGTAATGCTAAGCTAAGTATTAGCTTAAAAGAATAGGTAAAGCGTTAAATAATAAAAACAAAGGTTGTATCAGTGATTTAAAACAGAAATACTGAAATAGAGAACATTGTTCACTTCCTTCATTGCAAAGAGAACCTCAAAGTTCTCTTGAATAGTTAGCTCAAAAACAACTTTCACTCTAAATCAAGAAAAATCAATAAAGAACATACAGGAATATCTGCTGCATTTCAAGCTTTATTTAGTATTAATTTCACAATTTCAGAGGCATACATGGTTTTCACTCAGCTGCCTCTTTGCCCTTGAAAAAAAAGATAGTGAGAAAATGTATTAGTATTAAAGAAAATAAATGAGCCATTTAAATAAAAATATACATTTGTGGTTGAAATTTGAAAATGCATGCACTTAAAAAAAAAAAAAAAGAATTACCTTTCCAGCATCACGGCTCTTGGCTCTGAGCTTGTTGACCTGAGATTCAGCAATGTCTGCACGCTCCTCAGCCTCCTCCAGCTCATGCTGAGACTTCCTCAACTTGGACAGGTGAGTGTTGGCTTGTTCCTCCTGCAACATCAGGTACATAGTTCTCACAACAGCAAAACATCTCAAATGATCATAATTTTAAAATTATGTACTCACAGCTTCTTCAGCCTGCCTCTTGTAAGCCTTGACCTTCAGCTGAAGCTTGTCAACCAGATCCTGCAGTCTGTTGATGTTCTTTTTATCCTCCTCAGTCTGCATGTAATATACATACATCAGACTCGAAAAATAATTATATTAATTACACCTGAAATTTTAACTAAATTTTACCTGGTAGGTGAGCTCCTTCACTCTCCTCTCATATTTGCGAACACCTTTAACAGCATCAACTCCACGTCTCTGTTCTCCCTCAACTTCAGTCTCAAGCTCACGAACCTAAATGACAGATATTTTAAGCTAATTTAACTTAAAGAATATATAGTTTGACTATCCAAAATCTAAAATACAGTACAATATATGGATATGAAATACATTTCACTCTACCCACATGAAAACTATGAGCACTGAAAAAAGGCAAGCTTACTCTGGACTCCAGTTTCTGGAGTTGTTTCTTTCCTCCCTTCATGGCCAGATTCTCAGCCTCATCCAGACGGTGCTGCAGGTCCTTCACTGTGACTTCCAAATTTTTCTTCATCCTCTCAAGGTGAGCACTGGTGTCCTGCTCCTTTTTGAGCTCTTCTGCCATCATTGCAGCCTTTTGGAATTCACAAATTCCACACATTTTCATTAGGTCTACATATTTCAGTATGCAGATTCTTGAGAAACCTTTAGTTTTCAATTACTCACATCTGTGATGGCCTTCTTGGCCTTGTCCTCTGCATTTCTGGCTTCCTGTACAGTGTCATCAACTTCACTTTGAATCTGAACAAGGTCAGCTTCAAGCTTCTTCTTGGTATTCAGAAGACTTGTGTTCTACAAAATTGATAAGATATTTTATTGTCTTTTTCAACTATGCTTTTAATTACCTTAATTTCAATGTAAAATTAAAAAATAAATAAAATACCTAATAAATTACCTGAGAGTGCAGGAGTCCAACACGCTCACTGACGTCCACCAGCTCTTGTTCAGCCACTTTGCGGCCTCTCTCTGTCTGCTCCAGAGCTGCTCTCAGCTCCTCAATCTCAGCCTGCATCAGTGTGTTTCTGCGCTCCACCATGGCCACCTGCTCCTTCATGTCTTCCTGTCCTCTCAGGGCATCATCAAGGTGCAGTTGGGCATCCTGTACACAACATATTTTTAGGGTTCCTTGATGAGTTTTTGCTTTTAATTTTTTTTTCTGCATACTCTGTTATTTGCATACTTGTAAAACCGAAAGCCAGAGAGAGGTCACATACCTTGAGTTGTCCCTGAACATTCCTCAGCTGTTTCTGGGCCTCAGCTGCCTGGCGATTGGCATGGCTCAGCTGAATCTCCATCTCATTAAGATCTCCCTCCATCTTCTTCTTGATTCTCAGGGCATCATTCCTGCTCCTGACCTCAGAGTCCAGAGTGCTCTGCATTGACTCAGTGACTCTCTGGCTGTTCCTCTTGATCTGCTCAATCTCCTCATCCTTCTCTGCAAGCTTCCTGTCGATCTCACTCTTGACCTGGTTCAGTTCAAGCTGAACACGAAGAATCTTGGACTCTTCATGCTCAAGGGTGCCCTATGAAAAATGCATGAACAGATTGGTAATGAAAATTATTAAATAATGGCTATAACTTAAATGTAAGTAAGACATATTCATTTTAAGGAACTTACTTCAGCCTCCTCCAGGGCGGTCTGAATCTCAGACTTTTCAGTCTCAACAGCCTTCTTGGCCTTTTCCAGCTCATGAATGCTTTTACCAGTCTCACCTAACTGCTCTGTCAGATCAGAAATCTCCTCTACAAAATGGAAAGAAAATATTATTTACCTTCAATGAACAGTACATATATTGTGAATTATTACAGACATTTTATAAAACTAATTCTTCTGGCACTGAATACTTTTTGGATGCACCATGTTCAAAACATTTATTAAATGGCTAATTTAAACACAACTCTGACCACACAGCAAATTAATTAAATATGCATGTATATTGTATATATCGCTGCATGAAGTTGCTACAAACCATTAAAGATTTTTGCTACAGTAATGCTAATGATCTATATTATATTACTCTGCTTCCCGTCTTTCCAAACAATATGAACCAGGGTAAAAGCTTTAACACATTTCCTGTCATGGTGTATTAGTTTATTAACACTTTAACATATTGTAGTGATTATTCAATTAACAATTTAATTCTTACGCTGCAAATTCTTGTTTTCTCTCTTGAGTGTCTCCAATTGATCCAGACTCTCCTCATAGGAGTTCTTCATCTTGAACAGCTCAGTGCTGAGTGAGCGAGCCTCTTTCTGAGCACCTTCCAGCTCTGCCTGACCTTCCTCATACTTCTGCTTCCATTCTGCCAGGACCTTGTGTAGAGACATTTCAGGGTTTATTACATATTATTACTTAATTAAATGTGTGAGAGGAATTATCATATCACAGAATGAGTGAAAATGTTACCTTGTCAAAGTTTCTCTGCTTCTTGTCAAGGTTGGCCGCCAAAGCATTGGCTCTCTCCACATCAATCATGAGGTCCTCCACTTCACCTTGGAGTCTCTGCTTGGTCTTCTCCAAAGAGGCACATTTGGAGTTCACTGCCTCAATTTGTTCCTCTGCCTCTTGCAGACGCTGAGCCAGTTTCTTTCTGTTAAGAATTTGTCAACATTAATCTTATTATGCATGAATTTTCACATGTTAACAAGAGTTTTTCAGCACTTATGATATTCATACTTGGACTCTTCAAGCTCCTCTGTGCGCTGGATGGCATCAGTTTCGTATTTGGTTCTCCACTGAGCAACCTCACTGTTGGCCTTAGACATTCCCCGCTGCAGCTCAGCCTTTGCCTCCTGTTCTTCCTCAAACTGCTCACGGAGCAGGTCACAGTCATGACGGGCTGACTGCACAGCATGAGCCAGAGCATTCTTGGCCTAGGAGACCAAGTTAGATTGTGTTAGCTTTGTTGTTCGGTAAGTGGTATATACGTGTTCCCAATGAGTCAAGTCAAGTGGTTTTTATTGTCGTTCAACCATATACAGTTAATACAGTACACAGTGAAATGAGACAACATTCCTCCAGGACCATGGTGCTACATAAAACAACATAGGACAAACACTGAACCACATGAGACTACACAGACTAAATAACATACCTATATAAAGTGCACATGCAAATGTGTGCAAAAAGTACGGGACAGTACAATAAATTACTAAAAATGAACAGGACAATAGGCACAGTGAGAGACAGTGCAGCGCCGACCAGTACACTGTAGCGCAAAAAGATGACTGTTTCTAAAAATGCCAAATGTAAACATCATGATGATTACATTATATTACCTTAACCTCCTCTTCAATCTGCCTCTTAAGCTCCTCAGTTTGTTGAGTGAAAGCTTGTTTGCCTCTAGTGAGCTGAGAAATTAGAGCCTCCTTCTCCTCCAGCTGACGACCAAACTCACCTTTTGAGATTTAGATGCAATGTGTGATTTTGTATCTATGTCAGTTCAGTTCAAATAAAACTATTTACTGATGCCATGAGAAAATAATGTGTCATATATTATCTCAAATTATCATCAGTGGACATTGATATATTTTCATAATTGCTTATCTTATGCTACCAATGGATGATCAACATTTTACAACAATAATTATATTTTCATAGTGGAGGAAATTAAATGCTAAATATTATTGATTGATTTTAATGAGATAATGTTTTTTTTTTTTTTTTTACCATTTTCAGTTTGAAGTCTTGCTCTTTGAGCACTGAGGTCATTTAACTGGCGAAGGTTCTCATCATTCTTGGACTTAATTTCACTGAGTTGGTCCTCAAGTGTACGGCACATTTTCTCTAGATTGGCCTGCAAACAAGTAAGTCATTAGATCTTTGGCAACCCTAATACACTTGATATATATTCAATAAAGTTTCAACCTTTGCTTTGGCAACAGCCTCCATGTTGCTCGAGAGATCATCAATCTCCATTTTGTATTCACTCTTCTCCTTCTCAAGCTTTTGCTTGACACGCTGGAGGTTGTCGATTTGCTCTCCCAGCTCAGCCACACTGTCGGCCTGCTTCTTGCGGAGGGCAGCAGCAGTGGCTTCATGCTGGAGGGTGGCCTCTTCAAGATCACGGCGCAGCTTCTGGAATTCAGCCTCACGCTTCTTATTCATCTCAATCTGAGCAGCAGTTGCGCCTCCAGCCTCCTCAAGCCTCTCACTGATCTCCTCAAGTTCCCTGGAGAGATCAGCTCTCTGCTTCTCCACCTTTGCACGAGCAGCACGCTCAGCCTCAATCTCTTCTTCCAGTTCCTCAATGCGAGCCTACAGTGGCAATTAGTGAAATTTTATAGATGTTGATTTTACCATTTTTAACAATGTTGCAAAAGAGTCCAATTAAATACCTGAAGCTCCTTGATCTTCTTCTGGAGTTGAGCTCCCAGAGATTGTTCATCTTCAATCTTGCTGAGCAGCTGGCTTGTTTCAAAGTCTTTCCTGTTAAAAGCAAAAACATGTATGCAAAATCTCAAGATAGCCTATAAGTTCTAATGTTGTAATGTTTTTTTTTTCAGATTCCCACTTTTTCAGTTTTTCCTCAGATTGCTGCTTGTCATTCTCCAGGTCCATGATGGATTCTTGAGCCAGTTTCAGGTCTCCTTCAAGCTTTCTCTTGGCTCTCTCAAGATCCATGCGGAGCTTCTTCTCTTGTTCAAGGGAACCTTCAAGCTATGGGTCAACAACATGTAAAATTATTTAATGAAAAAAGGAAATGTACATATGGAATTTATTAAATGAGTAGCATGTTTGTATAATAACTCACATCATCAACTTGCTGCTCAAGCTTTGTTTTGGATTTGGTCAGGGTGTTGACTTTGTCCTCTTCTGCCTGGAGATCATCCAGAGTCTGCTGATGTGCCTCTTGGAGGGCTTTCTTCTCCTTTGTAAGCTTGGCAATACTCTCATCCTGTGCTGCCATTTCCTCAGTCAGGTTCTTGACCTGTGTGATTTTTCCAATTTAGCTCAATTAACTTTCTATAAAAAACAAAAACAGGAATAAAGCTAATGTTAAACCAACTCAATCTCAAACCTTATTTTCAGTGGCATGTTTCTCCTTTTCCACTTTAGCCAAGGTGAGCTCCAGGTCATCAATGTCTTTCTTCAACTCAGAGCATTCATCCTCCAGTTTTCTCTTCTTGGCTGTGAGTTCAGCATTGATTTCCTCCTCATCTTCCAGTCTCTCAGTTGTCTCTTTGAGTTTAGCTTCAAGCTGGATTTTGCTCTTGATCAGACCCTCACACCTCTCCTCGGCATCTGAGAGATTCTCAGATTCCTTACAGGTAAAAATGATTTTACATATCATTGTAAATAATATGTATAATTTTTTAATGAAACCAAATTTTAGTGAATTGATCTGTATGCATGATCAATGCATACTCACAGATGCTACTTGAAGCTGAAGATCATTCTTCTCTTGCAGCAGTGCTACCATCTTCTCCTCAAGCTCTTTCTTTTTGGCTTCAGCCTTGGCAAGATCTTCTTTGCATTTTGTATAGTCCTCTTTCATGTTTGCCAGCTCCTTCTCAGTTTCAGCACTCTTCAGCAGAGGCTTAATCTTGTAGTAAACCTTCATCCATGGCCAGTGTTTGACATTCATGAATGAGCGGATGTTGTATTGGATTGTGTATATTGCATCCCTGTTAAAACAAATTAAATGATTAATTATAATTATTTTTTGTAAATGTTCAATATTTTTACTTGTCATCGCAGTACTCCTGAATCTACTATTCAGTGTTTTTATTTTTCTCAGATGAATGAATCTAATATTTATATTTCTTTAATATTTTGTTTCCAAGATGACAATATGATGAAATAAAATTGTTTATAAATAGATATAGATGAAGATATACAAATATTTATACCATATGTTTTCTAATATTAATCCATTAGCACTGCTAGCTCATGGCATATGAATCATTGGAGTAAACCAGGCCACTGTGTAAGGACCAGAGGTTATTGTCCTGTTTCATGACACTACTGACCTCCTTTCTGTCATCTTTACAAACTCCCTCCTCATCAGATAACCACGGCAGAGAGCCTGAGTCATTGTGACCAGAGCTGCCAGTTTCTCATCACGCATCTCCTCAAGAGTACCCAGAAGACCAGCTTTGAAGAACACCTGAATTCATGCACAATAATGCAGAGTTTGTTTAAATCATAGCTGAAAACATGCAGCATGGTTACTGAATCTATGACTTGTTGTAATGCTGAATATGAACCTTTGTGTGCCCAAATCTATACTCGTCATGATTAACATCGATGGATCCCAGGAGTTTCTCAGAGGCCTTCTTGTTGTCCATAAACTGTCCCTCAGGGATAACACTGGCATTCAGCACCTTGTATCTGTGGAATTTTTTTTTAAATGCTTCATATCTTTAAATTGCGACCTTCCTCCAACAGGAAGTAGTATTTTCATGCAGTCCTATTTACCTCTGTTTGAAGTCACCATAGAGGATTCTGCTGGGGAAGCCCTTTCTGCAAATTCTGATACCCTCGAGAACACCGTTACACCTCAGCTGGTGGATAACCAGGAAGTTCTCCATGAGACCTGTACAGAACAATTTGCACATACATTTGCAGGTTGGTACATGCACAGTTCATATGATAATTATCATATATTGTGTTGAATATCTGTATGTCCTGCATTACTTTACCTGGAGTCTTCGATTCATTGGGAATTAGACAACGTACAAAATGAGGATGAGTGCTCCTCAAGTTGGTCATAAGCTTGCCCAAGTTCTCCTGTTGAGAATAAAAAATGATTCTCACTTTTTTTCCTAATTAAGCGATATTATTGTCATATACACTTCAACATCCAATATTTATACCCTGAACTGGGAGGACACAGTCTGCATGGAGCCACCCTTCTTCTTGCCTCCCTTCTTGCCAGTTTCTTTAGAGACATTGAAATAATGAGCCAAATTGCCAATTCAAATGAGCTAATTCAATCGTTCTGTATTTAAAATATTCACTTGTAATACATACAATCACTTACCCTCAACAACAGGTGGGTAGAGAGTAGCCAGAAGTTTGACAGAAGATTTCTGGTACAGTTGCACAACAGACTCATTCAGTGGATCCTTGTTCTTGTCCAACCAGCCAACGATGTTGTAATCCACAGTTCCAGCATAGTGAACCAGGGAGAAGTGGGCCTCAGCCTTGCCTTTGGCAGGCTTTGGTTTCTGGAAGGCTTGGTTTTTGCCAAGGTGTTGATCATAGAGTTTGTTCTTGAAGGAAGTGTCTGTAGCCTTGGGGAACATGCACTCCTCTTCAAGAATGGAGAATATACCCATGGGCTATTTGTAAATGGATGAAGTATTACTAAATGTTTTAAAGTTTTGAGAAAAGTAAATTATACAAATTTAGAAGTAAGCTAGCAAAAACCTTCTCAATGAGCTCAATGCAAGCAGCCAAGTCCATGCCGAAGTCAATGAACTCCCAAATAATGCCCTCCTTCTTGTACTCCTCTTGTTCCAGCACAAACATGTGGTGGTTGAAGAACTGTTGCAGTTTCTCATTGGTGAAATTGATACACAGCTGCTCCATGCTGTTGTACTGGAGAGAGTGAAAGAAAAATAAACATTTCCTGAATACTGATAATGAATCAGTTAATTTGCATTAAAAAATTTATCAGAAAACAGAATCATTCTTACATCAAAGATCTCAAAGCCAGCAATATCCAGCACACCAATGAAGAACTGTCTGGCTTGTTTTGTGTCCAACATTTGGTTGATACGAATGACCATCCACAAGAACATCCTCTCATAGACAGATTTGGCCAAAGCGCTAACAGAGTTGTACACCTGTGTATAGAATACAGAGTAATTTTTAAACAAACTTTCTTTTCCTTTGCAATAATTTGTCAGATTCACTCATAATTTTCATGTGTATTTCTTAGGCCTACATACCTGTGGCACGGTTTGACCTTTGGTAACAAACTCATTTCCGACCTTTACTCTGGGGTAGCACAAAGCCTTCAGCATATCAGCAGAGTTCAAGCCCATGAGGTAGGCGACTTTGTCAGCCTCTGTAATTTAAAAGTATACAAAATAAATTCATCCTATTTCTTGCCTTGAAAATTAAAACAAATGTTTTCTCTCAATCAAGGATAACGCATATTTAAACTTTTTTTGTCTCACCCTCTGTGCCATCAGGCTCAGCCTGCTCCTCACGCTGCTTCTGCTTGAACTTCATGTTACCATGATGCAGCACAGCTCCAGTGAACTTGTAGATGCCCATCTTCTCCTCAGCACTAAAGCCCAGAATATCAATAGCAGTCTGCAAATAACAGAGGAGAATGAGTACTAGGAACATCAAATGTCAACAATCGTATAAGCAATGACTCACATCAGTTGCAACCAGTTCCTCTTTATCATCAATGCTTGCCACTGTGATCTGACCCTGACTGCACATGGGGAAGTCATAGGGGTTGGTGGTGATGAGCGTCATTTCTGTAAATTATGCAGAGAATTTATGATTGAGTATTTTTTACAATAATTTTTAGCATTTTGCAACCTCGTGTGACCCGAAATACACATGCGTGGATGTTGTATTTTGGCTTTGCTACATGCAAGACATAAAAAAATTATTTCAACCGACTGATCTCAATTTAGGAGACTTTGTGCTGTTAGTAAAGGGTAAAACTTTCGTCATTGTGACAAAACAACAACATGGCGTTGATCACAGAGTTTGTCTTTGGGAGAAACATCAACAAAACTACATTTGGTAAGAAACATAATTAGGTTTTTATATTGAAACCTGCTTGAGCTAAAAGACTCTACTATCATCCGATATGTTATTTTTTAAATTTGAGTGATTTATCGTGAAACTCCTCGCTGCTAAACACAACATACCCTAATGTGTACTTTAGCAAATCTTTTCCTTCTAAATCCTATATTTACTGTGAATTATCAAACTGAGAATCAATGGGTTCATGCAATTGTTAAAATGTTAGTTAGAATGAAAATAAGGTGCTTTCGAACAGTTCTGTCACCAATGCAGACAGACAGCACACTGGAGGTTAAGTCATTCACTAAATAGGGAGCAAGGGGACATACTTTAGCTCTCTATGCAGCTAAGTGCCTTCAATCCAAACTTCTTATCAAATGTTCTTTAGAATTAATTATTCTAATTTCTGATGTAATGTTTGTAACGTTTCAAAAATATGAATAACCAACAATCCTGGAAACATCATAAACTGTTTGATAATTAAAATCTGACTTTCAATAGTTTGGTATTATTTAAAATTTCACAATTTAGTCCCGCTTTCCACATATGTCCAGTTTTTAGGAAAACTATTTGCTCTATATTTTTATCAGTATAATTTTATTTATTTTTTTGCATGTTTATTAGGTGCTACTAGTTTCAAATCAAAGAAGTCAATTTAAAATGCACATGGCAGTCACGCTCATGTCTCAGGAGATTAAAAAAGAGCTTTGAATTTAATGTGTCCACCTACCAATCAGCTCAGGTTTATGGTTTGTCATCATCTGGTAGAAGATGTGGTAGCCTCTCTCATCTGGAAGCTGGAATGTCACTCTAGACTTCTCCAGCAGATCTGTTGAGAAAATGTTAGAAAGTCATGTTTTGAAGAGTGCAAGACAAAGAACAATTTACAGATTGATCAATTAAAAGCATGTCCACCTACATGTCTCAATATCAGCACTAGCCAGTTTTCCAGATGTGCCAAAGTGAATTCTGATGAATTTACCCTGTTTAAAACAAAATAACATTTGAGTTGCTAAAAGCAGCAAACTTTTTAAAACCGGAATACACTTCTTAGATAACTGTTTATAAATACTGCCTTGTATGCACTTCAATTAAATCTGGTGAACTTACAAATCGAGATGAGTTGTCATTTCTCACAGTCTTGGCATTACCATAAGCCTCAAGCAGAGGGTTGGCAGCAATGATCTGGTCTTCAAGAGATCCCTGTAGTGTAAGGGGTTACATTTTAAATGTCTCTTGTAAAGATAATTTGCAAAAGTGTATAAACATTGATATAAATATATTTTTATATCTCATTTCAAACCTGCATTTTGCCAGGAGCTTGATCTTTCTTCTTGTCACCCACCACTGCAACTGTGGCAAAGTACTGAATGACACGTTTGGTGTTCACAGTCTTTCCAGCACCAGATTCTCCACTGGTTTATGAGAGATTATGAAAAAGTAGATCAGACAGAAGGACATTCCACATGATATATATTCTTAGAAATATATTCTTTTCTTTCAATATTTAAGCTTATATTCAATATTTACCATATATCTGCTCTATACTTATGTGCATATGAAGATACTTACGTAATCAGGACAGACTGGTTCTCTCTATCTGTTGATTGTAATGTGTAGAAGTTTTAGTATCAAGCATCAGTTTCAGCATTAATATTTCTTTATAAAGAGCAAACAGCAGAAATCCAATAATGTAATTTTTATCATTTTAAAATTATATACTAGAATTGAATTCTTTAAAGCCTTACCAGTAAGCATGGACTGATAGGCATTGTCAGAGACAGAGAAAATGTGGGGTGGGGCCTCCATACGCTTTTTGCCTCTGTAGGCAGCCACCACTTCTGCATCATACACTGGGAGCCACTTGTAGGGGTTCACAGTAGCACAGAACAGTCCAGAGTAGGTCTGAAAGGAGCAGAGAAGTGGTCAGATTACAGTATCACAGACCAATTTAATTTGTATGTTTGCTGAAGAAACTATTTGAAAGTGCAACGACACTAAGTGCAAAGACTCACTACATCATGGCTATTAATTATCTTCTAAAAAAAAAAAGTGTGGTGCGTTCATATAGCATATAACCCCAGTTATAAATGTTTCTATGCCACTGATTTAGATGCCAATTTACATGAATTCATAACTTACGTAGATCATCCATGCTGCATAACGCTCTTTGAGGTTATAAAGCACAGAGGGTTCATTGAGATGGGTCATCATGGCCATGTCCTCAATCTTATCAAACTTGGGAGGATTCATCGGGTGGACATCATCCTCCTTAGCAACTCTCTCCTATAAATATCATCCAGCAGATTTTATATTTGCCATAGAATATATGCAAGTCACAATGCAATGAAACTAGATGAGTTTACATGGAATAAGGAAAATTCACCTCCTTAGTGTCAAGCAGAGTAACGGTGACTTTGCCACCATCTCTGCTCTTGATTGTTCCTTTGACATACAACTCTTTATCATCAACCACATAGCAAGCAGTCTTAGCATCAAAGGGCTTGTTCTGAGCCTCAATTCTCTCCTTCTCAGGTTTACGGAGGTAAATGGCAGCCTTGCCATAAATGGCCATCTCCGCATCAGTACTCATGATGGCGGCTTACTGCAGTCATAAGAAGATCATTTTTATTAAGTTATTATATTCATTCTTAAACAAAGTCACTGCATCTCTGGGTAATATTTACAATAAGATTCCATTCGTTAACATTAACTAATTTATTTGGTATCATGAACATACAATAAACAATATATTTTTGCAACATTTATTAATCTTTGTTAATGCTAGTAAATAAAAATACAATTGATATTTGTTAGTTCATAGTGCATTAACTAATGTTAACAAATAAAACTTTTGATTTTAAAAATGTTGCAATTAACCAAGTTGCAGTTAGCACTAACCAAGATTAATAAATGTGATAAAAGTTCATAGCTAGTGTTGTTAACTTATGTTAACAAATGAAACCTTATTGTAAAATTTTACCATTTCTTATATTGTATGAACAGTTTGTAGTCCAAGCACTATGTACTCAAACAGCTTACCATGGTACTTTCCTTTTCCATTTTATACTGAAATTACACTTTCCATATTGTCATTATGCCTACACTATATGGTCCAGATATATAGTATTGTGTAAAAAATATTATTTTGGACAGTTTACTTGTACTACTATTGCTGCTACTACCACAAATAAAAATAAAACATAATAATAAATTAAAACCATCCATGGAACAGATGCAACCTAAAAAAAATAAATAAAAAAAAAATCCAACATAAACAGTGATAAAATGTACCTTTCTACCTTCCCACGAGCGATGAGGTTTTGCCAGCAGCCCTGTAATACATTTCAAATGTTACACAATACATAATTAATTTCTTTTCAGATAATGTCTCTCTTCCCATATATCTAGATATAAAATACGTAAAAGGCTTGATTTCATACATCCAAAATATTATTCAGTCTCATATCACCTCTTTCTCTATTTTCATCTCAATCTAATCATCATCTATTGGAAATGTAATCATCAGTGAATATCAGAAAATAAAACTTAATTAAAGACAATGTATTTCTCACCACAATCTTGTCTGTCTCCTCAACAGTCTCATGGGCTTGTCCATACCTCCTTATATTGGATTTGTTCTGCTAGCCAAGCAGAAATTAAATATGGCCAACTAATGTCAGATGTGACACAAATGTGAGTCAAGATATCGATCAGTTGAAACACTTGGTGCTGGCAATCATTCAGATGTAAATAGAAAGCATTCTATTTCTAAATGCATACTAATTTTCTTCCAAAATATATTTAATCAAAAAGTTAAACACAATATACATCTTAATTTATGAGCCAATTTGATTGATAATTTGTTTAATTGTTTTGTCTTGGACAGAGAAAAGTGGCACAGGCAAACAATAAAAATGTTTGATACATTTATCTCAATGTCATTGATATAACTGATTAATTACAGCGTAAAAGACATTCAACACTACCTTAGAGCATGCGTAATGTCAACAGATGTATTATGTTACATCAGTGCATCTGAAACCAGCACTGGATTAGTCACACATGGGTTCGTTCTTATTTGAAGTAAGTGTTAAATGTCAAGGAGACATTTGTAGAACTGCTTGATTTTTTTTATCACTTTGCAGCATCATCACTACTGGATAACAGGGTTTGGTGGTTTCAAGGTTTGTAGGTAATAGTATTGACATTTAAAAGATGTAACTTTAACTTATATTTTGAAATTTCTGGAGAAAACAAGTGCTGGAAAATGTTGGATTAAATATTCAAATCTATAATTACAAAAAGTTAAGTCAGACTGGAAGAATATTAGAATCAGCAATGGTCACGACCGTTCATAGAAACTTTGAAGTGACAAATAATATTACATTTCAATATTGCATTATCTCCTTGATACACCCTGCACTTAATCTGTTCTGGGGTATATTAATGTTCTTTTGCTGGATTGTGCAAAACAAATAAAAAATATCCCCTGGACAGGATAGTAACAAAAAAGCAGCCAACAACTCCAAGACTGTTTAAAAAGCAAGAATGCCAAGAGAGGACTCAGCTTTAAACAAGACAATGGGTGGCTACTTTGAAGAAGCTAAAATGCAAAATTTTAGCAAGGTTTTGATTTACAATTTTTGGACACTAAAATTCCCATAATTTCGTGTGTTATTTTACAGTTTTGATTACTGTTATTCCACAATGTGAAGGAAAAGTAATATAACAAATTAATTGTTGTTTCCAAACTTTTTACTGGTAGTGTATGTTTGACTGCATTATCCGCCCAGAAAACAGACATCAACACTAGCATAACATTTGTCTGTTTTTACAACAGGGCAAGTGCATGTGGCTTTAAGCCCTGTGCATTCTTAGCATGCATAGCCTTTAAGTGGGTTAGGGCTGTAGGAAGTACATACAAGTGTTACAAGGTGAGGCTAGACATATTCAAATCAAAAGATAACCCAAAAATGTCACAGTTTTGCAGCATGGCAGGTAAAAAAAGATAATATAACAATAATAAATAATAATAATAATAATATCGCAATCGATTACTGTTAAGTGTACCTGGAATGGAGCACATTTATATACATTTCTTTTCTTTGTTTACTGTGTATTTTTTATGTAGAGATGTGTATTTTTTTATTTGAAATGTCTTGTGCTATATGTTGTCTAGTCATTTGTCTTCATGTTAAAATGCCCATGTTAGAAACTCACTGAAACAAAATTTCCCCTACTACTGCTAATTTGGCCCACCTGCAGAGAATGCCAAATGTTATAAAACTTCTATCTTCATATCATTAGAATTCAAAACCAAAGATCCATTCTAAGAGGTAGGGAGGATAGGGATTTCCTTGCGTTAAAATATATATTTACTAAATGTAGTACCTTACACTATTTTTAAGTGACTATTGCTTTCATATCTGATTTTTTATCCTTTTAACATACACCCAACGTGCACTTTAATAAGACGACCGGTACACCTACACATTCGTGCAATTATCTAATCAGCCAATCATCTGGCAGCAGTGCAGTGCATAATAAAATCATTCTGATACAGGTCAGGAGCTTCAGTTAATGTTGACATCAAACATTAGAATGGGGAAAAATGTGTTCTCAGTGATTTTCATGCTCTGATTGCTGGTGCCAGATGGGCTGGTTTGAGTATTTCTGCAACTGCTGATCTCCTGGGATTTTCACGCACAACAGTCTCTAGTGTGTCCTCAGAATGGTGCCAGAAACAAAAAAACATTTAGTGAGCATCAATTCTGCTGATGGAAACACCTTGTTGAAGAAAGAAGTCAATGGAGAAATGCCAGACTGGTTCAAGCTGACATAAAGGCTACAGTAACACAAATAACCACACTGTAAAATTGTAGTGAGCAGAATAGTATCTCAAAATGCACAACACATCGAACCCTGAGGCAGATGGGCTACAACAACAGAAGACCACGTAGGGCACTTTATTATGACCATAGTGTTCCTAATAAAGTGCTCAGTGAGTGTACTTAAAATGTGTATTAGGTGAAACTGCGCTATAAACAAAATACCATACATGTGAATTACTGAGATGTATTCCTGAGCAGAAAAAAAAAAAAAAAAAAAAAAAAAAAAAATTATTTCCACATTTATACTGACGATAGAACATTGAAATGTGAACAAGTTGACAGACTACAAACTCTTTGACTTTTACTGTACCGTAAATCTTTAATTGGTCATTACACCACGGAGGAGAGTGGCCCCTGCTGAGCTTGCAGGCATTCTCAACATTTCAACACTCCCTATCTTCCTGGACAGCTTGACAGTTGTAATGTAATTGGAGATAGTGTGGACCATATTTTTGGCGTGTCCCCCATGCTCTCCTAAAGTTAAATGATCCTGCCAAGTGGCAGTTACACTGTGTACATTTACAAAACCAGTTCCAACCCTCAACTTAATCTGGCATACACTGACAGCAATCATATAGGAATTTTAATAGTTTAAGCCTTTGTAAAATACAATAGATTCTTTACTGGTCATTGGACATTCTTGACTTAATTGACTAATTATTTCAGGAAATACAGAAAACCGAATTGTCAGTTATTAAATTCGATTTTTACACTACTTGATTATCTGTTCAAATAGATTGCCATTTTATTATGATGTAAAATAATCAAGAGAACATACTGAGACATTAACAACTGAATGAGAGGAAGCTGTTTAGTGCTACAAGCAACAAATGCTTTGCAGTACAAATAACTTTTATATTATTCTAAAGACATCTCAAGTCAGAAATCAAGAAACTCAAATCTAACAATAATATGACACATTGTCTTGAGCAGTTTGTAATAACACATGATAGGCGAAATATTAGAAACTCCTAGAATGGAAACTTCTAATCAATGAATAGGATAATAATATAACAGCCTTGTGCCAGATGCTTAGTAATCTTTCAGATAACACACAAAAACACATCCTTTTACTTTTTTTGTTGTTGTTGAAGCATTTCTAAAAATCTTATATGTAGAAAAAACACAAACATGGCTAATAATTCTGAAAAGGCACACATGGTCATCTCTAGTATTTGTATAATAGAGGATGTCTGCTGTCCAACTCATACTACACAGCCGAGAACAGCATTCTCAATTAAATCATACAAGAACAAAGGCATAAGCAAAACTCTTGATCATTTACAAACTTGTTGTCCTTCTTTAACATGCTTAGCGTAACTGAGACCTGCTATCTGATGACTGATCCAGAGAAAGGTGATGAAATATGTGGAACATGTTCAAAAATAGTCAAGGTATTACTAAGGAGGTAAGGGAAAACTTCTGCATACTTCTGATCAGCTCAAGCAGGAAACCAAAGAAGGCGTTGGTTTCATAACTGCCTGTGTTGGCAGTTTGCTCAGTGGGGGACAGTACAGAGCATCTGGTGTCAACAATAATGCTGAGCACCAACACCACCTAGAGGAAGTGACCTGAAGGCTCTTTAGATTTAGATATTTGCTCACCTAGTTTTTACTAGACAATAATGCAATTGAAAGAGAAGCATCTACTCATTTCATGTACTTATATAAGGTTATTAAAAATGATTTATATTTGGTATTAGATTTTGCTTTGTTTATATTGACGCAAGTCACCATTCTAACTCTAGTCTTAAAAAACAAAGGCATTGTCCTGACATTACTCGATATTATCCCAACTCTAAAACATTTTCACATGTATTCTTAAGACTGGGAAACCTCTAGTCACTCTTTAGCTCCTTAGTACTTACCTGTTGCATTTGATCAGTCATCTTTGAACATTTTTACATCAGCGTGAGAGAAAACAAAAACATAGAACATTCTGTATACAGCACAATTTACACTACTGTATGCAGTAATGTTTGTAATTTGGTTATGATTTATGATACTATACATATTCTGTTGCAAAAACAGTATTTATAAATACTTCTAATGTTAGCAGTCAAAAATAAAAGGTTATGATCTTTCAATTTTATTTTTTCACAAAACGTTGTGCTAACAAAAACACATGAATTACTTTGAATATGAATTAATCATTTGCGCAACTGATAACTGTGAGTTACTTTGCCTTAAGTCCTGTTTTTCCATAATGTGAATAGGGATGACAATCTCTTCAGGGAGACTGACATTAGAGCCTGATAATGGGGCCTCTACTGTGAGAGCACCATCTGGAGACAGCATGGAGCTGATCTGTTTTAGGTCTACGTCAGCTGGAAGCCTAATGAATAACACACACACACACGCACACACACACACGCACGCAAATGAAACCAGACATGGATAATGATGGAGTAATGCTCTACATTCCACAAAGCTGTAATTATGAGATGTATTTAAGTGTATATGCAAACTTATTCTGTTTAAATCAGCACCATTTGCTTTTACAGTAATTTCAGTTTGGAGAGATAAAGTATTGTTTGATGTGTTTTTCTCGTCATATTTACAGGTGCACTCACATTTTTAAATTGTCTTGGATTTACTCTGACCCCTGAGGGCATGGATGCAGCATTATTTAAATACAACAGTTTTCTGTTACAGATGCCTTTGAAGAAATTCACTATTCACAGTCAGCCTACATTTAATCCATGAGTGAAAGTGTCCAATAACAGGGCAGTTACTAAAATAAAGCAAGTAGTATATGGCTGGTCATTTGATCTCAACATGGCAACCCCCATGAGGGGACCCTTTCCATGTTAATAAAACAGCTTTTATAAGGTTACTGATATGACTGGAGTCTTCATCACATGTGAATGTTCATGATTTTATATTTGTTTCAAAATTGCATTTCATTTCTTGAGAAGTAATACTTTTGAATGAGGCAAAACTCACTAAGTGCACCTTTAAAAAAGTTAAGAACAAAATGTAAGATGTAAGAGTTATAATAAAACAAAAGATAAACAAATAAACAAAGAGTACTTGTATTTTCTTGTAAAGCTTCTGGAGATGAATCTATGATTTCCCTGCCTTTCTTCACGATTACCTATTAAAAAAACAGAGACATTAAGGGGAATATCATTAAAATCTATGGAAAATCCATAATATCAATGCAAAGGCTGATTTTTTTGTAAACATAAATATGCAGTGCATCATCATTTTACATCTTCATGTTAAATAAACCGAAACATATTACTCATCTTACCTTTTATCTCCAAATATCCCTCCTTGGTTTTGATGCTAATCTCCTCAGAAGAAAATGGACTAACATTTAGACAGACTTTCCAGTTTTGCTGCCCTTTTGTTTTTTCACACAAAGTATCGGAAACTGGTCCTTTTGATCCAGTAAATGATGTAGGTGGAATCTTCATACACAATGAGCTAAACAGAGGCACGTACATAGATCCTGGCCATGTAGATGTGCCCAATCTTTTCCTGGCTGAATGAATCCAGCTAACCTCGTCAGGTTCAAGGAAACAGGGGCAGCTGGTGTTTTGGTCAAAAAATTGTATTTGTGTCATGCCCTGGAGAGGGTCCCAGCAACCATTACGATGAAACAAGGGACGAGCCATAATTAAAGTGAATTTCAAAGTGAAAAAACTTTTGAGATTTTGAGCAAGCACCTATACAACAACCAATCGAAATCTGATTTGTCAACCTGCAAAAAGCTACAGGAATATGCTACTCACAATCTTTTATAAGCCGCTTGTCTAAATAGCCTCCATCCCAAATGTCCAGTTATCCAGTCCCAAACGTCAACAAAGATGCTGGGCAAGTCTTTCACCCCAGTGTTACAGTCAGACAAACACAGAATGATGCCATCTTGTATGTATAAATAAATCTAAAGGGCTAATGGCAAATTCTTGGCAAATGACAATAGGCAGACTGGCAATAGTGTTGTTTCATTAGGGGCCTCTGTAGTCTGGTCACATCTTGGTGCTCTTTCTTTTACCACAGTAACTAAATTTGTTGGACAACAGTATGAGCTCACAGCCTTTATATCAGCCCTAGAGATTTCCTCAATTCTGTAAACAACTGTTTGAACCAGTTAAAGAAATATTCCGGGTTCATTACGAGTTATTATATAAACTGGCTCCATTCACTTCCATTGTCAGAGCGAATTTGCTTTTTTTTTTAATAAAACATGAGGGACGAGTCCAAATACATTTGTGGTAATCCATACTATGCCACAAATGCTGTCGATTAAGTGGAGCTTGTAATGCACACTGAATGTTCCTTTAAAGCTATACAAAGATGTTACTTCAGATTTGTCTACTTTAAAACAGATCATCAGTCTCCATTTATAATTAAATTAAACCAGGACAATTTCACATTAAATGATTGTATTTTTTCCATGTTAATGTTTCTAATGTCGGATTATAAAGTGACTGTTTCTGTTAAAAATTTCAGCCAAGATTTTCTGCATTTTTTGTTTTCCTTATGGCCAAAAAACAAAAATGCCCATTTATAACATTTTCAGCCAAAACATTTAGGTTGTCAAATTTTCAATGCATCCCTAAAAAAAGCTGTGACCTTTCTCTAAATAGCCTTAATCACTATTAAAGTTTGTATGTATACAAACTCAGACTGCAATTCAGACAAATTATTGCCATCCAAAACTGACCTTTTCTGGGTTTATCAAGAGTTTTTTTTTAAAAATATAACACGAATGAGCCAAAAAATAATTCATTTTCTTTAATGACAAATCATTTGGATGAAGCATTTTACTTTTTCATAAATGCTTAGGATACTTGTATACAGAAAAATAGTGTACATCTAATCACACTTATCAGAAACCTACATCAATTAGCTTGTCAATTTTCTTGATGAATGGCTTTGCTTTGAGATTTGAGAGAAAGACTGATCTGTGATCAGTTAAAAAGGCACAGAGAGAGAGGGTGTTACAGTAGATATAAAATGGGAATGATAACAGTGGAGCACAAAATACAAGAAAAAGATTTTAATGCGCACACTTTTTTTATGAAGTGGAATGCAGATAGCAACTCTACAGTGCTTGTGTGGTCCTCTGGCTCTGCAGCACTAGAGCAATGGGAATAAACTGAAATAAAAGCATGAACAGGTTATTGGACAGAAAGCTAAATGTACTGAAACGGAAAAAGAAAAATACTTTTATAAAATATACAAGTACTGTATGAATAAAAAAAAACAAATATTCCAATTCTAATACTTGATAGGCTTAAACACAAACGGCTATGATTTTCAGGCAAATTTTCACATACCAATATGATTTTTACTCCTTAGGAAATATGTGTGTGTGTGTTATCCTCTTAAACTCTATGGACCAGCTGGTGGAATATAAAAGTCCTTTACATAGCACTTACATGGACAAGTAATATATCAAATGAAAGCGCACATTCTCAGAAAGGTGAGAGCTGTACAGTTTATCTTTTTGCCATAATACCACTGGTTTTAATTATTTTCAAAAATATCAGTGTTACATTTTATTTTGGTAAGGCATAAAATGCAAACATCTCTTTTCTGTGCTGACCACTGATCTGTAAGCCCCAAATAGCATCAAACATTATATAAAATCATACCTTAGGTTGCTAGCTAAAATTAAATAAATTGTTTACTTGTTTCTTAGCTTGTTTTGGTGAATAATCCTGTCAATACAACTTAGAACAATATATGAAGTCCAATAGAAAAAGTAGGATAAACAAATCATAAGCAAAATCTATAGATGAACAGCTGGGATACTCAGCTTTCCATTGACACCTAGATTGGACTTCTAGACAACTCGGAGGCCAATATATTCAACAAAACATTGTGGAAGCTCTCAGCACACAAAAAAATTACTTGTCATTGGGTGAGGGCTTGTTAGAGCACCAACTACATTTCTGATCAGTATAATGTGATGGAAGGTGATCGAGGAAAAATATCTTTTTCTAGTACTTGATGCCATCCAGTGGAATAAAATAAGACTTTTTACTTTAACACATGAGCATACAACTGAAATATCATGCTTTTTTGTCCCTTTTCTTTTTTTTTCCTTCAAATATAGGAGGTTATCTGTAAAATGAGACCACTTTTATGAAATTAGTCCACTGTATGTGTGAACAAAGTGCTTTAAAAATTTGATTATGAAAACTTTCAGGTGGCAGCCAAAACATCCTGCAGAGTATAAGATGTTAAGTACCCAAAAGTGAACCATATTGGACAAAACCTCCCTTTGGTGACGTTTTAGGATTTTAGATAGTGGAGCAAACACGTGTGTGCAGTGTTTCTCACCAGAAGTGCTAAGGAGAAGCTTCTCAGGCAAAGGGATTTTCCCCAAAAGGGTCTCCAAAAGCATCTGCAGACACAGCAGACTGAGTAGCTGGAGTGCTCTGTGACAGACAAGCAAAGGAAATCACATACAAACATAAATAAAACAAACCACTTACAACACACCCAAATTTCACATGTAAAACAACAACCATTACAGAATTTAACAGAACTATGCACATACTATATTCAGGGCTGGTGAACCAAAAGGGTCATTTCCAAAAGTTTCATCAAAAAGGTTCAAGCCTGCTGCAAGAGTTGGGTTTGAAGTTGCAGAGGCTGGATTAGGAGAGAATGCAATGTCAAAAAGCCCTGCTGTTGGGGCCGGGGTCAGACCCAGAGGAGCAAGTTTGGATGGCCCTGGAAACAAGATGAATGATGTAATTATCAAACTGCATCTGTATTGCTATGTTGTATGCCTTAACCCATAAGTTACAGCTTATAATTAAATGTATACCATTTGAGCTAACTGAGATTTGGTTAATGTCAAAGTCATCATGGTCTGCCACCTCCTGAGCCAAGCCAACCTTACTGGAAAAGTACTGGTCAAAGAAGCCATTGGTACTTGGGTCAGTTCCTTGTTCAGCTTTCTGGGGCTTGACCATCTGGAAATCTTTGAACATGTCTTTCCCAGCTTTCTTCTCCTTCTCCCCAAGGGGGTCCAATGCTGTGAAGGCACTTTTGACTGCTGGGGGTTCTTCTTTCACTGGGGGACGGGGTGGAGGACGAGGGGGAACCAAGGCACCCTGCTGCCCCCCCATCATTGCACTAGGAGGCATCATGGTAGGGAATTGATTTGGTTGGAATGGGCTGGCCATAGGACCAGAGGCAGGCCAGGCCGCAACAGGAGCTGCTGTTCCTGGTTGACCCCAGGCTTGTGTGGCAGCTGGTAGACCAAAAGGTGAAGCTCCTTGTGGCCCCCATGAAGGTGCAGGCAGGCCTTCGAAGGCAGATGGTTGAGGGAACTGTTTTGGCAGTGTCCCTGGAACTGGAACTTGAGGAACACCACCCTGAGGAATCATTGTGGGTGTCTGACCCCATGGAGGTGGGGCTGTTCCAGGAGTTTGTGTGACAGAAGCAGGGCCCAAAGATAATGAACCTATAGAACATCAAATAACATTTAATTCATACTACAAAAATCACAAGCTTACTTTCAGTAACAGAAAATAACATGATTCATAAAGCAATTAACATATGTCTCAACAAACTGTAGCACTACAACTTCAGGAACTTTTTTATAAAAAAAAATTAGATCAGCCTTTTCAGTTATACCAAGAGCATTGATGGTGGAGGCTGGTGTGGTGTTAAATAGGTCAGCTGGAATGGAGGAATTTTGGTTTGAGGGAAGAGACTCATTCTGAGTTGGTGGAGCGAAGAGGTCAGCTCCAAACAGGTTATTTCCAGGTGACTGTGAAGAAAATGTTATTTAAAACATTTATTTGTAATCTGCAAATAATTATACTGTCACTTGAGATTCAAAGTCAAGAAATTATGATAAAATGGTATACAAGTAAAAAAAAAAAACAGAAAAAACTTTTACATTCATAGTCAATTGTGGAACAAGACATAAGGGGGAATTTTTTTTCCCGTCGCTTGGTGGATTGTTGACAGTTGAATACTTACCCTGCAATTTTTGGAGTAACAATAAAACGTACAATGTGTTTTAGTGCAATTTCAATATAATTGTATTTGTTAGAAGTGCCCGTGAACAGACAATGAGCATGCAATTGTTTAGTGAAGCATGTGGTTAGTCATGTCAATTCTATGACATTGTGTCCATCTACCACTATACAAACATTAAATATTTTTTTCTATTATTTATAATGCTTGTAAAGGAACCTTTTAGTTTAGATGCATGCTGAATATGTATCCAGCTTCTGTATTCTTCAGAAGAGAAAAATAATTATTGGCATAACTTGATGCCATTCTTAATAACCAAAATGCACATTACCAATTTAAGACACTCTTATAGCAAAAGTACAATACATGTCCCTTATAGGGATAGTTCACCCAAAATGAAAATTATCATTATTTGCTAACCCTCATGTTGTTCTGAACCCATATGTCTTTCTTCTGTGGAAAACAAAAGGAAATGTTAGGCAGAATGACAGCCTCAGTCACATTCACTTTCATTGTATTGAAAAAATAAGAAATGGAAGCAAATGGTACACCATACTAACATACTGCCTAACATCTCCCTTTGTGTTTCACAGAAGAAAATAAATCATAAGGGTTTGGAACAGTACAAGGGTGAGTAAATTAAAGGATTGCAATATTTGGGTTAACATCCCTTTAACACAAGTTTAGTAATGTGGTAGTTTGTGTGCTTTAAAAACCACCTGTAAACACCAAACACCTTCCCCCAAACCAAACTACAGCCATCTTAACTAATATCAGTACTATGAGACAGCCTACAAGGACTTTCTCCAACCATAATTTTTAAACCATCCTTTAGAGTACTTGTCTTGTAATACCTCCACTCAAAAACATACATTATGCACATTTTTACATGAAGATCATGGAAAAAAGGTCAAAGTTAATAATTGGATTTATCAATAAATGTTTAAATATGTTAACAAAAGGATGATTTAGCCAGCCTTGATTCACTGTAACACTGATCGTTTTGTTTATTCCTGCACAGCACAGTCCTTGTAGTCTCTCTCAGCCTTTGACTGTATAGTAATACCAACTGACAACTCCCATGAGGAGTTTCTCATCACAAATTCACCTTCTCTCTCCTTTGCATGCATCCAGTCTTCAAGCTTTGAGGCGGGGGACAAAGGGCCACAAACCCTCCATTTTGGGTAGTGTGTTGCAGGGTTTTGCCATTATTGATGGGTGAGGTTTCAAACAGTAGCACTGATTTGCTTAATCCATTACACGGGAGAGGAGTTTGGCAGAAAGGTGGACCTGATTTGTAAAATCCATTTAAAATGGGTGGGCTAAAGTGGGCTTTGCTTTTGACATTCAGATCGCTTAAAAAAGAAGCTTGTTTACTTGTGCATTTAAATTCTTATGTGGCAACTGGATATCAAATAGATAATTTAATTGCTTACTGTTTGGAAAGGAGTTTTCTCTCTGGCTTTGCTCAGAGTCTGGCCCATACAAGATGGAACTAGAAAGACCTGACTCTTTACTGGAAGAATACGTGGAATCTGATTGACCTTTAATGGGAGAAAATGGATCTTCACAAAAGAGATCTGGACTAGGAAAAAGATCTGATATGGATGAAAAGGTACTGTCAGCTGGTATATTGCTGATGGCAGGTGGGTACAAGACGAACAGATTTCCTTTAGGGGTGACTTGATTGCCATCAATCACAACAGCAAAGTCAAGCAGCAGAACACTGTCAGGCTGATTTTAGGGGGATATACAAAAGAAATGGAAACATAAAAAAACAAAACAAACAAACAAAAAAAAAAACAGATGAGGTGAGAGGTAGATTGAAACATACTGAAAGATAAAATAGTCAGAGTTAGAAAATTCTCAGATATAGGAATTTAAAAAAAAATAATGTCCAAAGTTCTGCATCTGTAACATGAACATATCCAAAAAAAAAAGTCTCAAACACCAGTAACATTTTTTTAGGTGTGGGTGCCATCTTCTGGCCAATAGGACCCTTGCATTTTAAACGTGATGTAACCATTGTAATCATTATGAGCAATAAAGCAGCATTTTATGATCCATTTTTTTTTTTACATTAACAACGGCCTATACAAATGCCTCTTAAATGATAAATAAGGTCTGATGGATGCTTTGGCAGATGAGTATCTAGCATACATGAAGAAAATTTGCCCAAAGTTGTATAATGTTAGTCAAAGGTAGAATTTTTTTTTTAATGTTTAGTATTTATCAAAGGCAAACTCTTTATCCATTCAAAAGTGAAAGTCTTTGGATATTCTTAAAATAATATCCAAACTTAAAAATATATGTTGAATTGTGATCATTACCGTAGGAGAGTGAATGTCTGGTGGTGTGGACATATCTCCGAACAGGTCCATCTGCTCCACAGTCTGAGAAATGCATACAAAACATGACAACTATGTTGTGAGGATTGCAGAGTCATGTGTTTGATTTGATTTTTATAAACCAATTTGATCTACAAATTTTTAAAAGTTGCATACACTTACCTTCACAGCATTTTTTTTGTCATCCAGGGTGAGTAAAGCATCACTACCATTCTAATGATAGAAAATAATGAAATATTAATATTAAAGCAATACATTTATAAATATTGAAACACAGGCTAAAACTGCTTATACCCACCTTGATTGCTGAACCATTTGCTTCACCCTGCAAAGGAAGCAATGATTTTAGTCATTTATAAAGTAAGAAAAACAGTATATAATTTAGGGATAGGAGACTTTTTTTTTCCTACTATAATTATGACAACTACTTGCTTTTCATTTAGAAAATAATTTGGATACATAAATAAAAAAAACACAATGTAAATATTTAAGAAAAATTAAAAAGAGATCTACCTAAAAATATGAATACCCCATCAGCATTACCGAAGAGGGGTGGAGAGATTATTTAAATGTTCTGAAGATGGTCAAATGTTTAAAAAATGCAAGCTTTTATTTTATTAAATGTAACAATTCATATTCTGCAAGTTGTTTTGGATAAAGTTGAATGACTAAATGTACTTGTAAACATCAAATCAGAAAATACTACTTTTGTCAGAAAGCATTAAAACCATCTCCAGCACCTTCATTGCCGCCTCCTCCTCTTTTTTCTTCATGTTGAAGATCAGCTGAAATATGTCCTTCAAATCAATGACCAGAGGCTCAGCCTGTGTGAAAGGCAGAAGAATATGAATACTCTGCTTACACCTTGGATACAAATAATAAATAATAATAAAAACTATATTCATACACGAATAAACATTGGATTTAAATAGAATACACAATCACTGCATGCAGAGCCTTAAATATGCAAGATTTGTCATTTGTTATTGGTCTTTTTTGTGTCACATGAACAAACTAAGACCTGCTGAGTGGTCTTAATAGCAAAGAACTGGTGCTGTCCCTCTGCTCCACACACATATCCAAAAGCCCGGTTATCGGTGACATCACGAGCGATGAATGAGATCTTATTCACCACATGTTCATGCTCTATAACCTGAGTGTGTGTGTGTGTGTGTGTGTGTGTGTGTGTGTGTGTGTGAGAGAGAGAGACAGAGAGAGAAAAATGGTAGATTGAAAGCATGGCATGAGACTGAGAACCTGGCAAAAAGAAATCAAACAACAACAACAACGGAACTTTATTTTTAGTTAAATAATGTATGCATCCATGTAATTTACTAACCCCAGTTTTTTCATCAACAATTTTGATTCCTGTAAGAGAGATGTTCACCCAGATTCTTTGCTTGTGCTTGCCTTGAGAACGAGCAGCTATTGCCATGCCCTGTAAACATAAGTAAACACTAAATCAATAAGTAAATACTAGGGCACTGAAGAAATTGCTAGTGCCATTAGGCTTTAGAGACAGTCAAAGATTGCCTTGCAACCTCAACATTGTGAACCAAACAAAATTCACAGCAGAGAAGGTAGCCATTTTTGATTTTCACCTTTAGTTTCATCATGGAATCCTGACACATTTTATCCCCTCTGGCTTCTGGGACATCATCCACACCAATAAGCTTGGCTTTATACCTCACTCCATCACCCTGAAACCTGGCCAGCAGGAAGTCATCTGTCTTCTCTGGGACTGTGGAGGGAAAGGGAAAGTTTACACTTAAAAAAAAAAAAAAAAAAAAAAAAAGGATTGACATGTTTACTGTAGGCAACTTCAACCTGATCTAAAAAACAAAACAAAAGAGAGAAGGGCTGACAAGATTACTCAATTTAATTCCATTATTTGATCCTCAATTGCACTACAGCTTTCAACAAATTAACAATATGCCAGAGGAGAGACATTCCACACTGTCTGAAGTAATGTGTGAAACAGGCCTAAATGATGTAGCAGCCAAAATGTCTGTCAGCTGTAATAATTTAGCTTGGTCACTAGTTATCTGCGTTTCACTGTCATTATTTAAACTAAGAAAAAAATCATTTTTGTAAGTTATGAAATCATGTCTTTCAGAATGCTTAATTACTCATCAAAATAATAAAATGCGACAGCCCTAAAAGAGAGAGAGAGGCTATACCATACCTTTTTTCCTCTCCTTCCAGAATGCAGCCTTGGTCACAGGTGCAACAGGTGTTGAGGTGGAGGATGTTGGTTCAGTGGAGGGTTCTGCTGGGGCAGCAGTTACAACTGTGACAGGCTCAGCATCAGATGGCTGTGACATTATGGGTGCTTTGTTACAGGAGAATGAGAGCTAAAGAAAGGGCAAAACTGAGCCAAAGAGGCACAAAAACAGAGGACAACCAGGGCAACCAGGTAGGATATTCAGCAATCACACATTCTCAGCACTGCACCTGGACAGGTAGGGAAGACGAGACAACAGAAAATGGGTAGTTCAAAAAATGTTAAATTCAAAAAAATTCCAGTATCTATTTTGGCCATGTTTTAGTCACATGTATAAGCGTCTTTTACACAGCTCTCTTCAATAGTTTATTCTGATCGGTCAATTGCAGCATGGACCGGTTAAATATTTACATATAATGACCACTAAACTTATAATTAGCATAATTGTCCATGGCAACATACTGCTAATTTTATGTCTTTCTGATCACAGCAGTCTCTCATCATAGAATTGGCACCATCTTGTGACTCAAAATGGTTACTGACTTTAATAAAAATGGCCTCAGTGGGTTTCATACTAAATATTTTACCTAACTTGTCAAAAGAAACAGTAACTTGGAATTGATCATTAATTATATAAACTAATATTGTTGCGGTGATCACATTGTTGCTAAAGTATGCTGATGGTTTTCCCAAGTTGTAATGGACTATTTTTCTTAGCGGAAGCTTTATGATAATCTAAAAGCAAGATAATTAAATAATGTATCATGTCCATGCATTTATTTGGCAAGTTGCCATATAATAAGGCGGCACACAAAATTCTGTAAAAGGAATCTCTCACTTCCATTTCTACACCTAATCCCCATATTTTCTATTCAGCATAATAACATTTTCCACACTGGATCCAAAACTTGAGCATCAGTTAAAATATAAATACTTAAATTCCCAATTTTACACATAAAAAAATGTGAACTCCCCTCATAGAAAACAAAACTCTGCAATGCATGTGGCTGTATGAGATATATAATGCATAAATCAATCTTTATCAGACTTATTTCAGATGCCAAAAGGAAATGCTGCCCAACAAACAAAAGATTAGATTCAATTGGTGTTACACAGTAACACTGCTCATCCAGGATCACTCAAAAGATTGATAAACTTCTGCAGGTCAGTCTGTTAAACTCAAACAGTGTCTTATTCAATAAAAAGGCAAATAAGGTATGATTTAGTTAAAAGGTCTGAAAGACATACCTTATGAGCAGCCTATAGATGTTTAGCTGTGTATTTCTCAGTAAAAAGTGGAAAGAGAGCAAAGGTGGACAGATCAAAGGTTGAGCAAATAAAATCTGTTAATTTTATTCTAGAAGCTCTTCAGCCCAACAACACAGCTCCCACCCCATGATTCTTAATGTCCTCCTATAAGTATTTATCTAAAACTACTTTACCCTGTTTTGATTTGGGAAGAAAATCTGTCTGAGGTTCTGAGATTATCTGATTATCTGTTGCTAATACGCTTACAAGTTTACATAATCGCAACAGGGCAGGTGCCAAAACCAGCGGGGACAAAAACTGTCCAAAATGGAGCTGAAAATATTTTTATTAGTGGCAACACTGAGATGGAAACCATTTGCCCTCATGGCATACTTCAATTTATTTGCAGCATTTAAGTTTTATCATTAACCCCCACATTCTATTAGGTCATATGACAGAGTCATAAAATGCCCTTGAGTAGCATGCTTCTTTTTTGTCTTTCACAATAAGAAATTATGACAGTTTACATATTCTATATCAATTATAATCAGAATGCACAAATAAACGTAAAAATAAAACAATGGCAAATCATTTGCAAATAATATATTTTAAGAGTTTATATGGTGCTTTTTATGGTGCTCAACAGCTGACAACATTAAACTGAAGAAGAAAAAAAGACGTACAAAGCAATACTAGTAGAAATATAAACAGAGCTTATCAGCAGAGTTTGGATTACAGTGCCTTGTTATCAAGAGCGGAAAACAGTGGCAGGATTGCTGTAATATAATTCTAATTATTGCCCAGTGACCAGGGTCATGCAATGTGAAATGGCATGCAAAGCATCAACCATAAAAAGGGTGACAAGTGCAACCTGCATGATTTTTTCACCCAACCACACAATAAAATGGTCATAAAAGTAAAACAAAAAAAAGTCTAATCTCTTCACTGAAGCCACTCAGTACATTATACAGAAATTAAATCAATTAAGGCATCTCAAAGAATTTATTCTGGAGCATTTGGAAGTATTATTTTATGAAGACATTCTTCAATTAAACAAATGCCTTTGAACCTTCAAAAATAAAAATGCAACCAATTACCCCATGTAATGGCTTGTTTATATTCTTGTGAGGACTTGTCTCACAGCCCTGGCTGTTAAGTAACTTGAGTAGAGCCCAAAGTCACAAAAGTTACATTTCATTAAAACAGAGGATTCAGCAACAGTTGAGAGAGTTCATAAAAGGAGGCAATAATTCTACATCAGCATCCTTACAAGTATAGAAGTCCAGTAAAGTGATACATTAACCCATGTTAACCATGCACAAAATGTCCTCTTCCTAACAAAAGACTATACATTAATACCTTTACCTTATGAGTACTAATAGGAACAAAAAACGAGGAATAACACATTATAAAATATACCAATGTTCATGGTAAAGCATCTTATCGATCATTTTTGCTGGTTCTGACATTCTGCCTTAAATCACAATCACCAAGTGCTTTCCTACTAAATTTCACATCATGCACAGTCCATTGTAGACCATAACTGTGAGAATTCAGGAAAAGCCGTATTTATTTTTATTTTAGGTTCCCCTAAATTGCCCGTTTAAATAAATTTAATTGTTAATTAATTAAAATGATTTAATTGGTCTATAATTCAGAAGTGTTTGAAATCCCTAAATTGGGCACTCAAAACTAATATGCACGTGACAACAGAATTTAAAGTATGCATAAGTAGGACGCGCAGTTAAGTTTAAATTAATTTCAACCCCCCCCCCCCCCCCCCCATAGAAATGATACAAAGTTACGCCGAACTTACAGGTAAGACCATTTTTATAATAAACAACAGTACACACACGCCACTTAGATAGGGTTAATAATATTCGAGGATGAAGTGCCACCGATTCATTCACTTACCGCAATTATGCATTCTTGAACTCCATACCTGGAACACTAATAGAAGACCTATGATTGTGCAGATGAGCACTATGGACAATTTGAATGAGTGTTGAACCCAAATCACCAGCTTGCTCCAGACAGGCGGTCCTCAGCCTCCTGAAGTTGATCCTGCTGCAGACTTGGTGCCAAACTGAAACTGACCGAGACTCGAGCGCCTCCCACAGGTACCGCGTTTTACCCAACTTAACTCTACCTTTATAACCTTTATGCCTACTACTGCGTTATCTTACAGTTAACTACAAGAACACCTGTTCTGATGTAATTCGAAAGCAACTTTGTGTTAATAAACATTATTAATTATAGTAATTGAAATCAAAGGCACGGGCTTATGCTCACGGCAATGCGTTCATTTATTATGCAAACAATATGTCAAACAAGAAATTAATAGAAATTGTTTCGTACATTTACATAAACTAATGCAATGTGCAGATGGCTTTTTCCTTACACTGGAACATGTCTGAAAATTCATTATTTTGTCCATCCTTCCTTCCTTGCTACCCTTCCTCTGCTGACACTGCTGCCATACACAAGGGTAAATAAAATGCTTATGAAACTAAAGAGGGATTAAAAAAGTAAATGGGCTAGTTATTATTAAAGGGTTATGCATGCAGTTGTGTGCCTCATGTTATTTCTAACATATATACATAAAACTACACTAAAGGTTTTATGGGGGGGGGGGGGGGGGGGTTTACATCCTGTCAAACTGACGTGACACACATGTCAGACGAAAGATCACAGCTCAGTAACTTTGCTCAGTGCTGGTCACATAAAACATGTATAATAATTATGCATACAAACTGGTGCATGTACCTTGATCAATCAGATCTGTGACAGTTTTTTTTTTCTTCCAGTGTAGTAATCTAATCTGTTTAACTTTACTCCAAATATACTTATATTAATTAATCTGCTACAAACTGATTTATATGTGTGGAAAAAAAGGGAGGAAATTATTTTGTGGAAAAAATATAAATGTATTTGTTACCGTTTATATGAGTTGTATGCGCGTCGCAGTTGTAACGTAATTGGCGCGCTGCCGTGCTCCCGCTTTTAGGCTGTGTTTCATTTCAAATTTTAATCCCCTTCCCACCCAAACTTCACTCCGTCTCATGGACTCACTGTACGTCACTGCTTACGTTGCGCGAGTGTCCACTACTGGCGGAAAACGTGCAATGGGTTTAACTGGAACACCCTTAACCCTTGATCACTTGCAGCATGTTGAAGGCTGATGTCAGATTGTGGAATAATTTTGTGATATTTGCACCTGTGAAAACTATGTTTTCTGAGATTATTTCAGAGGTTTATGCATAAATCACGTATGTTTATTTTTGTTAGATAGGATTAATCAAGATTTACACAAACAAAAATGTTAACATAACAATGAAAACTATAACTGTGTGATAAATAGTTTAAGGTAGCTACAAGTATTATGCTGTTAAATCTCTATATAACTTTTCTAAACTGCTTAATTTACCTAACTTCACTTCTATCATACAATAGAGTTGTGTGGGGATGTTTTTTTTTTTTTTTTAGTGCAATCTGCTGTCACCTCAAAATCGAGTTGCATTGTGGGATATGGAGTTGCCTGAAGCTTACATCAGAGTAGGCTCACTCCCTTGGTCAAAATCGAGGGGTTGAGGGTCTGTCAGTAGAAACTTCCCTTGCTCACTTAACAAAGTGTAGTAAAGTAGTAAATCTCCTTGACAGAGACGCAATAGGGGTCATTCCCCATATGGTTCACAGACAGAATGTCACAGCCGTTATTTTCTCACCAAAAACGCAGAAAGAGTTTTAGGAAACAACTTCCAAAAAGTCTCCTGTATGCAGCGATGACTGGCATTGACAAGGTTGAAGTCAGCTGACATCACTGGACTTCCTGTTGCTGACAGCAGGCTGCACGAGTGTTTGTAGACTGCTTAGCATTGCGTATTCTCATATGTTCATCATTTTATCCTTTGTCATTTTACTGCGTTTCAGATTTTTCCCCCTTTTCTACTGATTCCTCTGCATGTATTTTACCTGTTGCTGCTGGCTCCTAGCTCGAGTCTGTGTTTGTAGCCTGCTATTTGTTTAGCATCGCTTATATCTGTTTTCAGCCTTTAATCCTTAACATCTGCCATTTTTACTCGCACATCAGGTTTTCCCTTGCATTATTCTCTTATTCTCTCGCGATTCAACTGTGCGAATATTCCACCTACATCGCTTTCTATTTTTCTATTCTATTTTTTTTCTAACTGCATGCATTTTTTAGCGTGCACCCGTTTTTTTCCTCTGTGTTATTCAGATTATTCTCAAAGCACCGCTTATCAAGAACAACCAACAACAACAAACAACTGCGGTAAGAATGCATGTCACATGTTTACAATAGCCTCCTCCATCAGCAGTGAGGGATTTACATGTGATAAATGTAAGGAATTAGTCAGGCTGACGGAGAAGGTTAATGAGTTAGAGACATGCATCCGAACGCTAGTGGAGGTCATTGAGAAAGAGAAGCCGGTAGATACTGTTTCGGGTGTGAGTAGAACAGCGAGCAACACAAACATTTTGGTTCCATCTGTAGAGCCCCTGCAGCAAGGCATTTGGGTGATGTCTCGGCAGCATACTTGCTCAGCAAAGAGACACCAATCTCCCATTCCTGTTAGGGTTTACAATCAATTCTCCCCACTGCACACACTGAGAATCATGTTGAAAGAGTCCTTGTTATTGATGATTCTATTGTAAGGAATGTGGAACTAGAGACTCCAGCCATATATTGTTAATTGCATTTCGGGTGCCAGAGTGTCTGACATCAAATACAATTTACAAGTACTGGCTAATGCTAAACGTAGATTCTCTAAAGCTGTTATTCATGTTGGTACTAACGATGTCCGGCTTTGCCAGTCGGAGATCACTAAAGATAATGTTAAAGAGGTGTGTGAATTTGCAAATACAATGTCAGACACTGTAATATGCTCTGGTCCCCTCCCTGAATGGTGTCTGGATAATAGAATAGTATTTATAGACACTTGGAAGAGTTTTTGGTGTAGACCTGACCTGCTAAAAAGAGATTGACTCCATCCCTCCAGGGAAGGTGCCGCTCTCCTCTCTAGTAGTTTGGCTCATAGTCTTAATAATGATAGTATTTGACTAACTGGGGCCCAGGTCAGGAAGCAGACAAACTGGTTAATCCGACATCTGCCATCTGCCTTGAGACGTCACACAGGTCACATAAACTACAACACATAGAGACTTTATCACCTAGATATCTCAGAGACTGTGTCTGTTCCCTGAACTACCAACAAACAAATTAAAGATAAACATCATATAAAAATAGGGCTACTAAACATTAGATCTCTTTCTACCAAAGCACTAATTGTTAATTAAATTATTACAGATCATAGTTGGATGTGCTCTGTTTGACTGAAACCTGGCTCAAACCAGATGAATATATTAGTTTAAATAAATCTACTCCCCCAGGTTATTGTTATAAACTTGAGCCTCGTCTGAAGACGCGTACTTTCATGTCTCAGTTCTGCCTCAACACCGACCCTTTCTACAGTTTGCGTTCGACGGCCAGGCATATCAGTACAAAGACCTCACCTTCGGCATATCTCTGTCCCCTCGTGTCTTCACGAAAGTCGCAGAGGCAGCATATGCCCTGCACCGAGTATCCGGCATTCGCATACTCCATTACCTCGACGACTGGATCATTCTGACCTACTCCCGAGAGTTACTATGTGCTCACAGAGACCAGATGATCAGACACCTCAACCGTCTGGGGCATCAAGGTTAACTGGGAAAAGAGCAAGCTCGCCTAGTCTAGAGCAAGCTCGCCCCGGTTCAGAGCATCTCTTTTCTCGGCATGGAGTTAGACTCCGTCTCAATGTCAACACATCTCAACAACGAGCATGCGCAGTCAGTGCTGAGATGCCTCGCCACTTTCAGGCCAGGAACAACGGTCCCTTTAAAATATTTTCAGAGGCTCCTGGGGTATATGGCATCCTCCGCGGCGGTTGCGCTGCTGGGATTGATGCAAATGAGACCGCTTCAGCACTGGCTTCAGACTCGAGTCCCGAGATGAGCATGAGATGATCACCCCTGCCTGCCGCCAATCATTCCAACCCTGGACCGATTTAGTATACAGATTGGGTTGGGGCGCCATGTGCAATGGGCACGCAGCCGCGGCCCGTTGGAAAGTGGCCCAGCTGAGCTGGCATATCAATTGCCTAGAGTTGCTGACTGTTTTCCTTGCACTGCGGAAGTTTCTCCCATTAGTTCGAGACAAACATGTCCTAGTCAGGTCAGACAGCATGACCGCGGTAGTGTACATAAATCGCCATGGCGGCGTACGCTCCCGCCACATGTCACAACTCGCCCGCCGTCTCCTCCTTTGGAGCTAAGTCGCTGCATGCCACTCACGTCCCCGGCAACCTCAATGTGGTAGCGGACGCGCTGTCATGACAACACTTGCCCAGTGGAGAGTGGAGGCTTCACCCCCAGTCGATCCAGCTGATTTGGGAACGGTTCGGCAAGGCCCAGGTAGACCTGTTTGCCTCCCGAGAGACCTCCCACTGCCTGCTCTGGTATGCCCGAACAGAGGCTCCTCTTGGGGCAGATGCACTGGCACACAGCTGGCCTGCGGGCTGCACAAGTATGCATTTCCCCCAGTGAGCCTTCTTGCACAGGTGCTGTGCCAGGTCAGGGAGGACGAAGAACAAATCACCCTAGTGGCTCCCTATTGGCCCACCCGGGCCTGGTTCTCGGACCTTGTACTCCTCGCGACAGCCCCTCCCTGACGAATTCCCCTGAGAAAAGACCTTCTTTCTCAGGGACGGCGCACGCTCTGGCATCCGCACACAGACCTTTGGAACCTCGACATCTGGTGTCGTAGACATGATCAACCAAGCCAGAGCCCCCTCTACCAGGCAACTTTACGCCCTGAAGTGGCGCTTGTTCACAAATTGGTGTTCTTCCCAGGCTGAAGACCCACAGAGGTGCACAGTTAGGTCAGTGCTCTTATTTCTGCAGGAGAGGCTGGAGGGGAGGCTGTCAAGTTCTACCCTAAAGGTGTATGTCGCTGCTTTCGCAGCCCACCATGACGCAGTAGACGGCAAGTCTTTGGGTAAGCACGACTTAATCATCAGGGTCCTAAGAGGCGCCCAGAGGTTGAATCCCTCCTGGCCAAGCCTGTTCCCCTCCTTTGATCTCTCAGTGGTCCTCGCAGGCCTCCAGAGACCTCCCTTCGAGCCGCTAAAATCAGTTGGACTCAGGGCCCTCTCTCTTAAGACTGCCCTGCTGATCGCGCTCGCCTCCATCAAGAGGGTCGGGACCTGTAACCTCCGTTCCCTGATGGAGGGAACGAGACGTTGTGTCCTCCCGGCCATGTCGCTGAGCTGAGCCACTGTTGTGGCCGGACCATTTCCGGCTCCTCAGAAAAATCCTGAATGCACTCAACGTATTTCCCCGCTTTTATACCCGTATGTCCGGGGGCGGGGTATGCAAATACTGTCTGCCAACTTCTCATTGGCCTTTTTTCATAGATCAGAGGCATATTCGGCACTCGAGAGACCCCTAGTGTCGCTTCTTTGACACAACGTCTCATTCCCTCCATCAGGGTATGGAGGTTACATACGTAACCTAGATGTTTTTCAGAGAATGTATTTTTAACATATGTGTTTTTTCAAAAAGAGTTTTTTGAGTTTTTATGTAATCAGTAGTGGAATACTTTTAAAAAGTAACCCTCCCAACACTGTCTGTGTGTGTGTGTGTGTGTGTGTGTGTGTGTGTGTGTGTATGTATGTATTGTCTTATTGTGTATTCTACGTATACTAAATTTTCTATTCAATTTTGAATAATTTTTTATTATTATCTATGTCTTGTTGCTATTTTGTATTGTTGTGCACTGGAAGCTCTTGTCTTCACCAAGACAAATTCCTTGTATGTGTAAGGGTGCTTTCACACTGGCAGTTTAGTTCGAAACAGAGCACTGTTCTCATGAAAAATTGATAATTCGGTACCGAACCCGAGACTACCTGTATGAGCTGGTCTGCGTTCGGTTGCAAAGGAACTGTAGCATGATTTGCGTGAATGTGAAAGCAACTCAGACTCGGGTGCGCACTCGTTCAGGAAGTAAAGTAACCTGCACATGAATTTTAGCTGATGACGACATCATTAGTTTCGACAACACACAAGGATCTACGCATTCCTGAAAGTCCCAAAAAGATATATCCTTCTACCTTTTTAATACTATATATAAATACTATTATAGGTTATAAATATAGGGCATAATAGATGACAGTGGCGATAACTTCACCTTGGACAGGAGCGTGAGTAAGCATGCAGTGTAAACAAAGATGCAAAATAATTAATTGCAATCAGCAATCAGTTGTCTCCTCAAAAAACGCAGTTTGCGAGCAGCAACAAGCCGCCTTCCCCTGGAAATCTGATGAGTTACGTCATGAAGTGCACATATACACAGTTGTCGTTCACTCTGCTCTGCAGTGGGTAATGGCACCAAAATAAAAAAAAAACTAAACGTATGATGAGTCGCGTTGTGTTCATGCATGTTTGTGATGACGTAATATGAATGCAAATGGAACGGGGTTCGATAAAATCAAGTGAGTGTGAAACCACACCAGTGCTGAGGGGGGCAGCGGGAACAATCACACTCGGAATCGGACAGCAGCAAACGTGCCCAGTGTGAAAGCTCCCTAAGTATACTTGACAATAAAGCTGATTCTGATATATGCTTTGCAGCAGGATGGTTTCGCAGAACTCATTTGCAAGGTTTTATAACATAGGCGTGGCTTCCATCGCTTCATGAGTCCTCTCTGTTTAGAGAGCTACCATTTCTTCATCTGAGCTTCAGCCTGAGCTCCTAATTTGGGTGGGCTACCTGTTATAAATACAGCCACCTGGGTAGGCCTCTATCCAATTTATGCTCACAGTGAGTCACAAACTCTTCAAATAGAATAAAACCTCCCTCCCTACCTCTGGTTATGAAGGGGTTAATTATTCTGTGTGTATTATTATGACTTGTATAGGTAAATTAAGATAAACTTTCCATCTGGTTTTCACCATGTGGAGTTATTCATTTTCATACGCACTTGAAGATATGTAAGTCACCGCCTGAAGGGCCGTTACCTCATATACACATTCTTACACAAGTGTTTCTACCCTGGTACATTTAGGGTATGACTCTATGTAGTGTGGCATGATGGGACTCAGTTCCCCATATCATTCAAATGCAATGTCGAGTGAACTGAATCGATAGGGAACGTCTCCGGTTGCTCACGGAACCTCTGAAATGTAGGGAACAAGACATTGCAAAACTTGGCCGCACTACTACGTCAGAGTTTTGAGGAATGAGCGACATGTTCTTGTCCCTCATAATTTCATAAGAAATTATGATTGAGTTCCCACTTATATAGACCAAATGCGCTCTAAAGGGGTGGAGCTCAAACATCATTGCCAATCACAAGACTGGCGTTATGACACAAGGGATTCCACTAGGTCGTGGAAAAGGGATTTCGCCATAGCGTTCAAATACATGTCTCATTCCCTTCTGTGGAGTGGGACGTGGTCATGTGTCTGTCACTGGGGAGAGAGGAAGTGGTAAGTACCATCACCTGGTGATTGTTAAAACGAAATTACAGTAACGATGGAGACAGGCTTGAAGGCTGCCAAGAATGCCTGAAAGAGAGAGAGTCCGAGACACTCACACCCCGAAGCTGAAAACTATTTATAATCATTAGTGTGAAGCTATACTGAGAGTGTTTGTTGCTGAAAAGCCAATAACTTGATTGTGAAGCTGAAAAGCCATTACTTTGATTGTTAAGTTGAAAATTTTTGAATAAAAAGCTGACTTACCTAGACTGCCACCCAGGTTCCCGCTTCCTTCTTGCTGGAACTTTTACACATTCATCTCATGGAACCGAGGTTACGTGAGTAACCAGGCACGTTTTCCATCTTACACAGCCTCATCCAATAAAGACCCATAAACTAGCAATTGGACTCCAGCCTTCATTTATTGAACACAACCAGGGGTGTAAAGTAACGAATTACAAATACTCACATTACTGTAATTAACTACTTTTCCCAAGAATTGTACTTTTTTAAGTAGTTTAAAATTGTATAGTTTTACGTGAGTATATTTTAAGTGCTGTAACTGTACTTTTACTGCGCTATTTTCCCACCATCTGTGTTTGCTACTTCTCTGTCCTGATTTTATTTTTATCTATCAACATTATTGGCTAGGGAGAATCTCGTTACTCCCATCTAATCAAATCACACATAAAACACTTGAATGGCAGCTGCAGATCTGGTGCCAACTGTTATGGATGCCTCAAGCACTGTTTACAGCTGAACATAACCGGCCACACCAGTAAGGGATTTTCGCAGTGAAAAAGGCCAATTGCATGATCTGTCATGTGAGTTTAACTTGCTCAAGCCAGATATCAGCATTAATCCTGCCTCTAATTTGAAGAAACATATCGAGGTAAATTTCATATTTCTGCTTACTATATTTTGTGTCTATAACGTAGCCTGTAATTTAACTATCTATCACTGAGATTACTGGGCTGCTGCGAGAGATTAATGCAATATTAACAATAGGGCTGGGCAATAAAATGATTTAGATGTTTATCTGCAAAAAGAGAAATCTACTCGATCAAACTTTTGAGTAGTTTTCTATATTTAGCCTCTGTTATACATCTAGAACAGGGGTGTTCATTGCATCAATTGCGATAGCAAGAGCACCACTGGTTGTTTGATCTACATAAAACATAAAAGATTGACTTTTTATTTCCTGACGTCTGTCGCTGTGCAACGTTTGATTGACAGACGGCTAATGTTTGAGCACTAATATGGTTCGCACCTAAATTATCAAATACACTTTATAATTCCGCCAATGCCCGTCTTGGTGAGGATTTAATGTAAATGCAGTCGTTTATGTCTAAAGTGAATTTAAACAGTGGAACAAATAGCATATTTGCATCAAAATATCGGACTTAAAGTGTGCACGTAACTGAAAAGAGGACTGTCTAGTAGGCTATGTCATATAAAGGATATTAATCAAACATTTTTAATAATAATATTTTTTTTAAGATATTGTTCCTTTTTTAATAATACTGACCACTGATGTAGAGAGTGTGTTAATTGGTATAATAATTTACCAGGAAAGTAGAGCCTTTCTAAAGATCGAAAAGTATCAACATTTGCAGACCACTATTTCAGCAGAATATTCCACCAGTCACAAACTTCAGAAAATTGTGCATCATGCATTAGAATGAAACACAACTATTTCTTGGCATTTCTTGGAGGCACATGGATTAGACTACTTTTATGCTAATTTATGTGAATTGTGAAGCTTCAATATTTTAGCATCGATTCACTTTCATTGTATGGACCAACAGAGCTGAGATATTCTTCTAAAAATCTGCATTTGTGTACTGCGAAAGAAAGTCATACACATTCAGGATGGCATGAGAGTGAGCAAATGATTAGAAAATTTTCATTTTTGGGTGAATTATTCCTTTTTAAGTGTGATGTAGCCCCTGTACTAAACAACTTTTCACATGCCTGCTCTACCTCCTCTATTGTGCAAGGCATGACTTGCCAAGTGATCCTGCTTATGTAGCTTCTTTTTTTTTTTTTTTTTTTTTTGCATTCCTTGCATTGTTTGAACATTTTATCCACAACAATTTGTTTTATGCACAACAATAACTCTCTGTCGGCATTAAGGGAAATTTAAACCCTACACATAAACTGATTTTAATGTTGTTGTTTTTTCATACATTATGATTTAAAATCAGTGTATTGAAAATAATTTTTTAATCTTTTCATTTCTGTTATCATGTCTCCCTTTTATTTTCTGGAATCAGATGTAGTGTTTATCATAGATAAGTGATGTATTTTAAAAGTTAACATTCAGTGTTCATTATAATGGGGCATAGGTTTTGCAACTCAGTACTCAATACTCACTACTCATGAGTACTTTTAAATGAGCTACTATTTTACTCTTGCTTGAGTAGTTTATAGAACAGCTACATTTACTCTACTAACAATATTTTTTTTGGGAAGTAACAGTACTTCTCCTTGAGTATGATTTTTCAGTACTCTTTCCACCCCTGAACACAATGCAGAGAGGTTGCCGTGATAGTGGCTACATCAGCAACTGGAACATAAAGCTTATTTCACACACAACATCAGTTTAAGTGATATTATTGACAAAATATATATATTTTTTAAATGGGATGTGTCTTAATCAGATTTCACTTAGCTTCCTGCATGGAGAAATGGGGAACAGTTTTTTGTTAGATGTTAGCTTTTTAATTTTCTGGGGCTGAGAACTGAGAAATGATCAAACCCCTCTCCCAAATTATGACCACTATTTACAGTTTTTCTCAGTCGCTTTGGTACATTTCTCAGATCACAATTGAAATTCTCAAAACTACTTGTTCCCACATCATCTAGTCACTTGTGCACATCATAAAAGCAATTTCTCATTCTTTTGAACAAATTGCCAATCCTTTGGTACATTCATGCAATTGATTATGTAAAATGTTCTGCTGTTTACTACATTATCAATTGCTTATGACATATTGATCAAAATATATTATACTGGTTCTCTGTTGAATAGTCTTACCCCCCCCCAATAATAAAATTTCCATCAAGTAAATCAAAGAACACTCCACGTTAGTTAAAGTCTACCAGTGATAGTGTCTTAACAAACAGGAAAATGCCTGACAGAGGAGTGCATTATGTACAGTGCAGTTCATGTCCCCTCCACCTTCCTGAGTGAGCCAAGGGGAAATGTCTGAAACATTAAAAAGTGGTGTTCTCAGCACATAGCTGTGGCATAAAGGACAGGATCTGTCCATGGGCAAATGTTCCACTTTGACCCTGCACAAGGAGACCACCAGAGCTGTATTGTTCTGTGACATGGTTGAATTTGATTTTTTTTTTTTTTTTTTTTTAAAGTTAAGAAGGCAGCTGACTTGGCATGGATGAGGTGTGGGTTCCTGATAGGTCATCCACTTTGAGAAAAGGAATCTAGTCAAAGGGAAAGCGAGATCGGATGGAAATATCTTTGTCTATGAAATATTACGGTGCACCATAAAAAAATTAATTGAAAGAATTCAAATAGAGGCAATTATTTTGCATATTTCTCACAAAGTGTGAATGTGAGGTTGTGAATTAAGAATAAAAAATTGTGTGCGTATGTCAGAAATGAAATCATACAATTTGTTTGTTAGTGTTCTACCTAAGGATGTAGTTATGGACATAAATAAAAAATATAGAGTTCATATATTGTTGACTTATTGTAATAAATAGTGTGAACATTAACATTTAATAGCATCCACCAAAAAACACAAACATTCTCAAGAGCCTTTTACTAGTATAAATGTTTTGGACTTCTGATATGTCAATAGTACTTGTTTGAGAACTGTTTGCAACATGTCTGTGAAGTCAGTGCTAAAGGTCAGCAAACAACTGTGGTGAAAAAGTGTATTTAAACAAATCTATATATTTTTTAATCACTGCAGAGACACTAAAGCAAGCACATATATTACTCTAAATGAGTTAATTGCATTATTTAAGCTAATTTACCTTTTTAATATTCCACCCATAAAGAACTCTAAACCCCAGGATTAGCTAACCTTGAAGTGTTTTAATTACACTTCCATTTATGTATTTGGCAGATGGTTTTATCCAAAGCGACTTACACTGCATTCAAGGTATTAATTTTAAAAAAAAAAAAATAATTTTATGTTTAATTGTACATACCACTCATCTGTGTTAAGCTAAAGTAATAGTCTTTGTTCTAGGAGACATAGTATGAATACAAATGTCTGATCTACTTTGGTGTGTTGATCTCATGACTATCTGACCTTCAACCTTTGATTGTGTCTCACTGTTTCAAATATTTACACTGTTCCCCACAGTACACAATGCAAAAATAAAAAAGTCTGTCATCATGCATTTAGCCTCATATCATTCTAATGTGGAAAAGTGAAGACATTTTGAAGAATGTTGATGCTGTTATTTTTTCCATGGAAGAAAGGGTTTTAATCATTTATCATCATGAGTGTGAATAAATTATGACATAATTAAAAAATGTTTGTGAACTATCACTTTAATAAAATAGTATTGAACATTTTTTTTAAAATGTCATTAGAAATGTTTGATTCTGTAACATAGTTTAAAAGATGTTTTGTAATTTATGATAGCAAATAGGTAAAAGCAAGCTTGAAGTATATTGCTCAGATAGTTTAACATCAGACAATCATTTATAATAAATGATGTGGCATCATTGGATTGTAGAAATCTGGGAAAACACACGGATATATATAAAGAATACACAAACTTAAAACATTTGATGACACACTTTTTAAACCTCTTATCAACATCTGATTGAAAAGCTTGATGTTAATTATTAACATTGAATCAATGCTTAAATACAAGAGTACATTCATACACAGAGAATCAAAAGACTGTCCGAAGCTTTACCATGAGGGCTCTAACTGCTTTATGTGTTACGATATGTATTCTTTACAAGGCTGATGGTATGAGCATAAAGGACAACATGTATGTATGCACTTACTTAAATAACCAAATTTAAGTGTATGATACTACTAGTGTACTAACTAGTTAATTTCAGAATTGTTTGGAGTTTTTGTGATTTCTAATTTGTTAAAACTGAGTTGAGTTGGAATTGATTATTATAAAGTTGATCATTATTTGTCTCTCTCAAAGGCAAGGGTCCACACGGGTGATCCGGGAAATTAATGCCCCAGCACAAATAAACTGCAAAATGAGTGCCTGGTCCCAGTGGACACCCTGCGACCCATGCACCAAAACAACAGTACTGGAATCTCTTGTTTTCTCTCAGTCATGGATTTATAATGTCATTCAAAAGCAATCAGAAATAATGATAATCCGATCACAGGAGGTTTGATTTTCAAGAAATATGTACATTTTGCCTGTGTCTGTGTGATCCAGCATCGCTCTAGAAGTATTGAGGTCTTTGGTCAGTTTAAAGGAGTTAGGTGCATAGAACCTATTGGAGACCGTAAGCAATGCATTGCATCTACTCAGTGTCAGATGGACCCTCCACCTGTCTGCAAAAGCACTCAATGGAAGTGTGCTTCAGGTTAGTAGTTATTTATGTATGTCTGTGCAAAGCTGGTCTTTTAGTTGTAGTGTGAGATTTGACACAATATTCAGTGTTAAAGCTGAAATGTATTTCTGCACCACTTGTGCCACCAAACAGGAATTGTAAAAATAAAACTTTATTCAGATTACTGAATACACCCTTTATCTGCCATTGGTTGAACTAACAGATAGTCCCACCCCAAACTCATGCCATTGGCTAAGCCAATGTCGTTTTGTCAGGCTGGATGGGTCACTCAAAACAAACAGAGGAATGTTGAAAGTGCTTCAGAGCTCCAGAGCTTAAACTTTTCGGGGAAATCAACATACAAATGGTTTACTTATAACTGTTACAGAATATTAAGTTGAGACTGGAAAAGATTTTGAACATCAAAAAAAAAAAAAAATTACATACGGAGTGACTATTTGCACTAGTTATAACAGCACCTGCCACACAGCACCACTATTTGCACTCCAATAGTCTGGTGTAAAAACAGAATTTGAAGACAAACTGCAGCAACAAGGGATGCTACAGTGGCGTGAGGTATAAAGTCAGTGTGGATGTACTTTTTTTCAAAAGGACAACCCGGGTTCTTATCCGCCTTTTGTCCCACTTTTTCCCATCCTGTTTCCTGTCTCCACTCTTTATTTCCTTTAAGAAGAGATTACATATACATATAATAATGAATATAAATTAATATAAAAGTTGATTTCCTTGCAGTGATTTGGTCACAGTGAATTAAAACCATGGTGATACTATGGTTACTGTAGTAAAGCCATGGTTAATTTTTGTAAGGGAAGGTTAGATTAAGGGGTAGGTGTTGGTGTAGGGTGTCTGGGACTCAATAAATAAACAGAATAAACATGCTGCAGTGATGCCCATATGCTGTATTTTAGTAATTAATTTGGGTTGCAAATAGCATCTAACACTAAAGAGCATACTTTTTTTCTATTTGCATGTAGTGCAAATAATCACAGCATTAATTATATGATTTTCCCCTCAGGGCTGTGTATAAACAAAAATCTGAGGTGTAATGGGGATTACGACTGCGGTGAGACCGATACATCTGATGAGGAGGACTGTGACATCATCAGGGCACCTTGTGGCAAATCGTTACCAGTGGAGTCTGACATAGCCTCTAAAGCTGGATATGGGTCAGCACCTTTAGTGAATAGAGTGAACATTTTTGGGAAATTACTTTGACATTTTTTATGGGCCATTATGGAACCAAATAATTGTATAAAACATAATATAATAAGGTAAAAACTACATTTGTTTATTATGTACTTAAAGTTCTAAAAATATTCTCTACAGAATAAATATTCTGGGATCTGGTCCTCGAATGAATCCATTTAATAATAGATTCTATAATGGCCAATGTAACCGGATCAGAGACCCAACCACATTGGAATATAACAGATTACCCTGGAACGTTGGAGTTCTTAACTATGAGGTGGGTCTCTCTGTGTACTGTTTATGTGATATTACACTCTCATTTTAGATTATTTATTGCAAATAAGAAATCCACTAAGGTGGATAAACAAATGTTCAGGTGTAAATCCACTTATTTTATTTAAGAGACAAACAAAACAACAGATCGGTAAATTAATGCACTGAAATTCTGACAAAAACAACCATCTGAAAAAAACAGCCCTGACCAATTTATTTTTATTATCAGACAAAGGTGGAAGAGAGTAGCTCTAAGGAGGTATATGAGGACATCCACTCATTAATTAGAGAGATAACTACAGAAACCACCACTGGTGTTGACATGGGCTTGAACTTCAAGTTTACACTCACTGAGCCCTCCGGTCCTGGTGAGGGCGACAATGCTGCCGGTCCTGGTGAGGGTGACAATGCTGCCGGTCCTGGTGAGGGTGACAATGCTGCCGGTCCTGGTGAGGGTGACAATGCTGCCGGTCCTGGTGAGGGCGACAATGCTGCCGGTCCTGGTGAGGGCGACAATGCTGCTGGCAATGACTTCAAGCCTAGCATATCAGGAGGGATCAATTCTCATAATGAAAGAACAAAAATAATCAAAGAGCTTTCAGAATACACAGAGACCAAGGTAAGAGGCTTATTTGTAGGTTTATGCTTGTTCTTTTAGCAGCTGTTTTTGACCCTGTTGCAGCAGGCTGATCACACAGTGAATTTGGTGACTGGAGGTTGAAAGTCTCCTGCTGAAATCGGTCTGTGCTTATTGAAATTTTAACCATTGCCCTCAGTGGCCGAAGTTGGAAGTGTTGTTAAGGTGAAATGTCCTCAGGGTGGTAACAAAAGCAAGTTGTATTTTTAGTTGTAAATTACATAATAAAGTTAACAGGACTGCATATATTTTTTCAACCCCACTCTTAACCCAAATCCCAAACCTAAACTGTCAGTGGAGTAAAAATATAATTTTAAACCTCCAAATCACGCTCACCATTGTTTATGTGAACGCAAATTTCTGGTTTCCACGAGACCATAACACGTCACAGAGATAGCACACGCAACAAACAATCAGTGGCACCACTGTAACATATCTTTTGGGTTTTGATGAAGCATGTGTAGGGAACAGACTGAAATTCAGATCTTGTACAAGTACATCTGAAAAAAGAAGAGAAAATGGTAAACAATATATGTGTTTTACATTTTTTTTTTTTTTCAAGTAGGATGTAGACTAAATCTTAGCTTGAATCTGGCAGTTTGTACAACTATGTGTTGCTTCTGCTTCTTTGGCGCACATTCTCTTTCAGCGAAAGACCTTCATGAGAGTTAAAGGCAAAGTGCAGTTAGCCACATACAGGATGAGGCAGCGAGGGTTGGAAGTAACGCCAACATTTCTGGATGATGTGGATGCACTGCCACTCAAATATGAGAAGGGACAGTATTTTTCTTTCTTGGAGGACTACGGAACACACTTCACCAAGAATGGAAGGTCTGGTGGAGAATATGAACTTGTTTACATAATGAATGAGGATGTGGTCAAACAAAAACGTAAGTTTAAAAGCAAATTTCAACAGTCTTGTCTTTACAGATTGGATAAGTCTGGGGGCTAGGGGCAGTCATTAAAATTCCTTCTTCAGGCCACTCTTGATACAATGCTGCAGTGGCACTGAATTTAGAAGAAAGATCAGTATTTGTAATTAATTTAGCTGCTATCTCATGTAATGTTCACTAAGATGATGCATGATTTAAAGACATATGCATGCCCCCTACTTATTTTTTTTAAAGTAGCACACTCGACATTAAAGGAATGTGACCATGACCAAACAGTGAACCTATTTTGATGATTCAACTTCTATCTGAATTTAGAGGTCAGTGAAAAAATGCTGAAGGACTGTTTTGAGATTGGAATTAAAGGTGACTTCCAGCTAATCAAAGACACTGGGATAGAAGGAAACGCAAAATCAAATAACTGTGAGAGTGTAAAGACAACGCCCACAGGTTTGTGTGTGTATGTGTGTTATTGTTTAATCTATTTTGTGCTTTAAGATCATGCTATCAAATACAACAGACACAAGGTTTGTTCGAAAATGTTCAATGGTGTCCTGCAGAATGACACACATATATAATTAATATAAAACTATTGTAAAAATGATTCCTAATAATAATAAAAATTGTTCATGCAACATTCATGACCTCACAATTCAGACTACATAAAAATATTTGTCCTTTTAAAAATTAATTTGCCACACTGCAGGACCATTTAAAATAAACTATGCAAGGCAAAAATGTTATTAAACATTTTGAAAAACAATGATTTTTTAATATTTGTACATAACACTTTTCACCAGATGAGAAGACCAAGACGGGGCTTATTGATAAGGTGTTGATCGCAGTGAGCGGGGGCAGTTCAGAGTCAGCAGTAGCCATGAAGTCTCAGCTTACTAAAGATGGCATAATAGATTATACTCAATATGTGCAATGGGCAAAGACCATCTCTCTTCTGCCTGCTCTCATTCACAGTGATGTGAGAATGCACCTCCCTTCACTTTACATGCCAGTGTATGTTTGGTAGCTGCTATAAGTGAAGAAAATGTGTTTTTCATCTTTCATTGTGCTGGCAGCCTGAACCAATCTACAACGCCATCCCTTTGGACTTTCCTGATGCTCAGCCGAGGCGGGACAATCTTCGAAGGGCCCTGGATGACTATGTTGCTGAGTACAGTGTGTGTAAATGCCAGCCATGCCAGAACGGTGGCACTGTGATGCAGATAGATGGGGAGTGTAAATGCATGTGCTCACCAGGGACTGAGGGTGTCGCGTGCCAGATCATTGACGGCGAACTGGCGAAAGGTTTGTGTTTGTGTGAAACATGATTTACTGTTTGTTTGAGTTTAGCATTCACTCACTGCATGTTCATTCAGTTGCTCTTTCTTTTAGGTAAAACCTTTGAACAGCAGGGTAACTGGGGCTGCTGGTCTGCCTGGTCCATTTGCACTGGTGGCCGTCGCACGCGGTCACGTAGCTGCAATAGGCAAGGCGTCCAAAATGGAATATGCAAAGGAGATACAGTCAATGAAGAATACTGCTAAGAAACATAAACTCACACATACAAACATGAAGTATCATTTGTTCTTTAAAAATTTGTCAGGTCACATTTATTTCTATAGCACATTTAAAAAGAAACCAATGTTTACCAAAGTGCTGTACAATTAAATCAAACAAAATAAAAACAAGTGATGTAACATGGCACATAAAGGACATCTTTCTTGTGCACATAGAAAGAATGACAAGAGTAGAATTGCTTTTTATCCCTTTTATGCTAGGGAGAAACAATAAGCTTAAAACATCAGTACAGGAGGAGGATCTAATGTGGAGTAGAAAATTGTTTCAAAAGCATAGGGCCACAATAAAGAAGTCACAATGACACACACTCACACATTAAATTCTAAATGGGACCTGGGAACAAACAGAAGTGGGCTATTTGATGGTCTTAGAGGTCTAGAAGTCTGGAAAAAAACTCAAATTACTGAAAGAGACAAAGCATAGGGAGGGGAGGGGAGGGGGCAATGTGCAATGTGCAATTATAACAACACTGCCAGCTTGTGGTCATAATAGATAGTGCAAATTGAATAATTAGAATATGACATTACAATCTTCCAACAGTGAGCTTTTCGAATACTGGACAATGTGGGCACCTTCTCTTACAAAAAATGTTCTGTAGCTGTACCGTGGTGGTACAGTGATGGCATACTTTGATACCATGGAACTGAATGATTGCAATAATGAATATTACCAAGTACTATGGTATTTACATTAACAAAGGTTAGATAGGCCTGAGTCATCTGTGCTTCAACCTCTTGCACATAGCATACTAACTATATTTAAGTGATATGATCAAAGTCACTTTTGGAAAGGCAAAACCGTGTGTGTGTGTGTGTGTGTGTGTACGTGTGTAGTAAGTACTTATGCTGTCTGTCAGTAGGCCTGTTGAGTATAAACAGGGTTGGGGAGTAACGGAATACATGTAACGGGATTACGTATTTAAAATACAAAATATGAGTAACTATATTCCCTACAGTTACAATTTAAATCATTGGTTTTTAGAATACAGTTACATTCAAAAAGTATTTTTATTTCTGAAGAAAATACTTTGCATTTTATTGTCATTTGTTTCATTTAATATTTAGTCCTTTCAGATGGAAAACATTTATACATATAAATGATGTGCATTTGAACAGCGGTGAAACACTTTCTTATGTTGTGCTACATTCATACGAGCAGACAGAGAAGTAAGTTTGGAGCAGAAGAAATAGAATTAAACCGTGTAAATTGTCAGCTTTATGCTAAGATAAAATGCTATTTCTAGCCATTCTACATGCACATGTTACCAGACATGATCATATTTTTTATACATTTTTTCATAATTTCTTTTTTTCTAGCAAGATCTTTGATATTAGGGCAAAAATCATATTCTTGATAATAGTTGTAAAAATATCTAAAAATCTTTATAACAAGATCAATTAGATTTTTCTTGTTTTAGAAACAACACCGCATAAGATATTAAATTTTTTCAGAGAATGTATTTTTAACATGTGTCTTTTGTCTTTCTGTACTGGCAGAGTTTTAATGGCCAAAAATCTTCCAGAAGTAATCCAAAATATTTAGAATATGTTACTGACCATGAGTAATCTAACATAATACATTACAAATTACATTTTACAGCATGTATTCTGTAATCTGTAGTGGAATACATTTCAAAAGTAACCCTCCCAACCCTGAGTATAAAGCCACTATAGATAAAGCTCACACAATTCACACAGAGGTATCAACCCACAGGAAATATATCTGTGAACTTTATGCACATTTGCACGTTTGACCTATACAGTATATAATATAGTAAAAAAAAAAAAAAAAAAAAAAGTTCAAAGCCAGCGGTGAGTGAGAAGGGCATTTTAGAAATAATTTAACAGTAAATAACTGTAAAGATATTCATTTGGTGAAATGTTAGATGTTAACATTTTACTGCACCACATTTTTCATTTTTAAAAACACATTGATTATGCTACGTTTACGCCTCTCATCCACACTGGAACTGCAACTTCCTCCACTTTTAATGGAAACTTTTGAAAATACTCTTTACTACTACATACTTTGGAAAACAATGATGTTAGGAAAAGGTCAACTGAGTTTTGAGACAAAACAAATTGATGTGTACGTGGCCACTGGTATGGCTATTGCCTGATGTTTATTTTCCAATTCCATAGCAATAATTACAAAATAAATGTAAATAAATAAATGTATGTGATTAGTGATATTGATCACCTTTTCATAGACAATTGGAAAATATCTTAACAATGCTTTTGAACAAGACACCTACTCCACCCCCATTTTAAATAAAGGATGATTGAAGAAAAAATGGGCATATAGAACTGCAATCAAGTCACTAGCTCACTATTTCAGGCTTATGCATGTCTATATGTGGAGGGGAACTCTATTTGTCAATGTAGGTCATCCAGCAAAGGCCCTTCTCTGACTGCCCTTCCCCCAAATTCCTTCTTAAAGAACCCCTTTAAACCCCCAATCTCTTCCCATTCCCTGACAACCAGACGTAACTTTTCCCTCTCTCACATTCTTATACACCAAGTAACCAGACTTGAGGCTAGTCTGTGTAAATCTTTCCTCCTACCCTCTGAGATTTCAGTTTATGCTCTAGTGAAATGGGCTATGGGAGAAGTTATTAAATCCCATAGATGCTGCCCACTCTTGTGGTATGTTGTTTATGGGTTTCCAAAAAGTGTGAATGCTCTCTATCTCAATAGCTAGTTAAGATGGCATCACTGAGATGTAACACCATGGTGTAGATGTATTATGTTCATCTGAGGGAAGAGTTGTGAATCCCCAATCTTACATTAAAGCTAACTTTAATCTATACTTCAGACACATAAGAAGATACACGAGAAACATTAAAATTTTTACAGTACTAGGAATATTAAAGATAGAAATCTGCAATGTTGCTTATTTCTTTCGCCACTTCTCTTAAATTAGTGGACATAAATGGATTAACAACTGTGTTGTCAGTTTTAAAGGGTCCTATCCATAACAACAACTGGACGTGACCGTTTTAATGCAGCAGGTCTGATCTTCCTTTTGGGAGGGTCTCAATGGGGCCCTCAACCTGATGAGAATGGATCTTCACTTCACCTCAGGTTGTTACTCTGAATAACAGAAAACAAGCACAAACGTTCAGTTAGGGGTCAACAGGAATTATTTAGGAATTCTTCCATTATGCAACATCCCGTAAATAATAAAAAAAATCTGAATTATAAAAATAAAGAACTAATTTGTCTTTTTTTTGTGGTTCTTTAATATTTGTAGATATACAGCATACATTAACAGTATACATTAACCAAAACATCAGAAACATACAGTATACATTAACCAAAATCTGGACTATTAAACAATTATTATATAAAAACTTGTACATCATAAGGCATTTGAAACCCCAAAGCTCCTCTCAAAATAAAAATTAAGCATGCAAGAGATAGGACAATACAATCCATATGTGGATTTTGGAATGTGTGTGTTGGAAAGGGAGTTATATTGGCAAATATATTGCCCCTTCATATCCTATTTAAACAACATTTTTATTTACCTAATGACAAACAAAAAAGTAGAAAATATTTTAAAACATTGTTTTTGAAAAATCTTCTCCACTTGTTCATTTGAACCAGATTAACATAACTGACATTGTACTATTTCCTCTTTCACTCCACTCTTTATAGAGGTGTCAGCAAGAAGACAGAATGAAGTGCCAGGTTATTGTTTGGTGCCTCTATTGTGTGTTTAATATTAGCATGACAGAAGTGCCACTTGACTTTCCTTCATTCATTAAAACTGAGGACCCTTGTCCTACTTTTGCCTTGAAATGAACTAAGCACCATGGCTGCCATCTTGGATCTCTAGAGCTCATGTGACACAAGCATAAAGATTCTCAATTTTCTCAATGACTCATCTCCGTGAGAGGCTGACCTTTATTTTTAAGGTGTGGAGGGAAAGGGCAGATTCTATTATATATTGTAGG